>CM056053.1:350003368-351203368 GCA_029574335.1 Rana kukunoris | reverse complement strand
CTTGTATAATACAGTAATACATTTTGCTGTATATTGGCCTCCTTTAGCGAGTCCATGTGTATAGGTTTGTTTTTGATTGTGTTAATACAATGTATGTTTTACAGGTCCTGTTTACAAAGTGCACCCTTTAAGCATTTTAGTTGTTTTTATGCAAAAAGGGATACTTTGTTATAATGGGCTATTTAAAGGGGTAAATAATGTACCATATTTTCCGCTCTAAAAGACGCACCTGACCATAAGAATCCAGTAATTCTTAAAAAAAAAATAGAGCAATTAACTTTAATAAACACTTATTTATACACACACACATACAGTTGTGCGCATAAGTTTATATACCCAGACAGAATTCATGATTTCTTGCCCATTTTTCAGAAAATATGAATGATAACACAAAAAAATATTCTTTCACTCATGGTTAGTGTTTGGCTGAAGCCATTTATTATCAATCAACCGTCTTTACTCTTTTTAAATTGTAATCACAACAGACACGACCCAAATGACCCTGATCAAATGTTTACATACCATGGTGATTTTGACCTGATAACATGCACACAAGTTAACACAAAGTGGTTTGAATGGCTATTAAAGATAACTATCCTCACCTGTGACCCTGTAATTAGTGTGTGTGTATAAAAGGTCAATGAGTTTCTGGACTCCTGACCCTTGCATCTTTCATCCAGTGCTGCACTGACATTTCTGGATTCTGAGTCATGGAGAAAGCAGAAGAATTGTCAAAGGATCTATGGGAAAAAGTTAGTTAAACTGTATAAAACAGGAAAGAGATATAAAAAGATATACAAGGAATTAAGAATGACAATCAGCAGTGTTCAAACTCTAAATCAAGAAGTGGAAAATAAGGGGTTCTGTTGAAACCAAATCACGGTCAGGTAGACCAACTAAAATTTCTGCCACAACTGCCAGGAAAATTGTTTGGGATGCAAAGAAAAACCCACAAATAACTTGTGTGGCTGTTTCAAGATGCACAATAAGGAGGCTCTTGAAGAAAGATGAGCTGCATTGTCGAGGCACCAGAAGAAAGCCATTACTACGCAAATCCCACAAAGTATCCCACTTACAATACACCAAACAGCACAGAGACGAGCCTCAAACCTTCTGGCACAAAGTCATTTGGAATGGTGGGACCAAAATGTAGCTTTTTTTCCACAACCATAAACACTACATTTGGAGAGGCGTCAACAAAGCCTCTGATGAAAGGTACACCATTCCTACTGTGAAACATAGAAATGGATCACTGATGTTTTGGGGATACGTGAGATACAAAGGCACAGGGAATTTGGTCAAAATTGATGGCAAGATGAATGCAGTATGTTATCAAATTTTTTTAGAGGAACATTTGCATTTATCAGCCAGGAAGCTGCACATGGGACGTACTTGAACATTCCAACATGACAATGATCCAAAACACGAGGCCAAATCGACCTGTCATTGGCTACAGCAGAATAAAGTGAAGGTTCTGGAGTGGCCATCTCAATCTCCTGACCTCAATTTCATTGAGCCACTCTGGGGAGATCTCAAACGTGCAGTTCATGCAAGACGGCCCAAGAATTTACAGGAACTGGAGGATTTTTGCCAAGAGGAATTGGTAGCTTTACCATCTGAGAAGATAAAGAGCCTCATTCACAAATACCACAAAAGACTTCAAGCTGTCATTGATGTTAAAGAACTGGAGTATATAAACTTTTGATTAGGGTCATTTGGGTAGTTTCTGCTGTGATTATGATTTAAAAAGAGTAAACACAGTTGATTGATAATAAATGGTTTCAGCCAAACACGAACCACGAGTGAAAGAAAAGTTTTTATCATTCATATTCATTGAAAAATGGCCAAAAAATCATAAATTCTGCCAGGGTATATAAAATTATCAGCACTATATATATATATACACACACACACACACACATACATAAAAGCATGTAGTTACTATTGCTATAAATTGTTTACATTTAAGACAAACATTTGCTTCTTGCCATCACTTCAACTTATTTAACAAACTATGATAACTTCTGGCTGACAAGGGTTTATATAAAAATACTGAGGCTTTTACATTATAGTCTGAATATATAACTACAAGGCATTTAAATGGTTAGATATTTTCTAGTATCCTATAAATGTTTCAATCATTCATCTCTGTTGCAAGCTGTCACGCTGTCATTTATTTAATCATATACATATATTACAAATTTGACATGTCTAGTCTTGTGTTTGGAGTAATATTTGCTGCAATATCTGCTTCTTGGGCTGGCAGAGATTTTCATATATACTAATGGTTAGAGGTACGAAATTTATGATATGCTTGTTTTTATTATATGCAACTAATGTTTCAGCAGTACTCAGTATGGGTGGCCAATTATTTTTGTGTTTTATAGTGCAGTGATGGAATGTTTCCTGAAACGGTAATAGAAACTGATCTGTCACTGATGTCAGGCTGTAGCCAATCAGAAAAAAAGTGTAAGATATCCCTACATTTCTTGGATCAAATGCAGAATGTCATATAAAGCAGTCTTAAAGTGTTTGTTACCTTAAAAAAAGATTCTGTTCCCTTAAACCAGTGGTTCTCAACCTGGGGGTCAAATGACGATTTGCCAGGGGTCACTGAATCCTGGGCTGTTCCTGAAGCCCGAAGCACTCAGCGTTTTTGCAGCCACCCAGCAGGGCAGTCCCTGGAGCCTGTGGCATGGCGGTGGGGCAGGTAGAGACTAGAGGTCAGCTGACTGGTGAGAAATGTGAAGTGTGAAGGGCTAGAGGAGACCCTATCTTCTGATTTCAGCATAGGTGTCACTGCTGCAAGACACCACAGAGCTGGAGAATACATGGAAGGGAGAGGAAAAGAGGGAGAGAAAGAACAGGAAAGATGGCTAGAGAGAGGGATATTGGAAAAAAAGGAGAACATAGAGAGAGTGGTACATCCTAAAAGGTACCACGAGGGGTTTTAATACTGTATGAGTGGAAGGGACTCAGGGAGCCCTGAATGTCCGTGGGTTAGGGGCGCAAATTACTTGTCTTGCCTTGTGTGCTGACAACCCACGCTACGGAAATTCTACTGTTAGGGGTCCCCACAACTTGGAAAATTTTATCAAGGGGTCATGGTTGAGAAAGGTTGAGAACCACTGCTCTACAGTCTTATCATGAAAGGTTCTCCTCTCTGCTGTTTTTTACCTTATTAATGGTGTTTGAGATTTGGACACCCTGTTGAGGGGCACTTTTTCAACTGATTGATGCCTTTTAAGTTTTCCTAAAAAAGCGGTCTGGTAACCTGAGAAATAAATTGAAGAACTGTACCCCTATCCTATTGACTGAATGAGTAACTACCTCAGAAAGGTCACTCCAGGTATGATCAGATTTACACTGAAGTTTGGAGAACTGGAGGGTATTAACTGTCTAAATTGCATAATACATGACTTCATACTTAACATAACCCAGCTACAGTGTATAAAAAAGTTTTATATTTTTAACACACAAAATGTATACAAGCAATTATATATTTTAACAAATTAGCTGTTTGCACTTGTTGTATCTATAAGTAGCCCCTGGAAAGTCCCATTATCTTTTCTCTTGTTGTCACTACAGTATTTATCACTATAAAATGTCCAATTCATTTAACATTTTTATCACTGCTCTTAAAGGGGTTGTAAAGGTACAAGTTTTTTTACCTTCATGCATCCTATGCATGAAGGTAAAAAAACATCTAGCAGCACCGGCCCCCCCCCGAGCCCCCGTTGTACTTACCTGACCGTTCGAATCTCCCGGGCGCGTCCACGTCGTCCTCTTCGGTTCCCAGCCTGGCCGTTGATTGGCTAGGCTGGGCGGATTGATAGCAGCGCAGCCATTGGCTAGCGCTGCTGTCAATCAGGGCGGATGACGCGGCGCAATGGGGGCGGAGCCGAGTGATGCTATGGCCGCTGCTGTATCACGGGAGCGCGCTCGCAAAAGCTTTCCTCCATGCGAGCGCCCTCGCATGAAGAGGGAAAGCTTTTGCGAGGAGGAGCCCAGACAGCCGCCGAGGGACCCCAGAAGACAGGTTTCCGGGCCACTCTGTGCAAAACGAACTGCACAGTGGAGGTAAGTATCACATGTTTGTTATTTTTTTTTAACAAAATCCCTGACTTTAGTGTCCCTTTAACCCTCACATTTTTATTTATGGTCTAGAGATCTTCAATATCTAAACTAAATGGCAAAGTACCCAATGGAACAATTTGGCCAATACCTGTCTAGGATGAGACGTTAATAAACCTTTCATATGTGGTTGCTCCTGTTGTTCAACATATTACTGTATTTTGTAAAGGTTGTACATGCTGACACGATTGGAAAACAACATAGATTTATAATAGATTTGTATAAAAATGTATACGGTATATGCATGTATATTCTTCTTTTAACCTCTTCAGCCTCGGAAGGATTTACCCCCTTCCTGACCAGGCCATTTTTTGCGATACGGCACTGCATCACTTTAACTGACAATTGCGCCGCCGTGCGACATTGTACCCAAATAAAATCAAAGTCCCTTTTTCTCACAAATATAGCTTTCTTTTGGTTTAATCACCTCTGTGGTTTTTATTTTTTGTGCTATAAACAAAAAAAATAGGCCGGCAATTTTTGAAAAAAAACAGCAATGGGCCAGATTTACGTACATCGGTGCATTTTTGGACCGGCGTAGTGCAACTCCTTTAAGTTAGACCGGCTTAATTTTCGAGGCGCAATTGCCATATACTCGTAGTATTTTCGTCCAAATTTGCACCGGTGCAATGTAAATTCCGAGGCGTAAGGCGGTGTAATTCAAAGTGGGAAGGACGTGGGCGTGTTCCATTGAAATGAGCCGTGACCCCATGCAAATGAATGGCTGGCCAGACTGGGCATGTGCACATGAAACAGACTATGGTCAGCACCTCTCTGAGCATGCTCACGGTGCAATCAGATAGGAACTAGGCTCATCAGACTTAGTGAGCTATGCACAGTGCTTAAATAGACCGAGAGAAACGCCCTTCCATTGCAAAAGTACATACAATTTTTTTCCCTTCCTACAGCAAGGTGCTTTTGTTCTGTTGTTTGTTAGTGTTTGTTGGTTTGTGACGTGTCTTTGAGATTTTTGGAGAGTGATTTGGAGAGTGTTTTTTGCTGATTTTTTTTTATTTTTCTTTTTTTTTGCTGTTTTTTTGTATTTTGCTGTTTTTTTATTTTATATTGCTGGGCATTTTTATTTTTTTCTGGGCATTTTTTTTTGATTTTTTTTTCTGTTTGTGAATGATTTTTGAATGTGGGGGTGACATTCCTGCCACCACTCCACTTGTACGCTGAAAAGAGCCACTGGCAAGGAAATGGAGTGTTGCCAGGACCTTGCCCAGTGGCTGCACTGCATGTGAGTGGTGTGTTGGGCTGGTGATGTACTCCTTACATCCCTTGTAATAGAAAAAGCATGACAGGTCCTCTTTTTTTTTTTTTTTGCATTTAAGTCTAAATATGAGATCTGGGGTCAAAAAGACCTCATATCTCATATTTGGACTTAAAGGATCAGTAAAGAATTTTTTAATGCTAAATAGCTTGCTTTACCTTATAGCAGTCCTGCTTTCATGTCCTCCATGTCCGTTTTTGCTTAGAAGTTGCTGTAATCCCTTGCTGAACTCCACACTTCCTGCTTGTCTGGCTCCTTATGAAAAAACTCATGGTAGCTTTTCATTGTGGTCCATGATCAAGAAGATGTGATTACACTGGGCCAGATTCACCAAGGACTTACGCCGACTTATCTCGAGATGCGCGGCGTCTTTGAAATTTTCCCTGAGCGTATCTTTTCGCCTGATCCTCAAAATGAGATACGCCTGAAAACATGGGCGTCCGCTCCATAGAGCAAGGGGGGTCATTTGCCTCCCCCTGGAATAGCCAGGGAGTGCCAGGAGCAGGGCCGAACTGGCCCTGGGGCTGTTTTAAGCCGAAACGCAGAGCAAACACAACACAACACAGAGTTGTAGCCTACAGCATAGTTTCTAGTTGTCCCTTATTTAGAGTGCCTGTCCCTCTTCTGGAATCAAATCCATGTGTCCCTCATTCCAAAAGGTTCCTCTTTTAGACCTGAAATAAATATACTGTCAATATAGTATATTGTTTCGGGAAAGGGGTGCTGTGTAATGTAAAGGGGTCCAGTGATGCAGGGTGCTGTGTAATGTAAAGGGGTCCAGAGCTGTGGGGTGCTGTGTAATGTAAAGGGGTCCAGAGCTGTGGGGTGCTGTGTAGTGTAAAGGGGTCCAGAGGTGCAGTTGTGGAGAGGGGGTACACAGTAGTGACAAAGAGATATTGAAAAATGCAGGGGGCACAGTGGGGTGTTTTTATATTTTAACATGGGGTGGCTCTTTTAACCCCTGCTAGCGGTCAAAAAAAGGGTAAAATACGACTGTGTAGGGCCGATGCCAAAGAGCCCCCCTCTGGAAAAATTTCAGCGGACGCCCATGCCTGAAAACCATTTTTTTCCGTCCTACCTAAAATAAGCTTCTTCGCACGCAAAATACGCTAGACACACCACTGTTTTGATAGGCAAAGATGCAAATGAGGGAGATAGGGCGATCCACAAAATTAAGTTTGGGCGTCGTAGGTTACGCACTGTGCGCACCTGTTAGTTTCCAGGAGTAAAGTTACACTTTATAAAAGCAGCCTTAACTTTGCTTCAGCCGTGTAAAGGTCTGCTAAAGCAACACCATTAAGGAAGAGCTGAGCACACACACTTGCCGGACTACAATCTGTATGCCAACATGCCAGGGGCATCCATGCTCATAACTATACTAGTGACTTTAGAGGCGCAAAGAAGGAGGAGGGAACAGAGGAGGAGGGCACAGGAGAGGGTCTTCCGCAGACACCTAGATGTCTTTGCCATGGGGGAAGCAGAGGTGTATCGCAACTTCCGATTCAACCGGGAAGCCATCATGGAAATAACCCGAACCCTGCAAGATGACCTCACCAGCCCCACACAACGCTCACATGCAGTGGAGCCACCAAATAGAGAAAATATGGGATGCCCACCTAATTTTGAAAAATGTAGTACTCACCGATATTATCGGGGGGTGCAATCCAAATTACAATATAACACAACAATAAAAAACAAAAAACAAAAATAGACTGCTGCACACCCTTAAGAGTTAACTACAAAAAATTGTTTTATTAGAATAAATATCAAAAAAGAACACATGTATGTCAGGTATAAAAACTCAGGTCCACTATGATATGGTAGACCAACCCAGGGATGGTCCCCCTGG
Organism: Rana kukunoris; assembly: GCA_029574335.1. Taxonomy (NCBI): domain Eukaryota; kingdom Metazoa; phylum Chordata; class Amphibia; order Anura; family Ranidae; genus Rana; species Rana kukunoris. Next base: position 351,196,112 of record CM056053.1, on the reverse strand, counting down.
ATGCCCACTCAAAAACGGCTTTTACCAGTAACTAATGCTCGATCATCCCAAGGGGAGATCAGAGTCTACAAAAAATGCAGTGGAGCCACTGGTGAAAGTCCTGGCAACACTGCATTTCCTGGCCACTGGCATGTGGAGGTATGGCTGGGATGTCACAATCCTCCATTAGCAGGTGTGTGCACCAGGTTGTCCCTGCAATCCTGAGACGCATGGCCAACCAAATTATAAAACCCTCCCAGGAGGTCCAGCGAATGAACACAGTGACTGATTTTTATAAAATTGCCAGATTCCCACGCACCATCGGGGCCATAGATTGCACCCATGTGGCACTACAGCCCCCCCATGAGATAGAGCACATGTTCAGAAATCGGAAGCTTTGGCATTCAATAATGACCTGGACATTAATTGAATGCCAAAGCTTCCGATTTCTGATGGAAAATTGAAATTTTGTCGTTTAAAAAAAATGACAACAAAAAAATGTGCCTCTAAGACGCATGGGTGGAACTGACGTTTTGACGTCACTTCTGCCCTGCTATGGGGATGGGTGGGGGCCATCTTGCCCTCACTCGCATCCCCACAGGCAGGCAGAAGGACCCGATTGCCTCCACTGGTACCGACGGCTCTGGTAAGCGACGGGGGGGGCCCCTCTCCCGCCGCCAATAACGGTGATCTCGCGGCGAAGACCACCGTTATCATTTACAGGACCAATCATGCTAAAGATGGAAACCTCAGTTGTGGCTGCAGCTGCTGCTGTTACCGAGATATCCATCTTTAAAATACCGACGTATATGTACATGAGCGGGCCCTTAAGTGGTTAAACAGCGATCAGTGCTAAAAAAAAAGCACTGATTGCTGTCTAAATGTCACTGGCAGGGAAGATGTTAACAGTAGAGGGGGATCAAGGGGTTAAATGTGTTCCTTATATGTGTTTCTAACTGTGAGGGGATGGGACCGACTAGAGGAGGAGCCAGATTGTTGTTCCTACTTAGTAGGAACAGAATATCTGTCTCTCCTCCTCTGTCAGAACTGTGTGTTAATACACACAAATCCCCATTCTGGCTCTCATGCCCGCGGTGCCATTCTGCCAATGTATATCGGCGCGAGTCAGTAGGCAAGTGGTTAAATAATGCAACACGTTTTGAAATTGTATGGCCCTATCTGCTATATTAATAATCCTTTTTAATTCTAAATGATTTTCTCTCACCAAGGGCAACCTATTACATCATTCTTCATACAAGTTTTTGCCACATTCTAGCATATAGATCCAAACCTATCAACACTATATGATTACTCTGTTTTAAAGGGGTTTATTATTAATGATTTATGTATGAATAATTTCCTTAGGGCCAACTCCTTTTCCAACTAATAATCAATGTACATACTGTATATTATATGACTAAACATGGTCACACGTCTCACAAAAAATCTTTGGTCAATATTCCCATTTTTGCTGCTAACTATCTGAAGCATATTGCAAGTGTAATTTTTTTTTAAAGTTGAGCCTATTTTTTTTCTTATTCACATGCAGTACTGCTCTTTGACATATAGAACACACGTTACCGTGTTTCCCTGAAAAATAGACCTACCCTGATAATAAGACCTAGCATGATTCTTGGGGAGGGCTTCAATATAAGCCCTACCCTGAAAACAAGCCCTAATAAAATTAGTTTTATTTTTTAATCCACTTTTTTTATATTTCAATATTTTTTATTGAAGAAATAGTGTTGTATAAGGCACAAATGACAAAGACAGGAATAACTATTGAGCTCTGTCGGATAATATTACTTGTACAAACAATTGTAGATACAGAACCTATAAAGAAGAGACAAAGCAAGCTCGACACAAAGTGCAGTAAGTGGGAAAGCCTATTAACAAAACAATATTAAAAAAAATGTCCCCTCTTTACTGCATCTTTCCCCTCCTTAGTTGCCAAGTCAGTCACTAAATGATGAAAAATTGAACAAAAAATAAAAATTAAACGATAAAGCCCTGATTCATCAGGGACCAATTGTTGACTGTCCCAGGGAACTACGTCGACATATAGCCCCAAGGACGACTCACCCAGGGAGAAAGAAGCATATTATAAAGAACAGGGGATATCTGTGTATATCTCTACTAACATTGTGTCGACATAGAGATAGAAATTCTGTCAAGGCATCCCATAGTTAGCAACAATAACAACAAAAAACAATTCAACAGTAATTATTTTAAGAGAAAAGAGAAAAGGAAAGAGAAGAAGAGAAAAAAAGAGGGTCAGCCAGAGAAGCACTTTAAGGTGAAGATAGGTAACATATCCATGGGTCCCACGTAATATCGAATTTCTTGGTAGAATCGCGAAGGATACAGGTGAGTCTGTCATTAACCATGATCCAATTAAGTTTATTCTTCACGTAATCAAGAGGAACCATCGACTGCTTCCAATATTTAGCAATAGTTATTCTAGCTGCCAAAAACATATATGTGATTAGTTTTATCGATTTTTTGGGAACCTCCCCAGGTAACTTATGAAAAAGCGCTGATTGCGGGGATCTACGTATATTAACCCCCGTTACAGAGTAAATTAGATTAAACATACGAATCCAAAATCTAGTGACCACGGGGCACTGCCACCAAACATGAAACATAGTACCCATCTGTCCACAACGCCTGAAGCAAATGGGCGATGTAGACGGGTGCATCTTAGCAACTCTGGTCGGGACCAAATACCAACGTAGAAGTGTTTTATAATTTGCTTCAATTAATGTTGTATTAACAGATATTTTGGATAAAGCGTAGGCAACACCTTGCCAGTCTGATAATTCCAATGTGGTATTCAAATCCCGTTCCCATTGTTTCATGTAGGGGAGCTTGGTATTCGGGTCAGTAAGGATAGTGTAGATCGTGGATATCCTTCCCCGTAAAAGGCCCTTTGTTTGGCATGATAATTCAAAATTTGTAAGAACCAGGGGTCCATCCAACCGGTTAATTCTAGATCGTATAAAAGAAATGATCTGGTTATATCTAAATAACTCGCCGGAGGGCATCTGAAATGTATCTTTAAGATATTGTAATGAGTGCGGTTGATCCCCAACAAGAAAGTCTCCTATCCTAAGAAGCCCTTTGTTTAACCACCACAGAAAAAGCATTGGAGTCATTCCGGGAGAGAATTCAGGATTAAAAAATATGGGAGCTAATGGAGTATGTGGGGAGGACAGAGGTTTACGATGTCGTACTCTGTCTCAGACCGCTAGTGAATGGGACAGGGTAGGGCATAAGATAGGAGGGCGAAGACGGCTAGGGAGCCACATTAAAGAACCTATAGCAAAGGGGTGGCATGAAAGGGCCTCAATAGAGACCCAGAGGGGTGTAGATCCTTTGGCCGTTGTATAGGAAAGCTGGGTTATTTGAGCCGCCTGATAATAAGCTTGCAAGTTAGGGAGGCCAAGCCCACCAGATTGTTTTGAGACATACAGTGTCAATTTATTTATTCGCGGTTTCTTATTGTTCCAAATAAAACGGAGAACATCTGATTGTAATCGCTGTAAATCTCCCCTCGGAACCGCAATCGGTAAAGTCCTAAAATAGTAAAGCAACCTAGGTAAAAAAGTCATCCTAATAGAATTGATTCTACCAAACCAGGACAAGGGATAATCTGCCCATCGTTGAAGATCCTCCCGGAGTCGACGGAAAAGTGGGGGATAATTGGCTCGATAGAGAGTATCGAACGAAGATGTCAGTTGGACGCCTAAGTATGGCAGGGAATTTTGCGTCCATTGAAATTTATAGAGATTTCGTAAGGTCGAGACCGTCGAGGTGGGTAGAGAAATATTAAGGGCCGTCGTCTTTTGGGTATTCAAAGAGAGCCCCGAAATCCGGGAAAATTGATGGAACAGGGTCAAAAGATTAGGTAAGGTCAATTGAGGATTGGTGACATACATAAGGATGTCATCGGCAAATAATGAACATTTATGTTCCCGCTGCCCACAACAAATGCCATGTATATCAGAATTAGATCGAATTGATACAGCCAGAGGTTCAATCGCCAGGGCAAATAACAAAGAAGGAGAGCGGGCAACCCTGTCTCGTCCCGCATCGGATAGGAAATGATGCCGATTTATAACCCCGAATAGAAACCTGGGCCGATGGGCTACTATAAAGTTGTTTAAGCAGTAAGATAAAGGCAGAGCCAAATCCAAATGCCTCTAGAGTAGCAAATAAGTAGTCCCAATGTAAGCTATCAAAGGCCTTGTGAAGGTCCAATGATAGAAGTAATAATTCCCTCGACACAGGAGCATCCCATTTAGAGCGTACTGCAGAGTTCAATGCTATGGAACGACGAATCTGATCCAACATTTGGCGTCCGGTTATAAAACCGGATTGATCTTTGTGAATATATTGCGCCAAAAATGTACCAAGCCGCAAAGCTAAAAGTTTCGTCAGAATTTTGAGATCGCAATTAATCAAGGATATAGGCCGATAATTAAGAATGTCTGAGGAATCCTTATGTGGTTTGAGAATAACACTAATGTATGCTCTATTTTCATCTAAAGGAACTTTTCCGCCATCCCGCAAGAAATTGAAGTAGAGAGCCATGTGGGGAACTAACTGCTCAGAAAATTTCTTATAGTAAATATTAGAGAGGCCATCCGGGCCCGGAGATTTATTTAATGATAATACTTTGATAGTATTACGTATTTCCTCACAGGTAATGGGCTGGTCCATAAGTTCTTTATGGGATTCAGTGAGAGATGGCAGTGATAAGGTGTGCAAAAAACTATCAATGGAAACAGGAGTGTGGTCCAGGGAAGGATTATATAATTTAGTATAAAAATCTTGAAATTCCTGGAGAACCTTATGAGGATGTTGGGAAAGATCACCATTTGAGAGTCTAATTTTTGGAAAAGCTACATGTGAATGTTTAGGGGAAAGTTTACGCGCCAACAACGAACCCTGACGGTCCCGCCAAGTGAAAAACATATGATTAGTCCATCGTAAATATTTGTCTGCCTTTGTGGTGAGACAAACGTTAAGTTCTGTACGTGCCTGTTCAAGTTTAACCAACAGATCAGGGTGCGGGGAACGTTTGCGTTGAATCGCTAGCTCTTCATATTCCCTAGTTTTGATACGAAGTACTTCATCAGAAGCTTTTTTAATTTTAGATGCCAACTGAATCAAAAAGCCCCGTATGGAGGCCTTATGGGCCACCCAATTAATGGCGGGAGTGGTATCCTCTGCCTTATTAATACTGAAATATGTTTTCAAATGAGAAAGGATATCTAAGCAATATGATTCGTCATTAAATATAGATTCATTCAATCGCCAATGAGACTTAGCTAATCTGACAGATAAATCAGTGAACACCAACACTACGGGGTCGTGATCAGACAAGGGCGTCGCAATTATCCTAGCCGAAACCAATTTAGGTAGTAAACCCGAGGGGAGAAACACATGATTGATACGTGAATAATGATTATGGGCTCTAGAGAAATGGGAGTAGTCTCGAGTGGTAGGATTGGCCTCCCTCCAAGCATCAACAAGGTCATAATGATGCAACAGCTGAGCAAATTTTGCGGCTTTGTTTAGAAGGGGATTGAAGGTGAGAAAGATGGGACTTATCCAATATGTGGTCCAGCGCCAAGTTAGAGTCCCCAGCTACAATGACATCACCCTCAAATTCAGATGCCAAAGAGCGAAGCAAAGGAAAGGAAAAAGGCCACCTGGTTTGTGTTGGGGGCATAGTATACTAGAATCGTTACCAAATTGTCCCCCCAAGTGCCCTTTCACCAACAAGTATCGCCCCTCTTTGTCCCGCAATATTTTGGATTCAGTAAATGAAAGCCGTCTTGACAGACAGAGCGCCACCCCTCGTTTTTTCTCCGTAGCATTAGCAAAATAACAAACAGGATAATTCTTATGTATATACCGGGGAGTAAAAGAAGAGAGAAAATGCGTTTCCTGAAGGGCCACAATATCAGCCCCTATAGACCTATAATAATTAAACATCTTGATTCGTTTAGATGGAGAACCCAGCCCTTGAACATTATGTGAAAGCAGTCGTATGGTTCCTATGGAATCAGCGAACTTGGACATGGGAAGGGACAAAGACAACCGCAGACTTCAGACTCACCCACCGATGGACGGACAACATGAAAATCCAAGCGAAGTTCCGGCTGACCCTCAGAAAAGAGAAGGAAAAAAGGTTAAAAATAGAGAAATTAAAGAGAAAAAAAAAGAGAAAACGATACAGGGGCTTAGAAACGCCCAGTATCAAGAGGTGCAGCATATAGAAATGATTAGACAAAAAAATATACTAATACACGTAACCAAGTAGTCCAGAACCCAAGTTCTGGAAATGTGGGAGTCTCCACCAAAGGTAACCAATGGAAAGAGTCCAACAATTCAGGAGAGAGCATAGCCACCTCCCGGCACAGGTATAAAACAAGATTGAAACGACCCCCCAACCATGCCCAAGAAAAACCCCAAGTCCCCATATCAACACAGCCAATGCGTCCCAGAGAACAAAAAAAACAAACAAAAAAAAACATGTTCAGAGAAACTTAGAATAATAGCAAAACATAGGTAGCGGCTAATGTCCCACAAAAGGACCACTGAGAAGCCGCTGCCACACAGGCAGAGAGAAGAGGAAAAAAAAAAAGGTAAAAGAGATCATCTGATGCAAATCAGGGAGTTCTCAGGTAACTCGGCGTGAAGTCGCAGATTTCCGTGACGATGGGGAAGACCAAAGGGGTGAAAGCGGAGAGCCACTGGATCTTGCTTGCTTCTGAGATGAGGGATCATGGGAGATAAATCCCAATTTCAGCAGGATTTTTTCACCTTCCGCAAACGTGGAAAAGGAATATGATCTATTGTTGTAGGTAAATTGTAAGCCAAAAGGATAGTTCCATCGATAGCGAATATCACGTTGAACCAAAGACGAAAGCAAGGGCTTAAACGCTCTCCGTTTTTGAATGGTAGCTTGGGAGATGTCCGCAAAAATCTGGAGCTTGTGGCCTTCAAATTCCAAATCCGGGTGTTCCCTGGCATATCTCATGATCGCTTCTTTGACCCTGAAGAAATGAGGCTTCACAATCACATCTCTGGGAGGCCCATCAGGCTTCAGAGGGACAAGGGCCCTGTGAATACAGTCAATTTCCAAGTGAAATTCATCAATATCAGGGATAGCGGATTGCATTAAATAATAAGCGACAGAGGAGAGATCCTTAACCGTTTCTGGCAGACCACGGATACGGAAATTATAGCGCCTGGCGCGGTTTTCAAGGTCGTCAATTTTAGCGTAAGCGTCTTCTAGGCGATCATAAAGTTCAGTAATCATGGTAGAATTTTGCGCCACTCTATTAACAGTGTCATCAACCTTAGATTCAATGTTGTCTAAGCGACAGCCCAACTCCTGGAAATCTTGCTTAATGTCAGCAGCCAGCTTAGTAGTAGCTTTCCCCAATTCTCTTTGCAGCATATCTGCAAAACGTGCCAGAAGAATAGCATCAGGAGAATATGGCAGCGGTGCAGGTAAGGGAGCCAGGGATCCTTCAGGGCTACTAGGACCTGCAGCCTGGCTACTGGGCTGCATACTTTCATTGTCTGCCTCCTGATCACTGATCTGGCTAAGAAATATGTCAGCCATATCTCTATCTAGGGCAGAGGAAGTGTGGGAAGCATGGCTTGGAGATGACAGAGGAGCCTGTGAAAAAGATTTAGCAGGGCTGGATGGAGCACAGGGAGGAACGGGCAGCTCACCTGAGATCTTAGGGGCTGTAGCTGGAAGCAGGTTGCGAGTCCTGTATTACGGAAGGCTGTTGTACCTGCTTCTTCTCCGTCCGGATGGCGCTAGTGGCGGTCGCCATCTTGGAGTCCTTCCAGGACCCACGAGGCTGACAGCGGGAATCGCCAATCTTCCCCGCCCGACCGGGTGGACATGGAGCGGGTCTCCGTGGTAGCTGCAGCTGCCGCTGATAGCTCCTGAGGGTGAGCAGGGTAAGGGAGCTGCTAATTAAAGCTTAAAGTGCCGGGGGTGTGCGGAGCGGTCTAGGAATGCATCTGCTCCTGCCGCCCACGCATGCGCTCCTCTAATCCACTTTTTTTAATCCATTTTGCAGAATGATTGCAGCGGCTCCCCCTCTCCTCTCTCCTCCCGCCCGATGCCCGCAGCCCCTCCCTCCTCAGCACATGGAGTGGGCAGCGGGACACTGGCTCCCCCCTCCTCCGCACAGCCCCTACCTCCTCAGTGTACAGAGCGGGAAGATACCTGCAGGACACCGGCTCCCCCCTCCTCTGCTCTCCTCCTGCCTGACGCCCTCGGCCCCCTCCCCAGTACACGGAGCCAGCAAGACACCTGCTCCCCCCTCCTCTACTCTCCTCCCGCCCGACGCCCGCGGCCCCCTTTACACAGTGCATGGAGCAGGCACAGAGCCAGCAGGACCCTGGCTCCCCCCTCCTCTGCTCTTCTACCGCCCGACGCCCATGGCCTTCTCCCCAGTGCACGGAGCAGGCCAACACCAGTGGGGATCCTGGAGCAGAGAAGAGTCCAGGCAGACCATACGACAGTCATGGAAGCCAGGGAAGCTGCAAGAAAGGTACCCACTTTACCGTAGGATCATTGTACATACCAGTACCATACCGTACCGTAGTTAAATTAGACACCCCCCGAAAATAAGCCCTAGTGTGTTTTAGATTGCCAAAATTGATATAAGACCCAGGCTTATTTTCGGGGAAACACGGTATATAGGATTTGAATTATGTTTGTCTCTGTACTCAAATCAAGCAAATTCTAGGGAATCTGGCAAAGTTTTTATCGTGGAGTTGTCTACTTTGATTACTTCCAGCATGTACATTATCCATTGTTTTGATTAACAAATCAAAATGATTTAATGCAAGCATTTATTTGTATAAATAACCACTTTAAAAAATACTTCTGCAGGTAGAATTTGCATCTAAACAGCCCAGTATAATTTTCTAGAAAATGTCTGTCCTGTTTATGGTGTTACCATGACTACTAAGAGTCCTACACATTAAATAAATATTTCTCAGCATGTCACAGTTCTCAGTAATCAGATACGTATAAATAATACCTCCCACTGGTATCAAGGGTCTTTTAGAGAACTTAGTTGCAGATAAAAGCTATTGGCCATTGTGAACATGCTTTTAAATGTGAATGACAGGAGCTGTCATTCTTCTCTTTCACTAGTGAGTGACGCACATTGAACAAGTTTGCAGACCATGTGTCCTGGCATTTCAGCGTGTCAAAATGTTCCCATTATGCAGCATATCTTAATTTAACCAGTCAAGTAATTCACTAGTACTTTATAGTATGTATACAGTCGTTTACCGTAGTATTGTGTTTACATGGATGTAGGAAAGGCCAGGACTCCAATATTTCTACTGAAAAAAAACATTGTTAATGTAACACTTTAATAATAATGGGTTTCGTAAGAAAGTCAGTGCTAAAGTGTATGAAGCAGCTAGCAGCAGGTAGGTATACAAAAAGCCCAAATAATAACTATAATTCAAAGTGCAGCACCTAAAATACAAAAAAAAGTCCTCCCCTTCAGGATTATTTACACCAAAAAAATCAATATGTGAGTAACATAAGTGATAACAAACAAAAGAAAAGTGAATAAAATAAGATTATACAATGTGTCCATTTGTATTTAAGGCTTCCACCTTCAAAGATCCACAACACCACTACCAAACTCACCAGCTCCAACATTGCCAAAGTAGGGCAGCAAACAGCACGTTTGTATTAGACTTTCAGCCCCTTACTTATGATCATCCAACTCCGTCAGTACACTGAAATTGGCTGGTAAAACCAGGTCAGATGTCAGAGTTGCAGAGCTATGCGGCAAAGTCACATTGCCACTTTTGGTATCAAAACTGGTGGCCATATCTGTAAGTACACACTTTTAATGTTTGGCATCTGGATGCTTCTTAACCACTTAAGGACGGCCACACAACCTTTTACGTCGACAGAATGGCACGGCTGGGCAAATGGGTGTACAGGATGGGCGTACAGGCTTTAATTTGACACCATGTGGACCCCCGGACTCGATGTCCGTTGGTGTCCCGCGATCGGGTAACAGAGCTAAAGAACGGGGAGATGTCAGTGTCCGTGACATCTCCCCGTTCTTCCTAGTGACATGTCACTTATCGAATGCTCCCTCTTATCGGGAGCAGCGATCAGTGACGTGTCACTCGTAGCCACCCCCCCTAACAGTTAGAATCACTCCCTAGGACAAACTTAATCCCTTCAGCACCCCCTACAGGTTAACCCCTTCACTACCAGTGTAATTTTTACAGTAATCAGTGCATTTTTTTTTAGCACTGATTGCTGTAAAAATTACAATGGTCCCAAAATGGTGTCAAAAGTGTCTGATTTGTCTGCCATAATGTCGCAGTCATGATAAAAATTGCTAATCACCACCACCACTAGTAAAAAAAATATTTTAAAAATGCCATAAAACTATAACCTATTTTGTAGATGCTTTAACTTTTGCGCAAACCAATCAATAAATGCTTATTGCGATTTTTTTTACCAAAAATATGTAGAAGAATATGTATCGGTCTAAACTGAGGAAAATACTTTTTTTATATATATATTTTTGGGGATATTTATTATAGCAAAAAGTAAAACATATTGCATTTTTTTCAAAATTGTCACTATTTTTGTTTATAGCACAAAAAATAAAAACCGTGATCAAATACCACCAAAAGAAAGCTCTATTTGTGGGAAAAAAAGGACGTCAAATTTTGTTTGGGAGCCATGTCACACGACTACACAATTGTTAAAACGACGCAGTGCCGAATCGCAAAAAGTGGCCTGCTCTTTGGCCAGCCAAATGGTTCCCGGCTTAAGTGGTTAATTGATATTTATGTGAAATTTGAGCTATCAATATTTAACCCCTTGGTGATGGCTCCATGTAGTGAGCACTTTTCTCCGAAACAGCATCTGAATAATCAACCTATTCATCTCCAGTGGGGTGAGTTAGTGTACTGTCAGAGTTGGAGGACCATAATGTGGGGCTAAAAGTAATTCATACAAACGAGCCATTTCCTGCCCTTCTTTGGCAGTTTTGGAGCTGGTGAGTGTAGTAATGGTGTTGGTCACATTTTGGAGCTGGTGAGTGTAGTAATGGTGTTGGTCACACATGATGTTGTGCATCTTTGAAGGTGGAAGCTCTAAGCATAAGTGGACACATTGAATATTCAGTGGACCTTATTTCTTATTTTATTCACTTCTCTTTTGTTTTTTTTTAATATTACTCACATATAACATTTCTTGGTGTGTGATAAATTATCCTGAAGGGATTTTTTTTTTAAATTATACTTTAATAAAACTATTCATTGTGCATAAGTAGAGTGATGTTTTTTCATACATCTTACTCATCTCTGAAAAATGTCACAAGCAAAGATACTGATGACTGCCCTTGAGTTTGCACCTTCAAAAAATATGTCAGCAATGGCAGCTTCTATCCAAATAGATTTTCTTCAAAGTAGAGTGGACCAAAGACCACACATATATCAGTTATTTAACTTTTAAGATCATCTTTTTTTTTTGTCAAAGCTTAACTGAACAAGCTGAAGTTAGAAGCTGTCTGGCTACCATTTCAGTAAATCAACCCCATATATTTTTTTTTTGTTCATGGTTTTTCTTCCACAATCATACTGGTAAGTAAAGTGAGTTTCACCCAAATTTGTGTTTGTGTTTTCACATTGAGGTAATTGTGTGTGTGTTCAAACCATATTGAGGTAATTGTTGCCACCACTTTTCATTAAAGCATTTAATTATTTGATGGGCTTCACTATGGCAGTTTTTTGTCTTTAAGATTTTTGAGTCACTCAAATAGGATCCGTAGTCCACTGACTGTCGCTTTCTTTCCTGGATGATCAGCTGCTCTTGCTATTTCTTTGGGCAAGTTTGACCATTATGATCTATGGTCCTACATATCTGGTAAGAGGCATGCTTAGGATGGTGTTGCTGGTGACTGACCCCTTTACTTATTTACACTTCACAGTGCATTTTATTTGAATTAATCTACCTCACATATGGACTATTCACCATTTATGGACTTAATATTAATATTTTGTTTATATTGCACAGTGCACTTTCTGATTGGATTGATTAATTTCACTTATGGATTATTAAACTTTAATATATTTTTTTAATGTTGTTTTGCTCATAATTGTCAATAGATATGTGCGTTCCCGTTCGTAACGAATGTATTTTCGTACAAATTTGTTAATATTCGTACCCGCGGAACAATGTGAACATACGAAAAACTGAAAGAACCAAAATACGAAAACTACGGGATTACGAATGAGCCAAGTAACGAACAAGCGAAAATACGAACGAACAATTCGACAATCTTACAAAAAAACGATAAAACGGAAACGCCAAAAGAACGAAAATGACATCTATAACGAATGATTTGCATTCCGTATTTTAAATCCTTTGTCTGTTCGTATTTTCAGTCATATGTTCATATTTTTGTGTGTTTTGTAAATCTGTTTTTTTGTCTGTTCGTAAATTTGTGTACTTGTATCGTTCTTTTGAATGGACAGTGAGTGTAGTTAGTGAATCAGCTTCTCTCTTTTGTGCCGAGTACAGTGTAAAGCCTCGTACACACAATCGGACTTCAAATAAACTTTTCTGTGGATTTTCGTCTGAAGGGAGTTCAGTTGGCCAGACTATTGAACCCGAAAATGGTTTTCTGATGGAGCTTACAAACGAACAGATTTTTTGAAAACGAACGGAAAACGATCGTTTTTATGTTTGTTGGCAAAAAAGCCGTGTGTTGAAAGTGACGCAAATCCCGCGATGTATTTACGAAAGTACAAAATGACTAAAATTACGAAAATTATTGTCTAACAAATAACGAAAATAAATATAACAGAATTACAAATCATCCCGCATGTACGAAAATAAAACGGTAACCAAAATACGAAACGATCGGAATACGAAAAAATCGCGTCTTACGAAATACGAACGGGTCCGAATAGGAAAACGTGCATCTTACGAAATTACGAATCGGTACGAACCTACGGAACGATACGAAATGGAACAAAAGAAAACAAAATTTTTTGTTGTGCACATGTCTAATTGTCAATTGTCAATAGGCTATATGTAAAGTATATACATATTTAAATGTTTGCACTTTATTATATACTTTGATTTTATTAGGTGTTTAATATTCTAGATAATCGGTACGAATTGGTACGAACCTACGGAACGATACGAAACGGAACAAAACAAAAAATGTTGTTGTGCACATGTCTAATTGTCAATTATCAATAGGCTATATGTAAAGTATATGCATATTTATATGTTTGCACTTTATTATATACTTTGATTTTATTAGGTGTTTAATATTCTAGATAATGGTTTTCAAGGGGGCACTTTTTTGCACTTCATCTGTTCTTTACAGAGCCTTTCTCGTATAATTGTATTCATTTTGAGCACTTCCCACATTTATTTACATTGTTCACTAGCTGGTATCACAGTTAAATGAGTGGCTGCCATTTTTATTTATTTTTCATAGTTTTTGACTGAGCTCGGATTTTTTGTCTGTGTGTGTGTGTGACTCTTGTACAAACGTTATTATAGGAGCTCCTTTGTGGGACAGGGACTGATGAAAACAAATGAATGTTCTCTGTAAATTGCTCTGTAAAAATGTCAGGGTTATAGAAATTTGTAAAAACACACATTCAGGGTTTGAATACAGGCTTACATCTGAATTATTTTCATTATAACACAGTAGTAAATGTAATAGGTTTATACAGAATACATTTATTGGGACTTGCATCAACCTAAATGATGTTTTCCATACTAATTAAAATACATATTATATAAGATGTTTCTAGATTGACCCAGTAACAATCTATTTTCTACATAATCTATTGTAATGTAATGTTTACATTTTCTGTATGTGATTATAAGCAATTAAAATAAAGATATATTTTGTGAGAAAAGTTGCATTGGAGTGTATAAATTATAATTAACTACTGTAAGATACACCAGATTTCAAGAGCATAGTTGCATGCTTGTGTCAGAAGTACTTTCAGGTTATATTTAATTTCTGGGCTTCTATGGTTGAGTGTATGTGAGGAGCCAAACAAGAGCCCCCACAAGGGCAATATCATAAATTGTGAATACTAATCACCCTGACAGACTTGCCATGATTGGTAACTATGGTATTTAAAGCAAACTTATGTGAAGATTATGTTTTTTTTTTTATAGCTGGTGATCACATTATGCGATGCTTTGTTTTTTTATCTGGAACATTACAGTTCATAAGACTTCTAGTGGATTACATTTATTGTGAAATATGTACATGTTAAAAGTATTATTTTATTGTGCTATGGGAAACGATTTCTTATCATCTTAATATTGTGTAAACAAGCTCAAGCACATATGATGAACAACCCAAACATGAATGTTCCTCACAAAAGCATTGGCATATATCCATATAGTCATTTGTTTGAATGGCTGGATTTACGCATTACCTATGGCTCACTTGGCCTAGAAAAAAATAAAATAAAAATCAGGATTTAACAGTAGTGCATTTTTTTCAGCTTTCAACGTGCTTTAATACATAATTGTCTAATTTTAATTATGTGATTCCTGGTATCCCCAGTTAAATGAGTTGAATGATTAATAGAGGATAAAGCAATTTACACAGCAAACAGAAAAAGCATGCTTGTTCATTAAACATGCTGAATACAGACTAGCATGTCACTACCATGGTAGTGAGCCAAAGGAGGACATTGATGCAGTGGCTAGTGAAGTAGGGACATGCAGGATAGGTGGTGAGAGCAGGGGGTAGAGCATTGGGGTCAGGCACAGTGGAAAGAGTGAGGGGGTGGGTAGCACTAAAATATGTGTCTTTCGGGTAGTGATTAAAGAGAGGATATAGGCACTGTGGTGGCAGGGGTGATGATAGTATGGTAGTGAGCCAAAGGAGGACATTGATGCAGTGGCTAGTGAAGTAGGGACATGCAGGATAGGTGGTGAGAGCAGGGGGTAGAGCATTGGGGTCAGGCACAGTGGAAAGAGTGAGGGGGTGGGTAGCACTAAAATATGTGTCTTTCCGGTAGTGATTAAAGAGAGGATATAGGCACTGCGGTGGCAGGGGTGATGATAGTATGGTGGTGGTGGTGAGGAGGTTGCTGGTGGCAAGTAGTGCTTCCACTTGTGAGTTTTCAGCTGTAGCTCCAGATGGTGACAGGAGTCCTCCCTGCCAGCATGAGAGGTTGAGCAGGGGAGTTTGTGATGTGAGCTGGAGCTTACATTGTTTGTGTGAGCTACAACAGAAGTTGGGGTAGAAGGATATGTCTTAGTGCAACACAAAGTCACCTGCTTCCCGCTGAGTATGGTTTTCATGTGGATGGCAGTGGTCTAAATGGCTCTTTGGAGCCATGCTGCTAGTACCTGGCTCATGCATGGTAGCAACACACTGGGAAAAGCACTACACAACCCCTAGAGCTGATTTGATAGAAACATGGAAGCAGTGACAGCAGAAAAAGAGACCAAGGGGTTCATTAACCACTTCTTTACTGGGCACATATACCCCTTCCTGACCAGGTAAAATTTCAGCTTGTGGCACTGCATCATTTTAACTGACAATTGCGCGGTCGTGCGACGTGCCTCCCAAACAAAATTGGCGTCCTTTTTTCCCCACAAATAGAGCTTTCTTTTGGTGGTATTTGATTGCGGTTTTTATTTTTTGCGCTATAATCAAAAATAGAGCGACAATTTTGAAAAAAAAACTATGGGCCAGATTCACAGAGCCATTACGCCGGCGTTACACGAGATGCGCGGCGTAAGTCTAAATTTGCGCATCCCCAAAACGAGATACGCAAGAAATCTACTTTTTTTGGACCGGCGTAATTTCGATAGACCGGCGTATCCGTCCGCGCAAAACTGCGCTAGACACACCATTGATTTGCTAGTCAAATATGCAAATGAGGGAGTTACGGGGATCCACAAAAGAACGTTGGTGCAGCGCAGGCTACGCGCTGTGCGCAACAGCTGCACGTCCTGTCTAAAATTAGACCATATAAAAGGTGGATTAAAATTAGACAATCCGTCTACATGTCAGCTAAAGCAACACTGTTAGTGAGGAGCTGAGCAGTCACACTTGCTGGACAACAAACTTTATGCCAACATGCCAAGGGCATCCTTGCTCATAGCTATACTAATGACTTTAGATGAGCAAAGAAGGAGGAGGGCACGGAGGAGGGCACGAGAGAGGATATACCGCACATGCATAGACCTGTTTGGCATGAGTGATTCTGAGGTGTATCGCATCTTCAGATTCACCCCTGCTGCCATCATGGAATTAACCATAACCCTGCAGGATGACATCACCTGCCCAACACACCGCTCACATGCAGTGCAGCCACTGGTCAAGGTCCTGGCAACACTCCATTTCCTTGCCAGTGGCACTTTTCAAAGAACAAGTGGAGTGGTGGCTGGGATGTCGCAATCCTCCATGAGCAGATGTGTGCACCAGGTTATCCCTGCAATCCTCAGACGCATGGCCAACCAAATCATCAAACCAACCACTAAGGACCTGCAGCTGAAGGCAATGACAGATTTCTACAGAATTGCCAGATTCCCACGCACCGTGGGGGCCATTGATTGCACACATGTGGCACTCCAGCCCCCCCATGAGACAGAGCACATATACCGCAATCGGAACCATTGGCATTCCATCAACGTACAGGTGATAGTCGATGCCCAAGGCCTCATATGGCACGTCCGTGCCAAACACCCCGGATCCAGCCATGACAGCTATATATACAATCAGAGCCCCATCCCAATGGAATTCGAACAGAACGTGTATGGGGACACCTGGCTGGTTGGTGAGTGACATGGGTGGCAGGCATGACTGTCCCCCCCCATGATGCATACATCACAAGGGGCACATGCATGACTAACATCCTTCTGTCATTTCCCTTCCAGGTGACTCTGCATATGCACTGGGACCCCATCTCATGACTCCTATCCGGAACCCCCAAACCCCAGGAGAGGAAAGATACAATGAAGCCCAAACACGTGCAGTGGTGGAGCGCACCTTTGGCCTTCTGAAGTCACGTTTCCGATGCCTGGATAAGTCGGGGGGACCCTGTTGTATTCCCCAAAATTTGTGTGCCAGATCATCGGTGCATGTTGCATGCTGCACAACTTCGCAGTGAGAAAGGGTTGCAGATTGACATACGTGATGACCTGACCCCTGAACCAGACAATCCCCCGCTAACCGAGGCTACCCCGTCTTCTGAGGGAAGAGCAGCCAGGAGACAGCTCACATTAGGCATCTTTGCACGTTAAACACACACATTAATCATGGCACAATGAGAATGCATGCATGCACACCACTGTGGTCCCTAGCACAGACACATCACATCCTCATCAAATTGGATTAGCACAAGCCCACCATGCAGGACTTGTGAGCAGCAACGCCAAGCCACGGCTCCAATTATGTCACTGTACATTCATACACCATTCACATGGACCTGGGGATCACTTCTTCCTGCTCCTGTGGAACCCTTCTCCACCACAAATGAGGGTGACACCCCTTTTCCGGCAGGAATGTCACCCCCACAATCAGAAATCATTCACAACACAAAAAAAAATTCTCCAGCACAAAAAAAAAAAATTCCAGCAAAAAAAAAAAACCCCAAGAAAAAAAATTCCTGAAAAAAAAATCCAGAAAAAAAAGGGGGAAACCAAATTAATGCCGCTGGCGTGACCCACGCCTGGGGCGCCCACGGCCACGACCCCGGCTCCTCAGGGGAGACTCATGGGGAGGGGGGTAATCCGGGGAAGGAGGAGCAGCCCCTGGTCTCTGCCCACCTGGCGGCCTGCCCTCCAAGGCCACGGCAATTCTGGTCAGGCCAGCACTTAGTATTGGCCTGGATAGCCTGGATGAGGGCCCTCACATCCTGCCCAACGTCTTCTGTAGTAGTCTGCAGTTCGTTAAGGCAGTTTGTAAGAGCCAGGGAGTGGCAGTCCAGGTCCCCAAGCGTATCCTTTATGGAGGACAGACTCTCCTCCATCCGCACCAAAGTCTGGCTGACCTGTCCCAGATGGTGGGTCTGAAGGGCCTGGTCCCTTCTCAGATTGGCGGGCAGAACCTCGTCCACCCCCCTGGTCTTCTGGGATGACTTTCTGCCTCCAGCTGATGCTTGTGGCCGGGGAGAAGGGGAGGCCCTTGGGAGGGGAGCCCTGTTGGGGGAGGAGTGGGAGGGGCTACCCCTTATGGAGGGCTGGCTGCTGCCAGCCAGAGGGGAAGACTCCTCCAAAAACAACAATCCACTGGTTGACATGACATCCTCCTCAAACTCCTCCTCCTCCAACTCCTCCGAGGACTCCGGCCTTGTCTGGGGTGCTCATCAGGCTGGTGTACCGGGGATGGTGTGGTCAGGCCAGATGGCCCAGCACCCTCCTGCACATCTGAGGATGACACAAAACATTCACAGGTTGGAGGATCCACACACTTGCCACATATTCCTTTCCCCCCTCCCCCACACATGCTACACACCAGATAGGGAAAAAAACCTTACCTGGCATCACAGCCTCCTGACTGGAGTCATAGCCAGGCAGGCCCTCCACTTGTTGTCTATTAAAGGTGTGGGCCACCGCACGCTCCTCCACTGTCAGCCTAACAGGGCATGGTGGGCCCCCTCCAGTGCCCCTGGCATGGGCTGCTATTTTGGCCAGCTTCCCACGGACCAGACGCCGGAGATCATTGATTTACTTTACGATCCCCTCGCGTGTACGGGTCTCCCCCCCCCCCCCCCAATGCATTTACCTGGTCGGTAATGTTCTGCAAAATCTCCTTCTTCCTGGCCGGGGTGGTGTTGGCACTCTCCGGTCCGTGAAGGAAACGCCCATATTGGGTAAGGGCCCGGGCAATAATTTGTTTCTCCCCCAAAGAAAAATTGCTCTTCCGCTTCCTCTCAGTCATACTCATACAACAACTCTCTCCCAAACAATCACCAAAAATCACACACAAAACAAGCAGGAAAAATCAAGCAACAAAACAAACAAACAAAATCTATCAACCAAAAAGTCTCACAACAAGTCACCAAAAAACACTTTCAAATATATTCTACCAAACACTAGATCAAACAGTCAACAAATATCACAAAGACAAGTCACAACGCAACAAACAACAGAACAAAAGCACCTTGCTGTATAGGAAGGGATACAAAGGGATGTACTTTTGCAAAGGAAGGGCGTTTGTGTCTGTCTATTTATGCTGTCTGCGTAGTTCACTAAGTTGCCCGGGTCCACTTCCAATTTCACTGATTGCGCCGTTCCCGAGTTGTGAGCATGCGCACAGAGGTGCTGACCATGGTCTGCTTCATGTGCGCGTGCGCGATCCGGCCGGCCCTTCATTTGCATGGGGTCACGGCTCATTTCAATGAAACACGCCCACGTCCTTCACAATTTGAATTACTCCGCCTTACGCCTCGGAATTTACGTTACACCGCCGCTAATTTCTGCGCAAATACTACGAGGATACAGTGATTGCGCCTCTACATTGCGCCGGTTGTAACGTAAAGGAGGTGCGCTACGCTGGTCAAAATATGCGCCAATGTACGTGAATCTGGCCCTATATTTTTTACTTGTTGCTGTAATAAATAGCCCAATTTTTTTTAAAAAAAAATTTTTTTTCTCAATCTAGGCGATACGTATTCTTCTACATATTTTTGGTAAAAAAAAACGCAATAAGCGTCTGGTTTGCGCAAAAGTTATTGCGCTTACAAAATAGGGGACAGAATTATTATTATTTTGTATTATTTATTTTTTTACTACTAATGGCGGCGATCAGCATTTTTTTCGTGACTGCGACATTATGGCAGAGACATCGGACACTTTTGACACATTTTTGGCGCCATTCACATTCATACAGCGATCAGTGCTATAAATATGCACTAATTACTGTATAAATGTGACTGGCATTGAAGGGGTTAACACTAGGGGGTGAGGAAGGGGTTAATGTGTACCCTAAATTGTGTTCTAACTGTGAGGGGAGGGGGGGTGACTGGGGGAGGTGACCGATGCTGTGTCCCTATGTACAAGGGACACAGATCGGTCTCCTCTCTCCCCTGACAGGACATGGATCTCTGTTTTTACACACAGAGATCCACGTCTTGTCCCTGCAGCCGCCGATCCCGAGTGCCTGGCGGACATCACGGCCGCCAGGCACGCGCATCGGCATGTCAGCGATGCGGCAGGCACGCGCCATCGCCGGGCACGCGCTCCGCCGACTTACTACCTCCCCCAGTCAGCCCCCCTCCCCCCACAATTTAGGGTACACATTAACCCCTTCCTCACCCCGTAGTGTTAACCCCTTCAATGCCAGTCACATCTATACAGTAATTAGTGCATATTTATAGCACTGATCGCTGTATAAATGTGAATGGCGCTTTCTTTTGGTGGTATTTGATCATCTCTGCGGTTTTTATTTTTTGTGCTATAAACAAAAATAGAGCGACTATTTTGAAAAAATTGCAATATTTTTTACATTTTGCTATAATAAATATCCCCCAAAAATTAATAAAAAAACATTTTTTTTCCTCAGTTTAGGCCGATACGTATTCTTCTACATATTTTTCGTAAAAAAAATCGCAATTAGCGTTTATTGATTGGTTTGCGCAAAATTTATAGCGTTTACAAAATAGGGGGTAGTTTTATGTCATTTTTATTAATATTTTATACTAGTAATGGCGGCGATCAGCGTTTTTTCTCAGTACCGAGACATTATGGCGGACACATCGGACAATTTTGACAAATTTTTGGGACCATTGGCATTTTTATAGCGATCAATGCTATAAAAATGCATTGGATTACTAAAAAATGCCATTGGCAGTGAAGGGGTTAACACTAGGGGGAAGGGAAGGGGTTAAGTGTGTTCCTGGGTGTGTTCTAACTGGGGGTTGACTCACTAGGGGAACTCACTGATCTTCTGTTCATACATTGTATGAACAGGAGATCAGTGTTTCCCCCGCTGACAGGACCGAGAGCTTTGTGTTTACACACAAAGCTCCCAGTCCCCGCTTTGTAACAAACGAGCTCGCGTGCCCGGTGGCGATAGCGCCTGCCGGGCACGCGTGCACCCCCTAGCGGCCGCTAAAGGGAGGACGTAGAGCTACGTGCTCTCGCCCAGCAGTGCCACCGTCCCTCTGTATAATGATGGTGGGCGGTCGGCATCTGGTTAATAGCACCTAAACGCAGTTGCTATAACTGCATGTTTGCTGTTTAATAGCACCTAAACGCATTTGCTGTTACTGCACGTGTGTTGTTTAATAGCACCTAAACGCATTTGCTGTAACTGCACGTTTGCTGTTTAATAGCACCTAAACGCAGTTGCTGTAACTGCACGTTTGCTGTTTAATAGCACCTAAACGCAGTTGCTGTTACTGCACTTGTGCTGTATATTTTTCACTTAAACCTACTTGGAGTTTACTGCACTTGTCCTCTCCAGTTTGTACCTAAAGGTACGAGGTGTGTGTACTGATTTTGTCCTGTGCAGGCCATTAAAATGTCTGGAAGGACAACAAAGAGAGGCAGAGAGTCAGAAGGGCAAGTAGGCTCTGCATCTAGAGGCAACGCTGGTGATGGACACGGTGCATCCTCTTCAGCACGTGGCCGTGGCCGCTCATCCTTTTTTGGAGCTGGCCGTGTTGAGCCTCAACATGAAGAGAAATTAGTAGAGTGGATGACCAATCCTTCCTCCCGATTACAGTATCTGTGAGGGGTTGCAGTGTTGTCTTGTGCCTAAGGCCAAATTTTTCTGCCCCTGTTTAACAGGGACGTCTAATAACAATTTTTGATGCAATACTTTGCATGTGGCTCTTTGTTGCGCTCCAATTACAGTATGACATGGTTCAGATTCTACTTAACAAACCTACAGTCCTTGTCTTGTTTTCACCGCCTGTATACTGCTGTTAAAAGTATATAGGGCCAAAGGGTCTTGTCAGGGCCGATACTCGCTATAGGCTCAATATGCAAGCCGCTTAGGGCCCAGCAAAGCTGCAAAGGGCCCCCCAAATTACTAGAGGCCCCGCCTGGTGAGAAGTCATTTTCGCCCCCTCACCCCGCTTCTAAACTCGCTGGCTGAGTCATATCCGACAGCAGAACACCCCCTCCCCCCGCTTCTCCACTTTCTTTAAAGTGATATGTCACTGTCATCAGCGCCCCCCGCTTCTCATTTTTAATGTGCCATGTCATTTTGCTTAGGGCCCCAGGGAGGTCAGGATTGGCACTGGGTCTTGTAATGACCTGGGGGGAGTGATGGCGGGGAAACTCATGCTATTTTTTTCAATGATGTGTATCCATATTGCAGGGACAAAACATTACATTAAAGCCGCAAGCAGTATTACATTTCTTTTTTCTTATAGTAATCTCATGTTGTGTAGGGACATTTCTAAACATGTGCCACTACTATAGACACCCAGCAGGTACGATATTTAAAGGAATTTTTCATTTTTTTTCACTTTAACCACTTAGTAACCGCCCTATAGCCGAAATACGTCTATAAGGCGGTTCCCTAACTCTAACCGGACGTCAATTGACGTCCTCCCGTAGAGTCAGAGCCGAGCGGGCTCGCACACGTGATCACCGGCCCGCAGCAAAAAGGATCGCGGTAAGGAGCCAATGGAAGCGGCTCCTTACCACATGATCGCGCCGTCCAATGACGGCGCGATCACAAATGTAAACAAACCCGGGCACATGGGTCACCTGCAGGTCATCTCTCTCCTCTCCTCACACCATTGCAGCGAGAGAGAAGAGGAGAGAGATTAGTGACAACACGTAAGTGCCCAGCAGTGCCCCATATGTGCCCCATCTGTCCCACATCTGTGCCATATGTGCCCTACCAGCACCATCTGTGCCCTACCAGCGCCATCTGTGCCCCACCAGTGCCATCTGTTTCCCCTACCAGTGCCATCTGTGCCCCACCAGTGCCACCTGTGCCCCACCAGTGCCACCTGTGCTACACCAGTGCCATTTGTGCTACACCAGTGCACACCAGTGCCACAACAGTGCCACATCAGTGCCACCTGTGCCCATCAGTGCCACCTGTGCCCATCAGTGCCGCATGTGCCCACGAGTGCCGCCTGTGCCACACCAGTGCAGCCTGTACCACACCAGTCACCTATGAGGAAAAATTACTTTTTTACAAAATGTTATGATACAAATGAAGAAAAATTCATTTTTTTTACAACATTTTTGTTCTTTTTTCATTAATAGCGAAAAAAATAAAAACTGCAGAGGTGATCAATTACCACCAAAAGAAAGCTCTATTTGTGGGGAAAAAAGGACAAAAAATGTATTTGATTACAGTGTTGTATGACCAAGTTATTGTCATTCAAAATGTGAGAGCACCGAAAGCTGAAAATTGGTCTGGTTATTAAGAGGGTTTAAGTGCCCAGTGGTCAAACTTTTTTTTCCATTGATACATGTTCCCTGGGGCAAGACCCGGGTTCTCAAAGACGTTTTCCAACAATAGATTGAATATTGGGCTTTAAAATGATTGTTTTTGAATTCGAACGTTCCCATAGACTTCAATGGGGTTCTAAATGTTCGCGCGAACATTCGATATGTTCGAACGTTCTGATGCGAACCAAACGCGGGGGTGTTCGGCTCATCCCTACCTGGGACCACTTATTCTAAATGGGGATTCCAGATTCATATAACCGCCTGCCGCCTGTGCCACACCAGTGCCACCTGTGCCACACCAGTGCAGCCTGTACCACACCAGTGTCATCTGAGCCACACCAGTGCCACACCAGTGCTGCACCAGTGTCATCTGAGCCACACCAGTCCTGCCTGTGCCCATAAGTTCCACCTGTGCCACACCAGTGCAGCCTGTACCACACCAGTGTCATCTGAGCCACACCAGTGCCACACCAGTGCTGCACCAGTGTCATCTGAGCCACACCAGTCCTGCCTGTGCCCATCAGTTCCACAGGTGCCCATCAGTGCCAATCAGTGTCGTCTGTGCCCACGAGTGCCGTCTGTGCCCACGAGTGCTGCCTGTGCCCACGAGTGCCACACCAGTGCCGCCGGTGCCACACCAGTGCCGCCTGTACCACACCAGTGCCGCACCAGTGTCATCTGAGCCACACCAGTGCGGCCTGTGCCCATCAGTGCCACCTGTGCTAATCAGTGCTCATCTGCACCCCACCAGTGCTGCCTGTGCCCCACCAGTGCCATATGTGCCCACCAGTGCCATATGTGCCCACCAGTGCCACACCAGTTCCACCTGCACCACTGCAGTGCCGCCTGTGCCCACCAGTGCCGTCTGCTTATCAGTGACCCCAGAGCCACAGCAGTGCAACCAGAACCACACCAGTTCACACCAGTGCCACCTTTGCCCATCAGTTACACCTGCACCACTGCAGTGCCAACCAGTGTTCTGCAGTGCAGCCTCCCTAGCCACCAGTATGGCAAAACAATTTTTACCACCGAGGAGGCCTATTAGAAACTATGAATGACTGATGAGAGCTACGAGGAGCTCTCTGAGTCTCTGTCTGATTCGGATTTGGCCTATGAGCCCGTAACAGGAAGCGGGTCTGATACGGAATCAGAGGAGGAACATGTGCACGTTAAAAGAAGGCCTTCTGGCGTGGAGCAGCAGCAGCCTACTACTAGCAGTGCAATGCCATCCACCTCGCGAGCAGTGAGGTCCACCTTGCGAGCAGTGCCGTTCACCTCGCAAGCAGTGCAACAAAGGTCAGGCACCAGTAGGGTGTCCTCTCCGCCCCAAAGGGATAGGGGCCATGCCAGCCTTCCCTATGGCCTTCAAAACCCCCTGTGGCTGCCTTCTAATTCTGGAGCATCAAATATCCCCCCTTTCCCCTCCCAACCAGGTGTACAGGTGAACACCGATAATTTTGACATGCTTGATTTTTTTCATTTGATTTTTACAGAAGAATTATTATCATACATTGTGGCCCAGTGCAAACTCTACGCTGAGCAGTTAGTTTATAGCAAGCAACCCTGGTTCCAGTTATGCCCGCCCCTTTCAGTGGAGAGACCTGACCGTAGAGGAGTTCAAAATATTCTTAGGCCTAACCTTCAATATGGGTCTCTCAGAAAACAAACAAAGGGTTCTCCTATTGGTCTACCAAACCCATCCACCACATGCTAGTCTTCTCATCCCGTATACCCAGATCCCGATACTTTATGATTCTACGGTTCCTCCACTATAATGATAAGACCCAGTGCCCTCCCTGAAATAACCCTGCTTTTGACAAATTATTTAAAATTCGGCCACTCCTAAAAAAAAAATCTGAAAAATTCCCCCAGTTATACAACCCTGAACAAAATATATCCGTGGATGAGTCCCTTGTCAAATTCTCTGGCAGGCTGGGCATCAAACAGTTCATCCCCATCAAAAGAGCCCGATATGGGGTTAAAATGTACAAACTGTGCGACCGAGACACGGGGTACATCTACTCCTTCTATGTGTAGGAAGGGAAGGACTCCCAACTGCATCCCCCCGAATGCCCCAAATACATCGGAACCAGTGGAAAAGTGGTCTGGGAGCTTATCTATCCACTACTTGGAAAAGGATACCACCTTTATGTGGACATTTTTTTATACTAGCCTGCCCCTGTTTAGAAATCTTTACTGGAGAGACACCCCAGCATGTGGCACAGTAAGAATCAACAGAAAGGGCTTCCCACAAAAATTGGTGAATCAAAAGCTAAGACAAGGAGAGACGACATCTTTGCGGAACCAGGAGCTATTGGCTGTCAAGAGGCTCAGTCCAGAAACCATCTTGTGTCTACGATTACAACTTGTTTATGGAAGGAGTGGACTTCAACTACCAGATGATTGAACCCTACCTTCCCTCAAGAAAATCCCGTCACTGGTACAAGAAAGTGTCCATTTATTTTTTCAGTTTGGCCTTCTATAATTCTTATGTTATCTACAAAAAATCAACACAGAATCTTGTTCCATATCTGCTCTACCAAGAAGACATTATCACCGCCCTTTTGTTCCCTGAAATCCCACCAGAAATTCTTTGCACTGATTGCGTGAGCAGACTCCACGAACGCCACTTTTCTGACAAAATCCCCCCCAGTGAAACAGGCGCAAGACGTCAGAAGAAATGCCGGGTGTGCGCCAGAGGAGGAATCAGAAGAGACACCACAGTTTATTGTCCCGATTGTCCCTCCCAATCAGGCCTCTGTTTAGGTGCATGTTTCCGCCGTTACCATACTTCTCCAAATTATTAGGTAAACAAAATTCAAATTCCCTGTCATTTTCCTCCACACCCCTTATGCCACTGCACTGTACATACATCTGCCTTCTCCGGAACCGACCCTGGACTGTTATACGACCACGCTTTTGCCTAATGCTAAAAATACCTCTGCTTTCTCTGGAACTGACCCTGGCTTGTTATACGACCACGCTTCTGCCTAACGCTTAACTGTACCTCTGCCTGCTCTGGAAATTACCCTGGACTGTTTGACCACGTTTTTTGCCTACCCCTTGGATTGATCTTTTACCCTGCTATGCTAGTGGGAACACAGGGGTCTCACACATGTGAGGGGCTCCAGAATTTTTACCCCTTGGATTGATCTTTTACCCTGCTAGATGGGGTCTCACAAAAAACAATTGAGGGGCTTTAGTTTTCTCATGAAAAAACAATTTTTTTAGTTTTCTCATTCCCAGGTTAGGGTCTGGTTGCCCGGAGGCTTCAAAGAGGTTTGGGTGGGAGAAGCCTCTACCCCTGTCCCCATTCTTTCCTGGCCTGCTACTTGGACCATGTTCCTGCTTACTACCAGGACCAATATTTTGGCACTGCTGGCAATGTTTCTACTTGCACTGGCCCTGGACTATATATGGACAGTATCCCTGCCTGTATCTAATATTCCTGCCTGCTGCCTGGACAATTCCATTCATTGTCGCTGACCATGTCCCTGCCTGCTGCCTGGATCAGTGCTCTCCTCCTGTGGATAATTGCACTACTAAAAACACAGGTAATCCTTTTTTTTTTGTTTTTTTTACCCATTACTCAGCAGAATGTATTTTAGGGTGTAACTCTTGGTATGTACATGCTGTGTTAGAAATATGAAGGGCCTTCAAAAATGTGATAGATTGTAAGGAAATTGGATGTGTAATTTGTGTCCCTACAACACCTGATGGTGCTTCTTGGATGTTGGGTCTCTATGTGGCCAGGCTGTGTAAAAGTCTCACACATGTGGTATCGCCATACTCAGGAGGAGCAGCAGAATATATTGTGGGGTGTAATTTTTGCTTTGTACATGCTATGTGTTGGAAATATCCTATAAATGGACAACTTTGTGTAAAAAAAATGCATTTTCATTTTTTTTTTACACATTTTCCAAAAACATCTGCAAAAAAATGAACCGTTCAAAAGACTCATTATGCCTTTTATAGATTATACGTTGGGGTGTTAGCTTTCCAAAATGGGGTCACTTTGTGGGCGTTTCTATTGTCCTGGTGCTCCAGGGCCTTCAAAAGTGTAATAGGTGGTTGAGAGATTAGATGTGTAATTTATGCTCCTAGAATGCTTGAAGTTGCTACTTCGGTGATGGGCCTCTGTATGTGGCCACGCTGTGTAAAAGTCTCACACATGTGGTATCGCCATACTCAGGAGGAGCAGCAAAATATATTTTGTGGTGTCATTTGTGGAATATACATGCCATGTGAGAGAAATAACCTGTTATAATGACAATATGGTATAAAAATAAATAAATAAATAAATCTTAATTTTGCAAAGAATTGTGGGAACAAATGACAACTTCAAAAAACTAACTATTCCTCTTACAAACTACCTTGGAATGTCTACTTTCCAAAAAGGGGTAATTTGGGGGGTATTTGTACTTTATTGGCTTGTTAGGGTCTCAAGAAATGAGAGAAGCTGTCAGTACTTCAGGTGTGATCAAATTGTTCAATTTTCAGAAATTGGTACCATACCTTGTAGACCCTATAACTTTCACACAGACTAAATAATATCCACATTTTTTTTTGTACCAAAAATATGTAGCAGTATACATTTTAGGCCAAATTTATGAGGAAAAAGTACATTTTTACAAAATGTTATGATACAAATGAAGAAAAATTATTTTTTTTTACAAAATTTTCGTTCTTTTTTCATTAATAGCGAAAAAAATAAAAACCGCAGAGATGATCAATTACCACCAAAAGAAAGCTCTATTTGTGGGGAAAAAAAGGACAAAATGTAATTTGATTACAGTGTTGTATGACCAAGTTATTGTCATTCAAAATGTGAGAGCACCGAAAGCTGAAAATTGGTCTGGTTATTAAGAGGGTTTAAGTGCCCAGTGGTCAAGTGGTTAAGCATCATTAAAATCGCTGCTCTGGAAAAAACAACCGTTTTTTAAACTTTTTTTCCATTGATACATGTTCCCTGGGGCAAGACCCGGGTTCTCAAAGACGTTTTCCAACAATAGATTGAATATTGGGCTTTAAAATGATTGTTTTTGAATTTGAACATTCGAGTCCCATAGACTTCAATGGGGTTCTAAATGTTCGCGCGAACATTCGATATGTTCGAACGTTCTGATGCGAATCGAATGCGGGGGTGTTCGGCTCATCCCTACCTGGGACCACTTATTCTAAATCGGGCTTTCAGATTCATATAACCCTGACCCCCCACCACCAAAAACCGCCCATCTAGGGATGATCTTTGCATTCTGGTTGAACATGAATTTGACACAAATCAAGCCAGTTTTCCCACCTGAGCTTTTTGTATACCTACAGATTCCAATAAAACCTCCACATTCCTTTTGGGGGACAGGACATGTGGATGAGGCCCTTGTCTCAATCAACATGGGAATAAGTTTCTTGCAAGAGAGGGAGACTTTACCATCCCCCTTCCATGATTCCAATGCTAAAGGAATGCGATCTGCTATTGTTCAGGAGGGTTGAGCATGTGTTTGCTACCCACTTTTCCATCCAGCCAGGATGGATGACTAAAAGGTAAAGATTAAAGGGTCTTTTATGATATAAAGGTTATGAGATGAGACGCCTGCGCTAACCCAAAACTGTGCTATATACCCCAATTAATATTGAATCTAAATTATAAAAAAGTGTCTGCAAAGCATCGTAATTTTGTTCCCACAACAAAAGCATAAGAAGTAAATAGACAATGCTGCGCCCACTATTGTAATATAAAAATAAAAACCATGCACACGTTATACAAACACACATATACACAAATCACTGTGATTAACCAATATTACATAAAGAAAGCTAATAAAATATGTTGTGCTCACCCTTTTAGCATTGATAAAATCATAGTGAAAAAAACAAAATTGTTCTTTATGTCAAATAATTATTTTAAAACCAAATAAACAAAGCTAAATAAAAAACTAAAAACAGTCTCTGGTATTTTTCTGTATCGTTAATTACTTCCTATTTATCCTTAATTCACCTTGTGATAAAGCATGTGCTTCATGGTTAAAAGTTCATGAATCACAATCTTCCACCATATGTGCAGTGACTCCTACTTTAATATCATGCGCTTACCTCCAATAATGCACCTGTAGATCTAAATGCGCTTTCCCTCTAAGGCCTCGTACACACGAGGGGATATGTCCGCTGAAAACGGTCCGATGGACCGTTTCAGCAGACATCTCCGCTCGTGTGTATGGGCTAGCGGACAGATTTCTCCACCCGACAGATTTCAAAGCATGCTTTGAAATCTAACCGGTGGGAATCTGTCCACCCGACATGTCTGCTGGTTAGTACACTTACCAGCAGACATGTCGTCCCCCGCCGCCGCCGAATGGATTCGGCGCATGCGCGGAAGTGTTTAGCTTCCTGGTGCGGTGACGTGGCGGTGACGTGGGGGCGTCAACGTCACCGCCGCGTCACCGCCGCGTCACCGCGCCGTCCGGCGGCGGGGAATTTGATCCGATGGTGTGTACACGCCATCGGATCAAACTCCCGATCGTACATATCCGATGGAAATGGTCCGCGGACCGTTTTCATCGGATATGTCCGATCGTGTGTACGAGGCCTAAGGGATCAATCAAAGGTCTCCACAACAATGGCGGAGAAAGTAGTATTCCACCTAAATTATCCCATGTAGTGGCATATGCAGCATTAAAATTATGAAGGCCTTTTAGGAGATTAGGTCTCCCCCTCCTTTTCTCTAGAAATACGCTCATATAACCCCTCATGGTGTAGTATGTAACAGCATGTATTTGATAAATGGAAAATTGCCATAACATCAAAGTAAATTTAAATCGCATTACAATACTGGCATATGAATAGGGGGTCTGCGTCACTTATGGATTCTAGAGCAGTGGCGGTGCGTCCATAGTGGGCGCAGGAGCGCCGCCCCCTCTCTCCTGCACCCATCAATCAACAATACATGGACATCTGAATATCATGGTGGGTGTGTTTTGGAAGTGCCTGATTAGAGCCATCCCCTGTGGGCTCTAATCGCTCCCAAATGGTTAACCAGAGGGCGCACAGGCTGTGTGTTCCCTGGTTAAACCATGCTGTGTTAGGGAATCGCTTCCCTAACACTGACCTGCCTCTCAGCCATTCAGGTGCACCGGGTCTGGTTACCGGTCACCTGATTGGGTGAAGCGACTTATTGGCTGAAGCGACATTGAGGATGGGAGAAGACATCGAGGAGCGGAGGGACTGTAGAGGAGTATGCCGCTGACCCGAGGAAGGCAAGTGCCGGGCTGGGGACAAACTGGCTGCATTTGGGGGGGCAAACTGGCTGTAATTGGGGGGGACAAACTGGCTGCATTTGGAGGCACAAACTGCTGGAATTTGGAGGCACAAACTGCTGGAATTTGGAGAGACAAACTGCTGGAATTTGGAGAGACAAACTGCCGGAATTTGGGGGGACAAACTGCCGGAATTTAGGGGGAAAAACTGCTGGAATTTGGGGGGACAAACTGCCGGCGTTTGATGGGCACAGTGTCTGTGTTTAATGCTCACAGTGGCTGTGTTTAATGGGCAAAATGGCTGTGTTTAATGGGCATAGTGGCTGTGTTTAATGGGCACAATGGCAGCAATTGATGTTTTTTGTTTTTTTCAGTTTATTTGAGCCCCCCAAAAAATTTTGAGCACCATTCGCCACTGTTTGGGAGATTACATCACCCACTTCATCCAGGTGGTCAGGAATGGTAGTTTCTAAACTTTTCCACCCTCAGCCAACCTGAAAATGCCTCCTCACTGCAGGCCTGAGCTTACCCAATTAACTGCTTGCCCATATAGAAGTGACAGTCACTTCTAAAGGGAATCACACATATGCATGATTAAAAGAAAACAAACCTGCAGCCACAATAGCAGCTGTAGGTTTGTTGTCATCCACTTACTAACATAACTATGGTGGTGACAGTGCAAGGGTTAATCATGTCCATTATTTGATCATAACCAAATAAAGCGATTACCAATACAATTCTCTAGTTCCCCCACTACAGTCTGCATCTTCCCCAAGTAGATGATTAAGCTGATGGTAATACAAAAGGTAATTATCAAATTGTTTGTACTTTAAAGTACACCTGTCAAACTACACCTAAAAATTGATTGCACAGTAAGCACAGGCATTAAAAAAATTACTGTATTTGCCGGTGTATAAGGCGACTGGGCATATAAGACGACCCCCTAATTTTACAGTTTTTAAAGATTTTTTGCCTGTACTCACCGTATAAGAAGACCCACCTTCCGAGGCATCATATTTCTTCCTTCTGGAGCCATATCTTTATTCATTCTTGCTGGAGCTGGAGACATATTCTTCTTGCTGGATCTGGAGCCAATCACATTGAGCGATGTATTCTATTAATAAATACAAAGCCTGCTTGGATTGGCAGAGCCTGTAACATCATCAGCCCGCGTCTCTCTGACTCTCAAAGCCAATCCGAGCAGGCGTATGTAGCTTGCTCGGATTGGCAGAGGTTGTTACTCCAATCCGAGCAGGCTCTGTATTCATTTAAATACATCTCTCACGGATTGGCTAAGAAGTATATACTGTATGTAGCCGAAGCTACATACAGTATTACTGCACATCCAGCAGGCATCCGAGCAGCTGACCCGGCGTATAAGACGACCCCTGCTTTTTGGCCAGTTTTTTTAAGTGTAAAAGGTAGTCTTATATGCCAGCAAATACAGTATTTATTAAAGGAAAAGGGGCTGTTTATTTTGCAAAGTGAATGTTCACTTAGTGATTAAGGAGAAGATGTGTTGACTTCATTCAGCCAATCATGCACAAGCAAAGATTCATTTTTTTTTTCTCTTTTGCATGGTTTTTACATTTAAAGATAACATTGACTTTTTAGTATGGTAAATTAACATTCTTTAGTTTCCTAGTAAATTAACCCCATTAAGAGCTGGCACCATGCCTTTAGAAGGTTAGAATAATGCCATAGGTCCCTAAACCTCTGGGCACTAAAATCTGTGGCTTTGAATCTGATAACATCAAAGGATGACCCGTCCTCCCCTACTTTCCAACTAGCCAATCACTTTGAAAGGTACACACTGACTAACTGTCAAAGCTTATAGATTGTAGCACCCCAGGTTTTTATGGGGGTTGTGTGTTGGTTTGTAGACTTCTGAATGGATGTACAGGCATTATTAAAGTACACACACACACATATATAGATACATATCTATATACATCTATATATGTATAAACACATACATACATTCTGAATGCATATGTCTTTATGTATATATGTATGTTTGTACGTTTGTCTATGTGTGGAAGGCGGGTCAAGTGTTTTTTAATTCGTATTTTCATATGTTTTGGTTTTACATGTTTGTCTCTGAAAAAAAAGTGTGTAAAGGAAGAAAACACAAGGAAACATGTAAATGATGTGTTTCTCATTCTCACCATACTGCCCAGGCATAGGATCCACTGTGCCAAAAATAAAAAGAAGGCCCTAAAAATAGATGAAATAACTCAATCAATTGTTCCTATTTTTAATCTATGCATTTAAACATTTCATCTGTTTTCCAAAGCATAATAAAAATTTTCTCTAGTTGCATATTTCATCATCTCAATATGTTAGAAGCTAGTTATTAGCAACTATAGGCCCAAGTGTCCCAAATCACAGCATAGAACCACAGGAAGGAGAAATACTTTGCGATTCCATTCACATCTATTATTTCATTAAACTTGATTCTGGCACCTTTCCCAATCTACTACATTACATTACAAAGGGAATTTCTGACTCCTATCAAGCTCAATTTTACAGTACATAAATTGATCTCGAAGTCACATTGTGTGACTATATGGGGACTGTAAGTATGTATTAGGAGACATATATCTACTTTTTGATAAGGGTATATACGTCACAGTGTTCTTCCAGTTGATTAACCCTTCTGCTGCAGAAAATAAATGATGATAGCTCTTACTAAATAATGACAGTGAAAGATGATTCCCACAATTTTTGCACAACATGGAAAGTGTGTGCTTGTGAACCTGTCATTTTTATATAGTACCATAATTTATTAGAAAAAATACCAGAAACTAGCATGTACTTTTCTAATATTTTTTATTCAGAGAAAGGCAAAAATAGCTGTCAATTAGTCCTCACAATGTAAAATGAAATACCTTGTGCAGTCTGATTAACTCCCAGGATCAATTACACCAATACTGAATTCTACTTATTATAGATTTTGTGAAAAAGGCACCCAACCTACATTTATTTTGTTTCATATAATCCTCTTTGTTTGATGAGGACAATTTTTTTTTTCTTTAATGTAAGTGGAAGTCCCCCTTGACAGCTGCATTACTAGAAGTGAAAAGCATTTCGTAAATGTATTTGTGTGTCTGTTTATTTTATTTATAGAGAACCAATTTATGCTTCATTGCTATATTGTGTCCATAGATCACTTAAAGTGTTTGTAAAGGCTAAACTTTTTTACCTTCATGCATTCAATGCATGTAGGTAAAAAACTTTTTCTGTGTAACAGCCCCCCCAGCCTGATCTTTCTCCAGCGATGCGCATGAGAGCCACAGTTTTCAGGGACTCTCCTTCCTCATTGGCTAAGACAGCAGCCAATTACAGCCAGTAAGCCAATGAGGAGAGAGAGAGGACAGGGCCGAGCCATGGCTCTGTGTGTCAATGTACACTAAGGCCGCGTACACACGATCGGACCAGTTCGATGGTGTGTATGGCCTATCGGACCGTTGTCCGTCGAACCAAAGTTTTAAAAGCTGTTTCAAAATCTGTCCAACGGACACATGTCTGTCGGACAGGTTCGATGGTTAGTACGCAAAAGCATTGGACCAAAAACCCACGCATGCTCAGAATCAAGTTGACGCATGCTTGAAAGCATTGAACTTCGTTTTTTCAGCATGTCGTTGTGTTCTACGTCACCGCGTTCTGGTCTGATTGGATTTTTGGTCCGATGGTGTGTACACACATCAGACCATCAGACCACTTCAGCCTGGTCCGATGAAAACGGTCTGTCGGACCAGTTTCATCAGACCTGTCTGATCATGTGTATGTGGCCTCAGGCCGTGTACACACGGCAGAGAACCTCGACGGGCAGAACACATCGTTCCGCCCGTCGAGGTTCTCTGCCGGCCGTCGAAATCGGCGACCCACCCGTCGGGAATGGCAACCAGCCATTCATTCAGGCGGGCCGTCGAGCAAAAAGAGAGCGTGCTCTCTTTTCGCTCAACGGGATTCCCGACGGGCGGGGCGGGGCGAGCGCTCCGTGTACACACGGCCGAGGTCCTCGCTGGAATGCAGCTTCCAGCGAGGTTCTCGCTGGTTTCCAGCGAGAACCTCGGTCGTGTGTACGCCGCCTCAGAGTTGTGGGGTAAGAGCAGGCCTGCTAGGGTTCCCCCATTGCAAGCTGCTTGCTCTGGGGACACTTGGCAGAAAGGAGGGGCCAGAAGGGCCAGTGGGGAACTCAGGAAGAGGAGTATCAGGGCTGCTCTGTGCAAAACCACTGCACAGAGCAGGTAAGTACAACATGTTTGTTATTTAAAACTTTTTTTACTTTAATATCACTTTAAGTTAGCCCTTGCCCCTGAAGGAGCTAACAACCCAATGTCCTTTGTTCAATCCTACAGGCACAAGCACTAGGGCCTCTTTGGTCAATAATTCTAAATGGAATTTATTCGAAGAGGGGAGAAGAGATCAGCCCTAATAAATTACTTTAAAAACCTGTGTACTGCGTTTTATTCTTTACACTTCTTTTAGGTGAATGAGTAGGGGTACAATGTGCCCAATAATCATTCACATAGAGTGGGGCGTCCATCTGCAGACCCCGACAACCAAAGGCCAGGGTTGTAGGGAAGAAGGCCCTTGTCCTCATCAACATGGGGACAATGTGCTTTGGGGTGGGGGGGAACAAGGCCCCCCTGCCCCAAAGCACCCACCCCCCATGTTGAGGACATGCTGCCTGGTACGGTTCAAGAGGGAGGGGGGCACTCACTCATCCCCATAATCTTTCCTGACCTGCCAGGCTACGTGAGTAAGCATCACATGATGTGAAACATGTCAGCCACCTTTTTCCTGTTGTCCACTTCATTTTGACTGCATTATTTTGGTTGTTTTTTGGATTTCATTTCTACAATAAAGGAGTCCAGAATCTCCTTCTATTCAATGCACCTGTGCATAGCCAGCACCCTTTTGGTTTAGTGGGACGGAAGCAAAGCCAAGGGATCAGGAGTTTTTAGAGTGGTATCAGCTCACTTCCAGGCTACGTGCTCGGATACGAGTCTGGTATGAATTTGGGGGGGCATGTAATTTTTTCGGTGTGGAGGTTCCCCTTAAAATCCATACCAGACTGAAAGGCCTGTTGTGGTCTTGAAGGGGGAACCCATGCTGTTTTTTTTATTTATTTGGCGTGGATTTCCCCTTCAAGATTATCAGAGCACAAGTCGCATGCCAAAGTCGGATCAGTTAAGATACAACTTTTATCCGACTTTAGCGATATTCAATGGGCTGAAGTTTGATCAAAGTCAGACCAAAGTGTCGGACTTGTGTCGGACCAGTTAAGACGACCCTTATAGGGAAACATTGATTTTCACACGTACTTCAACATGTCGGAAACGTTTATTGCAGGAACACATTTATACAGATAACACATAAAACCATGTAAAAATGCCATGCATAAGCTTCCTCCAGACTATACAGAATTTGATAGCATAAAAAGATTTCTGATAACCATCTGTTTCTAATACATTCTCATGGTGTTTAGCCTGTACACTTTTTGGGGTTACAGGATTAGTAACAATATTTCTTCCTTCTATAGAATACAGCATGTCTTAGATTTCTTGAAAGTAAGTTAAAACTAATTTTACTATGCCCACAGGGTTTCCAAACATAATATACATAGTTTTACAGCAACTTAAAATAGATTACGCATTGAAATGCTAGTCATTCTCATAGCATATTTTTGTAAAGAAAAAGAAAAAAATTCAAGAGATATTCACTGATTACCCATGATCTTGCCATAGAAACACATTTAATAAAATCTTTGCACTATGAAATATAGTTAATAGAAAAAGTTGGTATAATGCGAGAAAATGGAAAATATATTTTAGACTCCAATTTTATGATTTATTCCACAGTGACTAAAATGCTGATAAACTTAATTTGAAAAAAAAAAATCTTTCTATAAAAAACTTAAATAGTACTTCAAAATGCTTTCAATTTTTAACCATATTAAACTGATTCCAGCAGCAGAATCTGAAACATTTCACCCATAGTTTAAAATTTAATCGTGTTCATGACTTTTTATTAGATCCGCTTATGATTGTGTTCCATTGGCCTTCAACACCTACTGTATTTTACATATTAGAGCATGTTCTTTCTTTTATGTTATATAGCATGTTTTATTTTGCTGCAATTAGGCTTAAAGAAAAGTCTCATAAAGTATTAATATCATAAAGTACTATGAATCGAAGAACACAGCTTTAATTCCCCTGAAATTCATCATTAAAACAATTTTCACTAAATATCCAAATAACATTCATTAGAAAGTAAATCTGCAATGTAAAAGTTCAAACAGAAAGTTAATCTCCAGCTTTGTTGGGAAAACATCAATTCCTCAACTAATACGAACGTTTTTCAGCATATTGTAAGAGTAACTGCTAAATAATAATGGGGGATATTGGGCAAAATTCATCCTATAGACATTTGCCGAACACTCCAAACCCTTAACATAGACTTGGACTCCAATAAAGTCTATGGGAGATGAATATTATATTTTTCAATGTCAGCTTTCAAGATTTTGTTAAAAAAAAGAGCAATGATTGCTGGGTACTGCCATGTGAAACATGTACCAATGCAAAAAAAAAACTAAAATTCAGTGGGGAATGAGTCTTCTTTAATTAAGGCCTAAAAATTCAAAACCTCTAAGGCCGCGTACACACGACCAAATAAATCCGATCAAATCGGTCTGACAGACCGATTTGATCGGATTTGTCTGCTGGGATATATTGGTTTGATCGTGTACACATGATCAAACCAAAATCCCCACCGGCAGACAGCGCAGTGACGTTGACGCCGCCACGTCACCGTCACCAGGAAGTAAAACTTCCGCGCATGCGTCGAATCCATTCAACCCATGTGCGGACAGATATGTCTGCTGGTTAGTGTACTAACCAGCAGACATGTCGGACGGACGAGTTCCCAGCAGATAGATTTTAAAGCATGCTTTAAAATTTGTCTGCTGGAAAAAGCTGTCTGTCTGCCCATACACGCGATCGAATTTGTCTGCTGAAACGGTCCGTCGGACCGTTTCCAGCAGATAGATTCGATCATGTGTGCGGAGCCTAACTCTTTTGCTGCCAGAGCCTTT
Source organism: Rana kukunoris (assembly GCA_029574335.1). NCBI lineage: Eukaryota > Metazoa > Chordata > Amphibia > Anura > Ranidae > Rana > Rana kukunoris. The sequence continues at coordinate 351,158,320 of CM056053.1, read as the reverse complement.
TTTGAGCACATGTTTAAAAATCCCTTTAGGCCTGAATATTACACAAACCTCCAAATATTATATATATTTTCTGAAAGCAAAGACCCAGGACAATTACATTTTTATTTCACACAATGTTAGCTCAACCGTTTATCAAGCAGAAAATATCAGTAAAAAATACACACAAAGTTAAAGCCTAACTGTGCATTAAGGTGCACCTTTTGTAGTGCAGCAGACACCCAGATCCCCCCTTTTACTTACCTAAACCCTATCGTTCCAGCGACGGGGACTAGCAGAGTAGCTCCATCCACTGTCTTGGGTCCTTATTGGCTGAATTGATAGCAGCAGGAGCATTGACTCCTGCTGCTGTCAATCAAAACCAATAACATGGGAGCCGGGGGCAGGGCTGAGTCCTGTTGTTTATGTTAATGGACCCAGTATCAGGAGTTGGGAGTGTGCCCGTATGAGTGCCCCCAGGGAATGTCGGTCTCTGAAGGGGCACTCAAGAGTAGGATTGAGGATTGCCACTGGGGGACCCCAGAAGAGGAGGATCGGGCCCCTCTGTGCAAAAACCATTGCACAGAGGATGCAAGTATGACATGTTTGTTATTAAGAAAAAAACAAAAAAAACAAGCTGGTCTAGATTATTATATCCTTCACTAATATATGCGGCCAGTCTGAGCACTGTATAAATTGTATGTAGCATAAGTTACAGTTAGTATACAGAACGGTGTTGCAGCAGGGACTTCCCATTCCGTTTCTAGAACAAAATTTAGTTGAGCTGCGAGCTGCTCAGCTAAAAACAGTTAGCTTTTCTTTTATAAATGAATACAAGACTTTCTCTGATTGGCTTAGGTGGAGATCGTGATGTCAGCTGAATTCCTCTCCACTTCAGCCAATAAGACGAAGCCTTGTATTCATTCAAAAAATACAAACCTTGAATGGCTGGGCAGCAATTTGACTTTCTACTTTACTTTAGACTTTTTACTACATATAGTCTGTACAGTGCTGACATATGTGTTAGTAAAGGAAATAGTTTTGATTGGTCCAAAAAACAATTTAAAGTTAAATTAATTCTGGAGTTAGGCTGAGGGGCATACCTAGAGCATTTTGTACCCGAGGCAGATCCTTTATATGGCACTCCTCCCCTAACTTGCAGCCCCCCCTCCCAAGACTGGCCTATGTTTCCCCCATGCCTCCATGGGGATCTAGTTACCGTGTACACCCATCACCATGAATAAATCTCCTATGCCATCTAGTATGAGATTGATCTTCATGTAGTGTCTGCTGTCAAATGCCCTCACTTTATACCCCCCATGTATGCCCAGGATCCAAACACACACACCCCCAGAGCCCACTGACACAACGTGCAATAGTACAAAGCACGGATGCTAGAGGCTGGCAGTGTGTATGCTCAGCTCTGTAACTAGACAACTACACAATACCTGGTAGGCGAGGGCGGTGGCTGTGGCAGTGTGATGTCAGTGATTGTGTAAGTGGTGGTGTGGGTTGCTCCCCTGGGCGGCCAGGCCCCTCCTACTCCTCTGCAAAAACATCACTGACCAACCTGAGGATTGTCATCGGGCAGCCAGCGCCAGACAAAAATACACTGGCCTGACACCCCCCCAATGTGTGGAACCAAGGGTGGACCGCTCCCCCCATTAGTATGTCATTGGTTAGGTTTTAATTTTAGGACACATAAACGCATTAGATATTTTTTTGTAAAATATCAAAGATGAAATCGCAGAAATCCTTAATCCTTAAAAATTGTGTGTGTCCGTGAAATGGCAACAGACTTTGGTAGCCTAAATTTTCTATAGGCAACAATTTAAAGCCTCTACATGTCATATAATGGGATTGTAAAGGTTCCTTTTTTAAAAAACAAAAAACAAACATATTATACTTACCTCCACTGTGCAGCTAGTTTTGCACAGAGTGGCCCCGATCCTCGTCGGGTTCCCTCGTGGCTGTCTTGGCTCCTTCCTGCAAGAGCTAACCCACTTCTGGGAAGCCCTGTCATTGGTTTAAATTAACATCAGCGGGAGCCAATGGCTGCGCTGCTATCAATCATCCAATGAATGACCTGAGAAGCCAGCGCTTCACGATGCAGGACTTTTGAGGGCTCAGGTAAGTAAATGGGGGCGCTAATCGTCGGATGTTTTTTCACCTTAATGCATAGAATGCATTAAGGAGAAAAAACATGTACATTTACAACCCCTTAGTTACTATGAACAAATGCCCTAAAATTGATCTCACGTTCAATGTTTTGTGTATGTAGGCACCACCAATGTGTGTGCTCACTTATGTATGAGCATGTATATGGGAGTTAAGGGGTGCACAAACATTGTTTGAGGAGTTTTAGTACTTGGATGTAAATTTTCTTACACTTGTTACTTACTTACCTACATTTTTTTTAAATCACATATATAGAATAGTTCAATTCTAGTGGGGTATAGGAGAAATTGCCCAAATCCCTAATATCGAACACATTAACAAAAATGGAGCCTCTGGTGGGATTTTAAAGGCCAATGACTGAAAAAGGTGTATGCAAAAATATATGTATAAAATATGTAAGTTTAATAATGCAAAATCTAAAAGTATAGACACAGCATTAGCTATATCAAACATATTACAAAGATGTATGAAGATAATGTAACATATTGTTCATAATGGGATCAAAAAACACTAATTTACATCACTTTTGTACAATTGGACAGAGTGACACTCAACGCGTTTCAAGGTCATGCGTTTTTCCTCTTCATCAGGAGAAAGTGGTTTGAATATCTATAAATTGTAGATATCATAGATATTCATACCACTTGCTTCTGATGAAGAGGAAAAAACGCATGATCTTGAAACACGTTGATTGTGACTGTTCAAATGTGATGTAAATTAGTGTTTTTTTATCTCATTATGAACAATATGTTACATTAACTTCATACATCTTTGTAATCTGTTTGATATAATAGAATATAATTGATATTAAATATACACAATGGGACATTTTTTTGTTTGTTTTTAATAATATGGTGGTTGTGTGTTTTATTTAATTATTTTGTGAAGCAGTAACAAGGGGTACTATGTACACCATACTAATTCGATAGTGAGAGGATATCTGGGACCCTTTTTTTAAGGAGATTTGACATTCTTACCCCCCCCCCCCCCAACAAATTGGTCACAAGATCTGGAGAGTACCTTGCCATAGAGAGTCCCCTGGCATGGCATCTTGTCCCCATGTTCATGAGGATAAAAGCTTCATTCATACATCCCTGCACTAGTTGGTGCAGGGTTCTGTTGGGGTGGAAACTTATCAGACTCTGGAACCCCTTTAAAATATTCGGTCCCCCAAATATACTCACTCCACATTAATAAGTATTGAGTATATACTACGCCTAGTTCCACATTCACAAACAAAGCATATATGAAAATATAAAACACACCATTGAAAAAGTTGTTTTAAACAAAAAATCCCATGATGTAATTCCAAATCAATAATACCATCCCGAGATGAATATCCTTTATTGATCTCAATGAATGATGCCCCAATGACCTGCTGCCTGTGCCAATGATCTTCTCTAGCTTGACTCTCTCCACAGCTCCCCAGCTGGTTGATGAATATCAATAAAACAGTCAGGGATGCTTGATCATATCAGTAATGTCACTTGGGATGCCCACTTGTTTACACTTGGAAACAAGCCATGGGGGTGGAACTTTAGGACAGAAGGTGTCAATGCCACTAAATGAATGACTTTCAGCTGCAGCAGCCGGAAGTAGAGAATGGCAGGCGAGCTGGCTAAATGCAGGCATTTCGGGGGGTTTTTTTTGCAGAAAACTGTGAACTGTTTGGGATTGGGTTGAACTTGTGGTCAATCCAAAACCACAATTCAGTCCTCCTGCTCAAGTGGAACTGTGCCCTTAAACCAACTTACAGTACATATATACCTTACTTTACACTTACACTTTAATTTAAAAATATTTGTTAAACTTTGGGTCAGGTAAGGGGTGACAATTCCATGAGGCCGCTTCTTTATTTTATGGCCCTAACAGACTTTTCAGACGTCACTGGCTGCATACTTATTTCAGGTATAGTGGAAGCAATATTAGAATGGCCTCAGAGTACGCACCTTTAAAAGGCAATTGTAGTTCTTTGTTTTCTGATTTAACAGGTTTATCATTAAGCTTTTTCAACTGTTAGTAAAAGCAAATATCCACATGGGATGAGAATTCTGGGAAGTTGTTTGCATACTGGACTGTTATGAAGTACATACATTTATTTTTAGCAGGGCTTTTTTTCAGGGGGAACTTGGGGGAACTCAGTTCCACCACCTCTGGCTCAGACCCTTTGGTGCCTGCTCACCACAATCACTTGTAACCACAGAAGTCTGGCTTCTGTGTTTACAGGTGACAGCTTTGTAACCCCCTGAACTCTGCACTCTGTATGTGATGCAATCCTGGTATGTAATGCCCCCTTAAGACCCTTCTACTGTTTGTGAAATCTGAATGGGTCGTGGTTGAGTTCCTGCACCTATTTTCGGAGAAAAAAAGCTCTGATTTTTAGCCTTTGGAAAAATAAAGTTGGCAATAGATTAAAAAAAAAAAAGACAATTTTAACAGTATTAAATTACAAACTGTCTTGTGTAGCAAATATACAGTATATTGCATTCACTGATTAATGAAAGTGAAGCTTTGTTAAATCAAAAGTTACTCATTCACTTTTTTCTTTATATTTTCTAAATAAAATACATCTTTTTACCTATTTAGTGTCAATTATGAATGCTGGTCATACCTGAAAAGTCATACTAAGAAATCTAATCCTCCAATGCTTAAACCTGAAAATCGGTAATCTCTAGCACTCTAAGCATGGCTAATACTGAAGCTACTTTATTTTCTTCAATGCCTGGATGAATTCAATGTTTCAAGACCTATCAAGGTTTATTTAAAGTTCTTATTTTCAGCTTTATAAAGAGACTCTGTAATGTGTTGAAACCTCAAATTTATTCATACATTGAGGGCATATACAGTAGTTACTGTATTTTTACATTTTTAGCAATACCAGGTTGTTTATTTACTAAGGCTTAGTGTATACATACATAGTAAAGCTAAAATTAATAAAATAAAGCTGCATTCCATTTGTATAACCATGCACAGGAGAATTCCAAGCCCAACTATTTTTTTTTCAGGTTTTCCTGCATGTGTTAAAAAAAAAAAGGGTCCCCTGCAGTATCATTTCTATACCACAATATATCTCTATCTTTCAGGTTAAATGATGCCCAGTGTCGAACTGGAGCTCTGAGGAAAACCATGCAGGGAGTCATGCCCAGTTTCTGACACCTGCATTTAAGTGTATTCATGCAAAGAATGGTGATAAAGTCATCACATCTGCATTATCCAAAACCACTCCTTGGGAGAAGAAGAATAAGGAAAAGAACATGCGGTGGGGCAATTTTATATATATATATATATATATATATATATATATATATATATATATATATATATATATATATACACACACACACACACACACACACACACATATATATGAAACCCTTGTGTAGTAGAGTCCTAAATACTAGGTGGTTTTGTTATGTTATTATCTCTATTAAATTCTTGGGTGCTTCCACCTTCTGAGTGTATGTTCCTGAATGTCCCTCAGAAGGAGCGGATTCCGCAGCCGTGCGATCCCTATGCACTCATGGCCAATCACAAAGCCAATCGCGGGATGGCTCTGTGATTGGCCCTCCTGATTACATGATGGTTGTGTCCAATCACAGCTATCATGTAATGTAAACAGAGAGCCATTGCCAGGTGATCGGCCCTCTTTATTCTTACACAGAGCTTGTCAGTGAAGGAGAGAGGATCTGTGCTGTGAGCTGGGGATCAGTGTGTATGAGCTGTTTTTACAGCTTTTTACACACCGATCACCCAGCTAGTGTCCCCAAAACAGTGTCCTGTCAAAGTGTCCCCACACAGTAAAAAACACCTGTCCCACATCTATCCCAGTAAAATGATCTGTCCCAGTGAACATTTGCGCACATCTGTCTTTGATAATCTGCGCACATCTGTCCGTGATCATCTGTGCACATCTGACACACATCTGTCCATGATCATCTGCCACATCTGGTGTACATCCGTCCGTGACCATTTGCCACATCTGTCCCAGTGAACATCTGCCACATCTGTCCCAGTGAACATCTGCCACAGAATATATACGTTGGGGTGTTTGCTTTCCAAAATTAAGTCGTTTCGTGGGTAATTTGATTGTCCTGGTAACCCAAGACCTTCAAAAATGTCATAGGTATTTAGGAAAAGAAATGTGTAATGAATGCCTTTAAAACGCCTGATGGTTCTACTTGAATGTTGGGCCTCTGTATGTGGCCAGGCTGTGTAAAAGTCTCACACATGTAGTATCGCCAAACTCAGGAGGAGCAGAATGTATTTTGGGTTGTAATTTTTGCTATGTACATGCTATGTGTTAGAACTATCTTATAAATTGTGTAAAAACAATTTTCTTTCCACATTTTCCAAAGACTTGTGAAAAAAAATAACATGTTAAATAGACTCATTATGCCTCATAGAATATACATCGGGGCGTTTTCTTTCCAGAATGGGGTAATTTTGTGGCCAATTCCACTGTCCTGGTGCTCCAGGGCCTTCAAAAATGTGATTGGTACTACGGAAACAAAGGCCAGGATCCACGTACCGCGGCGTATCTTTGTGCGGGTGTAGCGTATCTAATTTATGCTACACCGCCGCAACTTAGAGAGGCAAGTGCCGTATTTACGATGGCCTAGCATAGATGGGCCGGCGTAAGTCCGCGTAATTCAAAGTAGGCTGGTAGTGGGCGTGTTGTATGTAAATGAATGGTGACCCCACGTAAATGACGCGCCGAAGGAACGATGCATGCGCCGTCTGTGTACGTATCCCAGTGCGCATGCTCCGAATCACGTCGCAAATACTCAATGCTTTCAATGTGAACGTAACTTACGCACAGCCCTATTCGCGTACGACTTACGCAAACGATGTACAATTCGATGCTGTTCCGACGTTCGTACTTAACATTTCCTGCGCCTCATATAGCAGGGGTAACTTTACGCCGCTCATATGCCTTACGTAAACGACGTATATCAATGCTCCGGGGGCACGTACCGTCGTGAATCGGCGTATCGGCAGAAAGGGGGGAAAGTGCCCAGTATTGAGGTGAAAATTACCAGGATGCCCTAAACATGACATGCGGGTAGGTACGGAAACATGAAAAAAGTGCACGCTTGGCCACACCCTTATGATGTGAATGAAACCTCTACTACAAGGATGATTTTTGATAACTATCATACAAGTTAAAAAAAAAACATCATTCTCCAACAAAAGCTTTGCAAAAGTAAAATGTAAGACGCTAAATGGGTTGTAAAGACTTGAGCATAATAAATAGTTTTCGGCCAAGCAATTGTATATATGTATCCTCTCTGTAGCAGAGTCCTAAATACCAGGCTTTTTATTGTCAATATTTCTAAAACATAAAGTATTATGTTATTATTTCTAGTAAAGAAAAAAATGTTTTTTAAAACCACTGAACTCTGCTATAGAATGGCCCAGATTCAGATAGAATTAGACTATCGTAGAGTATCAGAAATACACTACGCCACCGTTTTTTACCTGGCTCTACGTGGAATCCAGGTAGATTTTGTCCAGTAAACGACGGCGGCGTAGTGTATTTCTCCCGTCGCAATCCATCTGTGCGAGTAGGGGGCGTGAATCATTTAAAATAGGCGCGTTCCTGCGGCGATCGAACTGCGCATGCTCCATTCGCAAATTTCCCGCCGTGCATTGCGCGAAATCACGTCGTTACGTCATTTTTTCTTGAGTAGCGTCGTTTACGGAGATTCCTATTCCCGAACGTGTTACGTAAAAAAAAAAAAAAAAAAATTTTAATTCGACGCGGGAACGATGGCCATACTTAACATGGGCTACACACCGTTAGACCAGCAAAAAGCTGGTCTAACAGTACGTATAAAAAAATAGACGAAAGCGATTGCGAAGACCGCTCGTATCTTCGTGGATCGCCGTAAAAACTCATTTGCATATCCCGACGCATGAAAACGACGCAAACTCCTCCCAGCGGCCGCAAAAATATCGCAAGGTAGATCCGAAGGCTTACGAAGACGTAAGCCTCTCGGATCGAAGCCCGAAGCCGCCGTATCATGGTTTGAGGATTCAAACTAGTGATACGGCGCGCAAAATGTGAAATTACTCCTGTCTAACACCAGTTAGACAGGCGTAATTGCTCTGTGAATCTGGGCCAATGTGTCTAAATGATTGTGACCCTGATAGGAACATGCAGGACAGTCAATGCATCTGCTGCACTATACTGTAGCTCCTAGACTGGAATGTTGTAGCTTTTGTATCAGCATTGGTTTGATATTTTGCTTGTGCGTCTGTATACTCTGTACCTTCATTTATCTGTATCTAATGATGTACCTGTTGTGGCCCTTTTACTGTATATTATACATCACCTTGGGTTCTCACCTAACCTTGTTTCCCTAGTTTCCAATACTTTCTTTTTTTTTTTTCAATATTATGCTTTTTCTTTCAGGTTGTACAGTATATGCCTGTAGGGTTCCTGTTCTAATAGTGATCTAACACTGGATAAGGGCTTTTGCATACTCTTAAAAGTTATGTTTGCCTCTTGTAACATGTTACATTACCAGCGTGTCAAATTTAACATGTTTCAGATGCACCGGCTCCTGTCCATCCACCCCACCTCGTCATTCCTTTACAGTGTTCTGGGAATGTGAAAACTACAAGTACCAGTAGACTTTGTGGCTGTTAGCTTGTAGTTCTCAATGAACTAGCAGGGTACTGTTGAGCGCTATAGTAGTTCATTGACTTCTTGTCAGGGTGTGCCTGCCTGCCTGCCTGTAGGAGGTACGGACAACCAGCTACACAGAGAGTCTGAAGGACCCCAACATTGCACCCATGATCTGCTGATCATGGGTGCAATGTTTAACAGACTCCTAACAAAAAAATAATAAATGCATATTTTTTTTACCTGTAAAAAAAAAATGCACTTATTCATTTTTTTTGTAATGGTGAAATTTTATTGCAGCTACCATTACCTAAAACAGAAATAGCAGCTGTTAAACGTCTATGTAAAAACTGACTTTACTTTCAAAACTCCGAACCTCAATGTCTGTATATAGAATCTGAATAGATATAATGACATCATCCTGATTTCTGCCTATAGAAATAAAAAAAACAAAAAAAGGAGGGTGATATATGAGGGTGCGGCACAATAAAGAGAGTTACAGAATTTCAGCTGGACTTTAACCGCTTGCCACCCACTGGCTGTCAAATGGCGGCTGGGCGATGCAGCTCTTGTTCTTTCCGGGCATCATATGACATTCTCGGCCCTCTAGGGGGCGCGCACCACACATCACTTGGTAACCGATGCACGTGCCTGGCGTTAGGGTTCCTTTGGGAATGTGTTTGATTACAAATACTTCCAAGCATTTAATGTCCTTATTATGTGCATGGTTAAAATGTCGTGGCACACTGTGCTCAATACAAACTTTTTTGATGAGTCGGCGATGGTCTCCGACTCGTGCACGTAACGCCCGTATAGTGCGCCCTATGTAAAATAACCCACATGGGCACCGTAATACATAGATGACAAAGTCAGTGGAACAGGTGATAAATTGTTTAATCGTATATATTTTGCTGAACTCATACTGATCTTGTCAGTTCCATGTGTAATAAACTGACATGAAAGACATGCTCTTTTTTTACATTGAAAAATACCCTTTCTGTCATTAAAGTAAGGCCTGATGTCTAGTGGAGATCCCATACATTTTTTCTGCACCTTGCTATGCTTTAATGGTTCTGGCCCTACAAAACATAATTTGTTGGGTAGCTGGTAGTACCAGAGCCAGTCTCTGATATAAATGCAAGATGTTAAAATGCTTCTTGATTATTTTCAATATTGACTTGTATTTATCATTATAGGTAGTTATAAACCTTATAGTATGACCATCATTGGTTGGTTCCTTCACTACTCTCTTTTTTGGGTAGGGGCCCATGTAGGAAGAAAACACCTCAGTAATTAGTTCACAAGGGTACCCTTTCTCTTCGAATATTTTCAACATATGGCCACTTTGTTCTACATAGTCCTTATTTCTTGTACAGTTCTTCCTAAGTCTATTAAATTGTCCTTTTGGAATATTTTGTTTCCAAGTAGGATGGTGACAACTTTTGTAATGAAGATATGAATTCCCACTGGTGGGTTTTCGTATGGTTTTTGGTAATAATCTTGTCTGAATCATTTGTTAACACCAAGTCTAAAAAGACCAGTTCATGTGAATCCAGCACATAAGTGAACGTTAAGCCAAAAGTATTGGCATTACAATGAGCACAATGTCGTCGATGTAGCGACCATAGAACCCAATGTGCTCCGCGAAGGGGTTGTGGTACCACCCCAACCCCTTGATTTCCCCCTAGTGTTAACCCCTTCCCTAACAGTCACATTTATACAGTAATCAGTGCATTTTTATAGCACTGATCGCTGTATAAATGTGAATGGACCCAAAATAGTGTCTGCCGCAATATCGCAGTCACAATAAAAATCGCAGATCGTCGCCATTACTGGTAAAAAAAAAATGCCATAAATCTATACCATATTTTGTAGACACTACACTTTTTGTGCAAACTAATAAATATACGCTTATTGCGATTTTTTTCCAAAAATGGGTAGAAGAATATATATATCGGCCTAAACTAAGGAAAAAAATGTGTGTTAAAAAACAAATTTGGATATTTATTATAGCAAAAAGTAAAACACATTGTGTCACCAAAAGACCAAATACCACCAAAAGAAAGCTCTGCAGTGGGTACAGTGTTGCATGACCGTGCAATTGTCATTCAAAGTAAGACAGCACTAAAAGCTTAAAAATGGCTTGGGCAGGTAAAGGGTTTAAGTGCCTTGTATTGAGGTGGTTAAACCTCATTTTACTGTTAACATTTTAATAAGTGAAAATTAAATATACTGTATGTTCTATATACAGTACAACCATTCCTTAAGCCCAATGGCACCAGATGAAAACAAATATTGATAGCTCTTTATTTGTGCTCTTGTTCAGTCACCTTTGAAATGTCAAAGTACTGAATTTTTTTTTATTATTGCTGACCCCACTTCTCTGTTTCTTAAAAAAAAAAGTCAATATTGATCCAGTTTCATGTTAATTAAGCTGATTGAAGATGAAAGTTCACCTTGTTGTGCGTGATTGTGGCTGTGCATCATGGATGAATAGACTACAAAGCCACTGCACTGATAGCATATCTATATATTGATTCTTTACTCTTCTGTCAGTTTCCAGATTTTTCAAATGAACATAACATAATTAGCTGAAATACAAAATAAACTATTCTGGACAATCATTCCTCCATACAATCTATGATACACTATTATTTGAAATAATTAGCTCAGAATAAATCACTAACTGTTTGATATCTATAGGCTTTGGAATAGAGTTGGATTGTTTGAGATTGGAATTGACACTCTAAACTAAACTAACTAAAGTATTTCACTGAAACAGAGAGCTCATAGGCCTAGCACATTATCCTCAATGCATGTCTCTGAGGCCGCGTACACACGATCAAATCTATCTGCTGGAAACGGTCGCCCCCGACCGTCCCAGCAGACAGATTCGACCGTGTGTACGGGCGAGCCGACGGATTTGGCCACCCGACAGATTTCAAAGCATGCTTTGAAATCTGTCAGCTGGGAACCCGTCCGCCCGACATGTCTGCTGGTTAGTACGCTAACCAGCAGACATGTCTTCTCACACACGCGCCAAATGGTTTTGAAGCATTGGGGGAAGTGTTTTACTTCCTGGTGACGTGGCGGTGTCAACGTCACCGCCACGTCACCGCGCCGTCTGGTGGCGGGGATTTTGGTTTGATCGTGTGTACACGATCAAACCAATATGTCCCCAGCAGACAGATTTGTTCAAATCGGTCGGCCCGACCGATTTGAACAAATCTGTCTGCTCGTGTGTACGCGGCCTAAGGCTTCATTTCCATGGACGTATTTACAGCCACTTTTTTTTTGCCTTTTTACAGCTTAAAAACGCGGCAGCGTTTTTGAGCGTTATTGCGCGTTTTTGAGCGTTTAATGTCTGGCATTTTTACAGCTCTATTGCTGGAGCTTCAGAACGCACTGGTCCTGTTTTTTTTTTTCTGCAGCTTAAAAATGGCTCAGCCATCTTCAGCTCAAAAACGTCATGGTGGGCATGAGGCCATAGACTAACATGGAGAGCTGTTTTTAAGCTGCAAAAAAACGCTCAGAAAAGTGGCTGTAAAAACGTCCATGGAAATGAAGCCTAATAAATAAAACAGAGGTGAGTATCATACTCACAAACAAATGCTTCGATCATAGCATAACATAAAATGAATCGACTGAAGTCCATGTAGGATTATCCACATCACATAGATCTGGCTTTCAGAAACATAGGTTAATGCGTTTCAAGGTTTCCCCTTTTCCTCAGAGCCAACAGAACCTGTCTTATTTACATGCTTATATATAATGTACTGACTTGGTGGTAACAGCCCAAGGGGTCTGTCCAGTCGTTTTCAGTGGGTGTGGTCATACTCTCCACCAATCACATCAAATCAAATACTAGTGTATCGCTACCACCGAAGGAGCCGCTTAATGTATGTTTGGTTCTGTACTCTGCCTCTCAACCCCAAAAACAATCCCAACCCCTCTGGCACACCTACTTGGCAACATTTGTGCGAAACACAGCAATAGAGGGAAAACACAATTGTGATAAACCAGGAAGTATATTTACAGAGACCCTGGGTTCTGTCACATCACTAGCTGCCGTAGTAAATATAGACTCGCACAATATTAATGAAGCAAGTCAGATATGTTGACTGAAAAAATAAATACAAAGAAATGCATAAGTACTTAATAATGAGTATGCTCCCTTATCTTATCATGCATGATTAGTAGTATAAATTCACTACAGAGACCTATGTGAACAGGTGAGCAGAAAAGTAAACACCCAGCACTATAGCTCACGTGTCAGGTCTCTCTCCTCTACCTCCTCCTACACACAGACCAGCAATACTGTAAAACATTAACGCACAATATAACCCAAATAGTATCTTACAGGGTGGCTCCCTGTGACAGTTGAATGCAATTTATGCAAATAGGCAGAGGAAGTAGTTAACAAAAAGGGGAAAGGTTATTGTTCCTTGAGTTCCGGGTCACTGAATCCAGAGCTTTATGTGTGTCAGCTCATATTACATTAACTCAGTCAGTGAACACAGGAATAATGAGGGGGTGGTGAAAAAAGCCCAGACATGACAGACAACTTTCTCCCTAACTGTAACTGGAAAGCCTGTGTACATTTTCCTGGCCGGCTTGGCGAGATTTGTGGGTTATAGAGTAAGTCACCGCTACACTAGTAAAGGTGATACTGATAACAACAGTAACAAAGTTCATGGACATACCTGGTCTTTAGTTGTTATTCATATTGTACCTCACACTTACCCTTCTATACAGGTGTGACAGCACTAGCATACATTTTGTTCTTTGAAAAAAAAAAAACTGCTGGTTCAGATAGACACATATATTATGGCCCCGCTACCTGAAGGTGGCTTGCACATCTGTATAGAAGGGTAAGTGTGGGGTACAATATAAGTAAGAACTAAAGATGAGTTATGTCCATGAATTGTGTTACTGTTATCAGAATCACCTTTACTAGCATGGCCACTATTACTATTATTATTAACATCATTATTATCAATCATAAATTTGGTTATGCATGTGGGCTCCAATGAGCAAAAGGATGCATCTCATGTCATTTTTACTGCCATTGATCATATTAGCTTTGCGTTGTATCTAATTACTGTGTATTATTATTATTTTGATGATATGTTGATGTTTTTTATCACATTGGTTTGATTTGATGCAATTGGTAGAGAGTATGTTCACTCCAATGTAGAGGTCTGGACACACCTCTTGGGCTGTTACCCCGAGTCAGTACATCATATATAAGCATGTGAAAAAGACAAGTTCTGTTTGCTCTGAGAAAAAGCGAAACTTTGAAACGTGTTAGCCTATGTTTCTGGAAGACAGTCCTATGTTTTAAGACTTCCCTAGTCTTTAGAAGGCAGTGAGGTGTGCGTTATTTACTCAGATGTGTCAGAACAGGAGATAGTAATTGTGTTGAGATTGAGCAATGTGTTTTTTTTGTATATATTTATATATTTCACTGGATGATAAGAGTAGTCAGCACTTGTTGGATAGATCTGACACATTCTGCGCCAACCACCTCCAAGTAGAAGGAACCACATGCATGGGCAGCTTGAATTTAAAGCAACTTACTATTAGCCTGTATTAGTCACTTGTCAATTTTTTACTTCAATTCAGAAACTGCAGTCTGTTAACATCAAGGGAGATGAGAATCTTCACAGTTTGACAAGTGTTGATGCTTTGCAATCGCCTCTATTCTCTTCTATTGAAACACACCACAAGCTCACCGCAAACACAGTGTAAGCACATATATGGCGTTTTGGTGCTGTTGTAAAGCATCAAAAGTGATCATTTCCCATTTTAGCCTTGTACAAATTATAAAAACAAATTTCACAAGGCATTTGAGAAGTTTTGCCTGACACAACATAAATGTCTGTACAACACAACGAAAACGCTCATTAATGCTATAGGTGCTTTAAAATGCTTTAAAGTGTAACTGTAGGCAAACCTTTTTTTATTATTTTGGATAGAGCAAAGGAGGGTTAAAGCCTGTGTCAAATAGATTTTTGTCAACTGTGTCCTATTGTGGATATTTAACTTTACTTCTTGTTCCACAGCTAAACAGGACGTGAGGAAATTGGAGGAATACCTTGGGGACCCCCAGGTCACCAGAACTAGTGTCCCCATTGGAAAATTTCCTCTCTATTACTTTTTTGGGGACAACCCAAAATGGTAAACAGGACAAATAGAGAGGGTGAAACTCCCTATTGTTGCGAAGAGAGCAATACAAACTGACAATCCCTCTCGACTCTATCCAAAACAAAAAAAAAAGTTTTGCCTTTAGTTATACTTTAATGTGTTACTAAAGCCACAACAGTAAAATTAGTCTGTATATGCAGTAAAGCATGCTTGTTATACTCACTGTGGAGCTTAAGTGGCTAATCCTCTACGTTATGTTAAAAGGCTGTTTGATCCTGTCTCCTCTGATCCTCCCCCTCTTGCATTGTCCCTAAAACATCTCCGGATCAGACAGACTTAGTGGAGTCACTCTGCACATGCTCCGTTTGGTGTATTGCTAGAGAGTTTTTTTTCTTGGGAGGGAGTATGTGGTCAGCACAGGGCCAATCATCACTGTCCAGACAGAGGGTCAGGGGTCCTGCATCCTCATAGGACAGCCAGTGCAGTATGAAAGCTCCTCCCACAAGCTTTAACCATACACTGATAGAAGTCACAAGACTGCTATATACTACTGATGAGAAAAGGTTTAGTAACACTTTAAGGCTACTTTGGAATTCAATGCCTGTCTGAAAGAGACCTTAGGGCTTGTTCAAACTTGTGGTTGGGGGGACTATATAAACACATGGTTGAGCCGCATCTTTATAGTCACACACCACTCCCTGCTCCTCTCACAATGTTTTGCTTCGCAACCATAAAAATAGTTAAACTCCCTGTCATATTTGGTGGCACAACCCCTTGACAAATGCGACCCATTTAAGTAAATAAGGCCATGATGCAAATGCCCAGCAGTGCAGTAGTGCGAGATTTACAAAGTTAAAACAGGCGATACAGGAAGTATTACTTCCTTAACATCTGTCAATTGCCTCTAAAAAAGTGATGCAGCTGAAGATTGCTTTTTTAGAGGCATGGCAGTGACAGCCACAATAAACATAGCTTTACACATGCATACACATATCAGATGTGTTAGATCCTGATCCTTTACCGAACTCTGTGGTTCTATTCATCGAACGAATGCTATTATTGGACACAAACTCTCAGGGACTCTAGAAGCAATATCTCCCCAATAAGAAAAAGGATTGTAGTTGTGCTAGTGAGTGAAAATTGAAATTGAAAATCAATAATGGCAAGACCAAGCTATATAGTCCATAAATTCAAAAGTCCTCAAATAGCTTGGAGTATATGGTGATAAAACAAAAATGCAGTGAACCAAAAATGTGACCGTCACCAGTGATGAAACTGAATAAGATGTGCGCTTACCAAAAGGCAAGCATATTGTGCTTGCGGCTGAACCCCAGCCAGAGTCTTTAGTTAGGATCCGCCATCGACATCAGGGATGATGATCCTCCGGATTGGCAAAGATGGAATAGGAATCCCGAAAAAATAAATGCTTACAATAGCGATGTACCGTAATTAGGATAATAACTTTATGACATACTGGAGAGAAGAGGACCACCACCGATAGAGAGCACCATATGAAATGCACGCTTACCAGACAGATAAGCTTTAATAGCTTGCGGCTGAACCCCAGCCAGGGCCTTTAAACCGGACTGTCTCCAACCTTGCAACCTCAGGACTCTCCCAGTATCCTCAGCAATGGTAAACCACCAAAAAAGAATTGAATCCACAATAGTGATGTACCGTAAAACTAGTCGTATTTAATAATAAAAATTGAACTTACAGGAATAACATTCAAGAATTCTAAAAAGATGAGCCGGCCGGCTTCCATGAACACCCGTCCACAAGGACCAGAACGCTACACGTCAGAGCGTCTCCTACACGACGTACGTTTCGTCAAATAATGACGTCGTCTGGGGAATGGAATATCTCCCCGTTAACTTTTCTCTTTCTGCTCCCTACCTACAACAGATTATAGTCTTCCTAGCAGTGGTAGCCCATAATTCAGGGCGTCGGACGCATTGATTTCAATGTTTTCTTTTTTTTTTTTTTTAACCACATGATCAGGGCCAGAGGATCTAATTGGCTTCAAAAACGGGTGAGCTTGGGGCGCAGAGCACTGCACCCTGAGCCCACCCACTTGTGTGACAATAGAAAATTAATATTCGCTACGATCTTCCTTAGTTTTCCTCCCGGCCAATTTGTAAGCCTCTATTGGCCAGGGAGACTTAGTATGGTGGTGGTAATGTGTGGTTTTTAGTTTGCCACTGCTTCCTAGATTGACAGAGAACGTTTTACACTAAAATCCAAATGGGAGACAGAGATATTGTAAAGATTCCTGACCTGGGAACTTCAGCCATAAGAAACCCCAAGATACAACATATTAAATTCTTTCTGTTGGGTCAACTAACCCTTTAAATTAAAGTAAGCAAAGAGGGATTGACTATTTTGCTGTACAAAAGAGACTGAAAGGAAGTGGGAAAAAAACTCAAAATTCAGTGCAGTGCTTGCAGTTGTAATGAATAAGCCTGTGTTAGCATTGTTTGTCATGTCTGGTTAGTCAGATAAAGAAGCAATCATTCTCATTTAAAATATCTGATCAGCAACAATGGTGCCTTTATGTAGATGATGTGTTTTTCACTTTCGGCTTATAGTACCTCAGGCAGAATGAAGCAGAAGATGCTTGTAATAATGATAACAAAGAAGGCACTTGTCACATATCAAGAACAAATGGCATAATATGACTTCAAGATATAAGAATATGGAAAAAGTACCATGAACAAATGTTATTTAGAAAACAGCGTGGCTATTTAACCACAAAGTTAAAATGAGCAATAGATGCAGGAAAGTAGTTAGCATTTAGCAATCAAGTGCCAATTATACTAAAATTGGTCTATTTTGCAAATGTTAGAACTGTGATTCATTTGTCAAACCACCTTTAGTAGTAAACATTCTGAAAGAAAAAAAAATCTGTAGCACTACCCAAAGTAATCTTCTGTCCTACAGGAAATGTGTTTTATATGAGAGCCCAAGGCCATAGAGTAATGTGGAAACCATGCAAAAAAGCTTTTCTTCACAGGTATCCAACAGAAAAGGAAATGCTGGAAAATTGCTCTAATTGGAAAATACATAATTCTGTGTCTATATGGTGCTCAATTGGTAAAGGACAGATGCTTGAACTTTTGTCATAATAGGCAGCATTAAAGAGTAAATGCAGTTTTGAGATTAAAACAGAAAATGCCTACAGGCCAAAGCAACATTTCTATAAATCTCATGCCCGCGATGAGATGTCTGAAAACATGAACAATGGAAATGGAGGTAAGGAAACGGGGGAAAGCTAGCTTCAGTGGTTTTCTGGTTTATGATCAGGATTTTTATAGTATGTTGGTTTTATGTTCATTATTATTTGGGGTAATGATGGTTTATTAGAGTATAGTTTTCTTTTTTCTTTTTTTTTTTCTTTTTTATGGGGGCCAATTGTGTCATTGTGTCTTGTCCTGTTCATTGTTGTGATTGTGTGTTGCCTTTGTTGAGTGTGGCTGTGTTGCAATAATTTCCCTTTAGGATTAATAAAGTATTCTGAGTTCTCCCAGAATTGACACAAAATTGTCAAAAAGATAAAAGAGTGCCAAACCTATGAACTGAGTAATGGACAAAGGAATGGATTGCACTGCACCCAGGTATGTACACCACAGTGATAGCAACAGAATATTGTTGGGCAAAATGTTTATGTTTTGTTGCAAAATCCAGTTCCATGGCTTTATAAATGTGGGATATAAAACTCCACTTTAAATGGCTTTTACTAAATGGAAATTTACTAAAACTGGTGCACACAGAATCTGGTGAAGCTGTGCATAGTAACCAATCAACTTCCAGGCTTTATTGTCAAAGCTTAATTGTATAAGCTGAATTTAGAAGCCGATTGGTTACCATGCACAGCTGCACCAGATACTGTGTGCAACAGTTTTAGAATATCTCCCCATGCAGGGCTTTTTTTCAGCAGGAACGTGAAGGCAGTTCCATGGCTGCTTGTGGATCTATTGTTCCTGAAGAAGATTTATTTTTGCATGGCAGTCTATTGCTGCTGGGGAGGGATCTATTGTTGCTTATTGGGCTCAGTTGTTGGGGGTTAAATTGTTACTGGAAGGGATCTTACTGTTGAGGGAGCGGTCTATTGTTGCTGGCTGCTGGAGAATCTATTGATGCTGGGGTGACTGCTGGGAAATCTGTTGTTGCTACCGGGGGTCTATTGTTGCTGGGGGAAACTGTTGTTGCTGGAGGGAAACTATTGTTTCTGGGAAGGGTCTATTGCTGCTGGCTTGAGGGGGTCTACTTTATTGCTTTTCTTGTAATTAGTAACAAATTCCATACACATTCCATACAAATTAGCACCATTAAATGGTTCTGTACTCTCAAAAAGTGGTGGTACTGATAAGTGGTAGGGCGTGAAACCAAGCGATGGTGCTCGGAGGTGGGTAGGGGCAGAGACAAATCACTTTGTACTCAGAAGAGGAAGTTCCTGTACCAATTCCCTAAAAAAAGCCACAGTGCAGGTTTAGGAGATATTTACAGTGCCTTATTATAGGCTTACCTGTAGCTACAATTAAAGAGGAAGTCTTTACTTCCTCTTTAAGATAAGGACATTTAGCCATTACCCCACTTTGTGCATGCAGTTTTGTTATTATATAGTACATCAATGTAAGTAGATGAATATTGACCTTTCATGCACAGAATTATTATTATATTCCAATTTATTCTCTACTTTGCTTTCGAGGATGCTTACAGGAAGGCTCTATGGCACATATATGGTGGAGAACGTGCAGGTTATGGGTCAGAATTTATACCATTCTTCGTAACATATTTCACATAAACCTTAAAAGGGACCCCTACGAAGCCCTCCTTGGGAAAACAATTGCAGAATTATTACGTCCAGAACGGCAACTAGCCCAACATCTCTTTACTGCAACTAAATCGAAAATCGCAAAAGTCTGAAAATCCCCCGCACTTAGTTTTGAAGCAGTAAAAAAAAAAAAAAAATGTATGAATGAGGTCATTTGAAAACAAAAAACTGACTGCATGACAAATTCCTCAGAGTCTGGCAGCCTTGGATCACGTACTTTCAACCCTCTCGATTTGACACCAAACTTCTTCTGATCCGATACTCCCATGCGCACATCCAGTGGACCCCCCCTCCCTCCCATCCACTCTACTCACCCTTCTCCTTTATACTGAACTTTCCTTCTTTTTCCCTTTTCAACATTTCCTTCTTCTCCCTTTGCAACGTTCTATGCATGCAATCTATATTTTTACTAGGCCGCCAGGTTGTCATTGAAATATAATATTTTTCACGTTACCTTCTACTTCTGTTAACTTTAAATAATGTACCCTACCTGATAGGGAAACCCCTGGCCACAAAACTTCACTGACATATGTCCAGGCAATATAAATTGGACATTCTGACCATAGACACCCTATCCACCCAGGGACATTTTGAAAAGCAAATTTTGGTCTTCCATTTTTCCTTTCAATTTTATGGGACTTTGGGTTTGTTACCTGTGTTTAACACATGCCTCTATATACTATTGTGCATTTTTTTGCCTTATTTTCTTGTTTGCCTACCACGCAATGTAACCATCTGAGAAAAACTGTTATGTTATGTTGGATTACATGTAGGGTTGAGCGAACCCGAAACTGCAAAGTTCGGGTTCGTACCGGACTTTTGGATTTTTGGTACCCGGATCCGAGCAATTTACTTTAAGTTTGGGTTTGAGTTCGGTGTTCGGCAATGTAATGGCAATGTAATGGCAGGCTGCAGGGCAGCCAATCAACATTCGTTTAACTCGTGTGACCTAGAAACCATCACAGCCATGCCTACTAATGGCATGGCTGTGATTGGCCAGTGCAGAATGTGACCAGCCTCTATTTAAGCTAGAGGCACATAGCACAGCACGTCACTCTGCTTTAGATAAGGATAAGGAAAGGCTGGCGCTGCTGCTGCTCTGAGGGAGAGAATTAGATAGAGTCAGACTCAGTCCTGCTTCAGAAATCAAATTACTCAGCGATCTACATAGCACAGCAAGTCACTCTGCTTTAGATACTTTAGGGAAAGGTTGCTGCTGTTGTTTTTAGGGAGAGAATTAGATAGGAGTCAGTCAGTCCTGCTTCAGAAATCAAATCACTCAGCGATCTACATAGCACAGCAAGTCACTCTTCTTTAGATACTTTAGGGAAAGGTTCCTGGTGTTGGTTTTAGGGAGAGAAATAGATAGGAGTCAGTCCTGCTTAAGAAATCAAATTACACCAGCACTGCATATGTTACTGTAAGATACACCCTTTAGATACTTTTCTTCTATTGTGCTATTCAAAAAACACCCATTTAGGGCAAAAATATATATTTAGCAGTGTTTGCTCCATATCTGTATGTGTGAGATACACACTTTAGATACTGTTCTTCTATTTTGCTATTCAAAAAACACGCATTTAGGGCAAATAATTGTTTTTTGGTGCATTTCCTGCATATCTGAATGTGTATTAAGCACAGCAGGGGGCGTTATCACAGACAAGTGCAGCCGCCTGTCCAGAGCCAATGTGGACAAGCTCACGTTCATTAAAATGAACCAGGCATGGATCCCACAGGACTTGTCCGTGCCTTGTGAAGAATAGACACGTATACCGGCCTTACCCAGCCATTCTTGTATTTTTGATCTTTCTCACTCTTTTGGGGTGTACACTAATTTAAAAAATAAATAAATTAAAAACAAAAACCTGTGTTGGCTACCTCGTCCTCCTCCACCGCCGCTTCCACCTACACCGCCACATCCACCGCCACCTCAACCTCCTACTCCATATGGACCTCGTCCTCCTAGGTTAAGATTATTATTTTTTATGTATTTTATGTTATTTTAAGTTATTTCCCTATCCACATTTGTTTGCAGAGTACTTGCCCTGCTCTTACCAAGATTCTGCTGTCATTTGCAGCCCTCCATCCCTTTCCATTACTGTATTTAGAGACATTTTAGTACTCAAAAGTTCTGGTCCCCATTGTCTTCAATGGGGTTCGGGTTCGGGGTTAAGCTCAGGTCAAGTTCATGTCCCGAACCCAGACTTTTTTTCGAAGTTCGGCCGAACCCGTCGAACCCGAACATCCAGGTGTCCGCTCAACTCTAATTACATGCTAATAAAATCTTTTGTAAAATAATAATTATTATTATTATTAAT
This sequence comes from Rana kukunoris, assembly GCA_029574335.1. Taxonomy (NCBI): domain Eukaryota; kingdom Metazoa; phylum Chordata; class Amphibia; order Anura; family Ranidae; genus Rana; species Rana kukunoris. The sequence goes on along the minus strand of CM056053.1, from coordinate 351,136,239 downwards.
ATTATTATGTCTTTAACCACTTGTTACCCGCACACCGTCATATGACGTTCAAAACGGGAACCTGTTATCCCGGGTGGACGTCATATGACGTCCGGGAATTTGTGCGGGGATATCTCAATGATGCCTGCACCCAGAGGCGTCATTGAGATATCATTTTTTAGCGGCGGCGATCATGCGCACCGTAAGAACCATCATAGCGGTGGTTCCGCCACCTGATCGTTCTTACAGGCGGCGGGAGGGGACATCCCCCCATCCCGTTGCCATCCGGTGCTTCTCCGGACTCACCCGTCCCATCGGGGGCCCGGAGAGATGATCGCCGTCCGCCGGATGTTTGCCATAGAGATGACCCGGGCGCGATGTGATGATGTCACGCCCGGGTTCCCGTAAGTAAACAAACCGCAATTGCGGCTAGTTTGAATGAGATCTGTGAATTTTTTTTCACAATCTCATTCTTTCCAGCCTGGAGGAGAGATGTGGGGTCTTATTGACCCCGCATCTCTCCTTAAAGAGGACCTGTCACACACATTTCCTATTACAAGGGATGTTTACATTCCTTGTAATAGAAATAAAAGCGATTGAAAAAAAAATGTAAAAAAAGTGTAAAAAATAAATAAATAAGTAAAATAAAAAATAAATAATAATAATAAAAAAATTAAAATACCCCTGTCCCCGGTAGCTCATGTGAGGTGTCGCCGCATGCGTTAGAGCGTGTGCATCAGTTCTAGCACTAGACCTCCTCTGTAACTCTAAACTGGTAACCTGTAAAAAATGTAAAGTGTTGCCTATGGAGATTTTTAAGTAACAACGTTTGGCGCCATTCCACGAGTGAGAGAATTTTAAAGAATGACATGTTAGGTATCTAGTTACTCGGCGTAACATCATCTTTCATATTTTACCAAAAATTGGGCAAACGTTACTGTTCTGTTATTTTTTAATTTATGAAACCATTTTCTTTACAAAAAAAAGCCGTTTGAAAAATGATTGCGCAAATACGGTGCAAGATAAAAAGTTGCAATGCCCGCTATTTGTCTGCTAAAAAACATATATAATGTTTGGGGGTTCTGAGTAATTTTCTAGCAAAAAAAATGATGATTTGTACATGTAGGAGAGAAATGCCAGAATAGGCCCGGGAAGGAGGTGGGTTTTATACCCGGTATTGAAGTGGTTAAAATATAAAATTTCTTTAAAAAATGGTTAAAAAAATAAAACAGTGAAAGAGACTAATTTGATATATATATATATATATATATATATATATATATATATATATATATATATATATATATATTATATGCCTACTTGCACTATCACATAAGAATACATATCATTTCAAATCACTATCTGCTATAACAAACCAGTGTGATGCATGCAGCCTATGCAGACATGTCCTTCATCCATGTAGACAGGGTTGCCATTTTATCCCATTACTGACATATCTAAGTTGTACACATTCTGCATTTAATTTGCTACAGAATATGTATAATTCATGTGTCAGCACTTAAAAGTAAGATTGCAACCCTAGTGTTGAACATTCAATATCCAAGAAAATGCTGCTGCATCACCTTTGAAATGTATTTTCCCTTATTCAGATAACTTGCTGGCATAAAGTTTAAAACTGATACAGAACTTTATATGACTTAAACAATGTACATCATTATTATAAAACAAAATCAAAGTTGATTCTATAGAACTTCCTGGGATCGCAGATGAAAATGTGCAATAATGTAAACCTAAAGACAGCCCATTAAACAAGATCTAACTGTGAGCAATTTTTTCTTTAACTGTGTAACTGCCTGTCACTGTAAGCACAGATCTCTAATTCCCACAGCTCCTGGCTGAAACAGAGAACAGGAAAGCATCAGAGAATAGCACAGCATGCAATGATTTTGTCTGACGCTTTTTTGGTCTCCATTTAAGCTCAGCGGTGCTGCGGGGTCAGAGCTCCCTTCTTCAATAGAGATCCAGAATTAATGCTTTTTTAGTTTCCTTGCTTTTTGAAAAATATGATGCAAGGATAGATGAGAAAAAGGCAGCTAGAATTAGTTTTCTCTGGCTGACTACTGTAAACCTTAATCTAATAGGTTGCATGAAACCTTTAACATGTTTGCAAAAGTGGAGCAAAAAAGTGCCTGCCTTATGATTTTTCTTTGATAATAGAACACCTACATAGGTGAAAGAAAAATCATTTTATGTTCAGGCACTACTTTTCCTCTTTTCCTTTTAAGCAAAATCAAAAAATGTATTATTTACAAGCCGTAACTGCATAGTTTTTAGCATTTTGCAAGTTAAATAGTTTAACTAGCCATTTTTGTATATTTAGCATAGTTGCATATTTTTGTAGTTTCAGCCTCTGCAAGTTTTATACATGTTCCCTTGTGCTGAAATAGAAAATTAGGTGATTCATGTTGATGTAATTATTTTGGCATTCATATTGTTGTGTAGTGCTATTTTGAATAGATTTTCTCCCTCTTATTATCCCTTGCCGAACAAGCTGCAAAGTAAACAAATAAATAAAAATAAAACATTTATATGAACTGAAGCAAATGCATTTTGTATTTTAAAATAAACCTTTAAATTGTCATGGAGCAATGGTAATTTAGGGGCATGACCTTACTATAACCACACAACTGCTTTTCAAAAAAAAGAAAAATGTTGCAGTTGTTTGCTTTACAATATGCTCTCTGCTTCAGTTGCTTAAAATAGAACTTCTGAAATGTTTTCATCTTTCCATCTATTAAATAATCTGCCCTTGTTGTTTTGAACATATTTTTTTTCTTTTCCTCCAGTAAATACCTTATACAGACCACTTCCTGTTTCAATGAGAGCTGCGGGGCAGCAGAGCTGGAGGTGTGCTTCTGTGTGTCTGTATAAATACAGGAAGTGAACAGGCAGCAGCTTCAGCTGCCCACAGTTAGATTTCTGCAGCATATTCACCAAGTACAGTATATATGTACTGTATATATATATCGATATGTATGTATATATATATATATATATATATATATATATATATTATGCAAAGTGATTGGAGGGAAGCTTCAGAATGGAAAAGATGTTTTTATTACAAATTATGGCCCAGATCCACAAAGAAATTACGCAGCGTATCTACTGATACGCCGACATAATTTCAATTTCCCGCCGGCGTACCTTTGTATTGAATCCACAAAACAAGATACGCCGGAATAACGATAAGATACGACTGGTGTAACGTTATTACACCGTCGTATCTTAGGTGCATATTTACGCTGGACGCTAGGGGCGCTTCCATCTATTTCCAGCGCAAAATATGCAAATGAGCGGGATACCCCAATCCACGAACGTACGAGCGGCCAGCGCATTCCCTTTATGTCGTTTGCGTAAGCGTATCTCCGGCATAAAGTAACCCCTGCTATAGTGAGGCGCAGCCAATGTTAAGTTTGGACGTCGGGACAGCGTCGTATTGGACGTCGTTTACGTCGTTTGCGTATGCCGATCCAGAATGGGCCTGGGCGTAAGTTACGTTCACGTCATCTTCATTGACTATTTGCGACGTGTTTCACGCATGCGCACTGTGATACGTCCACGGCCAGCGCATGCGCAGTTCAAAAAATACGTTGTTTGCGTCGGGTCATTGATAATTTTAATAAAACACGCCCACCAACAACCCATTTGAATTACACCCGCGAACGCCGGCCCATTTACTCTACGCCGCCGTAAGTAACATCGCTATTTCTTAGAGGATAAGTAATACGCCACTGCTATTTCCTATAGGGAGCAGACAGTTGCATCTCTGTTATAAATCATCCCCACTACATGATGAAAACCTGCTTGTTGCTAAATACGCGAGTAATAGAAGAAAGGCAATAAATTGTTACAAACTTTTTAACGTAATATAAGCGTATATGCAATATGATTTTAGGGCTGATGACAGATCCATCATAGTACCTAATGGGGTGCAGTAGACAGGCACATTTTGGATATAGAACAGCAACTAATATACTGTCTTGTGTGTTATACCCAAAAAGGTATAGTACATATTCCTATTCCCTGTATTATGTGTAGCGCCTATGTACTTTACAGTACTGGTGCTAGTAAAATGTAAGGGTAGATCAGAGTGTAGTTAAACTCTGATCCAGATTGTTAGTAGCAAAATGTGGTCTCTGTCTCAGCTTGGCTGTGCTGTATGCCCATTCTGTTGTACTGGGGTGTTCTTCCAGACCCAGTGCTGCAGGTGGCAGCAGTGGAGTCAAGATTTGGGTGTTATTTCCTAGCAGCCAATCACGAGGGTTTGTCCTCGCTGTGCAGGGTATTTATGGGGCAGATGCCATTGGTTCTGGGTCTTCTTCGTCCAGTGTGGCAACCACCTTTAGGGTGGCCACATCACGGCACCCCGGCGTTATGGCCTACCTGCCTGGGGCATGCGTGCCACGCGGTGTTCCTGGTTCCGGGGCCCTGTTGGCCCGGAGCATCTGAACAGCGACAGGGACCCATTGAGTGACTGGGTTCCCAATTTGAAGATCCCAAGCTGTACTGATGTTCGGTGGGGAGTCAGTCTGAAGAGCTCCATTGAGAGGCTGGTGGTCTAAAAGGGCCTGGACAAACCACTGGGGATCGAGGTAGCAGGACACCGAGAGATTAATCACCTGTCGGTCGGTACCTGGGCGACAAGTTGAAGGAGATCCAGACGTAACTCATTAAAGGAGGCATATCTCCAAGAATTCAACCCAGAGGGGACCTGTGGCAGAGGTATTTTTCTGAGGCTCATTGAGAGGGGTCTGTGGCAGAGACTTTCTCCCAAGGTCAAGTCCACCAAGGATGGTCTGTGGCAGAGACTTTATCCTACAATTCTCCGAGTGATACTTCGGCTGCCAGGTCAGTGAGAGAGGCCTGTCCAGGTACACTAACGGGAGTGGTGATAAGAAGTGTTATGTTTGGGAGCAGGATTGTTTCCTATCATTATGCCTGAATCTGCTATTCTATCTTCTTCAGCTTTACTTTCCTCACCACAACTTTATTGGGTAATAAAGAGCACAGCCAAGAGCACCTGTCTGGACATTCCTTTACTTCTACTACATGCAATACGCATTATTCACCCCTAGGAATTTCGGAGGAGCCACAAGGTAACATGCCACCCAAAAATTCAGCAGCTCCACTGGGGGTAATGCTACACGTGAGGGCTCGTCCGGGATTGGCTGTTACCTCTCGCATACCCGATTTCAGAAGTTTATTCTACAATTGATTCAAGGAATTGTCGTGTGTTAAAATGTGCCTGGTGAGGAAGGAGTTAACGTCACTATTAAAGCTTGGCGCATTTGTGGCGAAGCCATGTGCGCCTGCCACGTGTAAAGAAAAGTATCCAGGTGGGAGGAGCTACCCACCCCTACATGAGACGCGGGCTGAGTTTGGCGCCAAAGGACAGAGTGATTGCCTGCCCACGAGAGAAGGTAGTGCGAACATGTCTGTGCCATCAACGCCATTCGGAAAGCTGAGACCCCCGATGTCTGCCCCGGGAGTTAACGCAATGTCGGCTGCTGCTGGAGTCCCCCTGACAGATACCGGAATTCGAATGCGGACCCAGGGGAAGTTCGTTCTGTTTTCCAGCGGGAGCGTGGAGGCCCTCGGACTGTTCTGCCCCCGATGTTCGGAGCTGGCCGTCCATATGTTGCCTTTTGCCAGATGCAAGAGATGCCGGAGTTACCTATTCTAGGTGGAACCACCGACTGAGTCTTCCTGGGAGTACAAGGTGGATGGATCACTGGGACTGTGACCATGGAGGAGAAGGCCCCATGGCTGGAACCCTCCCAACTACAGTAGTCGCTGATCCGGGGGTGGTGACCGTCTCATCCACGCTTACCCTGCCATCGGCTGCTACCCCAACCATATCACCGAAGGTAAGCGATGTGGATGAAAAAGAGTGCATGCCTAGTGTGGAAGCTAATGCTTTACCGGAGGCGACACCAACTAATGTGGTCTCTGTGTGGCATGCTATTGATAAAATGGGCCCCGCACAGGCTTCCCATGGCTGTGGTCGAGTCCTACCAGTGAGCAAGAGTGATACAGCCAGTATCTTTACCGAAGGGCGCGTGTGTCCACCCGCTTCTTTGCCTATAGTGGGAAGAGCGCCCGATGCGATCATCCTCCGAGGACTTGGAAACCCCCATACGTTGCTGGAATTAGCTTGTCTGCAATGTGCCCTCATGAAAAGGGTGGCCATGGACTACGTTTGGGAATATCCCTACGTGCCTCCCGTTCTCATGTCTTTGATTATGAAAATGAGTGAGAATTGATACAAGGATGCCATATGGGAACACTTGGGAGTACCCAAGGCGGACCGCTATTCTATGCACTTAATTTCGTTGGTCACAAGTTTGAAGATTGCTTAAGAGATTGGAGCCCTGGCCGGTACATCTTCAGCGATAGAGTGGTTCTCAAATGTCCCTCTCTGTCACTACTTCAAATTCCCGAGGAGACATTGTCACTCTGCCGCAATTATGGTTCTATAAGTAGGCCCCATGCCTGCGTTGTCACCTTTGCTGTTTGCTTTAAAGAAGTTACGGACAAGAACTGTTGCCCCAGTTTTTGTTTTCATTTCACCAGATCCACACTTGTTTGTACAGAACTTCGGGGGGTTTGATAAGTTAGTAAGGATTGGATCTTGCCGGCTTCTTCACAGCACCAGGAGAAAGGAAGAAGGAGAAGATACAGTTTTTCATATCTCCCTGTCATGACCGGGTTGTATTCGAACATGGATATTCCTGGTCTCTTAAACCATAGCCTTACCTGCTGTGCCACAGAAGAGATCTAGACCATGGGAATGTCCTTAATGTGTTCAACACTACCTCGGATTCACTAGCTCCACCTGCTGCCAGCTGTGGACAATTCTCAATCTGGACATCCTTTAAATAGGAAGTGAGGTCATCACTCAGCACCCATTTATTTGGATTCATTCCCTGGGTGTTTTGTCTTCTGTGAGCTTCCTTGTATTGAACTCCTGCCTGATATCCTGACTATTCTACAGCCTGCTGATTTTGTACCTTATCGAGTATGACCTCTGCCTGCCTGACCCTTCTCCGGATTTCGATTGTGAACTATTTGCCTGATCCGTTGCCGACCGTTTCTGCCTGACAATGCTTTGCCTGAATCTTCAGCATAATACTTCCACTTCGGACACTACCCTTTACAGGTACCTTACACTCCCTTTTCCTGCTAATTGTTCTGAGTGAGCAATGGACTGCCTTACCCTGGTAGTACCAGCGCACTCCCCTACCTGGCCTCTGGGGGCGGTGTTCTTCAACTTCTACCAGCGCACTAAACTCTTGTACATTACCATGTTTTCTTCTTTAGCTTTGCAGCAGAGAAAAAAAAATGAACACTTAAATATGATAAATGCCGTTTGCATAACTTAGCACTTACTGATATCTCCTTGGGAGGAGGGGAAATTTCGCCCTCTGACGAGAGGGTGCAGTTTCAGCTCCAATCTTGGTGACTGTATATATCCAGTTTTTATGATTATGTGTCTCTCTGGGAGGAAAGGGAGTTTCACCTTATTGGCTGGAGGTGCAGCTCCAGTTCACCCCTCAGGGAACAAAAATGTATAATAGTTCATGTATGTCTGTACATATGTGTTTTTTTGTGTTTTCCATTTTTTTTCTAAAGGTGATTTGACCAGCTATCAACTTCTGTTGGAGAATGGGGCAGAATAGGTAGTCAGGATTGTAGAAATGTCTATGCATCACTGTATATAAATGTTTATATAATAATGTTTTAAAGACGTTTTATACTTTTCTATTCTCTTCTTTCTACTGTTCTTTTCTGTTATGCAGATTCAGGTCATGTATTCAGGAGTGAATACACTCTCTTGGGACACAGAGGACAGTGTCTATTCAGGTGGGGGGAGTGTGAGCCTATGTACTTTGCAGTACTGGTGCTATTTAAATTTAAGGTTAGATCAGAGTGTAGTTAAACTCTGATCCAGATTGTTAGTAGCAAAATGCGGTCTCTGTCTCAGCTTGGCTGTGCTGTAAGGCCATTCTTTTGTACTTGGGTGTTCTTCCAGCCCCAGTGCTGCAGGTGGCAGCAGTGGAGTCAAGGTTCAGGTGCTCTTTCCCAGCAGCCAATCACAAGGGTTTGTCCTCGCTGTGCATGCTGGGTAGGGGTATTTATGGGGCAGCCGCCATTGGTTCTGGGTCTTCTTCCAGTGTGGCACCCACCTTTAGGGTGGCCACATCATGGTGCCTCGGTGTTATGGCCTACCTGCCTGGGGCGTGCGTGCCACATGGTGTTCCTGGTTCTGGGGCCCTGTTGGCCCGGAGCATCTGAACAGCGATGGGGATCCAGTGAGTGACTGGGTTCCCACTTTGAAGATCCCAAGCTGTACTGTTGTTCAGTGGGGAGTCTGTCTATGGAGCGCCATTGAGAGGCTGGCGGTCCAAAAGGGCCTGGACAAACCATTGGGGATCGAGGTAGCCAGACACAGAGGGATTGATCACCTGTCGGTCACTACCTGGGCGACAAGATGAAGGAGATCCAGGAGTTACTCATTTAAGGAGGCATATCTCCAAGAATTCAACCCAGAGGGGACCTGTGGCAGAGGTATCTGTCTAAGGCTCATTGAGAGGGGTCTGTGGCAGAGACCTTCTCACAAGTTCAAGTCCACCAAGGATGGTCTGTGGCACAAACTTTATCCTACAATTGTCTGAGCTGCCAGGTCAGTGAGAGAGGCCTGTCCAGGTACACTAACCCATTCTGGTGGGAGTGGTGATAAGAATTGTTACGTTTGGGAGCAGGACTGTTTCCTATCATTACTCCTGAATCTGCTATTCTCCTATCTTCTTCAGCTTTACTTTCCTCACCACAAGTTTACAGTTTTTGCCCGGCTGGGTAATAAAAAGCACCTGTCTGGACATTGCTTTACTTCTAGGCATGTGCAAAAGTGAAAAATTTGTTTTGTTTCGTTTTAATTTGTCATTTAATTAATTTCGTTAAGTTAGGTTCGCTACATGTGTTGAATTTGTTTTCGGAATTCGTTCGTTTTCGACCGAATTTCGAAAAAATCCGGTCGAAATCGAAAATATTTCGACCGGATTAGAAAACAAATAGTCTCTTTTCGCATATAATAATTTTTGGATTCATTTTGAATAGACTTTTTTTCCGAATTCTGATCGAATTTCGTCCGCGGGTTTTCGATTCGGAATCGAAAACGTTCGTTCGGATTCGGTAAATTCATTAATATTGCAATTCGGGAATTCATATGCATCCGAATTATGAAAAATTTGTCCGAATTTTGATTCGGAACGAAACGAAATGCACATGCCTATTTACTTCTACTACATGCAATACGCATCATTCAGTTTTTTTTTCTATTTTTTTATTATCCTTTCAGGCGGTTGGGTATTCAAAGTTAAACACAGCTTCGCCTTAAAAACGTTCACTTTGCTTTTTACTCCCTTAGTAAATTAACCTGACGGTCTGCCTAACATCCATCTAATATAGTCCTGCATTCTTCAGCTGTGTAAATTGCAGTATACTTAATAGGTGAATGAAAGACTACATGGTTTTATTGTTGAGGGTATAAAAAGGAAAATACTCCCACTTTTAATAGAAAAGAAATGTGGTTTCAGACTCGTCCGAACTATGAAAACAGCAAATATTCTGGCCTTGGTTTCTTGTACATATTGAATTTTCATTGTGCCATTATCCTCAATACAAAGAATGCCCTCCTGCCTTCTTTATTTATATATATATATTTATATATAATCAAAGAAAACATGGAAATTGGCATAGCTACTAACAGAAAACACTAAGACTGACTGACATATGTGTCATATATATTGTTCTGTTTACCGTTTCTTTATGCAGAAGATTAGAAGAAATGCCCTCTTGAGATTAACGGTGGAATAGAGTGCCATGCTGAGAAAATGGTTTAGTGGGGGGGAAATCAGTATCTTTTTTTTTTTAATCAGTATTTACATTGAAAAACACTGTGTTCCAATCTTTGAACAAGTAAATGAAGGGGCATTACAAATAAAACTTAAGAAACTGCTTAAAGTGTATAACTTGCCGAACCCAACCTCTGCCAACCACATTACCGACAGGAAAAAACTGATTACTGATTTTTTAACAGAATACAGTCCTAATCCAATCAGTTCGGACGCAGCAAACACAGCAAACACATTGGATAGACCACTTGAATGGAATGAATCTATTTTATCACATTCACAAGGATTCCTTAAACGTCTTGATCCAGGAAAACTGTTTCAAGGTGTACTCTAGATGGTACAGAAATCCTGTTTTAACCCAGAAATTTATTCCCAACTCCATCCCTTAATGCTGGCGCTGTGACACTACGCTTGTCACACTTCTTCACATATGGTGGGAATGTAGTCGTATACAACCATTCTGGAAAGAAGTTCATAGTTTAATCTCCCGTATTACAACTTTTGTCCCTGATTTTACAGCAGCTCAGTATTTATTACATCATAGTTCTCTGTCACAGTACACATAAACAATCAATCTTACCACATCTTATTAATGCCACCAAACTTTGTATTCCTATTCATTGAAAACAATGCACCCCCCCACACCCACTATATCAGAATGGTTATGAAAAATAGAACACATTGCTGAAATGGAAAACCTAATCCACCAGGAAAGAGACTCTCCCACTGCATTTAATGATAAATGGGCTTGCTGACTTTTTTGACTGGTACTTCATAATACTCTCAGGTTACACATTCTCTCTTTGGATCCTTCTTTTGGTTCAAAATAAAATGCATGATTGTTATCCCTTTTCTCCCCTCTATCCCTCCTTTTCCTTCCCCCTTCTCCCCCCCCCCTCCTTTTTTGTTCTCTATCTCTTTTTTTTTCCTTTTAATGTGTTATTTATTATATATTAAAGTCTTTTACTCTACTTAATATGTACTGTCTGAACTATTTATTGCATTCATTATCTTCTGCTATACAATGTTATTTTAATATGTTTCATTGTATTTCTATTTTAATAATTCAATAAATTATTTGAAACAAAAGAAATGTTCCACAAGTGTATGATAGTCTTTAGCTGATGTCAAGATTTTAGGCACCATCTCTAATAAAAAGCAAGAGAGAGAGAGTGTTTTACATTTTTGAGTAGATGTTTGTTTCAGAACTAGTTTTAAAAGACGTTTTTGTAGCTATGAAGTGTTTCTGAATGTTAGGCCGCGTACACACGAGGAGACATGTCCGCGGAAACTGGTCCACAGACCAGTTTCCGCGGACATGTCCGATCGTGTGTACGGCCTAGCGGACAGGTATCCAGCGGACAAAAGTTTCTAAGCATGCTTAGAAACTTGTCTGCTAGAAACCTGTCCATCGGACATGTCCGCTGGTTAGTACGTATAACCAGCGGACCGAAATCCCGCGCATGCGTCGAATTGATTGACGCATGCGTGGAAGCATTGAACTTCCTGTTTTGAGGACATTGGTGTCTTCTACGTCACCGTGTTCTCTGTCCACGGGGATTTTGGTCTGATGGTGTGTACACACATCAGACCAAAAGATCCCCGGAGACATGTCCGATGAAAACGGTCCGCGGACCGTTTTCATCGGACATGTCTCCTCGTGTGTACAGGGCCTAAGTGTAAATGTATGAAAAATAATAAAGATATAACTAATGTAGAAGGCATATTAATGTAAGCGTTATTTTGGAAATTATTGTTTGGAAGCAGCAAATGTATGCATGCCAAGGGTACTTGCAGTAAAGTGGCATATATTAGGTGATACTTGGTAGAACTTGACTTTTAAAAGGAAATTGTAGTTAGGCTGAGGTTGAGAACCACTATGAATAGTTTTATTCCAACCAAATATGCTAAAGAACACATGGGCTCTCGTATTATGCAAAAGGGGAGGTTGTTAATAATACCCAATTAACTTCTTGCAGGGTTTTAGGGCCTCTGTCATCAGGCTTTGGGCTTGTTTTGATGTGCAAATGCATATTTCTTTCAGGTGCATTCTGCTTGCTTGCATTTAACATCGTTTGAAATGATTTATAGATAATGTATAATGTATTTTTTTTATTTGTATTTTTTTTTTTTAAGGTGCATTTGATCTGCATTTTTCCTCCTTCTGAGCTGTATCAACCTGTTTCAAGTTGCTTTGATGCCACTTTTGACTTGTACAGGGAGAGTGACAGTTTTGCCATAAAAAAAGCCCATTGGGGGGGCGTGGCTACCGGCCTCTAAGATGGCCGCTTGACCCGGGAGCTCTGTGACACACCGGAGATTTTCAGCCCACAACAGCGTACACCGAGGGCGTTTCGATCGTTGAGATGTCCCGTTTGTTCGTGAATCCTCACTGAACGACGTGGTGATGGGAAGAAACCGGAAAAAAACGCTACAGCCTCAGAAGATGGAAAATTTCATTCCCCTCACGGTGAGCGGGACTCCTCAAAATGGCGCGGCTTCTGTGAGAGGAATTGTACAGGCTTTGCCGCACTGCTCCAATGACGGTATGCAACATAATAATTCGCTCCAGGGTGACACACTGAGCGGTACTCCCTCGGGAACCCCCGAGTCCCACTACCAGAAGCCCGGTTAAATCTAAGATGAGGAGAGAATCCCCACCTAGGCCAGAATGCGCCATGGAAATGGCCACCAACTCTCATGCCTCATTTAATCCTAGAGAAAGAGAAGGGGACCCTATAGCAAATTTTCCTACAGCTGATAAACCAATTTCTGACACAATGCTCAAGGAAATGCTGCTCTCTCTTCGCTCTTCCCTGCAAGCAGATCTGTACAGAGGTTTGACTGAATGTCAGAGAGAGGTACATACTCTGGGTACCAGGGTGGACACAATCGAACACAGAATGGAGAATTTTGCCTCTTCACACAATGTTATGGTGGATGCACATTCCAGTCAGAGAGATGAAATTACATGGATCAAAGACAAGATGGCGGACCTCGAGGACAGATCTAGGAGGAATAACCTCAAGCTAAGGGGTGTGCCTGAGACAGTGCCTCCTAACCAACTTCTCCAATATGCACAAACTTTATTTTCCTCACTGTTACCAGAGGCAACAGCCCAAGATCTCCTGATTGACCGCATACATAGGATCCCTAAACCGTCATTTCTCCCTGATGAAATCCCTAGAGAAGTTTTACTCAGAATCCATTTTTTCCATGTGAAAGACGTAATTTTACAAACATCACGTAGACCAGGGAGCCTTCCCCGACAATACGGAAATCTCAGGCCGCGTACACACGATCGAATTTGTCCGCTGAAAACGGTCCGATGGACCGTTTCAGCAGACAAATCCGATCGTGTGTACGGGCTAGCGGACAGGTTTGTCCATCGGACAAATTTCAAAGCATGCTTTGAAATTTGTCCGCTACAAACCTGTCCGTCGGATATGTCCGCTGGTTAGTACGGGAAACCAGCGGACATATCCTCCCGCACATGCGTCGTATCCTGTGAATGGATCCGACGCATGCACGCGGAAGTGTTTACTTCCTGGTGCGTGACGTAGCGGTAATGTGTCGGCGTCAACGTCACCACCGCGTCACCACGCTGTCTGCCGGCGGGGATTTTGATCCGATGGTGTGTACACGCCATCGGACCGAAATCCGATGAGACATGTCCGCTCTAAACTGTCCGTCGGACAAGTTTGAGCGGACATATCTCATCGTGTGTACGAGGCCTTAGACTCCTGCCTGACCTTTCCAGGCATACTTTGCAACGCCGTAGGAATCTATTATCAATCACCAAAGCGTTGAGGAATCACGCAGTGCCACACAAATGGAAATATCCGGCTACCTTGGTGATTACTCATGATGGTTCTGATACTTCAGTATCCAATCTGGAAGAAGTTCTGGCACTACTACGCCGCTGGGGAATAATCCCAGACCAAACCACAGATCCACGTAGCATGAATGTCCCCCAAGGGATTCAACATGATTGGCAAGTAGTCTCCCGCAAGAAAAACAAGAAATCTACAAACGGCAGCAAAACCCAAGTTTAATTCAAGCCCTACCTAAAATATCTCCGGTATAGAGTTGCTACACAGTAGCTCCTATTTCCCCTGTTAGCTTAATAGCAGCTACGTCTGCGATAGGATCAGTTGATGGATCCATTTCTTAAACTTATTTGGTTGACTGTTTATGCTTTTTTTGTTTCTACCTTGTTTGTTTGTTTTCGTGATATGCACAGGTTTCCTCAGGACATCTCCTCCTCTACCAGGTTCGGTATCAAACCTCTTCTTGTCACAATTGTCTTGCTGAGTGCCAACGGCAGCGATCTCTACCTGATATGTGAGTACTAAGCCACGATTGTTAAACACACTGCTGTACCAACTTCACTATGGTGATCACAATCCTGTCTATGAATGCTAGAGGTCTAAACCACCCAGCAAAAAGATTTTCGTTATGGAAAGAGGTTCACAAATCTAACGCAGATATCCTATGTGTGCAAGAAACACACTTCCAAGCGAATAAAACTCCGCAATTTACTCATAAAAACTTTCCTACTATCTATACTGCTTCCAACCCAACGGCCAAAAAAGGAGGTGTTCTGATAGCTTTTAAAAATTCTATAGCTTTCAAACCTAAGAATGTTATCACTAATGTTAAAGGCAGATACGTGATAATTGCTGGTGACATAAACGCTAAACCATACACCATAGTCTCACTTTACGCTCCGAACACCCACCAGCTGCGATTCATACGAAGAGTGCTTAGGAGAGCTAATTCTTTACAATATGGCAAACTATTGGTGTGAGGTGATTTTAACATTATTTCAGATCCAATGATTGACTCCTCACCTGGAAGGACAACACTTCTACCGCTTCTACATTCAGAAGAACTATTTGATGCCTGGAGGTGCCTTCATTCGAATGAACGCGACTATACTTTTTTTTCAGGGAGACATGGTTCCTACTCGAGAATAGACATGTTCTTGACGGACAAGTGGCTACTGCAGGACATAGATAAAACATCAATACATGACATTACGTGGTCTGACCACGCTGCTATCTCCTTGTCTATTATAGAAAGAGATGTCTCTCCCTCCTCATCCATCTGGCGCTGTAACAATAGGACTATACTAAATCCACACCACTAAAAATCCATTACCGAACACCTTAATATTTATTTCCACCTCAATTCAGATTCTGTAAATGATCCCAATACCTTGTGGAATGCTCACAAGGCAGTTATACGGGGTATTATCATACAAATAGGGGCAGTAGAAAAAAGAAAAAGATCTAAAGAAATCCAAGATGTCCTCAGTGACCTAAAAGATACTGAGAACAGTAATAAACAATCACCATCCCCTCCCTTGACCGCCAAATTGAAAGACCTTAGAGAAAAACTTAGGGAACTATTATTGCAACAATATGATAAACACTTGAGGAGGCTTAAACTCAATCATTATAACAACGCTAATAAAGCAGGTAAATACTTAGCAAATAGATTAAAGGTTATGCGCAATAAATCTAGAATAGCTTTCCTCACTGACCCACTCTCCCTACACAAAGTCACAAACCCCCAAAAAATTGCTGATTTATTTGCGAAATACTACGGCTCTCTGTATAACCTCAAAAAAGATGCCAATAATCCCCAACCTAGTATACATGAGATTCAATCCTTCCTTCATAAGCTAAAACTCCCCTCTCTAACATCCCAACAATTAGAAGATCTTAACTTACCTATCACACCACAAGAGATAATGAAAGTGATACACTTCCTTCCCATGAGGAAGTCACCGGGTCCCGATGGTTTTTCCAACGAATATTTCAAAACATTCCAAACAGTTTTAGCACCATATATGTCGACAGTCTTCAACAATTTTGTATCCACCACTTCCCTCCCCAAGAAATGTTAAGAGCTCACATAGTAACAATTCCAAAACCTGGTAAAACCCCAGACGCACCTGAGAACTTTAGACCTATTTCCCTCCTTAACACTGACACCAAGATCTACGCAAAACTCTTAGCCACAAGATTAAAACATATCATCCCTACACTTGTTCGAAGCGACCAGATGGGCTTTGTGAGGGGGAGACAGGCCTCTGACGCCACCAGGCGTATCATCGATATTATTCACCATGCTGGAAAAACTCGAACGCCTTCCCTGTTGTTGTCTATTGACGCAGAGAAGGTGTTCGATCGAGTACACTGGACATACATGGAAATGGTTCTTCAGAAATTTGGTTTTCAGGGCTCTATCTTATCTGCGATATTGGCTTTGTACTCTTGTCCCTCTGCTCGAGTGTACTCTTCTGGGTTCCTTTCAGAGTCTTTCCCTATAACAAATGGTACACGGCAGGGCTGCCCTCTATCCCCATCAATCTTCAATCTAATAATAGAACCCCTAGCCAAAGCCATCAGGTCTAATCTAGGGATTTCGGGTTTTCAATTTGGCCATGAAAATCACACCATCAGTCTTTTTGCTGATGATGTGATACTACTATTGACCAACCCTGTCAAATCTTTGCATGAAGTTCACAATACTTTAATGACATTTGGAAAGATTTCATATTACAAAGTTAATTTTGCCAAATCTCTTATCCTTGACTTGGAGGTACCACCTCATATCAAGAGTAGCCTAATATCCCAATTACCCTACACCTGGAGCTCAGGCTCTATCAAATACCTTGGTATCACCCTTACAAGTAGTGTCTCTACACTTATCAAAGCTAATTTCCCCTCACTGATTGAAAAAATTGAAACCCAACTCAAAGGGATGTCTGAAAAGGAAGTGTCCTGGATGGGCAGAATATCAGCTTTCAAAATGTTGATTATGCCTCAAATCCTATATTTTTTTCGTGCAATTCCATTGTGTATACCATACCATTACCTTAATCGCCTCACAACGTTGGGATGGAAGTATATTTGGCAAGGTAAAAGAGCTCGGTGTTCACGTAGCAATCTTGTGTCTCACAAAAAAGTAGGAGGAGCAGGTCTACCCAACATACACGACTATATGTGGGCAGCTCGACTTGACCAAATTAAACACTGGTTCCATGACCTAGACGTTCCACCCTGGGTGAACATAGAAAACATACTGTCACCAACGGCTAACGTGAAACTTATGTTGCTCAGCGACAAATGGTCTCCTTGGAAGCTGACCTCTTTACCCCCTACCATACAGACTTCGTTAAAAGCGTGGAGACATATACTGAATCAAGACCATCAAGAATTTCAGGGTATTGACTTCCAACTACCATTACGAATACTTGAAGCCAAAATACCCAGATTGACAGTCTCTGAACTCAATTCACACGGGGTGACTGATATTTCGTAACTCTACGCGAATGATACACCTCTACATCCTACCATAGTTGTATCTCAATTCCATTCACCTGACAGATCTTTTCACACTTGTGACAGAATTGTACGCTTCCTCCACTCATTACCTCCCCCGACCATATCCCTTCCAAAGAGGGTGTGGAAATTTTATTCTGTCGCTCAACCTGCCTCAAAGGGCATATCCCTTTTCTACAATATATTCCAAGATAAGATGAAATTTTCTAAAACGACAGCAATGAAAAAATGGGAGGTAGACCTAAGTACTAGATTTTCAAAAGAGGATTGGTTGTGTGCCTTCCAGACGATTCATAAAGCATCTCATTGTGTGAAACACTGGGAATTGTCCATTAAATTTACCAACAGATGGTACTACACTCCATTGAGATTGGCCACTTTCTATCCTGGCACCCCAGCCAATTGTTGGAGAGAATGTGGTCAAGTGGGCATTCTCATGCATATATTCTGGTATTGTCCACATGTGAGAAGCCTGTGGAATCAGATTTTTAAACTCATTTCCTCCATCACAGGGATATTGACTCAACCAGATCCAGCATTGGCTCTTCTCAACATACACATTGACAGATTCCCTTTCCACATGAGGACTGTAGTTACGCATATTTTATTGGAAACACGCACATCCATTCTACGGAATTGGAAATCTAAAAACACTGTGAATGTCTCAGATGTAATAACAGAGGTCCACAGGAATTTCACTTTTGAAAAGCTTATAGCACTTAATTCCATGACGACCAGACATTTTGATCTCTGTTGGTCCATATGGCCCCAACACTGATGAGGTTCTTGAATTTCTGTTCCATTGAATACATGATTATTTGTCTTAACTACATCCATCTCTGTTTTGTTCTGTAATATACTATGTTTCATGTACAATTTGAATAACTGTGCATACCCCTTTGTACCCTGTGCTTTTACATTTTCCCTTTTTCTTTCTGTTCCCCTGAAAACTTCTACAATAAAAATTATTGATTGAAAAAAAAAAAAGCCCATTGACAGGCCCCCAGTAACTTTCAGGCCTATTCTAGTCATGTTTACCTCCATACTGTTTGATTGTGACAATGGCAGCAGCAGCAGACCTATTAATGATTTATTTGCTGTGGTGTTCATACATCTGACCTTTAGATGTCACTATTTACAACTATTACCTGTATAATACCATCTATAATCTGTATGAGATAGTTGTAGTTACTGCTGCAATATACTCATAGATACATAAACTTGATAATAAAGCACTCTATAACTAATTTGTTTCCCAGACTACAGAATGCAAATAAATACTGGCAACAAGGTTGGGACTTCTTTCTCTACAGCAGCCTTCACATTTTCTTTTACACCCTGGTGAGCCTGCAATGAATTTTACTTGGTGAATTTTGAGTTGAATACTTTCTGCTAATCAAAAGGACCTACCAACTCTTAAAATGCATGCTTTATTTATTCACTGCTTGGAAGCAGGACAGTGTATGGTTCGGTCAGCAACATTTTCTTCCATCAGAGGTCCAAATATCATGTCGGTACCTGTGGCGCCTTTTCGCATGTGCCAAACCGCATGTTGCTGCAGCACCATGCGGCTTGGTGCAGTGCTATTTTGGGAAAAAAAAGGTCAAAGACTTCTTTCTCCATGTTTCTTGCGGGTAGTGCAGCCCATTGAAATGGGCTGGCCTACCTATGACGTGTGCACCTAATGCACATGCACAGATGTGAACCCATTCTTACTTCAGCACCCTCAGTCCCCAGTGCACATCAGAATCCCCTCCCTCTTGATGAGTATCCTCAGTTCCCCTTTTACATCACCCCCTTCCACCCCTTTCACAGTAATGTTCTCACATTTCCTTGACATCAACCTCCAGACAGTACTGTCCCCTGCCCCTATTTTCCCTCAAATTATTGTCCTCAGTACACTGTCTTCATTGCCCCCCCCCCCCCCACATCACATTTCTCAGCCTCCCCCAATTTAATGTCCTCAAACCCTCCCCATACACATTACAGCCCTCAGCCAGCCCACATTACTATCCCCCTTTATATTACTGTCCTTATTGCCCTCCACATTACATTTTTCAGCCCTTTCAACTCACAGTCCACAGTCCTCAGCCTCCTCCAATTTAATGTCCTCAGCCCCCCCCCCCCACACACACACACATAGGTCCTCAGTCCCCCACTTTAATGTCCTCAGCTCCCTCCACATTACAATCATCAGTACCCCCACATTACAGGCAATAGTCCCCCCCCTTTAATGTCCTTCACCCCCCATATTACAGCCCTCAGTCTCTCAATGTAATGCCCTCATCTCCCTCCACATTACTATCATTGGTATCCACACATTACAGGCCATAGTCCCCCCTTAATGTCCTTTACCCCCCACATTACCGCCCTCAGTCCCCCAATGTAATGTCCTCATCTCCCTTCACATTACAATCATCAATCACCCCACATTTAAGTCCTTATCCCCCCCTTAATGTCCTCAGACTCTCCCCCCAGACAATTCAGTCCTCAGCCCCCAGTTAATGTCCTCAGTCCCTCACACACATTACAGTCCTCAGCCCCCCTGTAATGTCCACAGCCCCCCCCACACACACACACACGCGCACACACATTACAGTCCTCAGCTTCCCCTTAAATGTCCACAGCCCCCCCCCCAACACACATCACAGTCCTCAGCAACTCCAGTGTCATCAGCACCCACATTCCTGGGCTCTTAATTATCTTTTCATACTACTGTCCTTACTCCCTGTAACTTCACCCTCGGCCTCACTGTCTTACCTTACACAGACCGATGATCCAAGGGAGGCTCAGCCTGTCTGGATGGAGGGAGGGTGTTGCAACATGGTAATCATCCTAGCAGCCAATCACTTGTTTGTTAACCTCAAGGAGCTCTGCCCTCCATCCAGAACTGTGCAGCTTCCTGCTGTCTGCTCTCTGAGGATTACAGGGCGATGCCAAGGGGAAGAAAAGGCTTCTAAATGATGACTTTGTAAGCATACATGCAGAATAATATACCTTATTGCAGCATTGGCAGATTAATGGTGAACCAGAGTACAATTTATTGCAGAGAATTGGTCATTACTTATAAGTTTGGTGCTCTAACAGATGAAATTATGAGATCAACTAGTAGAAAGAAAAAATAAAAGAAAAAACGTAGCCTACTATGAAGAAAGATTGTTTTTGAAACATGATCTAACTCTCACAAAGACTATTACAATTCCAAGTCAAAGTGGAATTGTCAGGGGACTCTTGGCACCATAAAGGCTGTAAATCCAGACTATAACCCCCATAACACACATATGCAGGTCTACAAAGGAACAACAATAAATTCATCTAAACTGCAATGCAGAGCTCCATACACACAAAACATGTACAGCTTCAGGTGTGGCTCAACACAGCACATTGCAAATTATGCTGTGTGTCTGACAAAAAATATGCTTAGTGTCATAGGTGCAGGAAAATTGGATACTTTGAAAAAACTGCCATACTTCTACTGTTAGACAGGTTTGTGAAGTTACTGCCCTAGAGATTACCATCTTAGTTGTAAATAGATTTCATGCTTCCATTCCAGATAATCTTTTGTGCACTATTACTACTGCTTCCAATAACAAGTCTATTCCATTATCTTATTGTTTGATACGGGATTTGCTATCTCTATACTACCTGAGGAAATCTACCAGAAGTAGTTTGCAAATTAAACACTCACTTGGTTGCCTGCCATTGACTACACCATTTCAATCAACTAGTGCACAAGAAGAATTCCACATTGTAAAGCAAGACACAACTAACCTGGGCAGGGATAATTTTGCTGCACTACTATAATTAGTAAATAGTCTTATTACAACAGCTCCAGTTGCCCAATGCTAGTAGTGTGCAAAGTTTCACTACTCAAAGTCACCTCAATGGGCTGTACACAAAATTAAAGTGTATACAGACGTGAAACCAGTGTATAAGAAATTGAGACACTAACCTTGGGCAGGCCACAAATTAAGTGATCTATTTTCTTTCCTGCCACCGCTAGTTGCAGGAAAGAAAATTGCTGGATTCCCCATTGACACAGAAAGTGTGGATGGTGGAATCCCTCCCATACAGCTATTGTGTTCCCTGGGGGGGGGGGGGGGTTATGCTGGCAATAATTGCATTCTAGAAATCCAACATGCTGGTTGTACCCAATTAAAATCGATGGATCAACTTGGGTACAATCAGCTTGCCCATACTGGCTGGGATTCGAACCATCTACAGTATATAAGCTGCTTTCCAAGAACTTAAAAGAATTACTAGAACAAGAAGTCACTGAAAATATTGATCTATTTGAATGGGTATCTCTTTGCATTGTGACAGTGAAAAAAACAGGAGTTAACTAGACTAAGTGCTGATTTTCAGGAACCAAATAAAGCTCTTGTTTTTAATAGTCACCCCATGCCACATATTGAGGAAGTATTTTCAGAACTCAGGAGGAAATCAATTATTTTCTACCATGGATCTTCAAAATGTGTTACATCAGGTTTTGCGAGATAATGAATGTAGGGACCTTACTGCATTTATTAAACATGACGCACTATTGTATTTCAAGCACATAGTTTATGGGTTAGCTTTAGCACCCAGTTGTTTTCAAAGACTGGTGTTTTCAGTGCTTTTTGGATGACATAACTACATATATACCAACTCTGGCATTTCATGACATATTCCCTAAAATATTCCTAAATTGCATTAAATCTTCAGAACTAAAAATGTATATTTGTAATTGCTGCTGTAGACAAACTCAGTTGTCCGCAACCTGACTTTTTGAATTTTCAAATGCCTTGTACACACGATCGGAATTTCCAATTAAAAAAAGTCTGACTGAATTTTTCCATCGATATTCCGATCGTGTGTAGCCCCATCTGAGTTTTTTTCATCAGAAATTCTGATGAATTCCATCGGAGTTTAGATATAGAACATGTTCTATTTTTCTCTGATTGAATTCAGTCGGAATTCCGATATGATTTGGCCGGGCAAAAGCCAGATTGCGTGTGCTGTATTTGCTCGGTTTTTTAGCCATTCTGCAAATCCCAAGAGACAAGAATTTACAGATTCCTGCAGCCTGGGATCAACAGCTGTGTGCAGATAGCTGTGGCTGCCAAGCCCCTACAGTGCAATGACAGACTGCTGGTGATCACAAGGCCCCAAAGTGCATACAAGCACAGTCACCATAGGTAATTACTGGCTGTGAGAGATGATACCGCTCTAAAAACTGCTGATCCCTTGGCTTTGCTTCCATCCCACTAAACCAAAAAGGTGCTGGCTATGGATAGAAGAAGATCCTGGACTGCCGCACTCCTTAAAATTATGTCTTTATTGTACAAATAAAATCCAAAAAACAACCAAAGTGATGCAGTCAAAATGAAGTGAACAACATGAAAAAGGTGGCTGACATGTTTCACATCATGTGATGCTTACCCGTAGCTAATTACTGGCTGTGCAAACAGTCATGAATAGCTGCAGTGGCCAACAGCCTGTCATTGCACTGTATGGGCTCAGTGGTTGTAGCTTTCTGCACACAGCTGTCAATCCCAGCCGCAGAAATCAGTGGATTCCTGTTGCTGGGATTTGCAGTGTGGCTAAACGCCAAATATATGTGCAAATAAAGTCTGAGATCTTACTTCATGGCTTTCTAAATTTATTCCCAATTACTGTATGTGGAATTGTGTCAGCAGTGAGAGACCGTCCAACACAGCTTTGATATAATAATAAAAAAAGCTTACATATTTTGAGCAGTCCGGGCTTTAGTTGATCCTTTGCTGCCTGCTATTGACATATCATAGTAATTGAACTACACTGCTTACTGCAAAGAGACTAGGGTAAACAGAAATGTACAGTATATGGCCAGGTGGTCAGCAAAGCTTCTAAATTTTATTGTACAATGCAGCTGAAGCCACGTTTGAAAACGGTCACTGCTGATTGTTACAGTCATCCTAATGCCTGGTACACACAATAAGACTATTGGATGAATGATCACCTGTTTTTTTATTTATTTTTTTGCAAGCTAATCTTATATCGAAAATTAAGAGTTTACTAAAGTTATAAAAATTCTCGTACAAATAACAATTCAGAACTGATGTAAAGTGTTGTAGTGTATTTGTATTGTATTTTCGAATGACAACTGTACTGGTTAAACGAAAATCGTACGACCTGGTATTGTACGAGAAAGATTTCCTTGCTTGTCCTATCGGATAATATCAGACGAGCTGTTGTGATTGGCTCTCGAAAGCTGTGTACAACGATCAGACTATCGTATGATTGCTTCGAAAGCGGTATTTTTTGTACGATTTTCTGATCGTGTGTACGGACCATTACATGCAGTTCCTAGTACACAAATGAGGATGTTGAAGTTATTTCATTTGCTGATATAATTGCAATTACAGCCTCTGGTTTCAAAGAAGCTCGTCCTGCATGACCAGTCCAAACCCCCTTTTTATGACCAAACTATAGGCTAGGATAGGATATGAACTACACCGCTTGCCATATTGTCTGTGGATTGTTTACTAGTAGCAGAGAGTTATAGAGAAGTCCTTATACTTGCACATAAGAGTCACCAAGGAATTGTAAGAACAAAGCAAAGACTATACCGGTGGCCAGGAATGGATAGCCAAATACTAACTGCCATTTAATCTTGCGTCACTTATCAGAGTCATGACAAATCTGCTGTCACACACATTCCACTTTTCCAGCCAGTGCCATTTCTAATTATGCTTGGGAAAAGCTTGCTATTGATATTGTAGATTCTTTCACAGAAGCACCTGTGCACTGCCAATCTGCTATAACATTAATGGAATTTTTACAGGAAAGAGCCAAGAACTGCATTTGTCTCAAATATAACATCTGCTACTGTAATTACATTTCTCTCCAGAAGTCTTCAGTAGAGAAGGTACCCAAAAGGAACCAGTGTAAGACAATGGACCACACTTTGTTTCATCCGAGTTTGAATCCATCCTGTAAGAGAGAAATATTGTGCATAGGAAATCCTAGTATAGTATACCAAATCAAATGAAAGATTCAACAAAAGCCTAAAAGATGTTTTTTCAGACTCCAAATCCTACAGGTAAAACATGGAAAGTGTTTACTATGGAATCCCATGCATACTTGAATTGTTAAAGTGTTTCTATGGTCAAAATGTAAATTCATATTTTCAATTCCACATTGAAATTATTCTACCCTACTCTTATTAATATGAACAATCTTGACATTTGTAAACTTACTTTTTGAAGATCCCCACATACAGTTGTGCTTATAAGTTTACATACCCTGGCAGAATTTATAATTTCATGGCCAATTTTTCAGAGAATATGAATGATAACACAAAAATATTTATTTTACTCATGGTTAGTGTTTGGCTGAAGCCATGTATTATCAATCAACTGTGTTTACACTTTTTAAATCATAATGACAACAGAAACTACCCAAATTACCCTGATTGTGGCCTGATAACATGCACACAGGTTGACACAAAAGGGTTTGGATGGCTATTAAAGTGGAAGTAAATCCTGATGGGTTTCCCTGCAAAGGTAAAGCATAATGGGCTACTATGCATCGCATAGTAGCCCATTATGTGTAATTTCCCTGAAACCGAAACCTGCGATGTCACCACTGTCCCCTCTTCCACAAAGCGTCCATCTTCCTTCTGGGTATCGTGGCTCTGGCGCTGTGATTGGCCGGAGCTGCGATGACGTCATTCCCGCGCATGCATGCCAGAACCGCCATTCACAGCACAAGTGTGAGATTGTGAAGCAGATTCCATTGTTCACTCTTTGTGTATAATTGTCTTTCTGAGTTTTATTGTTCACTCTTTGTGTATAATTGCCATTCTGAGTTTTGACCACAAGAGGCCACTGTTTCTACCCACTGCTGACAGACTGCAAGTTTTGGTGTTTGAAGAAGAGGTGGAGCTGAGAAGGAGAAGGAGAATCAGGAAGTAGATGGAGCAGACATGTTTTGTGGGACTGTGTGAAAATTGAATCTGGTCGCATCCAGGGGAAACCGTACAACCTAGAGCTTCAGGAACGGCAGCTGAGTAATCAACGTCCAGTACAGAGCCTGTCCGGAGGAAAAAGGGATCGTTTTTTTTAGGAAGGCTGATAGGAGTTGAGACACGGGAAGCTACCCCACCTGCAGTACCTCATGGTTTCTGAAAGGACTTTTCGTTAATCGGTTGGAAGACATCATCGACTACAGTTTCAAGACCCGGGTCAGTAATATTGTGCACGCACCACCTAGTGATGTTTGGCACCTAAAGATTAGGCCTGTAGTTAGTTAGTCAGGGTCATTACAGTGTATAAGGCCAAAAGTACTGCTATCATCAGTTTAAGGATCCTGATTCTTAAAGAGACATTGCATATGGAGAGCAATCTTCCAAACTACAAACCTGTTTAGTGTCTTCACTAAGGAAGAAAAACGTACACACGTTATCATACCGGTAATGTAAAAGGAAGGGGGTAAATATAGCATAGAAGTGATAAGTTTGTAAGCTGCTGTGCTGTACCGCAGATGACCCCGAAACTAAGCAATCATTCGAGTTCTGATAAGGGTAATAAAAGGTAAGGAGTAGTGTTGCTCACGAATATTCGCATTGCGAATATTCGTTACGAATATTGCATATTCGCGAATAAATCGAATATCGCGGTGAATATTCGCTATTGCGAATATTCGTATTTTTTCAAATTTATTTTTAAAACAGATCACATCCTAGTGATCTCCATCGATGTCTAAAAGCATTGCTGGTATGATTAGAGACCCTGGGCCGAGTAGCTGAGGCGATCCTTTTATGTTGCCGAATATTCGCAATGCGAATATTCGTATTACGAATATTCGCGAATACTTTCTCTGCCCTTCTGTGTTTTGTGTATAAAAAGAAAAAAAAAATTTGCTTTAGTTTAGTCATATAAGTTTGTGTAAGTAGAGTTAGTGTTTAGTGCATATTCGTTTAGTAATCCAGGAAATGATCTCCGTTTTTGTGTGTTGACGAGAATTACGCAATCAATTTCGCATTCGCATTAGCGAAATTTCGCAACATTTTTTTTTTGATAAAATATCACGAATATTCGATATTAACGAATATTTCGCGAATATTCTTCTATATATTCGTGAAATATCGTGAAATCGAATATGGCGTATTCCGCTCATCACTAGTAAGGAGGGACAGTCCTAGTTCTATCCTCCAATAGGCAAATTACGGCAAACTGCCTCGGTATCCACCCAGGGCATCTTGCTGTGCAGCACAGGGGTTCTCAGCTCGGCTGGGTGTATGTAACCTTATTGCTGTGTTCATTTTGTGGTTTCGGTTTAATACCTTGTTACAGTAAAAGAAAAGAACTGTTTCACAAACGCTGGTGTCAAAGTTGTTTTCCTCGTTTGTGACTTCGCTGTATCTTGGAGAGCCCACCCCGGTACACGACTTACACAAGCTCCTTTAAAAACGGAACGCTCACCGCAGGCACCCGTCTCATTTTTTAATATCTCCTAAACTGTGGAGGTTTGGGAGATATTTCGAGCACTTACTGGTAAGCCTTAATCTAGGCTTACCTGTAGGTAAAAAAGGTTGTAACGGGTTTACAACCACTTTTAAAGTAACCATCCTCACCTGTGATTTGTTTTCTTGTAATTAGGGTGTGTGTGTGTATAAAAGGTCAATGCTTTTCTGTACTCCTGACAGACCTTTGCATCTTTCATCCAGTGCTGCACCAACGTTTCTAGATTCTGAGCCATGTGGAAAGCAAAATATTTGTCAAAAGATCTGTGGGAAAAAGGTAGTGGAACTGTATAAAACAGAAAAGGGATATAAAAAGATATCCAAAGAATTGAGAATGCCAATCAGCAGTGTTGAAACTCTAATCAAAAAGTGGAAAATTAGGAGTTCTGTTAAAACCAAACCAACAGTCAGGTAGACCAACTAAAATTTCAGCCACAACTGCCAGGAAAATAGTTCGGGAAGCAAAAAAAAAAACACACAAATAACTTCAGGTGACATACAGAACTCTTTGAAAACATGTGGTGTGGCTGTTTCAAGATGCACAATAAGAAGGCACTGGAAGAAAGATGGGCTGCATGGTCGAGTCGCCAGAAGAAAGCCATTACTACTCAAATGCCACAAAGTATCCCATTTACAATATGTCAAACAGCACAGAGACAAGCCTCAAACCTTCTGGTGCAAAGTAATTTGGAGTGATGAGACCAAAATTTTGCTTTTTGGCCACAACCATAAATGCTACATTTAGGGGTCAACAATGCCTATGATGAAAGGTACGGAGGTGGATCGCTGATATTTTGGGGGCGTGTGAGCTACAAAGGCACTGGAAATTTGGTCAAAATTGTTGGCAAGATGAATACTGGAGGAACATTTGCATTCATCAGCCAGGAAGCTTGGGACGTACTTGGACATTCCAACATGACAATGATACAAAACACAAGACCAAGTCGACCTGTCATTGGCTACAGAAGAATAAAGTGAAGGTTCTGCAGTGGCCATCTCAGTCTCCTGACCTCAATATCATTGAGCCACTCTGGGGAGATCTCAAATGTGCAGTACGTTCAAGACAGCCCAAGAATTTACAGGAACTGGAGGCTTTTTGCCAAAAGGAATGGACAGCTTTACCATATGAGAAGATAAAGAGCCTCATCCACAGATACTACAAAAGACTTCAAGCTCTTATTGATGTTAAAGGAGGCAATACACAGTATTAAGAACTGGGGTATGTAAACTTTTAATCAGGCTCATTTGGGTAGTTTCTGTTGCGATTATGATTTAAAAAGAGTAAACACAGTTGATTGATAAAAAATGGCTTCAGCCAAACACTTACCGCGAGTGAAAGAAACGTTTTTGTTTTATCATTCATATTCTCTGAAAAATGGCCAATAAATCATGACTTCTTCCAGGGTAGGTAAACTTATGAGCATAACTGAATTAGCTAAACGCCGCAAATTTCGCAGCAAAAATGGGCGTTTTAAACGCCGGTTTTTGCTTTTGAAAACGTGAGTTCAGATGTGTTTGCATTTGCTTCTCGTGTGCATGGGGCCTAATGGATTCACAATGCCCTGTAAGTAGGCATGGCTGCTGTGACGTGTAAGACTGTTAAAGATCAATAAGATAAAAGTAAGGCATATACTGATCGGAAACGTGCTGCAAGAGAAATATACTTTCAGCCTGGATCTCTTCTGAGATTTAAAGTAGTCTTAAAACTGTCTGCACCAGTGCACCTCCCTCCTAACACCCATGCTAACTAATCTGTGTTAGAAAGATGCATATACCTGCCAATTTTTAGACCACTTTGGCTCATTCATCTGATTCGCTTCCACCGCAGGGGAGAGCAGGAAGTACCAACAAAGCATGGGCCATTGAAGCCTATGGGTGAAGTCACCGCTCCAGGCCTTACTAGCCATTGTCTGAGTGTTCTCTTCTCTCCCCTGCAGCCACGAGTGGCTGACACAGGGTATCAAGTTATGAGACCAGAATAGCCTGAACATAGGTAAGTAAATACACCTGTCTTACACAGGTTAGTTAGAATAAGCTGTAAGAGGGAGAAGGACAGTTTTAAGACTAGTTAGGTATATATCCAGAATTCCACTTTAAGAAACCTGGCCTATTGAAAAAAGGAAAATCCAAATTTTGTAATTCTCTTAGGCCGCGTTCAGTTTCATCGGTCCAAACCGACCGTGTGTATGGCCCATCAGTCTGTTGTCCTTCAGTCCAAAAATTTAGAACTTGCTTTAAAATTGGACCGATGGACGCCTACCAATCGGTCAAAACCGATGGTTAGTACGCAAAAGCATCGGTTCAAAACCCACGCATGCTCAGAATCAAGTCGACGCATGCTTGGAAGCATTGAACTTCATTTTTTTCTGCACGTCGTTGTGTTTTACATCACGGCGTTCTGACACGATCGTTTTTTGAACTGATGATGTGTATGCACATCAGACCATCAGTCTGTGAACCGATGAAACTGAACATCAGTCCGTTTTCATCAGTTTGGACTGATCGTGTGTACAAGGCCTAAGGCCGCTTACACGCGAGGGGATATGTCCGCTGAAAACGGTCCGATGGACCGTTTCAGCAGACATCTCCGCTCGTGTGTATGGGCTAGCGCAGGAGTCTCCAAACTACGGCCCTCCAGGTGTTCAGGAACTACAATTCCCATCATGCCTAGTCATGTCTACGAATGTCAGAGTTTTACAATGCCTCATGGGAAGTGTAGTTCCACAGCATCTGGAGGGCCGTAGTTTGGA
Source organism: Rana kukunoris (assembly GCA_029574335.1). Lineage (NCBI taxonomy): Eukaryota > Metazoa > Chordata > Amphibia > Anura > Ranidae > Rana > Rana kukunoris. The sequence continues at coordinate 351,106,730 of CM056053.1, read as the reverse complement.
GATCCCTGGGCTAGCGGACAGATTTCTCCACCCGACAGATTTCAAAGCAAGCTTTGAAATCTATCCGGTGGGAATCTGTCCGCCCGACATGTCTGCTGGTTAGTACACTTACCAGCAGACATGTCGTCCCCCACCGCCGCCGCGCCGCTGCCGAATGGATTCGGCGCATGCGCGGAAGTGTTTTACTTCCTGGTGCGGTGACGTGGCGGTGACGCGGCGGCGTCAACGTCACCGCCGCGTCACCGCCACGTCACCGCGCCGTCCGGCGGCGGGGAATTTGATCCGATGGTGTGTACACGCCATCGGATCAAACTCCCGATCGGACATATCCGATGGAAATGGTCCGCGGACCGTTTTCATCGGATATGTCCGATCGTGTGTATGGGGCCTCAGAGTGATGACAAGAGTGTAAGTATGTAGGCCAACAAGGACACCTATGAACTATGATGGATGCATATGTACTGCCAGTCTTGCAGTTGTCTTAGATAGGACTTTTCAGAAGTTTAATTTGATATAAGAAATTCTCCCAGCAGTCCAAGCTACCTAGACATATTCAAAGAATCAGAGGGAATCCTGTATAGACAATAGATAAAGCATTATGTGATGTTATTAAAATGCATAGAAATGTTTTGTGATGAAAATTCTTTATATTGTTTGAATGGGGAATATGTAGTGTTCATTCCTCTGAACTGTAGATGTTACTATTTACTATTGTTAGATGTATAATAGTTTATATAATCTCAACAAGTTAATTTCAGCTCCTGTTTCTGTATTAATATAGTATAGGGTGTTAGTAAAGCACTCAATAGATAAATGGAGAGAAACCAGCGCAAAGGCTAAGACCTCATGCAAACTGGACATAAAAATAAAAATGCCAGTAGCTTTGGAGTGTTTTTTTTATGTTTTTTAAAGTTTTTGCAATAGCGTTTTTTAGTATCTATTAGCGTTTTTCCACGTTATTTTTTTGTGTTTTTTTTTTTTTATACTTTTATTTTTTTTATGGATCAAAAACGTCCAAAAATGCTGGTGACGTGCGTTTTTGAGCGTTTATTGATGTTCATCAGTGTTTATCTGTGTTTTTCATCATTAGAGCATTTTTACACCTAAAAAACATCTTTCAGAACCCACTAGTTTAGGTTTTTTTTTTTTTTTTACTACTCAAAAACGCCACTGCCCAAAACTGCTAACAGCCTATGTGTGCATGGACACATAGGATAACATGATGGAGAGTTTAATTACTGTAGAAAAAAACGTCTACAGCCACAAACAGCTGCTGTAAAAACGTCAAAAAAGTCCAGTGTGCATAAGGCCTAAAAGTGTAGTATGTTTTAAAATGTTTTATTATGAAAATAAATTATATGCACTCGCAAATAGAGTCGAGGGGCAAAATACATAAGCACTAGGGCAGAATGGACCACACAAGCGTTGCAGATACTGGAAATCCAAAAACCTTGCAGGGATGGAGCAGGATGGATACTCTGCACATGTTTTCCACATCCTCACCTTACTAGCAGAGTTTGGCTATTCCTCACCCAGTATTAAGTCTCCTACACAGCACTTTCTGTCTAGTTAAATTGGTTGTTACCCAACGATAGGTGCTCCTGTGTCTGTGTTTTATTTAAAAAATGCAGCTATATACACCTCATTTCAGACCACCACTCTGCGCTCACGTGACTGGCCGGCTCACTCCTCTGCCAATCTGACAGATGCAGCGGGCAGAGCCAAGATTCCCCCGATTGACGTCCGTTCGGAGGAGAAGAGGAGAGGAGGGAGAAAGTCGGCCAGTCAAGTAAGCGCCAAGCGGTGCTTTGAAATGAGGTATAATCTGCATTTGTTTTATAAAACACAGACACAGGAGCACCAATGCTGTATCCTGGCTCAGGCCTAGGGCAGCACTTTTCAGGGGGTAGCACGGAAAGAGTCGCAACCTGCTAGTGTAGAGCCAGTCTTATGGGGCAGACTGGGCTGAGAGGCAAATTAGTCTAGCGCTCCCATAAAGCGCCCGCACTGCTTCCGGTATGCAGATGGCCAGCATTCTGCAACTGTGGGGGGGGGGCGCTGCTTCTAACTTTGACTGTCCTATCATCCTGGACCACAAACCTTCCTCACTGTGCTATATGTTTTCTGCTGCACCTTTGGCATGTTTATATCGTCTTAGTCCTCTCCATAAAATTATCAGCAATTTCTATTAAAGTAGAACTATAGGCAAAACTTTTTTTTCATTCTGGATAGAGTAAGGGAGCGTTATAGCCCCTGTTACTTTATTTTTTACCAACCCTGTCCCACTGCAGAGATCTTCCTTCACTTCTTGCCCCATAGCCAAACAGGAAGTGAGAGGAAATCTATGCAAATTAAGGGAATTCATTGCCCCCCCCCAGACCCTCAGAACTAGCGTCCCCACTCGAAAATTTCAGGCTGGGTCTTAAACAGCAAGGGGTGTGGCCTTCACAGAGAGGGGTGGGTCATATTTAAATTAGGGGGTGCATGAGTTTAGTCAGGCCTAGGGCAGCACAAAACCTAAATACACTACTTAGGAGCACCTATCGTTAGGAAACAAACAGAACATTAAATGTTATTTCAGCAGCAGGAGGAGAGGAGGCGGGCACTGACACAGGAGCCGACAGGCAGAGAGGGAGGGGGAGAGGAGGACAGGAGACACAATGGCTTGTAAACTGAGGGGAGGGCAGAAACTGGCAAGATCAGCCAGGTATTTCAGGTGATACAGGGGACCAAATTACCCCTAAATGGGGTACTCACATGATAAAGGTGCATACAGAACAGTGCACCGATTCACCTTTATCATGTGAGTACCCCATTTAGGGGCTTTTTTCTTAAATACATTTTATGCAAACAATATCACACCGTCGAGCCTCTTCTTTTGACATTTGTTTATGAGAAGACAGCATCATAAAGCAGGAGACACCGATACCAAACAGTCTGGGACCCCGCAGTACACTCAGAATCCAGTGGTCATTCCGAAAAAAATAAAAACTATCCAACTACAGCAAACAGCCACAGAAACCCTGGATGCCATCAACACGGCTCTACTACAGTCAGCCGACTTAGTGGCGCCAAAACGCAAAACTTGCATCCGGAAAAACAACGCCGGCTGGTTTAACGACCAGCTATCGCTGCTGAAGCAAGAGCGCAGAAGAGCGGAAGCCACCTGGAAAAGAAGCTCTTCAGAGGAAATTCATGCCATCTACAAGGCAATAACAAAAAAAAATGCCACAAAGAAATCTTTAAAGCCAAAAGAATATTTTTTTCCAATGCCATTACCAATGCCCTAAACCGCCCCCGTGAACTCTTCAAGCTGGTCACCCAGACCATGAACCCAGTCTCTCTGATACCCAAGAATTCTGTAATGAATTATCGGATTATTTCTTTAACAAAATCGAAGGAATCCATGAAAGCATTCAGCGTAACAATACCCCCTTCAACCCCCCCCCCCTCAATACCCACACAAACTCACCGCAATCGATAAAATTCACCCTTAAACTCATCCCCATCGAGGCCACTAAAAATATCATCGGTACTCTGCGAAACAGCACAGCGCCTAATGATATCATCCCCACTAAACTGCTGAAGGAATGTGCCGATATCCTGGCACCACCTATCACGCAGCTTATAAACCAGTCCTTCAAGGAAGGCATAGTGCCCTCCCAAATGAAACAGGGAATAATCAAACCCATCTTAAAGAAACCCACCCTTGACCCTAAAGACCCAAAACATCATTGTCCCATAACAGGTCTAAACGTCTTCTCCAAGATAATGGAGAAAGTAGTGGTACAACAGCTGCAACAGCACCTAGATACCCATGCTTTGCTCGATCCATTTCAATCGGGTTTCTGGCCCGGTCACGGGACGGAAACGACACTGCTCAAAATATGGGATGACGTTCTCGAGGCCGCAGACGAAGCAGAATCTCGTCTTCTGGTGCTGTTGGACCTAAGCGCAGCTTTTGACACAGTAGACCACAAACTATTACTGACTCGGCTAGCTGAAGTAGCCAGAGTCGCAGAATGTGACTTACCCTGGTTCTCCTCCTTTTTGGAAAACCGATCACAAATAGTGAAGTTGGGACCTTTTACTTCTGAAAAACGCACGGTGTCATGCGGAGTCCCTCAATGATCCCCTCTGTCACCGGTGCTGTTCAATATCTATCTCTGCCCCCTCTTCGAAATCATCAGCAGCCAAAAGTTACTTTATCACTCTTATGCAGATGACACACAATTGTATATTCGCATCTGCAACAAAAAGGATCATCATCATCTCGGTCTAGAGCAGGGATCTCCAAACTCTGGCCCTTCAGCTGTTGCCAAACCACACATCCCATGAGGCATTGAAAAGCTCTGACATTCACATACATGACTAGGCATGATGGGAATTGTAGTTCCTGAACAACTGGAGGGCCATAGTTTGGAGACCCCTGGTCTAGAGAAATGTCTCTCTTTGATAGATAACTGGATGACAAAGAGTTATCTTAATTTAAACTCAACGGATCGAAAACAGAACTTCTTCTGTTTCACGCCAATCGAAAGCATCACCTTGCAACAACGTGGATACCTCTGCCCATTCTGGGCAAAACGATCACCCCTAGTGCCAAAGTCAAAAGTTTCGGAGTCATTTTTCGACACCTACATGACAATGGATGCACAAATAGGGTCAGTAGTCAGTGGATCTCACCATCTGCTACGCCTACTACGCAGACTTATTCCTTTTATCCCCAAAGAAGACATAGCAGTCGTTGTGGGAACAATTGTGAACTCCAGACTGGACTATGCAAATGCCCTTTACCTCGGACTCCCAAAGTACCAAATCACTCATCTACAAGTCGTTCAAAACACGGCTGCTAGACTTGTGACTGGGAAAAAAACATGGGAATCAATCTCACCTTCGCTGAGATCCCTTCATTGGTTGCCAGTAAAAGACAGAATTGCTTTCAAAGCACTCTGTCTGACGCATAAGTGCATCCATGGGAAGGCCCCCCAATATCTATGCCAAAAAATAAAAGCTCACAACTCCAATCGCCTTCTGCGATCCACAAACCAAAATCTACTCCAAATACCCAAAGCCAGATACAAGTCCAAAGTAGAGCAAAGATTTGCGGTTCAAGGCCCCAGACTATGGAATGCATTACCAACCAGCATTTAGTTTAGAGGAGAACCATTTGGCCTTTAGGAGAAAGATCAAAACCCATCTCTTTTGAGTTCAAAGGAGAAATGGTCAAACGAGCGCCCAGAGGCGATTCAGTTCGCATGTGCAGCGCTATACAGTACAAGTTTTTCACTCACTCACGCAGAAGTGTGTTTTGACTAAGCTTAAATGCAAGGTAACGCGCTCTAATGCCGCGTACACACGATCACTTTATGTGATGAAAAAAAAACAACGTTTTCTGTGAAGTAAAAAACTACGTTTTTGAAACTTAAATTTTCAAAGACGATGTTGCCTACACACCATCGTTTTTTCACAATGCTCTAGCAAAGCGAGGTTACGTTCACCACTCTTTTCCATTGAAGCTCGCTTCATAACTAGCTTCTGGGCATGCACGGTTTGAAAAACGTCCTTTTAAACAACGTTTTTTGCTACATACAGTGATTTTTCGTGAAACAAAAAACAACGTTTTGAAATACGACACAAAAAATTGAAGCATGCTTAAATTTTTTTTGTCGTTTTTCACAAGACATAAAACAACGTTTTCCCCCACACACGGTCATTTAAATTGACGTTTTTAAAAAAGTTGGGCCAAATTCACATACAATTACATTGGCGCAGAGTATCAGAGATACACTACGCCGCCGTATTTTACCGTATTTTACCTGGCTCTACGACTAATTCATGTAGATTTTTGCCCGTAACGTACGGCGGCGTAGTGTATTTCTTGCGGCGGAATCGAAATATGCGATTAGGGGGCGTGAAGCATTTAAATTAAGCGCGTCCCCGCGGCGATCGAACTGCGCATGCTCCGTTCAGAAATTTCCCGCCGTGCATTGCGCGAAATAACGTCGATACGTCATTTGTTGTTTGAGTAGCGTCGTTCATGTACATTCCTATTCCCGGACGACTTACGTAAAATAAAAAATAAAACGTTGAAATTCGACGCGGGAACGGCGGCCATACTTAACATGGGCTGTCTAATATTAGACCAGATAAAAGCTGGAATAACTTTACGCGGCAAAAAGATGACTACAGATGCCGTAAGAGATTGCGAATGACGCTCATAACTTTGTGAATCGTCGGAAAAAGCTCATTTGCATACCCCGACGCGGAAAACGTGGGGATCTCCACCCAGCGGCCGCAAAATTATTGCAGCGTAGATCCGAAGGCGTACGAACACGTAAGCCAGTCGGATTGAAGCCCGAAGCCGTCGTTTCATGGTTTGAGGCTTCAGACTAATGAAACGACGCGCGTAATTTGAAAGTACTCCGGTCTAACGTGACATAGACCGAAGTAAGGGCTCTGTGAATCTGGTCCGTTGTTTTTTTTCATCACATAAAGTGATCATGTGTACGCGGCATTAGGTGAGCGGCTTTTACCTAAGGGTGGAGAGCACCTGTGTATGGAATCACAGCACTGATTGAATTGCACCGATGGATCTATAGATCTTTCATCAAAGCTTCATGCGATTAAGGCAGCACAGTGGATTTTTCACTTAAGGACTCTATTGAATGTCACTTCTTGTACAGTATATATTTTTTCAGTTTGTTTGTTATATATGGATTAAGCCTGATTAGTTATTAGCCACAGCATATATTTCAGTTTGTTAATTCATTTTTTTCACATTAGTATCTCGGTGGGATACACAGGTAGTTAGCGCGGCACATATTATATATTTTATTTTTATAATTGTATATTGTTTATTCCTGTGTATCGATGTATTAATAATATTTTTTTTTATATAATACATTGTTGTTCCAATCTGCTTCCAAAATCTGACCTAGAGGGTTTCTTTTTTCCTTTTCTAAATCTCTCTTGAGAAGAAGCGATTAAGAGGTTATATATGTATAAATGAAATAGTCGATATAGTGAACTTAGTGTAGAGTTAGACTTGGTTCATACTATGACCCGCATGTGAATAATTCACATTTGATTCAGTGCAGTGCGATTTAAGCCCAGTCATTTTGAATGGGCTCAAATCGCACTGCTTTGCACTAAAGACATGCATGCAGCAATTTTGGAACCGCACTGCAACCCGGATCGCATGATTGTTTTATACCATGCGATTCTGTGCTGGCAAGCGCACTGCATTTATGACCTGCATTTGGGGTTTCGTTAAGATTGCACTCAAACAAAATCATACTTGATGGGCACATCCTAAAATGTGTTTACATTTAAGATGGTGCTGCTGTAAGACCAACAAACAATACAAAACAGATTACAATGCACACATACAAAAATGACATTAATCCTGCAAGGCTATTTACCTCCCTGGCGGTATGATTCTTTAGATTTTAGGTGCTGAAAGTGGTACCATTATTTTGCAAGGAAATTTGGCGTTTTATATTGTAGGCCTGTAATTCTTAGGAATAACTCACCTAAATCTGACTAAACAAAAGTCTAATAGGCATCCCAGGTATGACATTTAAAAAAAAAAAATGATAAATTATAATATAATAAATAATTATAAATAATTATAACAAATAATAATATAATTATAATAAAAATTATTTAATAATGTAATCAACTCAAAATCACTGAAATTTGCTCAGTTGCAGAATTGTCGCTGTCATTATTTTTTTTATTTTTTATGACGAATTTCCCCACAAATCGCTATCGCTCAATTCTGCAAGTGATTATAATTTATTATCGCTGTTTTATAGCTGCTCTAAAACCATTTTTGACATAAAGGGACACTTTTGACTGCTATGGACAATCTACAGTTTGCAGGCAGAAAGAACAGTTTTTATTATATAAAAGAACAAAAGAACATGTAGGGCACTAGACAGACCACTAGGGACAAGGGGGGTGTGTATTTTTTACATACAGTACTGTAATCTATAAGATTACAGTATACTGTATGTAATGTGTGTGTTTACTTTTTTTAATATGGTGCCGCTCTCCGCCCCCGTGCGTCGTAACGTCGCAGGGAACGCAGCTCGGCGGCACACAGAGGCACACAGCGCGGATGCATCGCTGGATCCAGGAACAAGGTAATTAAACCCTGTCTGTGCACTCTGCGAGGCGAGCCCAAGTCTGACTCGGAGTTACCGATCGCAGAATAAAAATGTAACCCCGAGTCAGACTCGGGAATACCGCCAGGGCGGTTAAAAACACCTGAACATATTCCAAAAATAAATAATAAGATTGCACTTACACCTACTCCGGATCGCAAGGGCAGTGCAATTTGAATGCGGTGCGGTAAACCCACACTGATTTCAGCGATTCGTACTCTGCATTAGTGTGAACCTAGTCTTATTCACTTTAAGGCCATTACAAATGATAATGGGGAACGCTACATCTGGAGGAAAAGAGTTTTAACCTCCACCTATGGAAAGGCTTCTTCACAGTAAGGCCTCATGCCCACAGATGTTTTTACACCCGCCTTTATGAGCGTTTATTTGCAGCTTAAAATGTCTCTCCATGTTAGCCTATGGCCTTATGCCCACCATGGCGTTTTTGAGCTGTAAATGGCATAGCCGTTTTTAAGTTGCAAAGAAAACCCAAGACCAGGGCGTTCTGAGGCTCCAAAGCTAGAGCTGTAAAAATGTCAGATGCTGGCAAAAGGTGTTAAACGCGATTTAGCGAGGCTTAACGCTATGTTAAACCTCATCTGGCGTTTCTGTTTCTATTCAAAATCAATGGTTCCCTATAGGAGTCCATTGTTTTGAATAGAAGTTGCACCAGAAGTCGGATCAAGATGATCCGACTTGCGGTGCGACTTGTGTGCTGAGAATCTTGAAGGGGCAACCCCGCAAAAATTATAAAAGAAATTATGCAAGGTTCCCCCCAAAGACGATACCAAAAAAAAAAGGTGTGCCCCCCCCCAAGATCCATACCAGACCCTTATCCGAGCACACAACCCGGCAGGTCAGGAAAGGGGGGGCGAGCAAGCTCTCCCCCTTCCTGGACCATATCAAGCCACATGCCCTCAACATGGGGGGGGTTGGTGTCCTGTTGGTGCCCTGTGCCCCTCACCCTGATGTTGACTCAATGCAATCTGTCGTTGTAATGCTGGCTCTGTCGTGTGCAATGACTTATATAGGCATGGGGCAGGGCCACCCGATGATGTAAGTTTGAGACCACGCCCTGTGTGACATCATGGTCCGGGGCATTATGGGGCGATGACATAACAAAAGGCATGGTTTCAAACTTACGTCATTGGATGGCCCCGTCCCATGCCTATACTAGTCATTCCACACGGCGGAGCCAGCATTACATCGGGAGATCGCATCAAGTCAACATCGGAAAGAACAGTGGGAGAAGACCCAGAAAAAAGAACAGAAGGCCCAGAAAAAAGAACAGAAGGCCCAGAAAAAAGAACAGAAGGCCCAGAAAAAAAGAACAGAAGGCCCAGAAAAAAGAACAGAAGGCCCAGAAAAAAGAACAGAAGGCCCAGAAATAGTGCATAAGACCCAAACGAGCAGAAAACAGAGAAGAGAAGGGTCGGCAGAGGAAGAAGACGTCGCCAGAGAAGGGAGAAGAGCCGGAGCTGCCTTAATAAAATATTTTAAAAACCTGTGTAGTGTGTTTATTTTTGACACTTTTTTTTAGGTGAATGGGTAGGGGTACCATGTACTTCATACTCATTTATCTAGGGTGGGGGCCAGGATATGGTTAAAGGGGGCTTTCAGATTCTATTAGTGCCCCGCCCGCAGATCCCGACAACCACCGGGCAAGGGTTGTCGGGAAGAGGCCCTTACCCTCATCAACATGGCGACAAAGTGCTTTGGGGTTGGGGGCGCAGCACCAACCCCCTCCCCATGTTGAGGGCATGTGGCTTTGTATGGTCCAGGAGGGGCGGCGCTGGCTCGCCCCCCCATTTCCTGACCTGATGGGCTGTGTGCTTGGATAAGTGTCTGGTATGGATCTTGGGGGGTCTACCACACCATTTTTTTTTTTTTGGTGTGGGGGTTCCCCCTAAGATCCGTAACAGAACGAAGGGTCTGGTATCGTCTTCGGAGGGAAACTCACGCACATTTAAAAAAAAAAAGTGGGGTTCCCCCTTCAAGATTATCAGCACACAAGTCGCACCGCAAGTCGGATCATGTTGACCCAACTTCTGGTGCGACTATTTTGAATAGAGACAAAGAAACACGGCTGAAAGCCAAACGCGGCTAAACGTGCATTGCAATGCAAAACGTGGATAAAACCAAATTTTTAAACAACGCTTTTTTCCTGGCGTCTGTACTGGCTGTAGCCTAAGAGCTATGTAAATGTGGAATAGACTTTTGGGAGCCGGTGATGTCACCAGCGCATGCGCTCTGAAAAAACGGAAGACCCATGCCATTCCTTCAGAGATCTGTGCTATGGATGCTGGAGTTCGCAAAGCCAAAAGGAAGCCCTGCCAGAGGTGATAGCATGCCGCTAGAGGGCTTTGTATCAAGGTAAGCAAATTATGATATTACATTCGCAGATGGACCAGACCATTTTTTTATTTTAAATAACTTTACTACCTTGTGGGATCAGAAAGGAATTTACCAACCCCCCCCCCCCCCCCCCCCCCCCCCCCCGCTGGAGCACATTTATCCAATATTCATAGTTATTTTTTTTGCCTTCCTCTAGAATTCAGGGATTATTGTAAAATTCTGACATTCACAGACATGACTAGGCATAATAGGAATTGCAGTTCCTGAACAACAGGAGGGCCATAGTTTAGAGACGCCTGCTAGAACAACTGTGGGTATTAGACATGTACAATTATTTTCGTTACGAATACGTTTTCCGTCATTATTCGTTATTTTCGTTGATTCGTTAACCTACGAATAAACAAATGGTTTAGCGCAAATAATAACGAATAACGATATTTCCAAAAATAACGAATATGGAAAACTATGAAGAAACGAAACTACTAAATGTAAAAGAACAACACAACGAAAGAAAAAAGAAACAAAAACATAGAAATAACGAAAATACCGAACACAAAAAAAAAAATCATAATTACGAAAAATAAATGAAAATGCAAACTTACTAATATTCGAAGAACGAAAAGAAAACAACCGAAATGCCGAACAAAGAATAATAAACGAAAAGCAAAACTAACGAAAAATAAATTACGAATCTTCGGAAAACGGAAATTAAATAACTTAAATTCACTTTCATTAGTACTGCCCCAATGAGCTTCTTTCTTATTACCTAGTGGCTCCTTGACCTTGTGTCTTTATCTGTGTTAGACTGCAGTGCATTCCATTCAGAGTCCAGGGTGTGTAGGTTGCACCGGTTTTGTGGATCGGTCAAGTCAATCGCAGTAAATTACGATGTTTTACAAAATTACGACGAGTAGTGTGTCGAATAAACGTAAAATGTATTTTAACAGAATTACGAATGCAAAAAATCTACAAAAGAACGTTGTTACAATCAATTGAAATTAGACGCGAAAATACGAATGATCATAAAGCAACGAAGATTTATTTCTTACGAAAATACAAACGCAGCATGATGGAAAATATAATGTAAATACGAATATCAAAACAACGAAAAATAAACCAACGTAAAAACGAATGAACGAATAAATTCATTGTAAAAATACGAACGAGACAGAGTACAACATTTAACGAAAATACTAATCTCGAATCAACGAAAAATAAACTAACATAAAAAAACGGAAACGGAAAAAAAAAGTGTTACAAAAATACTAAAGAGTACGAATATGATAACTAACGTCTTACGAAATTAAGACTCGTTACGAATCACGATAAACGAACAGAAACAAAACAGAAATAAACGAAAAATGTTGTTGTGCCCATGTCTAGTGGGTATAGGATTTATAAATGGTGGATTTCTATTTATTTACTCTATTATTATTTTTTTCTTTATTGGTTGAAATAGATGGACTAACCTGACTAACAATCTAACTATGTTATTATGTACCTATGCTTCTAGCAGTAATTCTTATAGCAAACTATAAAATGAGGTTAAAACTGGATTGTAGCAATGCCAACAATAACAATATTATACAATGCAGGTTTAAAAAAAATCTCACTGTGTTTTAGTTGATAAACATTTCAGGTATCTTGTGTTTGAAATGTTATATGTTGATGGCTGTAGAATGGAAAATGTGTATTTTAGCTACTTATAGAATCCCTTTAGGGGATTTTTTTAGCTTCGGCCCGGATTCACGTAGAGAGGCATATCTTTGTGCGGGCGTAGCGTATCTTCTTTACGCTACGCCGCCGCAACTTAGAGAGGCAAGTGCAGTATTCACAAAGCACTTGCTCCGTAAGTTGAGGCGGCGTAGCGTAAATTGGCCGGCGTGAGCCCGCCTAATTCAAAGTAGGAAGGAGGTGGGCGTCATCTATTTAAATTAAGCGTGACCCCATGCAAATTAATGGCCGGTCGAACTGAGCATTCGCGCGCATGCTCAGATTCACGTCGCATCTACTCCCTAAGATACGTCAGCACAATGCCTACGATGTGAACGTAACCTACGCACTGCCCTATTCACGTAGTACTACGTAAACGGTGTAAGCGACATACCTTTGCATGAGCTGCACCTGCTATATGAGGGGTGACTTTACGCCGGACGTAAACCTTACGCAAATCGTGTATATGAAGTGGCCGGGCGCATCTACGTTCGTAAATCGGCGTATCTTACTCATTTGCATATTTATAATGGGAACGCCGAATGCATCCAGCGTAACTATGCGCCCACTATACGCCGGCATAGGCAAGTTACATCGGGTGGAGGAAGCCTATTTTTCGACGTATCTCGCTTTGTGAATCGGCGTAAAGATACGACGGCACACATTTGGACTTACGTTGGCGTATCTGGAGATACGCCGACGTAAATCGTTTGTGAATCCGGGCCTTCATTTTTAATTACTAAACACTAATTAACCATCTTTTGCTTGTGGTACAGTACACATCTGTAATTTTAGACAACTTAGATATTTTAAAAAGATCGTCGCGCATGGGCACGCGCAATCGCGGGAGCGGCGCGTGGGCACGTGCTGACGCCATTTTGGCGCCAGTCCAGGCTATTTAATGGGGCTCATCCTACAGCCTCTGGCTGCCCGATACTGTCACGTACCTGGTACGGAGCAGAGCCTGACGTGCGGGAGTGGCCACTCTTGCTCCTCTGACTCCGGAACCCCTGGTAGTGTAGACAGAAAGTGCTGGAGTTCAGAGTCGCACTAGCGCCTGGCGGGGATGCTGTGCAGGAACTGCGGAGGTCTCCTGTAGTCTCAGGAAGGTGTCAGAGGAGCTGGAACAGCAGGTCCGTAGACAGCGGGAGCTGGATACAGGTGACCCGGATCAGCAGGTAGACTGGGTTCAGGCGCTTGGTGCAGCTGACTGGAACAGGCGGCAGGAGGGAGGTGTTCTGTAGTGCTGGGCGCAGATCACTGGAGTAGTTAGCCAGAGGAAGGTGTGCTGTAGTACCGGTGCTGACAGGGAACAGGAGCTAGTGCGGATGACTGGAGCCGTCGGCAGGAGGGAGGTGTACTGTAGTACGGATGCAGGCAGGGTCAGGCAGGCCGGGTCGGATACAGTCAGACGGATCAGGTTCGTGGATAGAGCAATAGCGGAGTCGTAGTCCAGGCCGGGTCGGCAGCAGGTGGGCAACAATCAGTTAAAGGGGTAAGGCAGAGGCAGCGTCAGACAGGCCGGAGGTCAGGGCAGGCGGAGATCAGAAGGATCAGAGACGAGCCGGGATCACGGGAACAGACGTCAACAGGTAACGGGTCTCAGGTGGGCAACAGGAACGCTAACTATCGGGCAGCAAGAGGCTGTAGGATGAGCCCCATTAAATAGCCTGGACTGGCGCCAAAATGGCGTCAGCACGTGCCGCTCCCGTGATTGTGCGTGCCTGTGCGCGTGCGCGTGCACGTGCGCGCCGATGTGCCGCGAATTCGCGCTCCCGGCACCCCTGTGCGCACCGCAATGCCACTAGCGCCACCTGGTGGTCGACCACGTCCATGACACCACACTACACTAACCAAACCACACTACACTACACTACACTGACCAAACCACACTACACTACACTACACTGACCAAACCACACTACACTAACCAAACCACACTACACTAACCAAACCACACTACACTAACCAAACCACACTACACTGACCAAACCACACTACACTACACTGACCACACTACACTACACTGACCACACTACACTACACTGACCACACCACACTACACTACACTGACCACACTACACTAACCAAACCACACTACACTGACCACACTACACTGACCAAACCACACTACACTACCCAAACCACACTACACTACACTGACCACACCACACTACACTAACCAAACCACACTACACTACACTGGCCACACTACACTGGCCACACTACACTGACCACACTACACTAACCAAACCACACTGACCAAACCACACTACACTGACCACACTACACTGACCACACTACACTACACTACCCAAACCACACTACACTACCCAAACCACACTACACTACACTGACCACACTACACTACACTGACCACATTACACTACACTAACCAAACCACACTACACTAACCAAACCACACAACACTAACAAAACAAAACCACACTACACTGACCACACTACACTGACCACACTACACTAACCAAACCACACTACACTACACTACACTGACCACACTACACTACACTGACCACACTACACTACACTGACCACACTACACTAACCACACTACACTACACTGACCAGACTACACTACACTGACCACACTACACTAACCACACTACACTAACCAAACCACACTACACTACACTAACCAAACCACACTACACTACACTGACCAGACCACACCACACTACACTACACTGACCACACTACACTGACCACACTACACTGACCACACTACACTGCACTGACCACACTACACTACACTAACCACTAACAGACTACACTACACTGACCAGACATACACTATCACTGACGTCACCTACCTCAGCTGTGGTGTGCGGCGCCGGCACGCCCAATGTGCCCATCATAGCCATGCAGTCAGGGAGGAGGGAGACTCAGGAGAGGAGAGCCGCCGAGCAGGGATGTGGTGTGGTTTGCCCGTCACACATATTCAGCCAGAGGAGGAGACTCAGCACTGCAGCAGAGCCGTAGAGAGCCACCGAGCGGCATTGTATATCCCGCCTCCTGAGCTTGCGGTGCCTGATAAAGGACGTCACACGTCCCCCGCAGGCCCGGATTGGACCAGAGGGACGTCCATCATAGGCGCTGTTGCACGTTCCAGAAGGAGGGACCTGCTGTGTCTTCCGGACCGGCACGCTCAGAAATAGAATGGTCCCTCCCTGCTTGGCAAAGATCGCGGCGGCGGCGCTCGGGGCTAACAATGCACTTCTTCATGCCCGAGACTTGGGGCTTTTCGGACACCCATTTGGGGCTCCAGCCCCCCTAGCCAGGGCCTAATGACGCCTCTGGATGTGTCTATCACTTCTAGAAACTAAGAGGTTTGAGGTTTAGCTGTGAGGAACTAGAGAGTAATAATAAGTGAGAATGTTGAAATTTCTAAGTCATAAAAATCTTGTGGGAGGTCAAGGAGCTACAGTGTTTTCAGACAGATGGGTAGATTTTCCAGTTTGAATCAAAATTGGCCCAGACAAACATCTGTTCCTGTTGAAATACATTGTTCATGTCTTTTGTACGACTACTACATCTGTCAGTAGATGGTAGTGTTTATAAGTTTGTAGCTGCATCTATGGTATGCTCTTTGTTTTTTGTTCTTTGCTAGGCTGTCTGAGGGCCTATCCAGAAGCAAGAGAGCAGTGCAGGGTTGGGGCTGCGGCTTGCAGTCCAACCAGAAGTGACGGTTCTGCTGCCCAGCGAACCTGTTGTGGTCGGAGGTAGAAGGTAAGTTATCACCACTAAGTGACCAACCACCTTATTACCGGGGACCACATTGAGTAACTGAAGAAAGTACCGGAGCAGCAACCCCTACAGGGGATGGTGAAGAACTGGGAAACTTCAGTGGGTATCAAGCCAGCAGAAGTGACACTTGCAGAGTAGGTTTGTGTGTCAAGCCAGTGACTGAGCAGGCCAGTGGGGTGAAGCTTGAGAGGTATCTTGAGTACCAAGCTAGGGACCCAGCAGAGAGGCGGGGGTGACGCTTGAGGAATATACTACCGTGAAGAATGGAGGAGCTCAAGGGATTCAGTGTTTTTTCTCTCATAATAATGTTCTGGTTTCCAGTAGAGTTTGGTGAACAGCACAGAACAAGCAAAAGTCCTACCTGAACATCACCTTTTCTGCCTGTTCAGTGAACAACCGAATTTGCAGGGCATTTGGCACATGTCGAAGGTGCATGAAAGAGCTAATCTCAACAATAAACTGTATATTATTAGGAAGCTATATCAAGCCAAGCTGGGGAAAAGCCAGTATATGCAGGATTTCATAAGCCACACCCTGGAAATTATTGAACTATTGAGAGGTTTAGGAGAAGAAATAAAAAGATTTTCATATTGCACCATTATTACTAAGTGGTTTACCAAAATGTTATGAAACACTTGTCACAGCACTTGATGTGTGTCCAGATTTTTAACCGACATTGAAGTATGTTAAGGGTAAGCTTGTGGTGGAATATGAAAGCATTACTAGTGACAGTTATATTTATAGATTGAACAGCGCACCATTTCTAAGTAAAAAAAAACACATAGGCACTTGCCCACCACAAAAACTAACGTGAAACTTCTAAATACACCATAAAGTGTCATGCATAAACTTTTACGCAAATTAACATTTAGAGCGGTCATGCAAATAGATCAATCAAACAATAAAAAAAAAGTCCACTTCACAGGCTCATATAAACAATGCAATATAAGTAGAATGAGTTCATCCATAGGGGGACAGTAATATGTCAGAAAACCATCACCCGGCAATGCTTGCCCCCCTTAGGTTTAAACTCATTACAGGTTATGTTTCGCCTTTTTGTTCACAACACATGATCAGCTGTCATTGGCTGACAGCTGATCACGTGATAAGGGACCAGGATCGCCGATCTGTGATCACCCAAGTCTCAGAGACTCAGTGATCACAGCACGCACTGCGCGTGTCCTGCAGGAGGCGTGCAGGGAGCATGTAATGGGGAGAACGTCTTTTAATGGCCATCTGGCAAAGCAGATCCACACTGTAGCCGTCATTTGGCTATAGCACGGATCTGAAGGGGTTAATATGTGTAGCACCCTGGAGTTTGTGTAGGGTTGCTCCTCAAAAATGTACTTGCCAGGAATAGCCATCTTGGCTAATTGTAGAGATCAATTGATTTCTCCCTAAGTTTGGCCTTGTTGCATTTTTCTCTTCTAACACTAGGTGGCCGGGTACCTGGTGGTACTAGATACGAGAAGGGCAATGCAAGGTCAGACTATGGGCAGGTTTATGGGCAGGTTTTTTTTAATCCTTTGGCCTGCTGGGAGAACCTATATATTTGGGTGAAGTCAGGTGATCTGTGTTCTGTACCACCTGGATGGCCGTCTGGGTGGATGTGTTGTTGTACTGCCCGGGCTGCTAGGCTGGAGATTGGGCCTATCCTGGGCACATCTGGCTGCTAGGCTGTCTGAGGGCCTATCCAAAAGCAAGAGAGCAGTGCAGGGTAGGACTGTGACTTGCAGTCCAACCAGAAGTGACGGTTCTGCTGGCCAGAGAACCTGTTGGAGCCAAGGACCGGGTGAAGTTTGAGAGGTATCTTGAGTACAAAGCTAGGGACCAAGCAGAGAGGTCAGGGTGATGTTTGAGAAATATACTACAGTGAAAATTTAAGGAGCTCAAGGAATGCAGTGGCAGCGAATCATCTAGTGTAGTGAGCCGCCATCTAGTCTAGTGAGCCGCCAATTCCAATACCCTCTATGCTGAGGATATGGCTACAAGAAAAAACTGTTTCTGTGTCAACAGACTTAGAGAAACCTGGTGTAAAGGTTCAAAAGGTAGTTTCTGTAAAACAGATAATACCAAATTCAAATGCCATGGGCACACGGGAGACTTAACCGGCAGATTCAAACACAGTGCCCCCCGAACAAAAGCCAATTCTCTACCCCTGGAATGAAGGCCGCAGATAGGCAAGGAATATGCCTTTCTGCCCAGGCCAGGATGTGATTCACCTTTTTTTTAGGCATACAGACTTCTGGTACCTCCTTGGTGATTGATATAGGCCACAGCTGTAGCATTGTCAGACTGAATCCGAACAGGCCAACCTTGCAGTCTGTAAGACCAAACTTTGAGGGCCAAATGAATTGCCCGAATCTCCAGAATGTTGATGAGCAGGAGTTTTTCGGGCCCGGACCACCTCCCCTGGGCAGATGCTTCTTCTAGAACTGCCCCCCAGGCAAGAAGGCTGGTGTCTCTGGTCACCACTTTCCAGGTAACCGGAGTGAAGGTTTTCCCTTCTGACAGATTTTGGGGAAGCAACCACCAATTGAGGCTCTGGCGAAACTTTGGAGATAAGATCATAGGAAGATCAAGGGCCTGATCATCTTTGTTCCAAGCTGACAGAATTCTGCCCTGTAACGGTCTTGAGTGAAACTGGGCGTAAGGCACAGCCTTGAAGGAGGCTACCATCTTTCTCAATAATCTCATGCATAGACGGATGGAAGGCCTTCTTTTTGCCTTTATCACTCGGACCAAGTCTCCTATGGCTTTTGCCTTTGGCTTGGGAAGTAATACCTTGCTTTGGGTAGTGTCTATAATCATGCCCAAATACTCCAGCCTTCTTTGAGGCTGCAAGGAAGATTTCTCCAGATTGAGGACCCATTCTAGGTACTCTAAATATTCCACTGTGCTGTGCACATTGTGGCCCAAGCGAGCAGCGGACTGATCTATGATAAATAGATCATCCAGGTAGGCTGTTACTGCTATGCCTCATGCCCTTAGCCTTGCTAGGGCCAGGGCCAGTATTTTTGTGAACACTCGAGGTGCTGTAGCCAGGAAGGACCACAAACTGAAAGTGTTGCTGATCCACCGCAAACCTCAGAAATCTTTGGTGAGCGGGGAATATTGGCACATGTAGATAGGCATCTCTGATGTCAATTGATGCCAGGAATTCTCTTCCCCGGAGGGTGAAAACAACTGAACGGACAAACTCAATGCGAAAGGAGCGAATGTTCAGGAACTTATTCAGGCTTTTCAGATCTAGGATAGGTCTGACATCCCCGTATAGTTTTGGAATCGTAAAAAGGTTTGAATAAAATCCTGATCCCTGATCCTCTGGGGCTAACGCCAAGATTACCCATTGGGACAACAGGTTTTCCAGTAAAGGCCTTCTTTTTTCTGGATCTTGGGCAACTCTTGATCTCAAAAAACGGGGTGGCAAAGTTCTCTGAATTCTAGCTTGTAGCCTAAGGACACTTCATAGGGCCATCCCTTCATAGGGAAGTTTTGGGAGTCTGCTTAGACTTTAACCACTGGGCACTTAAACAAATAGAGCTTTCTTTTGGTGGTATTTGATCACCTCTGCCTTTTTTTTTTTTTTTTGTTTTTTGCTATAAATGAAAACAGAACAAACATTTTGTAAAAAATAATAATTTTTCTTCATTTCTATTATAAAATGTTGGATATTATTTAGTCTGGGTGGAAGTTATGGGGTCTAAAAGCTATGGTACCAATTACTGAAAATTGATCAATTTCATCACACCTGATGTACTGACAGCATCTCTAATTTCTTGAGACCCTAACATGCCAGAAAAGTACTAATACCCCCCAAATGACCCCTTTTTGGAAAAAAGACATTCCAAGGTATTTAGAAAGAGGCCTGGTGAGTTTTTTTAAAGTTGTAATTTTTTCCCACAATTCTTTGCAAAATCAAGATTTATTTTTTTCATCAAACTCTTTCATAGTAGCAGGTTATTTCTCACACAAAGCATATGCATACCACAAATTACACCCCAAAACACATTCTGCTATGTCTCCCGAGTATGGCGATACCACATGTGTGAGACATTTACACAGTGTGGCCACATACAGAGGCCCAACATGCAGGGAGCACCCAGGCCAATTCTGACATTTCTCTCCTACATGGAAAAATCATCATTTATTTGCTAAAAAAATACATGGAACCCCAAAACATTATATATGCTTTATAGCAAAGACCCTAGAGAATACAATGGCGGTCATTGCAACTTTTCATCGCGCATGGTATTTGCACAGCAATTTTTCAAACGCGTATTTTTTGGAAATAAAACAGTTTTGTGCTTTTAGAAAAAAACATTCAAGTTAGCCCAAAGTTTTTGCATAATATGAAAGATAAAGTTACGCCGAGTATATAGATACCTAACATGTCACCCTTCAAAATTGCTCACGCTTGTGAAATGGCGCCAAACTTCGGTACTTAAAAATTCCCATAGGCAACGCTTTAAATATTTTTACTGGTTACATGTTTTTAGTTACAGAAGAAGGTCTAGGGCCAAAATTATTGCTCTCGCTTTAACGTTCGCAGAGATACCTCACATGTGTGGTTTGAAAACCGTTTTCATATGTGGGCGGGACTTGCGTATGCGTTCGCTTCTGCATGCGAGCTCACGGGGACAGGGGTGCTGTATGCAGAGTATGCCCAGAGTATTGCAGAATATGCCCAGAGTATTGCGGAGTATGCCCAGAGTATTGCGAAGTATGCCCAGAGTATTGCAAAGTATGCCCAGAGTATTGCAGAGTATTGCAGAGTATGCCCAGAGTATTGCGGCGTATGCCCAGAGTATGCCCAGAGTATTTCCAGAGTATGCCCAGAGTATGCCCAGAGTATGCCCAGAGTATTGCCAGAGTATTGCCAGAGTATGCCCAGAGTATTGCCAGAGTATGCCCAGCATTGCAATGTATTGCCCAGCATTGCATTGCAGCCGGGATGGCTGAGCAGGGAAGGATGGATGGATCTGTGACTACATTTGTCACAGATCCAGCTCACAGCACTGCCACTGCCATTCGCTCCCTCCCCTCTCCTCTCACACTGTACCGATCGGTACAGAGAGGAGAGGGAGGAACCAGCGTCATCAAATGACGCGTCATCATTGGACGGTGCGATCAGGTGGTAAACCGCCGCTATCAGCGGCGATTTACGATGATCCGTGATGCGCCGGGTCCTCTGGACCCGGCGGTCACGGATGCTCCCCTGTACGCCCCTCAGGGGGCGCGCGGGAGCGCGATTCTAGGAAGCCGTTAATTAACGGCCACTTAGAGTTAAGCAACCGCCCTGTAGACGTACTTTGTCTATAGGGCGGTTGCAAAGTGGTTAAACCCCAAGTCCTTTTCAGCCCTTGGGCTTGGCTCTGAGGCTTTCCCCTAGTGTTAGACTGGGGAAGCTGTTGCCACTGCCTGGGGAATGAGGTTCCAGGCCCTGGAGAAAAAGTATGTTTAAATGAGGGATGTTTTCTCTTCTTCTTAACCGGCAACATAGTAGACTTGCTTCCGGTAATCTTTTGGATGTATTTATCCAGATCATCCCCAAACAGGCGTTCTCCCCCAAAGGGGAACGCTGACAAGTATTTCTTGGAAAAAACCTTGGCCTCCCAATGCTTTAACCAAAGGGACCTGCGCATGTGTACCTGCAGGAGATTCAAGCAGGATGCTTGTTGAACAGTCCATAATCGCATCAATCGCAAAACACAAGGCCTTAGGAAGGTCCTCAGAAACCTTAATCTCCTCTGTAGGGAGGAGGTTAAACATCTGCTTTATTTGTTCCTTGAGGAACTGACATATACCAATGGCTACAACTGCAGTTTGTACTACAGCCCCAGCCATGGAAGATGAGTCTTTTAATAGGGACTCCAGCTTGTTATCAGTTGGATCCTTAACCACTTCAGATCCGCGCTATAGACAAAAGACGTCAACAGCGCAGACCTGAAGTGCCGGGTTAACGTCTTTGGACGTCAATGTTATTGTAATTCCCTGCACGCGCCACTGGGTGGCGCGCAGTGGGGAAAAACATTGCCGTCGCATCGCTGAAGAGCCGATGCATGTACCTGACGGCCGCGGTGTCCACCAGGTACACGCGATCGGCGGTGACAGAGCAGGGACATGGAGCTCTGTGTGTAAACACAGAGCTTCACGTCCTGTCAGGGAGAGGAGACAGATGCTGTTTCCCTTGTACATAGGGACACAGCATCGGTCACCTCCCCCAGTCAGTCCCCTCCCCCCACACAGTTAGAACACACCCAGGGAATACATTTAACCCCTTCCTCACCCCCCTAGTGTTAACCCCTTCAATGCCAGTCACATTTATACAGTAATTAGTGCATATTAATAGCACTGGTCGCTGTATAAATGTGAATGGTCCCAAAAATGTCTCAAAAGTGTCCGATGTGTCCACCGTAATGTCGCAGTCCCAATAAAAATCGCAGATCGCCGACATTACTAGTAAAAAAAAAAATAGTAAAAAACAATTCTGTCTCCTATCTTGTAGGAGCTATAACTTTTGCGCAAAGCAGTCGCTTATTGCGATTTTTTTTTTACAAAAATACGTACAAGAATACGTATCGGCCTTAACTGAGAAAAAAATAATTTTTTTAAAAAAAAGTGGGATATTTATTATAGCAACAAGTAAAAAAAAAATATATTTTTAAATTGACGCTCTTTTTTTGTTTTTGGCGCAAAAAAATAAAAACCGAATGGGCGATCAAATACCACCAAAATAAAGCTCTATTTGTGGGGAAAAGGACGTCAATTTTGTTTGGGAGCCACGTCGCACGACCGCGCAAATGTCAGTTAAAGCGACGCAGTGCCGGAAGCTGAAATTTCGCCTGGGCACGAAGGGGGTTTATGTGCCCAGTAAGCAAGTGGTTAAAACCCTGCGCATTGTCTATAGAACAGGTCAGGTTTGCACAAGAAATAGCTGCATCAATAGCAGGTCCCCTCCATTTCTTTGTGAAACCTTCCTCCATAGGATATAGGAGGGAAAACTGCCTAGGAGGAGAAAACAGTTTATCTGAAAGGTGCATGCAGCTTGCAGGGATTTCCGAGATCCCAAAGAGGAAACAGAGGGCCTGGAAGCTTCAACAGGAGGCAATTTGTAAGTGTCACACACCATCTCTGCATAATATTGCACCTGCATCTTTAGTGACTAAGAAGTAGCAGGAATACTCTCATCCTCTGAGTCCTCAGAGTGCACATGATCCCCATCTCCAGAGAGGGATTTTTCACTCCACTCCAGAGGGGGATGGTAAACTGCAGGCAATCTCAGAATTCTTAGCCATACACAGGGATTTTATGGTGCCTCATTTACTAGCCCTTGAACCTCTTCTTGGGGACATAGGCGGCGTACACACGACCGAGGTTCTCGCTGGAAACCAGCGAGAACCTCGCTGGAAGCTGCATTCCAGCGAGGACCTCGGCCGTGTGTACGCTCCTGGCTCGCCCCGCCCGTCGGGAATCCCATCGAGCGAAAAGAGAGCAGGCTCTCTTTTTGCTCGACGGCCCGCCTGGATGAATGGCTGGTTGCCATTCCCGACGGGCGGGTCGCCGATTTCTAAGGCCGGCAGAGAACCTCGACGGGCGGAACGATGTGTTCTGCCCGTCGAGGTTCTCTGCCATGTGTACACGGCCATAGTCCTTGCTGCAAAGCAAAGGTACTATCCACAAAATATAAATGCAATCACTGCTGTGCTATAGTCTTACAATACACAAAATATCAGCTCATTGCCCAGCCTGATGCTGAGTAGGAGTCTTAGGTTTGCATGGTTCAATACACAGGGATGCTTACAGCCCACAGCTCTGTGTCCATGCTGCTTACAGAAGGCGCTGGCATGCTGGGCTTTTTAAACCAGCCTCTTGGCGCCTGTACACAGGTGTTCCGCGTTTGCGCACGGGCATTAGCAACCACGGCCCTTCCCCTATCCATGTCTCACGAAGACAGCTAAAAGCGCGCGTGCTGCTGTCATGGTGGTCCAGGAGAATGAGGAAAGATGGAGAGATTACTGGGGGCATCATTGTGGACCCCTGTATGCGTTTTTGTGGCAGAGCCTGCAGCGGAAGGAGGTGAGTGGTGTTTTAAATTTGACCGACTTCACTGAGCTTGTTCCTGGATGGCTTATGTAAGAATACACCAGGTATACACTTACTCCCTCCAGTGGCAAAAACCAGGAAAGACATCCTACTCACAGAAGATAATATAAAATAAAAATGTTCCTGTTCTTACCTTATCCACGCCGCAGGAAAAGCTACTAAAAGTAGTTCCAGCTTTCACCCATTACGACGGGCAAATTGTGCCAACCTTCAGGTTTATCAAGGCTTCCATTAGAGAAAACCTCATACCTGGACCTGTAGAAGACTCTAATAAAGGAGGACAGAAGCTGCGCTTAGGATAGCCTAATACAGGGTAATAGGACGAGTGTGTGTGACTGCAGCCCCCCTAAATATGACTCCCCGAAGGGGGTATATGAAAAAAGAATAAAGAGGTAGTGGGGGTGATGGCGCTGTCACTAATATGTTGTTTAACTGACCCAGTGGGTTGATAGGTAAGTTCTAAATGGGACAACATTCCCCTAAAGTGATATAATAAAAAAGGGGATATCCTATAGTGAGTAGCAGTGATGGTGCTTCCAAGTGCTACCAATGGTGTTGGTGTCACCAATAAGGAAATGATTTGAAAATGGGTGTGTTCTTGCAGTGGCAAAACCACGCCGTACTATAGTACAATTAGCAAACTAATTAACAATTAGCAGGAGCTTATTTTCAGATCTGAATAAGTGCACAAAAGTGATCAAATTATGCAATGAGTTGATTCACATAAAGTTAAATGCAAAAACAGTGATCAAATTAAACACAGAGTTGATTCACATAAAATAGTCCATAAATTATAAAGCAGGTGAATGTAGGTGATGTGACAGTCAAGGTGCACCTATATGAATAGGTGGTACATCAAGTGAATATCGCAGTGGGTCTGGTGCTCCCCCTTATGGGTCCCCACTCACCAGAGGCAATCACCCCTGCAGGGGTAGAATGCGTGTCAGTCAAACGAATGCTCCACCGTGTCGTGGCTCCTTCTCCTGGATTCCAAATGAGTCACCTGGATTCCTGATGTATGTCCTTGATATAAGTAGTTAGTGGTATGGGATTCAATAAATTCCTCCAAAGCAAAAAAGAAGAAAGGCTTCCATAGTGTGGTACGTTAACGGTATAAAAATAATTTTATTGGCACTGCCAAGCATTAACATAGGCACAAGTGCAAAAATACAAAAAGTTTAAAATAAAATAAAAATCATGACACCAGGCTGGGCCAGGATTCCAGCACAATCAGCAGTCAAGATGGCATAAAGCACAAAAAGTAAATAAAAAGAAAAGATCTAAAAACAAATTAACAGTAACCTATGTTCTAAACGCGCATAGGCACTGCAGATACACAAGCACTAAAAAATGTCCGATTAGCTGATCACACCAGCGTGGGAATGGCGTGCGTTCCATACACAATTCGCTGGTAATCCCGGAAGTGCGTGTAGGTGTGCGTGTGGCCGCTTTACGCACGTTTCGTTTTCGTTACGTCTTCGGAAGCGGATCCGCGGATGTGCTGGAAACCTGGCCCAGCCTGGTGTCATGATTTTTATTTTATTTTAAACTTTTTGTATTTTTGCACTTGTGCCTATGTTAATGCTTGGCAGTGCCAATAAAATTATTTTTATACCGTTAACGTACCACACTATGGAAGCCTTTCTTCTTTTTTTGCTTTGGAGGAATTTATTGAATCCCATACCACTAACTACTTATATCAAGGACATACATCAGGAATCCAGGTGACTCATTCGTAATCCAGGAGAAGGAGCCACGACACGGTGGAGCAGTCGTTTGACTGACACGCATTCTACCCCTGCAGGGGTGATTGCCTCTGGTGAGTGGGGACCCATATGGGGGAGCACCGGACCCACTGCGATATTCACTTGATGTACCACCTATTCATAGAGGTGCACCTTGACTGTCACATCACCTACATTCACCTGCTTTATAATTTATGGACTATTTTATGTGAATCAACTCTGTGTTTAATTTGATCACTGTTTTTGCATTTAACTTTATGTGAATCAACTCATTGCATAATTTGATCACTGTTGTGCACTTATTCAGATCTGAAAATAAGCTCCTGCTAATTGTTAATTAGTTTGCTAATTGTACTATAGTATGGCGTGGTTTTGCCACTGCAAGAACACACCCATTTTCAAATCTTTTCCTTATTGGTGACACCAACACCATTGGTAGCACTTGGAAGCACCACCACTGCTACTCACTATAGGATATCCCCTTTTTTATTATATCACTTTAGGGAATGTTGTCCCATTAGAACTTACCTATCAACCCACTGGGTCAGTTAAACAACATATTAGTGACAGCGCCATCACCCCCACTACCACTTTATTCTGTAGAAGACTCTGCCAGAAACGTTTTATGCCACAGATGTATTAGTACACAAAAGTCTGGATCCCAGAGCCCAGACCTCCGCAGAGAGACATTACAGGCAAACCTTGTTTCTTCTTTACATGAGGCCCAGGTACCAACCATCTTAGGCTTTTGATATTGGCCTGAGGTATGGATCCAGTTATAGCTCCTAGGTCTCCGCAGCCAGACCATCAAAAGAGCATTTTACTTCTTAGCACATGTTGAACGTGACCAACCACCTTAAACACTGGTGAAAAAACTGAGGTACTCTCTATTTGGGAGGGGTTATATAGTGGAGGAACTCAATTTTAATTGGGTTTGCCAGAGTCCAATCACCTGTGGTGACTACACAACCCATTAAGTAATTAAGGCTCTGTGTCTCACAACCTACCAAATACAGAAGGATGTCAGCGATCTCTGGCCCTGGAGTTTCTCATTAGACTGAAGGAGGCCTGGGACCTTGCTACATATGGTTAAAAACACTTACATATATATTACTTCCCACATATACATGTGATGAGGAGGCAATTCACCAACCCAAGGATTGTGTTTTACATGCTATGTGGAAAGTAATATACATGTAAGTGTTGATCATAGCTGCTGATAAAGATTGCAGATGTTTTGACAAAACTGCTTACAGAAACCTAATTTATAGAACTGAAATCTGAAATGGAACTAATATAAGACGTAGTTGTTGTGTGGGGGTGTTGGAATAAGTTGTTCATGTATTTTGTGCAACAATTACATCAGCCAGTAGATGGCAGTGATTATAAATTTGTAGCTACATCTATTGCAGGACAATTTTATGGTCCAGTTTATTGAGGCCCCAACTAGGAATGATGCTCTGTTGGACTTGGTAATCTCAAACCATGCGGAGCGTATTACTAATGTTCAGATAAAGGAACACCTGGGTAGCAGTGATCATAACATGATTTTAATTTAATATTAACTATAAGCAAGAAATACATACAGGAAAGATAAAAACACTTAATTTCAAGAGAGCAAATTTTCAAAGCATGAAGACTGCCCTCAGGGCTTGGACTGGGAGGGAATATTGGCACAGATGAACACAGAACAGAAATGGGAATTCTTCAAAAATACTCTTTGGAACCTCACTGCAAAGTACATTCCCATGGGCAATAAGTTTAAAAGGCTAAAGATAAAACCTATGTGGCTCAAGGTCAAAGTTAAAAAAGCTATAAACAATAAGAAAATAGCTTTTAAAAAATATAAAAATGAAGGAACACTAGTGACGTTTAAATGTTACAAAGAATATAATAGAATATGTAAAAAGGAAATCAAGTATGCAAAAATTCAAAATGAACGACAGATTGCAAAAGATAGTAGGACAAACCCCAAAAAATTATTTAAATATATTAATAGTAAAAAGGTCAAGTCTGAGCATGTAGGCCCTTTACAAAATAATCTAGAGTGGGTGGACTGAGGACATAGAGAAGGCATAATTTATTAAATGCTTTCTTCAGCTCTGTGTATACAATAGAGTATGGGGGAGCTCATGTCCATAATGGAGGTGGGAGTGACACAGCCCCAAATCCACAATGGCTCAAAAGTGATATGGTCCAGAAATATTTAGACAGAATAAAGGTGGATAAAGCACCTGGACCAGATGGCATCCACCCACGGATCCCAAAAGAATTGAGCTCTGAAATTTCAAAGTCACTTTATCTAATATTTAGGGACTTATTAATGACAGGAATAGTACCACTGGATTGGCGTAGAGCCAATGTGGTGCCTATATTTAAAAAGGGAACACAGTCTTTACCAAGTAACTATAGACCTGTTAGTTTAACTTCTATAGTTGGGAAGATACTGGAACGTTTAATAAAAGACCACATGGATGAGTTCTTGCTGGAAACAAACTATTTAAGCAGCAGACAGCATGGATTCATGAAAGACAGAAGTTGTCAGACAAACCTGATTTCCTTTTATGAAGAGGTAAGTAAAACCCTGGACAGAGGCGTGGCAGTGGGCGTAGTATACTTGGATTTTGCAAAAGCATTCGATACACGGCTCATGTGTAAGGTAAGGTCTACAGGATTGGATATATTGGTTTGTAAATGGATAGAAAACTGGCTGAAAGACAAGATTGTGGTTAATGATTCTTACTCTGAATGGTCCAAGGTTATCAGCGGTGTACCCCAAGGTTCAGTGTTGGGTCCCTTACTTTTCAATATATTTATAAATGATATTGGGTCTGAGATCCAAAGTAACATTTCTGTCTTTGAAGATGACACCAAGCTATGCAGTGGAATAACGTCCTTGCAGGATGTCTCCAATTTACAAGCTGACCTCAATGCTCTGTCTAATTGGGCGACTATGTGGCAAATGAGGTTTAATGTTGATAAATGTAAAGTTATGCACTTGGGGGCTAAGAATATGCATGCATCATACATGCTAGGGGGAGTTCAACTGGGGGGATCTGTAGTGGAGAAGGATCTGGGTGTTTTAGTTGATCATAAGCTCAATAATGGCATGCAATGCCAAGCTGCAGTTTCCAAAGCGAGCAAAGTCCTTTCTTGTATTAAGAGAGGTATGGACTCCAGAGATAGAGATATAATTTTGCCCCTGTACAAATCATTAGTAAGACCTCATCTGGAATATGCAGTCCAGTTTTGGGCACCAGTTCTCAAAAAGGATATCGGAGAACTGGAGAAAGTGCAGAGAAGGGCAACTAAACTGATAAGAGGCATGGAGGAGCTCAGCTATGAGGAAAGATTAGAAAAACTGAATTTATTCACTCTTGGGAAGAGGAGAATAAGGGGGGATATGATCAACATGTACAAATATATAAGAGGTCCATATAGTGAACTTGGTGTTGAGTTATTCACTTTAAGATCAACACTGAGGACAAGGGGGCACTCTTTACGTCTGGAGGAAAAGAGATTTCACCTCCAAATACGGAAAGGTTTCTTCACAGTAAGAGCTGTGGAAATGTGGAACAGACACCCTCCAGAGGTGGTTCTGGCCAGTTCAGTAGATTGCTTTAAGAAGGGCCTGGATTCTTTCCTAAATGCACGTAATATAACTAAGTACTACGTTTTGTAGGTAAAGTTGATCCGGGGTAAATCCGATTGCCTCTCGTGGGATCAGCTAGGAATTTTTTCCCCTCCGGTAGCAAATTGGATCATGCTCTGCTGGGGTTTTTTGCCTTCCTCTGGATCAACTGTGGGTATGGATTTGGGTGTATGGGATGTACTGTGTTTTATTTTGTTTGTTTATTTTTTTATTTTTTTTATGGTTGAACTGGATGGACTTGTGTCTTTTTTCAACCTGACTAACTATTGTATGCTCTACAGTATGTCTTTTCTCTGATAATAAAGTTCCTGTTTCCACTCTGCAGTTAAGCAGCAAAGCTCATATGGACGTTTGCTCTGTAGGGCTATATAAAAGAATGTCTAACAGTTCCTTTTTTTTTTTTTTTAATACATAGATGACCTAAAACATAAATAAGTACACTTACCTACCTCCACGCTGCCTCTCCTTTATCCCTTTATATTTTTTATGGTGCTTCTCGGCTATATGTGCCTTCACACCTATGCCACCATTTTGAATGTGATGTGAATTTTAGTAAAATAGGAGGTCTACTTTAATTACATAGATATGTTGGTTTTCTTCTGAACTATCTTGCCATATTTCCCATGTCTACTTCACACTAAGGCTATAAAGATATAAATTAAGAATACAACAAGAGAAGGTTGATACATATGGCTTTGTAGGTGTTATGTCAGTTTACAATGCTAGGGATGACCGGTTGAGAACCAGGTTTAGGGCTTGTTTACACATGCACCGCTCTTTGAAGAGTGATCTGCAGTGGTATACTTTTTAGAGAGCAGTGCAGACACTATCATTCAGGAGGTAATGCTGCCACCTTATGTTTTTCTTTGACAGTCAAACGGGCTGTTTAAATGGTAATGTTGCACCAAAATAGAGGGCCTAGTGTTTGGCTTGCGGTTGCAGAGCAGACCCATTAACTTGAATTTGTTGTTAACATGATGGGGATAGTTTTTGGCATGCTGCAAAACAAACAATTTCAGCCCTGACATGTCTTTGCAGCTTAAAGGGGTGACAGATGTGGGATGGTAAAAATGCAACTCAATCAGTTATTTTTACAGCCCAATTATTGCAAGTGCAAACTAAGCCTTAGGAATGCTGACAATCATTGTCTGACCTGTGGCTCCTGCAATATCGGCAGTAGTATCATAATGGTGTTACTATCAGTTATAAAAAGTGTTCATGTTTTGTTACAATGGGAGTATCATTTGCCCGTATAGCAAGTGATAACATATTTGTTGAGCTTCTGGTTTTAGTTTTTAAACCAGCAAGTAAAAAAAATTGGGGGAAATTTCCCCAGTGGTAGATAAATACATTTATAGACTAGATACATTTTTATGATAAAAATAAAAATAGTTTTAGTTAAAGTCCTAAAATCAGGACTTCTATAAGCTTCATTGAGGGGTTTGCTAGCATGCTGATTTCTGCCAGCTACATTTGAGCTAGCCCAGAAAATGCCATGGGTGCCTTACCTTCCTATGCAGAGAGCCTAGTGCTGGCTGTGTTTAAAGTAGATCTAGCAACACATGGTTATTTATTTTAATTTAATGCATGCTAAGAAATGTGTAAGTGTAAGGCCTCGTACACATGAGGGGATATGTCCGCTGAAAACGGTCCGATGGACCGTTTCAGCAGACATCTCCGCTCGTGTGTATGGGCTAGCGGACAGATTTCTCCACCCGACAGATTTCAAAGCATGCTTTGAAATCTATCCGGTGGGGAAATCTGTCCGCCCGACATGTCTGCTGGTTAGTACACACTTACCAGCAGACATGTCGTCCCCCACCGCCGCCGCCGAATGGATTCGGCTCGCGGCGATGCTGCGGAAGTGTTTAACTTCCTGGTGCAATGACGTGGCGGTGACGGTGGCGGCTTAAGTCAACGTCACCGCCCGCATCACCCGCCATGTCACCTCGCGGCCCGTCCTCGGCCGGGGCGGTGGGGGGGGGAATTTGATCCGATGGTGTGTACACGCCATCGGATCAAACTCCCGATCGGACATATCCGATGGAAATGGTCCGCGGACCGTTTTCATCGGATAAGTCTGATGGTGTGTACGAGGCCTAAGACTTTTATATTTATGTTATTATTATCACTTTCACAGAGCTCACAGTACAATGCATTCATCTGCTTTTTTCACCAAAAGCACAGAGCAATTTTTGTACAGGCATTACCCAATGCCAGCATCTTCTTCCTAGACTAGATGCTATCTCAGAGTTGACATAATCATGTAAATCCTTGAAACTAAGCTGTTCCTAGCTGTGGTAACAGTAGCATATGCTATTGGTCAAAAGCTTGGTGCCTTGGATCAGAGACACCCAGCTGTTATACAGGCTAAGTGGATTGATCTTCCACCTTATGGTACCTGGCACCAAAGTCATTCACCGGAGCCAGAGGGGTGGGATCAGCTAGAGCATCTGTTGTCCTGTGTTCTGCTTAAAGTGTTTGCTACCCCAACACTTCATATTCCTGATTTGTGCAAGCTGTACCATGTACTTATATGAGAAAGTATCCTGTTCTCTTTTTATTGCTTCCTTTATGTGAAATCCCTGGTGTTCCTGCCAGTCCCTCTGCTTTTCTATTAAAACTGACCACACTAAGCAGCAGAGCACATTTTGGTCAGTTCTCTAGCTGTGCTGGGTACTATGCCTGCTATCCTCCAATAATCAGACTTGTCTTGACATGCTCCCGCTGGACAGAAATTCATTAGCAAGCTCAGTGTGCTGCTGCTTCTCTCCCCCCCCCCCCCCCCCCCCAGCAATTATGCACCTGAGAACATAGGAAGTGTGATCACTTATACAAAAAAAAAAAAATGTTTTTTTATATCTATACGAAAATGTTTTGCGTTTCATTTCTATTTTAAACTGAATAGGTTATTTTACAAGGTGATCATTTACAATCACTTTAACCACTTGGGACCCGGGCCATTGTCGAATGACGGCCACAAGGTGGCTCTACAGGGCTGGGAGGCCGTCGTATGATGTTCTCGGGCCGCTGGTGGCACACGCACGCTATCGGCAGTCACAGAGCCAGGGACATGGATCTCTGTGTGTAAACACAGAGATCCACGTCCTGTCAGGGAAAGGAGACCGATGGTGTGTCCCTTATACAAAGGGACACCCATCGGTCACCTGCCCCAGTCAGTCCCCTGAGTCCCCTCCCAGTAAGAATCACCTAGCAGGGCACACATTTAACCCCTTGATCGCCCCCTAGTGTTAACCCCTTCCCTGGCGGTCACATTTATACAGTAATCAATGCGGTTTTATAGCACTGTTTGCTGTATAAATGTGAATGGCCCCAAAAATGTGTCAAAAGTTTCCGATGTCTCCATAGTAATATCGCAGTCCTGACAAAAAGATAATCACCATTACTAGTAAAAAAAAAAAATTGCGATTTTTGTTTTTTACCAAAAATACGTATCGACCTAAACTGAGGAAAAAAATGTTATTTTTTATTTTTTATTGAATATTATAGCAAAAAGTAAAAAACATATTGTGTTTTTTTTTTTTCAAAATTGTCGCTCTTTTTTTGTTAATAGCGCAAAAATAAAAACCGCAGAGATGATCAAATACCACCAAAAGTAAGCTCTATTTGTGGGGGAAAAAAAACGTAAATGTTGTTTGGGAGCCACATCGCATGACCGCGCAATTGTCATTCAAAGCGTGACAGTGCTGAAAGCTGAAATTTCGCCTGGGCAGGAAGGGGTCATATGTGCCCAGTAAGCAAGTGGTTAAGGTAAGTAACCACTGACAACAACAAACTCTTTAACTGAGCTCCCACTGACCACCACTGTAGGGAAGCATTCTTACTACCACTGACCACCACTGTAAAGAGTTTTTTCCATCCACTGACCATCAACATAAAGTCTGTTGACAGGCATTCTTGTCAAACGTAGCCATTTCCATTCAAATGCAGCACTGCTCAAACACAAGTATGTAAGCGAAAAAAGAAAATGGGGTCAATTCACAAAGCTTTATTTTCAGATTGCGGGTGTTATTTTAACGATTTTGCACGTTATTGAAGCTAGATCAATTAACTAAATGATTTAATGCTTTGAAAAATCATCAAATAACGTTTCACTACACAGAACCAATATTTTAAGGTGTGGATCCTTATTAAAGAGTCAAATCGTTATTTTAACCACTTAAGACCCGGACCAATACGCTGGTAAATGACCCAAGGTGTTTTTGCGATTCGGCACTGCGGCGCTTTAACAGACAATTGCGCGGTCGTGCGACGTGGCTCCCAAACAAAATTTGCGTCCTTTTCTTCCCACAAATAGAGCTTTCTTTCGGTGGTATTTGATCGCCTCTGCGATTTTTATTTTTTGCGCTATAAACTAAAATAGAGCCACAATTTTGAAAAAAAACACAATTTTTTTACTTTTTGTTATAAAAAAAATCAAATAAACTAAATTTTAGTAAAACATTTAGGCCAAAATTAATTCAGCCACATGTCTTTAGTAAAAAAAAATCGCAATAAAAAAAAATAGCTACCTAGCGGGAACAGCGACACTAATACAGCGATCAGAAAAATGATCGCTTAGTGACGCTGGCAATAGGGAGTGAAAGGGTTAACTAGGGCGGTGATCAGGGGGTTAAAACTTTATTAGGGGGGGTGGTGGGGCTATCCTGAACCTAACACTAACTGTTTTTTACACTGCCTGTCACACTGACACTAAATGCAGTGATTAGATCACTGCATTCAGTGACACTGTGACAGGGGGGTGGGGGGGGGGCGATCACAAGGGGTTAATATGCCTATGTGAGTGTGTGTCAGTGTTGTGTTGGTGCACACTTACTTGTGATGTCTTCTCTCATCAGCAGCGCTGGGAAACAGCGCTGCGATGAGAGATTACATCATTTCCTCCTTCCTGTGTAAACACAGGAGGAGGAACTGACACGATGGGAGCGCGCTCCCATTGGCTGGGAGCGATCGCGGGGGGGGCGGAAATCACGGACATCCGCCTGCTTGTCTGCGATCGCTCCCAGAGGCAGGGGGACCCCCGCACGCCGCGGAGGGGGTCCCGATGGGACCCCCGAACCGCACGAAGGCGGGGACGTAAATTTACGCCCTTGTGCCTGTACGAGCCATTCTGTGGCCGTATATGTGCGTGCGGGGGTCCTTAAGTGGTTAAAGAGTCAAATTGTTATTTTAAAGAGTCAAATCGTTAAATATGTACAGAAGTGCAATTCACAAAGATTTTTGTGACAGTTATCGATCGTTAAGCAATCGTTAAATTAACACCTCCCTCAGGGTGGCGTTATGACATTTCCCAGGCAATATTTTGTTGTTAGAGGAAGCTTTTGACGATTTTTGTAGTGTAGTGAAGTTTTTAGTAGTGTTGGGCAAGATGGAACCGTGCTTTATTTGAACTTAAAATTATCCAGAGGCGTTCGAATCATCATGTCCCGGCAGCTGTTGAGTCAACTATTGCAGATGTTCCATGGTCGGACCATTCTATGGTACTGGTATCTCTAAGACGGGAGAATACAGCCCATAGAGTGTCTCATTGGACTCGTAATCAATCTATTTTAAAAAATCCAGCCCTTGTGACGGAAATTGAACAAGCTATAAAGGAATATTTTGAATTTAATGATACACAAGAAGTTTCCCCGGAAACTCTATGGGCGGCCCACAAAGTAACAGTTAGAGGAAAAATAATACAAATTGCGTCCAGACTTAAAAAACAAAAGAGGGTGGAGGTGAGAGAGCTAGAAGAGAAATATCTAGACTTGCGCAGAAAACATAAGTCAGATCCTTCTGGATTTCCCACCTCTTCACTTGATGCCGCTAGATCGGCCCTGAACTTAGCACTAACAGCACGGGCAGGAGAAGATATGAAATGGACAGGTGCCAGATTTTACCAATTGAAGGATAAAATAGGGCCGATGTTAGCAAATTAAAATTGTCACCTAGATTTAAATCGAAGACGCTCCCCAAGATTAGACAAGCAGATGGATCCCTTACTTTAAATCCTCAGCGGATGATGGAACCTTCCATGATTTCTATTCTAGACTTTACGCTTTTGACGATAAATCTACTTCAGATAAAATTAGAGAAATTCTTGGATAAAAATAAGTCTTCCTACTTTGAAAAAGGAACATATGGAGATATTGGAGGCTCCCATATCAACTGAGGAAGTTCTATCAGTAATTCAAAATCTAAAGACGGATTAAGGCACCGGGACCCGATGGTTTTTCCTCCCCATATTATATAAAACATTCTCAGTTATCCTTACGGCCCTACTTAACTCGCTTTTATAATTCCTTGACAGATTGGTATTTCTATTAATAAACAAACTTAATATGGCTTATATCTCAGTGATCCCGAAACCTGATAAAGACCTTATGTCTAGTTGAAAATTACAGGCCAATATCTCTTATTAATAACGACCTCAAAATATTAACCAAAATTATGGCCAATAGAATGTCCCCTTTCAATGGAACCAATATATTAATGGGGATCAGGTAGGATTCATTTCAGGGAGGCAGGGCCGGACCGGACCAGATAAGAAGGGGCAGTTGATCTGATTTCCATTCTACAATCTGGGTGGGACTGGGGATCATGGATTTGACAAGAAGGGATGCTCCTTTCCCTAGATTCTCCAGAAAGCCTTCGACTCTAGTGTACTGGCCATATATGTTTAGGGTACTGAAGCGATGGGGTTTCGGCTCTAAATTCATGGGAATCTTATCTGCGCTCTATTCATGTACGGAAGCTAAACTCTGTGTACAGGGCCTATTCTCAGAAACCTATTAAGATCCGGAGGGCACACAACAAGGATGCCCCTTGTCTCCTATGCTATTCGCAGTCATGATCGAATCTTTGGCTATAGCTATTCGTGATGACCCGGATATCAAGGGAATTAAATGCTCTCAAAAGGAACATAAATGTGCATTATTTGCAGATGATCTATTACTTTTCATAACCTCACCTCCATCCTCTCTTCCTGAAATTATTTACCTATTGACTGACTTCGCTAGAGTGTCGGGCCTCAAAGTAAATTGGGCTAAATCCAGAGCGCTTAATGTGTCACTCCCTGAACCCACAGTTTTAATGTTAAAAAAACAAATATGAATTCAAATGGGAAATTTCATCTATCAAATATTTAGGAATCAACCTGACTTCGAAGTTTGAGAATCTCTATTCTGCCAACTATCCTCCTACGTTTTAAAAAACTCGAGAAAGATTTAAATGAATGGGGTTCCCAGAAAATAGGATGGATTGGTAGGATTAATTCGGTTAAGATGACTCTGCTCCCCAGACTTTTATATCTCTTCCGCTCATTGCCCATCCCAATAATTAAAAGTCACCTAAAATCATTTCAGGGCAAAATCACCAGATTCGTTTGGAACAAGAAGGGTCCGCGTGTTCCTTCTCGAAGCCTCTTCAATCTAACTGAACAGGGGGGTTTAGGAGTCCCGAATTTGTGGTGGTACTACCAGTAGATATGTGCATTCCCGTTCGTACGAATGTTATTTTCGTACGAAAATGTTCATTTTCGTACCCGCGGGATAATGTGTACATACGAAAACGGTAAAGCACCAAAATACGAAAACGACGGGATAACGGATGAGCCGCATAACGAACGACCGCAAATACGAACGAACGATCCGACGGGAAAAAACGACAAAACGAAAATGGCAAAATAATGAAAATTAAATCTGTATCAAGAGGTTTGCATTGTGTATTTTGTTTAAATCTGTTTTGTGTTCGTTTTCAGTTGTATGTTCATTGTTCAATGACATCTATAACAAAAGAATTTCATTATGTATATTGAATGAATTCTTTTTTCTTTTTTCTGTGTATTCAAAATACTGAATGCAATTTTTTTGTTATAGGTGTCATATCAACATACGAAAATAACAAAAGAAACAGGTTCAAATGCAAACCTACTGTTTATGGGTTTTTTAATGGCCAGAGAGTTATGCCGCGTACACACGATCACTTTTTGCGATGAAAAAAAACGACGTTTTTTCAAACTTCATTTTCCAAAACGACGTTGCGTACACACCATCGTTTTTCCCAAAAAGTCTAGCAAAGCGCCGTGACGTCCATCACGTACGACGGAACTATAAAGGGTCATTTCCATGCGGAAGACGGCCTCTTTTGCTGATATTGTGTTGCTGCGTGTTAGTAAAAGTTTGGTGAGAGACGATTCGCGCTTTTCAGTCTTCGTGCTTTAATATCGTTTACTGTCGTACAGTTTGTGCTTTTGGGGTCGTATTTGTGATACAGTGCTTGTTTTCCAATCGTATCTGTTTTGGCAGTGCGTTCTTGTCTACACGTTCCTGTTTTGCAGGTCCGTTCTTCAAAGGCATTTCTGTACTTCAGAGCGGTGTTTTAGTGCGATCTGATTTGACGACCGTTTTCTAGCCATGTTGCGGGTACGTTCTCGTCGCCGAGATCGTGCTGTGCTTCTTGTTGGGATGTGTGCTGCATCCCGGCTCCGGTCCTTGAGGAGGGCGAGAAGGACTTTGTGGGCCAAGGACTGGTTTCTTCGCAGGGACCAGTTCTCTCATATGCCTCTGCTGCGGGAGATCCGAGAAAATAACCCTGATGATTTCAGGAATTTTCTTCGGATGTCTGACCCCGTATTTCAGCAGCTTTTGGCTTCGGTGTCGCCTTATATCACCAGGCAGGACACCGTTATGCGGGAAGCCATCACTGCTGAGCAGCGGCTAGTTGCCACCTTGCGGTACCTGGCAACAGGGAGAAGTCTGCAGGACTTGAAGTTCTCGACGGGCATCTCCCCCCAGGCTCTGGGCCTCATAATTCCCCAGACCTGTTCTGCCATCATTCATGTTCTGCAGGAGGACTATATTAAGGTAAGTGGTGGCCTTTAAAGGCACAAACTATGTTTTATTTAGGCTTTTGTATTTGTTTCAATTTGTTTGGTTTTAAACAGTCCCTAATTAACCTGTTTGTGATCTGCTGGTAATGTTCCCTTTCATCTCCATGCATGCTGTATTCATTTTATATTTGCTCCTACATGCATCTTTTGTTTTGCCAACCTGTCCAGGTTTTTTTTTTTTTTTTTTGTGTCCCAAACCCACCTAGCCTAGTCCCCCTATATTTTGTCCTATATTGTAGTGCTGTCTATAGAAGTCCCTATATCCCCCTATATGTTGTCCTATATTGTAGTGCACGCACAACCCCCCCCCTCTTTTTTTTGTAATTGTATAAATTAACATTTTTTTAGTATTTAATTTTTTTTAGAGGTCTCAAACTCATTTTGGGCCTCCACTCCCCTTATTTTTTGTAGGATTGTGACCATCAGAGGGTGTGATTAATCTGCTTTAGTGATCTCTTCTTTTTTTCCTATTTTTAACCACTTCCCTACGGCCGTACGACTATATGCGGCCGCAGGGTGGTTCTAAATCTCTGGGCTGCCGTTTTTTCACGGCAGCCTCTTTCTGTGTTCCCAGCGTGCGCTCCAGAGCACGCAGCGGGGAACTTGTGTACTGGCCGTGTCCCTTGGACACAGCCAATCACAGCTCGCCGCGAACGGCCAATCAGAGTGGCCGTTTGCAATGCGATCTGTGCAGCCAATGAGAGATGATCTCATATGTAAACATATGAGATCATTTCTCATTGCCGGCTCTCACAATGACAGCGTCCTGTCACTGGAGAGAGCAGAC
This sequence comes from Rana kukunoris, assembly GCA_029574335.1. Lineage (NCBI taxonomy): Eukaryota > Metazoa > Chordata > Amphibia > Anura > Ranidae > Rana > Rana kukunoris. The sequence goes on along the minus strand of CM056053.1, from coordinate 351,067,543 downwards.
CGATCAGTGTTCCTTATACATGGGGACACAGATCGGTCACCCCCCCCTCCCCCCACAGTTAGAACACAATGCAGGATACACATTAACCCCTTCCTCACCCCCTAGTGTTAACCCCTTCCCTGCCAGTCACATTTATACAGTAATTAGTGCATATTTATAGCACTGATTGCAGTATAAATGTGAATGGTGCCAAAAAGGTGTCAAAAGTGTCCGATGTGTCCGCCATGTTGTCGCAGTCGCAATAAAATTCGCAGATCGCCACCATTACTAGTAAAAAAATAAATAACAAATAATAATTCTGTCCCTTATTTTGTAGGTGCTATAGCTTTTGCACAAACCAGTCGCTTATTGCGATTTTTTTTGATTTTTTTTTTTTTTTAACCAAAAATATGTAGAAGAATACGTATCGCCCTAAAATGAATTTTTTATTTTATAGCAACAAGTAAAAAATATTGTTTTTTTTTTTAAAAATAGTCGTCGTTTTTTTGTTTATAGCGCAAAAAATATAAACCGCAGAGGTGACCAAATACCAGCCAAAAGAAAGCTCTATTTGTGGGGAAAAAAGGACGCCAATTTTGTTTGGGAGCCATATCGCACGACCGCGCAATTGTCAGTTAAAGCGACGCAGTGCCGCAAGCTGAAATTTCACATGGTCAGGAAGGGGGTTTACATGCCCAGTAAGGAAGTGGTTAATAATACTTCAAATTAATGTTTGTTTTTTTGGTATCAAAAAATGTTTTGGGATGTTCTTTTAGGAATGTTTGTTTGATATTTTTTTATTTTTTTGGTATCTACAGTTCCCCACCACGCCACAGGAATGGCAGACTGTGGCAGCGGACTTCTCCCGGCGATGGAATTTTCCAAACTGCGGAGGAGCTATTGACGGCAAGCACGTCCGCATCGTGCCACCACCCCATAGTGGATCCATTATTTCAATTACAAGGGGTTCCACAGTGTTGTTCTGATGGCGGTGGTGTCTGCCAATTACGAGTTCTTGTATCTTGATGTTGGGAAAAATGGGCGGATGTCGGACGGTGGTGTCTTTGCCGAGACGGAGTTCGCCCAACGGCTTCTTTCCGAGGACCTGGGATTGCCGCCTGCGGAGGATAATGAAGAGGGTCTGCCCTTCGTTTTTGTTGCAGATGAGGCTTTCGCCTTGGGTCCTCACCTCATGAGGCCATTTCCCCAACGCGCCCTCACCCCTGAGAGGAGGGTGTTTAATTACAGGCTGGCCAGAGCCAGACGTGTGGTGGAAAATGCCTTTGGCATCATGGCCAGCCGTTTCCGGCTATTTCTTACTGCCATAAACATGGCCGAATACAAGTTGAATTATATAATTACATGCTGCTGCATTTTACACAACTATTTAAAAAAACATTCTTCTTCTTACCTAACCCTTTTGCCTGATGACCCTGTTGACATTCCAGAGGCAGCTCGTGACGCTGCCCATCCCCAATTGGCCCCCCGAAACGCACGTGCTGTGCGTCAGGCATATGTGGACTACTTTATGGGTAGGGGGGCCATTCCAATGCCAGATCTTGGCTGAATAATTAAATTTATTTTTTGCCTCAAACAGTCTTTTCTTTGTTCTTTAATTAATTTATAAGGTTTGTGTTTTTATTTTATCTCCTAGGTCAGTGATGGCGACCTTGTCACCCCAGATGTTTTGGAACTACATTTCCCATGATGCTCATGCATTCTGCAGTATAGTGGAGCATCAAGGGAAATGTAGTTTCAAAACATCTGGAGTGCCAAGGTTCGCCATCACGGTCCTAGGTTATCATAGTGCCATGTGTTTGTGATGGACTGAAATAACTATCCCTCATTGTTTAATGTTCTCAGCATACATTTTTTTTAGGTATTTTCTAGGGTTGTCCCGATACCACTTTTTTAGGACCGAGTACAAGTACGGATACTTTTTTTCAAGTAGTCGCCGATCCCGAATACCGATACTTTTTTTTTAAATGTGTCCCCAAATGCAGCCATGTCCCCCACATATGCAGCCATGTATGTCCCCCATATTGCAGCGATGCGTCCCTCATACCTTTTTAGATATGCTGATGCCGCCTCTGCCGCATACCGCCGTATCCCCCTGCACAATCGCGTAGCGCAGGGGTCTCCAAACTATGGCCCTCCAGTTGTTCAGGAACTACAATTCCCATAATGCTTAGTCATGTCTGTGAATGTCAGAGTTTTACAATGCCTCATGGGAAATGTAGTTCCGAAACAGCTGGAGGGCCGTAGTTTGGAGATCCTTGGCGTAGCGCATTACAAGCTTTCATTCTAAAAACTTGTAAATGGCCGCGCTTCGTGTTTTTAAAAACTCCCCTTCTCCGGATGGAGGGATCCGTCCAATCCGGAGAGGGGGAGTGTCAATACACGGCCATTTACAAGTATTCAGAATGAATGCTTGTAATGTAAGCTATGCGATTGTGCAGGGGGATAAGGCGGTATGCGGCGGCGTCAGCATATCTAAAAAGGTATGAGGGACGCATCGCTGCAATATGGGGGGGGAAGTATTCTATTTAGGTATCGGGGGTATTTGCGGGAGTACAAGTACTCCCGCAAATACTCGGCATCGGTATCGGGACAACCCTAGTATTTTCTATTAATCATTGAGCTTAAATAACAAGACACATATTTTACTGTAAATTTTTTATTTTTTGCATCTTGAAAAACATAACTTTTTGACATAAAATTTTTTAAAAACATTTTTTTTAGTTACAAAACAAATATATATTTTTTGTTTTTGTTTTTTTTTATAACATTCCAAAAATAAAATCACTTTTTTTTTTTTTTTTTTACATTATTCAAAAAATAAAATCACTTTTTTTTATATATTTATTTTTTTACATTATTCAAAATCTAAAATCACATTTTTTTTTTTTTCATTATTCAAAAAATAAAATCACTTTTTTTTTTTTACATTCAAAAACTAAAATCACTTTTTTTTTTTTTTTTTTTTTTTTTACATTATTCAAAAAATAAAATCACATTTTTTTTTTTATTATAAACCAAACCTTTTTTCTATTACAAAATAAACACTAAATAAATCAAAACCTACCCAAATAATCTATTAAATTTTTAATTTGTGTCTCCAGCCCTTTTGATTTTTCTACCACTTCTCGTGCAGTGTCCTGGATGTCCTCTAGTTGTTCCCTGAAGGACCATATTTCGGACAGCACAAATTTGGCAGTATCCCTGTCCATTGTCGCTGCACGACTTGCTCCTGAAATGTGGGAACAAAAAAGGTATTAAAATTCGGAAAACCTACATGTAGATCATGGGTCTTCAAACTACGGCCCTCCAGTTGTTCAGGAACTACAATTCCCATCATGCCTAGTCATGTCTGTGAATGTCAGTGTGTTACAATGAATGCCTCATGGGATGTGTAGTTCCACAACAGCTGGAGGGCCGTAGTTTGAGGATCCCTGATCTAGATTACCTGGGTATGAGTGTTGTGTAGGAAATTTACTGGATGTGGTGGCAGCGTCATCATCCCTCGGGGGTGGGGCTTCGGAAGTTCCAACCTGCCTTGCTGCTTCACTGCGCCCTACGAGATTGAAGATAGGGAAAAAAGAAAGGTAAAAGATTATAAAGAGATATGAGTGAGAACTAAAAATACAAGTACAGAGTATATAAACATGTGCAGAATCCACTGCTGAGCAGACTCTCCTTTTTCTGTTTATTGGTCATATTTACTAAGCTTTTCACATCGACTTTAATTTAGGTACAAATCTACATTACAAAAGATCACAAGTGAAGTCACATTACAACAAAAATGGCAAGATTCCTGTTTGGGGACACATGAATTGGTCGTAGGAGTCGTCGTTTGTTCAAATAATAACAAATACAAAGACGTTTTTTGGGAATGATATAGTGTTTATACACTCCTTTTTGTCCATGCGAACTAGGCGCATGATGATATTTAGCACGAAGATTGTCGTTTAGTAGGTCGAAAAACAACGTATAAACGACGACTTCTCCGACCACTTTTTGTGCCCACAAACAGATACAGTACAACCTGAAATTAAAATCACATGGCACAATTAACAAACACCACAAATGTGTCAAAAAATAAAAAAAACTTACTTTTTCCCCGAATCAGCCTCTTGATATGCTGGAGTTGTTCAGGCTCTCTGTTTTTGAGGTCTGACCACCTCTTTCTCAATTGTTCTCGAGTCCTGCGTTGGCCAAATTTTTGATGCAGCCTCCTGATCACCTTCTCCATGATGTCGGCCTTCACCCTGTTTGGATGCAGGTAAGGGCCATGCTTCCCGTCATAATCCTCCCTTTGTAAGATGGTGACCATCTCCACCATCTCTTGGAAGGCCATGTTTGAGGCCTTGTACCTCCGCCGGGATCGTCCGGTTGGCTGGGCCTGGCCTGCCTGATGGCTTGAGCTTGCCATGTTTCTCTCCATCTTGTTCTTGCCTAAAACACACCCACAAAGAAAGATCGAGAAAGGGGCGTGGAAAAGACGAGACCGAACGTCAGGGGCGGGATCTCGTGCATCGCGTCACACGTTCGCGCCGTTTTAAAGGGATCCACGCCATTGCAAGCGCCGTTCACAACCTGCGGAACAAGGCGGAAGAGACGATCGGATCATAAGACGGTATGTATCTGGATTATGGACATTACAAATATTAGGGAACAGTGGATTATTGTGTGGGCTAGAAGATATGGGGGGTTCATTGCAAGCGCCGTTCACAACCTGCGGAACAAGGCGGAAGAGACGATCGGATCATAAGACGGTATGTATCTGGATTATGGACATTACAAATATTAGGGAACAGTGGATGATTGTGTGGGCTAGAAGATATGGGGGGTGATTTACTTAAAGGAAAAGACACTTTGCACTACAAGTGCACTTGTAAATGCAGTCGCTGGACATCTTGAGGAGGACATGCAAGGATAAATTTAGAAATAGCATTTTAGCATGCACATCATTGTCTGATACAATCAGCAGAGCTTCCCCTCATTTCTGATCTACCCCTCTCAGATTTATACAACGATTGCACTTCCAAGTGCACTTTCAGTGCAATTGAAGTGCAGAGTGTATTTTCCTTTCATAAATAACCCCCATGGTGTTTAAAAGCTAATTAGTAGTAGTGGCTTGACTGACACTAGGCTTTGTTTTTTGTTTTGTACATGCAGAACTAATGGAGGCCTTTAAGGATCCGGAATTTCTGACAGAATTTATCCAGAGATGGAAGGAACATCCAGTTCTCTGGCAATCCAAAAGCAAAATTAATAAAAACAAAGATGCCCGGAAGAAAGCAAAGGAGGCCCTGCTTGAATATGTAAAAACAAGGGTCCCCAACGCTACATTGGAGACTGTTAAGGCTAAAATCAATTCGCTTTGGGGCACCTACAGGACCCAACGGTCACAAGTCCTGGCCTCGATGAGATCTGGGGCTGCAGCTGACAGCGTCTACAAGCCTAACCTGTGGTACTATAGTCAGATGCAGTTCCTGGATGATCACATAGAGTCCAGGCCATCCATGTCTACCCTTCCCCCAAGGAGACAGTCCAGTGTTCCCTGCAGTCAGCCCTCCAGTGTTCCCTGCAGTCAGCCCTCCAGTGTTCCCTGCAGGCAAGAGCAGGCAAGCTCAGAGGAAGAGCCTGAGTTCATGGAGGAGGCAGATTGTGACCCATGGAGCCAGGTATTGCATTTTCAGATTCATTTTTGTAATGCAAAGTATAATAATGATGAGTAATTTATGTTACAAGTGATTGAAATTATATAAATGTTTGGCCAAAAAATTTGGAACATATCACTAAGCAATAGTGGCAAAACAGAATGGGGACAAGATACATAAATGCAGAGGTCATAATGAATGTGTGTCATTTTCTTGTACGCCATTAGGTACACCATACAGTGGCCGCAGATGTTAAACACCCTTTTTAGCCATTAACATTTTGTCCACCCTAAAGTAAAAAAACGGTTGGGTAAAGGCCCCCTACTTTGGAATTTCAGTCAACATCAACCCCCCCGCCCCCAGCTCCAGGGGGCACATATCTAAAGCTGTGTAAGGGGCCACAGAATTAGGGATGGAGGGCCTGTGATAAATATATTTTAGCATTCAATTATGATATGTCATTAAGTTAGAAATGTGTGTGATGAATGAAGCCAAAAAATAAAATATGTCCCTTTTTTATTATACACAGGCAGAGCAAAGCCAGGAGGAGGCAGGCCCCACAGGGAGCCAGGGGGAGGCAGGCCACGCAGGGAGCCAGGGGGAGGCAGGCCACGCAGGGAGCCAGGGGGAGGCAGGCCACGCAGGGAGCCAGGGGGAGGCAGGCCCCACTGGGAGCCAGGAGGAGGCAGGCCCCAGTGGGAGACAGGAGTCACGCCAGCGTGATTGTATCTCCCAAATCCCTCCTATCCGGAACCCAGCAAAAAGGGCCAGAAGGCTCATGCAGATGGAGGAGGAGACCCAGGCCATGCTCCGTGAAGCAACTTTGGCCATCAGAGAGCAGCCCAGTGAGGAAGAGGGATTCGCAGCGCTGATCGCTGCCAAGCTTAAAAATCTAGAGCTGGGCCAGCGTGTGCGCTGCGAATCCCTTATGTTCCAGATCATGAGCATGGCCACACTGGGACAGCTCAATGACGATATTGGCATTGGGCTGATTCGCACTCCTGTCCTTACTGCGCTTCCTGGTCCTGCTCCATCTCCAGCCCCTGCTCCTGCTCCATCTCCAGCCCCTGCTCCTGCTCCTTCTCCTGCTCCTCCTCTTCCTGAGCCTGCTCTGGCTCCTGGCACGTCGGCTCCAGAAACACAGCCCCTGAGGACTCGGCCTGCAGGGAAGGCTGCAGGGAAGGCTGCAGGGAAGACTGCAGGGAAGGCTGCAGGGAAGGCTGCAGGGAAGAAGAAGAAGTGAGGAGATGATGCCCCGAAGCGAATTTTTTTTGGCCTTCACAGCCTTCATTGTTTTCTTGGTGGACCCTTGTGTTTACAACTTCAAGCAGGGTCTCCTTTGTTTTTATCCAGGCTTCTTTGTTTTTATTTGGTTTTGCTTTTGGATTGCCAGATGGTTGTACTTTTTATTTATTTACCTTTTTAACCTGAATAAAGGTATATTTTGGTTGGTTTGCAAATTTTGACCATGTGTATTTTTTTACAAACAAATATAGAGATTGTTATAGTGAGTAGGCAGACACATTTTAAAAATTAAAACGACATTAAACAAGGAACAACAACCTCCTTGTGGGTAAATGAAACCACAAAAAATAAGCTGCTGTGGTCACTTCACACCCTCCAAAATCCTTAAAAAAAAATTTTAGTTCAAAACATCTGTTAAAAGATATTACCCCAAAAAAATTACGTGTCCCAAAAAACAAAAAATAAATAAAAAAAAAGGGCCCAAAAAAATAATAAAGTCAAAAGGTTGACAGAAATATGTCAAACAAGATGAGCCACAACAAACTAGGAGTTTAGGGTAGCTTGGAAATGGTTTTAAAAAGCATTGTGGCAAATACAGCGCATTGTTTTCTTCATTAGATTTAAAATAACGAATGTGCTTAATCCATTCTAAACAGTAGTTTTACCAGAACGAGCTCTCCCATCTCAGAAATTGCTTCTGAGCACGCGCGGGTTTTAAAACGTCATTTTCTATGTCGTTTTGCCCACACACGATCATTTTTTATGACACAAAAAACGACGTTTTGAAAAACGACACAAAAAATTCAAGCATGTTGGAATTTTTTTTTTGGTCGTTTTTTTAAGACAAAAAACGACGTTTTGCCCACACACGATCAATTTAAATGAGTTTTTAAAAAACGTCGTTTTTTTCATCGCAAAAAACGACCGTGTGTACGCGGCATTAGGCTGGCCATACATGATTTTCTGTGCAATTTTCTTTAGATTTACCTTCAACTATGTAGTGCAAGGGCCTGCCTGATTGCATACAATTGAAAGTGTTTAGTTTGACCTCATATATGGTTTTTGGTAAATCTAAAAGAAAATTGTACAAGAAAATTGAACATGTATGGCCAGCCTCAGTGACTGAAAGCAGCTTCTCTTTTGTGCAGAGTAGTGAGTACACTTGTATAGTAAAGCCTAATAAACTTTTCTGTGGATTTTCATCTGAGGGGAGATCAGTTGGCCAGACTTCTGAACCCAAAAATGGTTTTCTGATGCAGTTTAAAAACAAACGAATTTTCTGAGAACGATCGGAAAACGATCGTTTTTATGTGTGTTGTTAAAATAGTCTGACCAAGTGTATGGGGCTTAACAATAGTATTGTAACTCTCTGGCCATTCAAAAAAAAACATAAACAAAAGATTTGCATTTGAACCTGTTTCTTTTGTTATTTTCGTATGTTGATATGACACCTATAACAGAAAAAGGAATTCATTCAATATACATAATGAAATTCTTTTGTTATAGATGTCATTGAACAATGAACATACAACTGACACTAACAAAAGAAAAGCATTCAAGATACACAGAATGCAAATTGACGAAAATTAACGATAATTATTGTCTAACAAGAAACGAACATGAATTAAACAGAATAACGAATCATCCCGCATGTACGAAAATAAAACGGTAACGGAAATACGAAACGATCGGAATATGAAAAAATCGCGTCGTACGACAAACGAACGGAAACGAACGGGAAAACGGGCGTCTTACGAAAAACGAACGGAAACGAACAGACGGGACCATACGAAACGGAACAAAAAAAAACGAAAATTTTTTCTGTGCACATGTCTAACTACCAGTCTGCTAGGTTGGCCCAACTATCTGAAGTATATCTTAAAAAGGACCGTCCTGATTGGATTAATATAGAAGAACAAGAATCTTCTGCGTTTACTATAGAAAATTTGATGTGGTGTACCCCCAAACACAGACCCGCTATTATGTCCCCAACCCTTTCTCAAGCTTTAGTAATTTGGGATTCACTTAGGAAAAATCCTTCTCTGGTCTCGAAAGGTCAACCCTTAGCGGAGGTTTTCCTGGATCCGATCTTTGCATCTAGAGTCGACGTTCAAATGGTGGCATGACAAGGGGGTGTACCGCATTGGACAGCTCTTCTCAAGATTGGGCCCTTTACCCGAACAATTTTTTGTTGATAATTTTGATCTCCCCTCCTCCGAGAGATTGAGATTCTCTCTATTACATGATTACGCCCAAAATCTTTGGTCTGATAATCTAATTTCTGGCTCCCTATCTCCATTTGAACATAGATGCGACCAAGCCTCGGCGAGACGGGGTAATATCTCAGTTATTTATAAATCTCTCGCGACAAATGATACAAAATTACCCCACATGCTCGCTTGGGAAAGAGAACTTGGAGATGAATGGGACTTAGAGGATTGGTATGGAAATTTTGCTAGATCTATCAAGGGTTTGCTAAGTGTATCTCTGGCGGAAGCCAATGCGAAAATCTTTACTAGATGGTACATGGTTCCTCTTAAATTGGCCTCGATGTATCCTTCATACTCACCCTTATGCTTTAGAGGTTGCCAGGGAATAGGGTCCATGTTTCACACTTGGTGGGAATGTCCAAAGATTCGGGGTTATTGGAATAAGGTGTTTCACATTGTCAGACGAGTAACAGGGTGTAATGTGCATCAGTCTCCAGCAATCGCTCTATTGAATGGTCTAATCCCACAAATCTCGAAGGTTACCAGAAAACTGATTCTATTTATCCTGACAGGCGCCAGAATTACTATTGCAGCCGCATGGAAGAAACAGTCGGTCTCTATTCTACACATGAAGAGAAAAGTCACATGGATCATGGAGCAGGAAAAGAGAATTAGTTTAATGTTAGATAAAACTATTTTGTTTACTGAAACTTGGGAACCGTGGCTTAAGTACATGGGAATCCCCTATACTCCGGGGATACAGTAGTGGCTGTTGCTCCGGACTGATGCATAATCTTGGCAGGTGGGCTTACTCTTTCCTCTGAACTCTTTACTCTTCTCATCTCTATCTCCCCCCCCTTCTCTTCCTCCCCTTTTCCCCTTTTTTTTTTCTCTCCTTTTCTTTTCTTTTTTTCTCTTAATTTTAGATTCGAGAAGACTAAACATAGTACATTACTTCTCATAATGTGATATTCTCACTTTGGGGATAATGGGTTCGGAAATACTCATTATATATCGGGTTTTTCTATTATAGTTAACCCTGGGTAGGATGTTGTCTTGGTTCTTTAGACAAATGTTAGATCAAGTTGCTTTTGGGGAGGTTGGGTGGAGGGGACAGGTCCACCTCTAGGATACAGAGTGATCCCAAGAGGGGTGTCGGAGAGGCAGAGATTGTCCTGGATACCCACCTTCTTGAGGTCTATGAAAGATTGGTCTACTACATCCCTCATTGCTTTAATATTCTGGATCTCGGGGGATTAGGGAGGTGATTTGGGACGAACTATATTACCTATGGGGTTCTGATTTATCTTAATAGTTCTCATTTCTCTTTGCAGTTCAATAAGTACTACCCTCTGGGGTTAAAAATGTTGGAAACGATAAACACTGAATGTACCTGTTTATTCTCAAATGTATGTTCAGCCGTAATATTTACTGTGTTATTTGGCGCATAGCTGTATATTTTATATTTTTTTGTTTTGAAAATAAACTTAAATTTGAATCTGCTCTTTTCCACATGCAGCTGTTCTCCTCCCCTTCTGCTCCCAGAATGCATCTCTCCAGCATTATTTAACGATCTTAAGAGTTATTTTAACGTCCCAAATCTTAATAATAACGTCTGAGTAGTTAGCATAACGATTGAATAAAGAGTCAGTTGAAAACCATAACGACTATGTTAAATAACGATTATAGCTTTCGTGAATACCATGTTTGCTAGCGTTAAATAAGGAGTGCTAATTTAACAACTGAAGAAAACCAATAACGTTTCTCTTTGTGAATTGACCCCATTGGGGGTTATTTATGAAAAGCAAATCCACTTTGCACTACAAGTGTACTTGAAATTGCACTGAAAGTGTACTTGGAAGTGCAGTCTCTGTAGATCCAAAGGGGGAAATGCAAGGAAAATAAAAAACAGCATTTTAGCTTGTACATGATTGGATGATAAAAATCAGCAGAGCTTCCCCTCATTTCAGATCTACCCCTCAGATTTACAGTGACTGCACTTCCAAGTGCACTTTCAGTGCAATATCAAGTGCACTTGTAGTGCAAAGTGGATTTGCCTTTCGTAGATAACCCCCAATGTTTGACAAAAAGACAGTTCAAATGCACCTCAACAGGACATGTGGTGTGTGATAAAAACGCAACGCAAAACAAGTCCAACACAGGCTATGAATTTCCCCTGTCTACTATTCTATTGAAATAGGAATTCGTTGACACCTGTGTTTGGTGTAATGCCTTGTACACACGATCAGTCCAAACTGATGAAAACGGACTGAAGTTAATTTTCATCGGTTTACAGTCTGATGGTCTGATGTGCGTACACACCATCAGTTCAAAAACCGGTCGTGTCAGAACGCAGTGACGTAAAACACAACGATGTGCTGAAAAAACTGAAGTTCAATGCTTCCAAGCATGCGTCGACTTGATTCTGAGTATGCGCGGATTTTGAACCGATGCTTTTGCGTAGTAACGATTGGTTTTGACCGATGGTCAGACCTCCATCACTCCGATTTTAAAGCAAGTTTTAAAACTTTGGACTGAAGGACAAAAGACTGATGGGCCATACACACGGTCGGTTTGGACCGATGAAACTGAACTTCAGTCCGTTTTCATCGGTTTGGACTGATCATGTGTACGAGGCCTGAGTTTCAAATGCACATTAAATGCAGAAAAAACAACACCACTCACCACCAAGCACTACATCAACCACCAAAACAGCACTGCTCAGAGAAAAGGAGTTGATTGTAGCAATAAGCCGGGGGTGTGGCAGATTGGGGGGGGACTCGGACCTCTGAACTCTATGCTAAACAGAGGTCTAGCTACCTGCTGTGCTGCAAGCGAATGGTATTTTAACCCTTGCTGTAGCAGATGTTAGCATTATTAAATAAGACTGACTGCACTAAAGCAAAAATACAGGAATGTTCAGCTGGGTTTTAAGCTTGCAGGACCTATAAAGATCTCATCACAGAGCTTAAAGGACAGTGAGTTCAAAGAAAAATGTGAAGCAAATTCTTTTAAAATTTGTCTTTATTTGTATAGGTATATTAAATAACCAAAGGTGTTTAATATGTCCATTTAATCCTCAAAATAGTTAAGCACTTACATCAGTATATCCGACTCCTCAATGTTCTATTAGCCCAAAAAAAAATGCAAACACATGATTATATTCTAATTTAAATGTGGAAAGTTAATTATTAGTTAGATACCAAATGGTGACTTGTAAAAAGCATATGTGTATTAAATCTAGCAAGAATATTGATTTCACATATGGCCAAAGGAAAATGGCAGCTGTGACAGTCATTACGCCTTGAGGTGGTCTGTGAATGATATACTGAACAGTAGGTTATGAGCTGCTATTAGTGTTCCAACCAGCAATTGCTAATGCTTTCATATAAGGTTTCTATTTAAAACATGATAATGTATTAAATAAGACCCTGGATTTTAACTAGTAATTGAAATATCCAGCATTGTGACCTTTTCGAACTGAACTGGGTAAGTTATGATTGTCTATGTTTCTGACTGTGTGTGTGTGCGTGTATATACGGGTATAGATATAGATATATATCTATATATATATATATATATAGAGAGAGAGAGAGAGAGAGATTAGAAATTTAGAGTGTGTAGACAATACAGAAAAAAATACAGAAATTGTACTTTTAAACAGAGCAGTCAAGTAGCAAAAAAAAAAGTAGTAAAAAAAGCATGTTTTGTTTGTGACATCTTATGTTCTTAACCACATCGGCCTTGGAAGATTTTCACCCTTAATGACCAGGCCATTTTTTTTGATATGGCACTGCCTCGCTGTAACTGACAATTGCATGGTCGTGCGACGCTGTACCCAAAGAAAATTTGCTTTTTTCCCACAAATAGGGCTTTTTTTGTGATATTTGATCACCTCTGTGCTTTTTATTTTTTGCGCTCTAAACAAATAAAGGCCAACAATTTTGAAAAATATTATTAAAGAAAACAACTATATTTTTTACTTTTTACTATAGTAAATATCCTTTTTTTCGTGGGTGATTTGTTGAGGCAATGGCTGGTGTTTGCGCTTCAATCATCACAGCACCATGGTTGATATGGTGTCAGGCTCATTGAAGTGTATCATTTCCATTATTACATAGTAATAAAAAAATAAATAGTTCAACTCACCATAATGCAGAGACCCTGACTGTGTTATTTGCCACAGTCACCTGCCACCAAATTCAGCTTGTCACTTGCCACCGTCACCTGCCAATAGATACAGCTTGTCACTTGCCAGATGCCGATTGTTACTTGGCAAGTGAGGGTGGAACAGCAGTGATGCGGGCAGGGCAGTGAGAGATGTAATTTCTCTGCTCGCCCGCCGCACCTCAGTGTAGTGTTCGCAGCTGGCTGTGAGGATTAGACGGTGGTGATGAGGGGCGGGCGGTCAGAGATGACGTCATCTCTCTGCACGCACGCAGCACCTCAGACAGTGTTGTGTTTGCGGCCAGTTGTGATGTCATCTCTCTGCTCGCCCGCCACAGACGAACCTCTGAAAGCGCAGCATTCGTGGCCGTGCTGCAAACATGCTACGGCCCAGCAGCGGGCCGCGGCCCGGGGGTTGGATAACCCTGCCTTAAGAGGCCGTTTGTGTGTAGTAATGACAGTGAATGTTTAGATCAGCCTTTCTAAACCTTTTTAAGACAGAGGAACCTTTAAAATAACTTTCTGGTCTCAGGGAACCCCTGTTAGTAATTACTATATCGGAAACAGAAAAGAGTATGGACCTGTGAACCGACCTCAATGAGATTAGCGAGGAGTGCTGCCCACAATTAGGGGGAGGGTGTTTTTGTATATATGCATACTGTATAAATGAAAAAAAAGGAAAAAGTTCTCTAATCGCCCACCAGCAACTACCTGACACAGTGACGTCTGGCTGACAAACTTTCTCTGTGCCCTCCACATCAAGCCTGGGACACCGGAAACCACCGGCACCACCGTGCTTGACAGGACCGTGCTCTACAAACCTGCTTTGAACTCCTGTGACATCTTGCTTTTTTTTTTTCTTAGGAGACATTGCAAACTAATCCCCAGGAATCACTGGGGCGATCACAGCTAAAACAATGGAAAAACAAGCTGCGCAACTAAAGTGACCAATCTAATAACTTTGACACATAGTGATATGGTACAAATGAAAAAAATTCACATGGAACAAGTGATTTGCCCCATTGGTGAGATAATGATATATCCCAATGGCTACAAAAAATATATAGCAAAAGTAAAAGGTGAAAACAAGTCTGTTTTTCAACAACGAAAAAGTGCATCTGATGATATTTGATAGCTGTAAATTATCGTTCTCCTTCAAGCAGATAGTGACATCAATGCAAGGAAACCTCAGAATAGTGCATGAATAGACAAGACACCTCCACCTTTGAATCACACTGCCCCTTACCAGAGGGGAAGATCCCAACCAGAGATCTTCTGACGGCAGATGGCTTACTCCCCAGCCTAGGGGTTGTGTGGCAGGATATCCAAGAACCGAAATGTCTCCCACAGTTGACCAAAGATCAGTGTTGTTTAAAACCAATGTGGAGAAGGAAAAAAGCTAACATAGTGTGAACCCATATAGCAATTTATTGTAAAAAATTAAAATCACACTTACAAAATGTAGATAAAAATTTGCTTGTGAATATATATAGCCGGCCGACTAGCACAGCCGTTCACTCCGGGACACAGTATGCGGTTATAGACGTCAGCACGCCGCTACCCTACGTCGTTTCGTCTCAAAAAGACTTCGTCCCGCGATCACAGCTAAAGTGACACGCCCACTCCCGCGGCAGCTCAACCAGGAAGTGCCTGGTTCAGAAAAGACAAACAAGGTATGGAATTGAGTTAAAAAAAAATTAAAGTTAAAAAATTGACAGCAAACTTTAAATATAGACACTGAGCCCGTGTGATTAACGTTGACTTTAAAATGAGAGTGAACCTCCGCTTTAAGGAAATAACGATAAAACATTTAGTATAGAAAATCCCTTTCCCAGAGCCATCTGCTTACAAGTGTTCACATCAGCAAGCAGAAGAGCTAGTCCACTCTTGCTGATCTATGTACATAACATTTACGAATGCATTTTAAATGATTTTAGGAGCTTGTCAGAAATAAGAAACCGGAACTAATTGTAATACTGGGACATGTATATGAACACAATTGACTTCCTATCACAAAAGGACAGGACTCAGGGCTTTTCAGATGAGTCAGCTTTTACAAGTTTAAATGTTGAGAATTTTGCAGTCTTAACAAATATAGTAGGTCTGGTTAAAGCTAGGGTGACTAACAGTGAGGTCAGTAGAAGAAAGTATGTGCAATTAACAGTGTCTGTTTACCAAGATGAATTATTGTTTAGGAATTTATTTTAAGTAAGTGCAAGTAGGAGTTTGACATTGTTTTTTTTAAAGACCACTCACTTAAGTTTTTCCCCCAATGGTTGAGTTATAGGATGTTCCCATGAGAATAGGAAATACAAGTTTTTCACACATAAAAATAGTTAGCTAACTGTTTTACTGTAAAGAGGAAACAAAAAAGTGTAGTACACATTTTTCTTACTAAAAGAAAGTTGAAGATATTTCAGTTATATTAATGACTGTCAAAATAGGTTTAATCCCAAATAATAACAAATGCATTGATATTCATTCAAATAGTATTCTTTTTTATTTGGACAGACTCTACCTATGGCCCCAGTAGCTAAATACAATCAGTATTGTTCTTAATGGCTCTAAATCCAGGTCTATGAGATTGGAGCAATTGAGTTTTCTGGTTTGAGGACAACCAATACCCCCCCCCCTCTTTCTCTACATCTCCCCCCTTTCCCTACATAAACACCCACAAACTGGAGTCTGAAATTGAATTTTCACATCACAGTATCATAGAAGAAAACACTCTAATCCCATCCACAAAATTTGTAAAAACGAAAGGCTAATGAATCTGAATCTGAATCTGAGTGCCAAAATTTGGATGAAAGTGAAATTGACTGGGTTTTCTGACTCCAAAAGCTGGTCAACAAAAGTTTAACCAAAGCGATGCTCACTGCTCAACACAAGGATGTATACACTTATAATCATATCCGTTATATATCTAGCGGTGTCTGGCAGTGTTTTGGAAGAATGAAAGCAACAAAGTCCCATTTAGACACGTGCAATTCATTTTGTTATGAATTAAAATTCGGCCAAAATTTTCGTAATTCGGAGATTCGGATGTATCTGAATCACAATAGTAATGAATTTCAATGAATCCAAAATAAATTATAACGAAAACAAATTCATTCATATTCATCTGTTTAATGCAGACGACATGATGCGATAGTAAATTATTTCATTATATTAATTTTGTTAAAATGAATAATTTTTTAATTTTGTATATTCATCTGAATCGATTCGTATTTTCGGAAGTTATTTTGGCAGATTGGCTATATTTATTTTAATGTGTTAATTCATTTTTTCAGGAGATAACTTATGCACTTCAAGCCATCCCTACTAGGCCAACCAACAATAGAAATTGAGTAAGCTGATTGGACCATTTTGACTGGAGTCACATGTCTCAGAAATTAATGACTTAATTTCGGATTCATTTTTTATGTCATGATTTTGGGATTTCTAAAGAATCTGCCTCTCTCCAACCCCAACACAATAAGTAGGACTCATCATATCATCACTTTTAATACCTAACTGTAGTTATTGCAATATGTTTCCATTTCATATGTAGTGCATTTTGTATAATAATGAAAAATGTGAATGCAAAATAAAAACAAAATGGATTTGAATCAATTTTGATCATTTGTTATGCCATTACATTATTTCGGATGCTTAAAGGTTCATGTTTTTTCACCTTAATGCATCCTATGCATCTTAGGATTCCCGTTCGGCTATTTATTGGATAGATTGATAGCAGCACAGCCATTGGCTCGCGCTGCTGTCAATCAAATCCAATGACGCGGTGCGCCGGGGGGTGGAGCCGAGTCATGTACTCGGCGGCTATGGACGGCAAATACAGGACTCGGGAGCGTGCCTGCAAGGTAACCCCCTTGGGAGAGCGCTTCCCAGAGGGGGTTATCTGAGGCGGGGAGAAGCCGAGACAGCCGCTGTGGGACCCCAGAAAACGCCGTTCGGGGACACTCTGCACAGTGCAGCTCATTTTGCACAGAGTGTCCCCGAACGGCGTATGACATCTTTGTTATTTTTTTTATTTTTTTTATTGAACCTTTACAAATACTTTAAAACAAAAAAAGGCCCAAACTATTGCATCATGTCATCTGCATTAAACAGATGAATATGAATGAATTTGCTTTCGTTATAATTTATTTTGGATTCATTGAAATTCATTACTATTGTGATTCAGATACATCCGAATCTCCGAATTACGAAAATTTTAATTCATAACAAAATGAATTGCACGTGTCTAAATGGGACTTTGTTGCTTTCATTCTTCCAAAACACTGCCATACACCACTAGATATATACAGGATATGATTATAAGTGTATACATCCCTGTGTTGAGCAGTGAGCATCGCTTTGGTTAAACTTTTGTTGACCAGCTTTTGTGGCTTTCATGAAAGTAGCAATGAGGCTGCTAGAGCTACCAGAACTGCTCTGTTTTTTTTTCTGCAAGGGGCTGGATCTCCTGGCTGGAAACTCAAAAGCAACAGGGCAGCTGCATGAGATACAACATCTGTGCTAAATAAGGCTTGTAAGCACATCGGTGCCTGCTGGTTCACACAGGTCCTAATGCACTCTTAGCCACTTTGCGCTTACCTGCTTTTAAACTCTTATAATGATTTTCTGTGGAAACTCCATCAATTATAGCTATGTCTTAGAAAGGAGTTTATTTTAGTGAGACATGATGTTTAAATGTCATGTAGGTGATCCACCAGGAGTGTACATTAATTCCATTAGGATTGGTGCAGAATAATATCATAGTGGGCCTATTTAGCTGCCACAATTACACTGTGTAAGGGCCCTTAGCAGGTACTTGTCTGCCATGAATATAAGAATATACATTTTTTTTTCAGATATACTTAGACTAATAATGGCTATGGGGCCTTGCCCTCAGAACTAAAGTAATCCATTTTTCATGACTGTAGGGCTAGTAAAGAACGCTGATGTAATTATACCTCAACAATGTTTCACATAGAAACATACAATGACAGCATTATACATTCTCCATTCCATAAACCAGTTTTATTCATCTTTACTGCTGGTTCCACTTGTGACTGCGCAGACGCAGATTGTTTTTTCATTAGACTGACCGTGTTTGGCCTTCTCTTCCCTTGCACTGTGTTTATGGGTTAATTTATACTCCCAACCTTATTACCCATAAACACAGTGCTATCAATCAGGATCAAGCATCTGCAGGATGTAGGAGGAGTCAGAACTGACTGATTATGAATAATGTATGGCCTGCAGATGTGTGCTGAATGCAATAAGGCACAGAAGATGTATTCTTGAGCACTATTATATAGTTTCTGGTATACAAAATCAAATTACTATACTATGATGTTTATATAACTATACTGATAAGAAGAAATAAAAAGTTTAAATGCAAATGTTATTGTTCATCCACTTGCCGACCAGCCACAGTACATATACTGCAGCAGGTCAGCTCTATTGCACGAAATGACATACCTGTATGTTGTTTTGTGTAATAGATACTGTGGGATAGATACTCGATGTCCACCGGCAACCCACGATCGCTCCACAGAGAGGCAGAATGGGGATCTGCCTATGAAAAAAACGTGGATCCCCGTTCTGACAGGGGACATCACTGAGATCTGCTGTTCCTACTGATCAGAAACAGCGATCTCTGTGTTGTCCCAGTAAGCCCATCCCCCACACAGTTAGAACACACCCGGGAACACAGTTAGCCCCTTTATCGCCCCCTAGTGTTAACCCATTCACTGCCAGTGTAATTTATACATCGATCAGTGCATTTTATTTTAGCTCTGATCACTGTAATAATGTCACTGGTCCCCAAACAGTGACACTTGGGGTCAGATTGGTCCGCCGCAATGTTGCAGTCCCACTAAAAAAGAGAAATCACCGCCATTACCAGTAAAAAAAATAAAAAATAAAAATAAAAATCCATAAATGTATCCACTATTTTTTAGACGCTATAATTTTTGCGCAAACCAATCAATATATAGGCTTATTCCAATTATGTTTTACCAAAAAAATGCAGCAGAATACATGTTGGCCTAAACCGATGAATACATTTGTTTTTTATATATATTTTTTTGGATATGAATTATAGCAAAAAGTAAAAAATATTGTTTATTTTTCAAAGTTGTCAGCCTTTTTTTGTTTATAGAGCAAAATTTGGTGATCAAATACAACCAAAAAGAAATCTTTAATTGTGGGAAAAAAAGGACATCGGGTTTGTTTGGGTACAACGTCGCATGATTGAGCAATTGTCAGTTAAAGTGACACAGTGCCATATTGCAAAAACTTGCCTGGTCATTAAGGGGGTAAATCCTTCCGGGGCTGAAGTGTTTAACCACTTAAGACCCGGACACATACGCTGCTAAATGACCCAAGGTGTTTTTACAATTCGGCGCTGCGTCGCTTTAACAGACAATTGCGCGGTCGTGCGACGTGGCTCCCAAACAAAATTTGCGTCCTTTTCTTCCCACAAATAGAGCTTTCTTTCGGTGGTATTTGATCGCCTCTGCGATTTTTATTTTTTGCGCTATAAACTAAAATAGGGCCACAATTTTGAAAAAAATCACTATTTTTTTACTTTTTGTTATAAAAAAAATCAAATAAACTAAATTTTAGTAAAACATTTAGGCCAAAATTAATTCAGCCACATGTCTTTAGTAAAAACAAAAAATCGCAATAAAAAAAATAGCTACCTAGCGGGAACAGCGACACTAATACAGCGATCAGAAAAATGATCGCTTAGTGACGCTGGCAAAAGGGAGTGAAAGGGTTAACTAGGGCGGTGATCAGGGGGTTAAAACTTTATTAGGGGGGGTGGGGGGCTATCCTGAACCTAACACTAACTGTTTTTTACACTGCCTGTCACACTGACACTAAATGCAGTGATTAGATCACTGCATTCAGTGACACTGTGACAGGGGGGTGGGGGGGGGGGGGCGATCACAAGGGGTTAATGTGCCTATGTGAGTGTGTGTCAGTGTTGTGTTGGTGCACACTTACTGTGGATGTCTTCTCTCATCAGCAGCGGTGGGAAACACCGCTGCGATGAGAGGTGACATAATTTCCTCCTTCCAGTGTAAACACAGGAGGAGGAACTGAAACGAAGGGGGAGCGCTCCCATTGGCTGGGAGCGATCGCGGTGGGGGCGGAAAACACGGACATCCGCCCGCTCGTCGGCGATCGCTCCCAGAGCCAGGGGGACCCCCGCACGCCGCGGAGGGGGTCCCGATGGGACCCCCGAACCGCACGAAGGCGGGGACGTAAATTTACGCCCTTGTGCTTGTACGAGCCATGTTGTGGCCGTAAATGTGCGTGCGGGGTCCTTAAGTGGTTAATCACTTGCCTCCCAAGCCAATTCTGACACATGTAAAAATCATTTTTTTTTTTTTGCTAGAAAAATAACTCAGAACCCCCAAACATTATATGGCCCAGATTCACAGAGTGTAAGCGCACATTACGCCGCTGTAGCACAAACGCCGTACGCCACGCCAACGTATCGCGGAGAGGCAAGCATTGCATTCAGCAAGCTATTGCTCCCAACGCTGCGTCAGCGTGGCGTGGGTTTCGAGGGCGCTGGCCAACGTAGGTGGAAGTGGGCGTGACCCCATGCAAATGATGGTCCGAGCATGGTACAGTGTTTTACGCCCGGCGTATCATGAACTGCGAATGCGCCGTGACGTTGCCATGACGTGGATGGATGCACAGCACCCTTATGCGCCTGCTCACAACCATGCTGGCACAACTGCCTAAGCTAAGCCGGATCACCACGTACGCCGTGAACTTAACGTACGCCCAGCCAGACACGTCCAACGCACAATACGCCGGCTTGTGTTCCCTGGTGCAGACCTTTGCAAATCTGTTGCCGGGTTGCACCTCATCTATGGGGAATAACTTTACGCCGGACATACAACTTCCGCGCACCTCCCGTAGCATGCGTCGGGCACACTCACGTTCGTGAATCGCCCGTATTTCCCTCATTTGCATATTTGAATGCCTAATCAATGGGAGCAGCAACATGTGTCCAGCCCATATGTGCGCCCATGCTACGCCGGCGTGTGCAAGCTATGTCGGCGGGGTGTAGCCTGTTTTTAGGTGCATATTGGTTTGTAGGTCTGGCACACACATACGCTGGCGCACATTTGCACGTACGCCGGCGTAACGTGATATACGTTGGCGTAAGTGCTTTGTGAATCTGGGTCTATATGTTTTTTTTAGCAGAGACCCTAGGAAATAAAATAGGGGTTGTTGAAACTTTTTATGTCGCACGGTACTTGCGCAGCAATTTTTTTCATGAATTACTAAAAAAGCAAAACACTAAAGTTAGCCTATTTTTTTTAGCAAAATGTGTATCGCCAAGTAAATCGATACCTAACATGTCATGCTTTAAAATTGCACACACTCATGGAATGGTGCCAAACTTCGGTACTTAAAAATCTCCATAGGCAACGTTTTACATTTTTTTACAGGTTACCTGTTTAAAGTTACAGAGGAAATCTTGGGCTAGAGCTTTTACTCTTGCGCTAACGTTCAAGGCGATACCTCATGTGTGATTTAAACACTGTTTACATATGCGGATACAACATCACTTTTATTTCTATTACAAGGAATGTAAACAAATATTGAGGCATGACAGGTGTGCTTTACAGCGAGATCTGGGGTCTATAAGTCCTAAGTCCTAGGCTGGACAGCCTGAGATAAAAAATAAAAAGCCAAGCTTGGCTTCCCAGCCGAAGAAAGGGCAGTGTTTACAGCTGCCAAGGCCGGACGTAATGTCATAACGTAGTGCCTGGCCTCCGAAGGTCAGAGAGACAACCGGGGACCATCTGGTTAGTGGCATTCTCTATGGTAAGTGGCCGCTGGCAGCCGATTCATTCTCTGGATCGTTGTTTTTCACCGAAATATTGGTAGAAGCACTGGGGGGGGGGGGGGGGCGGCCATTCCCCTCCCTCTCTGTTAAAACAATCAAGTGGCTGAACAGCCACTATGATTGTTTTTATGGTGCAGGAAATCTCTTGAAGAAAAAGAAGATGTCTGAATGATGCCTGTAGCTGCAGGCATTATTCAGATATCCCCACATCATATGACGTTGTTGGGTAGGAAGTGGTTAAAATTAATGTAGCGATGATATTCTCCTATATCTGATGTGTGTTTGTATACCTTTATAAAATGTCTATGGACATTGCTATGTTTGAGTATTTGGAGCCATCTAGTGGCCAAATACTAGTAGTGTAAATATTTAAGTTTTCCTGAAAGAAGCACAAGAGAGAGGAAGTGACTGTTGTAAAGGAGGAGGAGGCTGACCTTTTTCAGCAGGAAGTTTGATGAGCTACCCAGGAACACGTTCTTGAGCAGTGCATGCTGGGTTGGAGATAAAAGGAGCCGGAGCAGCCATTTTAGTTCTCTTGGAGTCGTGTGGTCTGCCTGAAAGGACCTGAGGGGAGACGGTGGTCAGATTGAAGAGACCCAGAGACACTCATCCGAGCATCAGAGGACGGGGTTCACCCAGCGGAGCTGAACAGAGCGATTGGCCCAGCTGACGGAGAAACAAGTAGCAGTCCCTGGACTAAAGTTACCACACGGAGCCTCTATCCAGTGGGTGAGCGGGTCACGGCCCACAGTTTGTTACATCTCACATGCAGTTAGACTCATATACAGGCCTCACTGGAAATTACAGTTCCACGAAGGAGCAGAGCAACTGACACTGAGAAGGCTTGAGGCCTATCTACCTTGATGTCTCAAGCAATGTTAAAATAGTTGTTACAGCTACACCAGGAGCATTTCCACTTCAATTTAACTCACCAAAACTGTGGATTACAAATCACAAGGAGCCACTGTAGCTAGCGAAGAAAAGAAGATCCAGGACTAAGTACTTTAAGTGAGATCTCACGCATAGCTTATAAAGTAGGGGGAGCTCCCAGGTATAGACATATATATATATATATATGTATACTGTTTGTTTTTTCAAATTGTTTATATTGAAATCTATTGTGCTGCTGTCTTATGTTGGGATGACAGCACAATTACTGTAACTATTCTTTTTTTTGCATATTCTACAGTAAAATATATCTCTGGTTAAGTATCCAGTTTTTTGTGGCGTATTGTTTCCTCCCACCAGGTGCAGTCAGTGGATCCTGGGGTTACAATACAGGTATTTTGTACTGTGTTACATTGTATTGTATTGCATTGCATCACAGCTGTGCCAAGGGGATTGAGCCGAGTTAGTGGGGTGTATTGGTAGAGTGCAGGCCCAAATCAAACCAGCAGCTCCTTCGGGGGTCAGTGCTACATTAAATTAGCAAATAAAAAAATAAAAAATATAGCATATACAATTGCAACACAAGTCATATTGAAATTGAATGTTATCACAAATGACCTTTCCCTTTCAATTTAAAGTTCTGTAATAGTCTGTAAAGTGCAATGTAATATGGCAACCTGGAAGTGTTTTGTACACTGAATGTTTACAGAATGCCCCCCAAGAAACACAATTTCCTGCTTGTGTAATTGGCTCACTGGGTTTCCCAGAGGTCTACGCTAAGATACAAGTCAGGTATCAGGCATTCCCTGCAAAAAAAAAGTTTTTTGGTGAGATACTCCCAATAGGAAATCATGTCTAAAGGTAGACAACCCTTGCAATTTTACTCATAAATGCCCTGCAGGTGCAGCAGCTGGTTGATAATAATTAAAAAAAAACTCTCATTAGATTTACTTATCACATGGACTCAGACAAACACACCGGGATTTCTTCAGGATAACAAAATGTAGGTATCTGCAACAAAGTTTGTTAAAATCCTTGTAAAATATATAGATCACCCAAAGTGGAGTTACTCGTTAAGTAATTGATCAGCTAGTTTGTTTACATCAGTTGAGTTAGACTGGATTTACACTGCAGCACGTAGTGGCTCACAGCAGGGGTTCCAGACGAGCATCCCCGTTCACCATTTTTAGGTTCGATTTCAGTTCCGATTTTTTGTCTGAATTCGGACCTCCAATGGACCAGAAGACGCACAGGACTCCTGTGAAATTTGCACCAGAGCCACTCTGGAGATGTGTGAACTGACTCCATAGAGAGCTGGTCACAATCTCCTGACATGCGAATTGGATGCAGGGAAACCACATCCAAATCTCAATAGTGTGAACCCAGACTTAGTGTTTTATTATGATGGCACATTAATACAATTCCATCATTGTCTATTTTAGGTATGGATTTTTTTATTTTGGACAATACCAAACGTTGATCCCAGAGCTGGTACACTGGTGATTTTCAAGGTAAAAACAGAAGTTGCACTGCACAGAAGCAGTAAATGTATCAGTGAACTGTTTAGTGAATGCAGCAGAAGGCACACAGCTGCAATGTATCAGAGATTACTTTCTTATAACATTTTTTTCTGATGATTGAACATGAATTCAGTAAACATCATAATTCTGCACTTTATTCTACATTCAGTAAAAACCTCACAAATTGATCCACTCCTAGACTGGTGCTGATGTCTTCTGTTTTTTAGAGCTCTCTGAGCAAACCAACGTCAGCCTAATCTGACTTACAGTAGGTCACCACATGGGCTATACCATACATAATTTTGCTATTCATTTTTTAGTCACTCTGCAGCAGTCGAAAATCACCTTCAAATAATTGTAAATTGTTTGCAATCAGCTGTTCAAGCTACTGAATATTGTTTTTCTGGGTAGAAAACTCCACATGAATGTGACAGTAGACTGTCTTTCTTTAAGTGCATATTAATCAGCTGGATTATGGACGATGAAGTGCAATTTTCAGAATGACAGAAAATACAGACCTGCATGGCGTGTTTCATTCTGGGCAAGATAGCTAGGCTCAAAAAAATTTTTTGGGGCAGCCTCACTCTGCCGATCAAATGAAGCCACTGTGCTGATCAAATGCAGCCACTGTGCCCCAATCAAATGCAGCCACTGTGCCCCATCAAATGCAGCCACTGTGCCATCAATTGCAGCCTCTGTGCCATCAAATGCAGCCACTGTGCCATCAAATGCAGCCACTGTGCCCCATCATATGCAGCCACTATGCCCCATCATATGCAGCCACTGTGTCCCTTCAAATGCAGCCACTGTGCCCTTGAAATGCAGCCACTATGCCCCATCAAATGCAGCCACTGTGCCCATCAAATGCAGCCACTGTGCCATCAATTGCAGCCACCATGCCATCAAATGCAACCACTGTGCCCCATCAAATGCAGCCACTGTGCCCCATCAAATGCAGCTACTGTGCTCCATCAAATGTAGCCACTGTGCCCATCATATGCAGCCACTCTGTCCATCATATGCTGTGATAATGGAGGAAGGTCTCCATAATAAAGTCAGGATAAGATGTGGGTGTATAACTGTATACAGTTTGACTAAAGGACAGTTAGGGAGGTTCACTATCTCTTTTTCTCTCTCAGTCTCTCTGCTCCTCTAGCCACATGATCATGCCCACACCCAGTCTGGACTGGCTGCTCTGGTGAGGAGAGAAGCTGGGAAGATACTGTGTGTATTAATACTGTATGGTGTACTCCAATGCGGAGCGACGGCTGTCAGTGAGTGCTGACTGGGACTCAATCTGCATAATCCTCCATGTCTAGAGACCATCTGAGGCACAGATCGCAGATCGCTTGACATATTTGTAATCTACATTAGGATGCCCAACCATAGCAGGCAACTGTGCATACTTGTAATTCATGGGTGCGGTCACCTACCGTGGTTGCCAAGGTAACCAGTTCCAGAGTTTCAGGATTAGTACAAGTGTCCATCCCAGCCACAGTTGGAACAACTGGGTGAGCAGGCAGCAATAAGATTAACTTGAAGGCAACTCCCGCTGGTTGCTACGTGCAATGGCACTTGTTACTATTACACTGTATAGCGGGATTAGCGCATAAGTCCTTCCCCAAAGTTGAATTCCTCAACTGGTAGCGGAACAAATCATAGTTCTCCGGCTCGATCAACTTCGGTTGCTAGGGGCAACGGCTGACAGGTTAATTGTGAACGGGTGATCCCGGACAATGCCCCCAAATGTAGCAATGCCCCGTAAGGGTTGCTGAATGCTGTGATTCACCTGTCACCCTGCCCAGCCTGGCATCCATCTCTCAGAGACACAGACCAGTTCATAAGCTTTGTTTTTGTTTTGTTTTTTATTGAGGGGATTGAACTTGGATAGGAATGGGAAAATGATGGGCTGCCCAGAAAGATTCAGTGCAACTTGCTTGGGAATACTATATACACACTTCAGTCTTCTCTCCAGCACAACCCTTGCAGCCACACCTCAGTGGATTGCCTTTTGCGAGCAGGGGTCTCAGGCCCCTATGGTGTAGAAGTAATTCAGGTGCTAACTGTCCTTTATTTAGCTACCAATCCCAGATAGCTCTCTTCCGGCCTTGTAAGCCAGCATGGCTGCAATGTCCCCTTTTCACTGCCCTTCCCACAGTCCTCTCTTCTGGTTCCAGACCCATCACAAACAGCAAGCTCTCAGTTCTCTCAGGCGTGCCTTCCCAGTCCTTCCAAATAGCTTCAGTCACCAGCCCTCTTGGCTGCACCAGTTGTCCTCCCTGGGATCTCTTAGCAGTGTTCTCTCCTGCTATGCTCTCCTTGCTCTCTCATGTGCCTCTCTCCCAGGATCTTTTTTTCTCCTCTTGGATGCACCCGAACCCAGGCCCAAAGTCCCCCCCACCCCCAGCTCTCTGTGGGCCCCCGACACTCTCTCATTCCACCCGACAACTCCTCCCCAGCTGGACTGACCCTATGTATTTGAGGAAGCCTGCCTCTGCCAATACAAGTTGGGGATTGGTCAAGGTTCCTCAAAATATCCCAACCAGTTTTACCTCTCCTCCTCTCTTTCTAGCACATTCGAGAAAGAAGAGGGAGGTGACAGTGATGCTACATGTGAGTCACCCAACCCTACCCTGAGCCACTCCCAGCCCAGAATAAAAAATAAACAGGCCTAACCACAAGCTAGGCCTGTCTACATTTTCCTACTCTATTAAAAAATCCTCACTCTAGCACCTACCTAACTAGAGGGTGCTACACCTGCTAGAACAGGCTAGCCAAAACCTGACAGATTGGATAACACAACTTAGTTTGGTACAATGCTTACACAGATTAGGTGCTTTAATCTCTTTGTCAGAACCATTACCGAGCTCAGCAGGTCCAGAAGTCCAGGCAGTTTGTAGCTGGAAGCTGGGGGCAATGAAGCTATTAAGATGGCCCTGCTCCATAACACAGACAGGGGAGGTTATTTTTTCCTCAGTGGTATCTAAAAGCAATGTAACTGATAACAGCACAGCATAGGCAGGAAGCATGTGAAGGTATCAGCTAACAAGGTTTTTCTGCATTTATATAGTAGATATAACAAAACACTTTTAATAGTAACAACATCAATTTCACTTTATATTCAAGTATACTAATAGTGTGGCGCGGAATATCACCCTCTCTTTTCAATAGTATATTGAAAGTGACACTAAACTATATCTTTATTCTGCAAAAATTATCGAAACATATCTACTACTTAAAGTGGTTGTAAAGGCTCAAGGTTTTTTACCTTCACGCATTCTATGAATGAAGGTAAAAAGCCTTCTGTGTGCCTCCTAATAATTACCTGAGCCCCATCTTAATCCAGCGATGTGCACGAGAGCCTTGGCTCTCCCAGGTCTTTCCCTCCTCGTTGGCTGAAACACCAGTGGTAGCCATTGCCTCCCACTACTGTTAATTACAGCCAATGAGCCAATGAGGAGACATCAGGGGCGGGACCAAGCTGCGCTACATGTGAGAATGGACACATGGGGCAGAGGCTCAGGAGTGAGCCTGCTTGGGTGCCCTAATAGCAAACTATTTGCCATGGGGGCAGTAGACAGGTGGAGGTGCCTGAAGTGCTGGGGGGGACTGTGCTGGAGTGATGGAGGAGGCCTGGGGCTGCATGTGCAAAACCATTACACAGAGCAGGTAATCCTTCCGTTCCGCATTTCCACACTATTACAGATCCCCAGGTTTGGGCGCACTATGGCGTTAAAACTTTGGTGAATATCACGCCCTCAGATGGCCTCCTATGATTTTCCAAACTATCTCACAAACTTTGCCTGCCTGCTTGGATGCAGTTTTGTTACTGTCAGTTGGATCACTCTGCTAGAGCTCAGTTTTCTCTGTTGCCTCTTTACCAGGCCGATCCCATTGAGGAGCTGTTGGTCCCAAGAGGCTTAGCTAAGTCCCTTTCGGCCTTTTATGGGGCACTTCAGGGGGTTGATTCTCCAAAAATCGACCGTTTATGGGACATATGGAAGTCTGATATCACATCCCTAGATAAAGAAGACTGAGAGGACTGTTGAGAGCGAGATCCTGAACTTGTTATTTCCTCCAGGGATAAATGAATTCAGGTTTTGCCCCCGATGTCGGTTACAGTCAGGATCATACTGTTATATGTTCTGGGAGTACCGTATTAGGTCCAATATTTTCATGGTGATTAATCTAAAGTTACAGTCTCTACCTACCTTCCCAGAGTTAGCCCTACTCAGTATTCATGAGGTTGACCAATGTTCTCACTATGCTAAACTACTGATCTTGTATCTTCTGTATTATGCCAAGAAACAAATCTTGATGATATTGTCCTCATTGACTCCCCTAGAGTGTCTTCCTGGGATTCTCCCTGGAAATATGAAACGTTGTGGTCCCCTTGGACCCACCTCTGGCTAGTGCGACACCTCAATTTTCTATGTGTGAGGAGTGGATGGAGTGCATTGGATAGGTTCATGGGGTTGTGCTCCCCCCCTTCCCCCCTACACTTTTTTTTTTCTTACCTTGCCTCTTTTCCTCAACTTTCTCTTTTTCTGTCATTTGCAGTTGCGCATTTTACACTTTTCTACCTCTTCGTTGCTCTCCTTTCTATTGGGTATAGACAACTTGACTGTTATTTTGTATATATTGCCTATACTCTTATTATGTCAGTTGGGATTCCTCTTCCTTGGCATTGTCTCCTTATGCTGACTAGTTGGCTTGCTATGTCTGTTTTCTGTCGATTATTAATTGGAATTTGTACAGCATTGTACCATGTCACCTTATATGCTGTGTACTATAAACAATTTCATCAAAAGCACTCCTATGTCAACACAGAGCAGGTAAGTATAACATGTTTGTTTTAAAAAAAAAAAACTTATTGTCCTGTAATCTCTTTTTCATGAAATTGTTTCTTACTGTGTTTTTCTGCCTCCTTGTCGTTCTTGAGCTCCTTTTCTCCTGCACATTAGTTGTGGTCATGTGCACTGCTCTATGCACACTACCATTAAAAATCCATAGTCGCTACCATATCTCGGAAGCAAGCAAGAGTTGGTGGCTATATGTACTGTGAGGCCATGGAGAACAAATGTAGCTACCCTCTAACAGGAAGTCAGATCACAGCTGCAAAAAAAAAAAGGAACTTGGAGAAGGTAAGAGTAGTAGAAGGTACTTTTTGGAGTTAGGAATACATATGTGAATAGAATGTATTTATTTATTTTTTAAATCAGAGTTCAAAAAGGACCAAATAAAATAAGTTTGTTATTAGGGGTTACGCATTCTTCCCGTTTTGATGGTCTTTCAGTGTGCTGCTGGTAATTAAAAGGGTTGTAAAGGTAAAAAAAAAAAATTCCCTAAATAGCTTCCTTTACCTTAGTGCAGTCCTCCTTCACCTCATCCTTTGATTTTGCTTTTAAATGTCCTCACTCCCTGTTCTTCTGTCTGTAACTCCACACAGTAATGTGAGGCTTTCTCCCTGGTGTGGAGAAAGCCTCTTATGGGGGGAGGGGGTGAGCAGGAGTGTCAGGACGCCCACTAACACACAGCTCCTTTCTCTATCTGCAAAGTAGAGAGTGTCATGACCCTCCTGCTCACCCCCTCCCCCCTTAAGATGCTTTCTTCACACCAGAGAGAAAGCCTTGCATTACTGTGTGGAGTTACAGACAGAAGAACAGGAAGTGAGGATTTCTCAGAAGAAATAAGGACATTTAAAAGCAAAATCGAAGGATGAGGTAAGTGAAGGAGGACTGCACTAAGGTAAAGGAAGCTGTTTAGGGAAAAAAAAATTACAGTATTTGCCGGCGTATAAGACGACTGGGCGTATAAGATGACCCCCTATTTTTCCAGGAAAAATGTTGGTTTTGGGATATACTCACCATATAAGACTACCCCCTTCCTACTAATCTTTCTGGAAGCTGAGGGGTAGCAAGAACAACCGCTGACAGGAACAACCGCTGACAAAAACAGGCTTTTTTTCAAATCTCACTGTGCCATTACATTACATGCCCCACTGTGCCATTACATTACATGCCCCACCGTGCCATTACATTACATGCCCCACTGTGCCATTACATTACATGCCCCACTGTGCCATTACATTACATGCCCCACTGTGCCATTACATTACATGCCCCACTGTGCCATTACATTACTTGCCCCCACTGTGCCATCACTTGCCCCCACTGTGCTGGCCAAGACGATCTTCCTACCTTATTTCTGGCTTCCAGGCTGCGGGCATTCATAAATCAAAAGCCGCGCTTCTCTTCAGGCAGAACACGAATTTTCCCAGCAGGGCCTATGTTCAGTGTTCCGCCTATCACGGATGTCCTCTCACATCCGTGATAGGCGGAACACAGAACAGAGGCCCCGCTGGGAAAATTTGTGTTCCGCCTATCACGGAACAATCTGAGGAGGAGGCGCGGTTTTTGATTTATGGATGCCCGCAGCCTGGAATCCAGAAATAAGGTAGGAAGATTGTGCCCACAGCCTGACCGGAGTCAGACCCGGCGTATAAGACCCCCGACTTTGAATGCATTTTTTTGCATCCAAAAGGTCGTTTAATACGCCGGAAAATACGGTACTTTTTGCTTTAAAGCAGTAAAACAAAGAATTAGGAAGGTGTCCATGGCAGTGGGTTTTTCCTTCCAGATTATGGCAGCGTATATATGGTGAATGTGACTTTATGAGTTAAGATTTCAGGCTAGGAACCTGGGCCATCTCACAACAGACCAGGTGTCTGAACCCATCAATGCCATTTGTTATCAGAATCATTTATACTTGACAATTATGACATTTTGGGTACACCGCATGGGAATTCATACTTTATTCAACATTAGTTTTACTTTAACCCCTTGCCTACTGGGCATTTTCACCCCCTTCCTGCCCAGGCCAATTTTCAGCACTGTCACGCTTTAAATGACAATTGCGCGGTCGTGCGACGTGGCTCCCAAACAAAATTGACATATTTTTCCCACAAATAGAGTTTTCTTTTAGTGGTACCTCACCTCTGCAGTTTTTATTTTCTGCTCTATAAACAAAAATAGAGCAACAATTTTTGCTATAATACATATACCAATTTTTTTTTTAACAATTTTTTTCTCAGTTTAGGCCGATACATATTCTTCTACATATTTTTGGTAAAGTGTATAGCGATTGCTTTGTTATAGCGCCAAGATTTATGAATTTTTTAAAACATTTATTTTTTACTAGTAATGGCGGTTATTCATGATTTTTTTTCAGGATTGCGATATTGCGGCGGACAGATCGGACCCTTTTGACACTATTTTGGGATCATTCACATTTATACAGCAAACAGTGCTATAAATATGCTGGGGGAGGTGACCGATCGGTGTCCCTATGTACAAGTTGAGCTCTGTGTTTACACACAGAGCTCCACATCCCTGGCTCTGTAAATTCAGATTGCGGGTAGGTGGCGGACATCGCGGCCGCCAGGCATGTGCATCGGCACCCACGTGACGTGGCCGGCGCAGATTTTCCCCAATGCGCCCCGCGGTAGCGCGAAGGGAACTCTTAAACAGGAGGATGTCCAGGGACGTCCTCCTGGCAATTAAGCATCACGCTGTAGACATCTTTTGTCTATAGCAGGGATCCTCAAACTATGGCCCTCCAGCTTTTGCGGAACTACACATCCCATGAGGCATTGTAAAACTCTGACATTCACAGACATGACTAGGCATGATGGGAATTGTAGTTCTTAAACATCTGGAGGGCCATAGTTTGAAGACCAATGGTCTATAGCATGGTCGCAAAGAGGTTAAAGAACATTCTATTGACCCTTAACTGCATACAGGCATACCCCGCTTTATGTACACTCAGTTTACATACACTCGCGAGTAAGGACATACCCGTGAGTGTATGTAACGTGGCTCTCAAGCTAAAGCTGCAGCTGAGTAATCCGTGCACGGATAGTTGGAAACACACTCCCTGACCCCCACACTACAGTCCCTGACACCACCACTACAGTCTCTGACACCCCCACTACAGCACCTAATGCCCCAGAAGTGAAAAAAGGTATTGCTTCACTTCAAGTACATTTTCATTTTACATACATGCTCTGGTCCCATTGTGTACTTAAAAGTGGGGTATGCCTGTATACACTAAACAAACTGTGATTTTTATGTATAAGTAGCTAACATTGACATCTAATGTATCCTTCAGTTATATGAAGCTGGAGGGGGGTTTTGGATCAGTGACCACAGTAATAACTGTACAAACTCTCTGACATACCAAGCAAAGGAAGATGGATCCTTCAAACTGTTTATTTTGTTCTGGTTACTGTTTAATAGAAGCGGAATGAAGTAGGATCCATACAACTACAGGTCAGTGAGCATTCTTCTTTGATATGCAGAACTTCAATATGGAAGAATGAACAAATGGATAAATATAGATATAGAAAGCAGTCTGTTAGGCCCTTGGAATCTAGTATGTTGACCTCCAATTTTCAAAAGAGTAAAGCTAAAACAAGCAATAAAACACTTTTCACTGTGTTCTCCTAAATGAGCAGATCAAATCTTGTAAAGCAGGAAGAAGGTTATACTAAGTTAATAAGTTCCTGAGTGTGAAGAGTATGTGTGTAATTAACAGAAGTGGTGATGCACATCAATAGTCACAACCACAAGTGCACCCTTGACTGCACTACACTGTCTTCTCCCAAATATATTGCTTTCTTGAGTTATCAGTTTTCTGGAGTACCAATCCCAAGCCAATAAAACAAATCAATAACTGATCAGAAAAGTTGTTCTATTAGCAGGATTTTAATATTAAAGTAACACAACTGGCCATGCTACAATGCTAACAGTAATCAGGCTCAGGTACGAACGGAGGCTATGATAATGTCTTAGATTATAAAATCTAAGTTATACTGTTAAACATTGCCTTTCTAGCAGCAGAGCTCACAAACCACATATTAAATTTGTTGTATACATAGTAATGTCAATGGCATGCTGGTGTGAGTCAGTGACCTGTTAGTGGGTTAAAATGTGAGTGGGGTTTGCATAAACTAGACTTGCTCAGTAGACCTCTGATTGGCCAAAAAAAAAGCTCTAGTTCATACTGGAAATGTTTTCCCAATCAACTATTGCTCTGTATTTCAGTGTAGTGCAAATGACGTGTATTTAAAATATGGTAGAAAACATATTTAGATGATTTTATCCCATTTCAACAACCAATTCACTTCTGTTATTATTCATTGATAAATTCCACAGGTCTTTACAAGGAACACAAAGCCTTTTCACATTAGTCCTAGGTCCTGAAAAAAAAAAATTAACCCATATCACAGTCAAATAGACATGTCTACACCCCAAAGCCAGTTTAGATGCAAGTTATTTAACCTAAAAGTGTGTTTTTGGTTTAACCACTTCATTACCGAGCCTGTTTTTCAGATTCGGTGCTTACGAGACTAAAACAGTTTTTTTTGCTAGAAAATTATTTAAAACCCCCAAACATTATATATATATTTTTTTCTAACACCCTAGAGAATAAAATGGCGGTCATTGCAATACTTTTTCTCACACCGTATTTGCGCAGCGGTCTTACAAGCGCACTTTTTTTGGAAAAAATGCACTTTCTTGAATTAAAAAATAAGACAACAATAAATTTGGCCCAATTTTTTTATATATTGTGAAAGATAATGTTACGCCGAGTAAAATGATACCCAACATGTCACGCATAAAAATTGCGCCCGCTCGTGGCATGGCGTCAAACTTTTACCCTTAAAAATCTCGATATGCGACGTTTAAAAAATTCTACAGGTTGCATTTTTTGAGATGACGAGGAGGTCTAGGGCTAGAATTATTGCTCTCGCTCTAACGATCGCGGCGATACCTCACTTGTGTGGTTTGAACACCGTTTTCATATGCGGGCGCTACTCGCGTATGCGTTTGCTTCTGCGCGCGAGCTCGTCGGGACGGGGCACTTTAAAAAATTTTTTTTTTGGTTTTGGTTTTTATTTTTATTTATTTTATAATTTTTAACACTGAAAAAAAAAAAAAAAAAAAATTATCACTTTTATTCCTATTACAAGGAATGTAAACATCCCTTGTAATAGAAAAAAGCATGACAGGTCCCCTTATATATGAGATCTGGGGTCAAAAAGACCTCAGATCTCATATTCAGGCTTAAATGCAAAAAAAAAAAAAAAAAAAAAAAAAAGTCAAAATGTAAACATATTAAATGTCTCTTTAAGACGCTGGGCGGAAATGACGTTTTGACGTCACTTCCGCCCAGCAGAGAGAGGGGGACGGCTGAGGGACATTTTTTCCCTCAGTCACATCCCCGGACAGACAACGAGCGGACCCGATCGCCTCCGCCGCTACCGACGGCTACGGTAAGTGGCGGAGGGCGCGGGAGAGCGGCGGGAGGGGGGGGCACCCTCTCCCGCCGCCGGTAACGGCGATCTCGCGGCGAATCCGCCGCGATGACCGCCGTTATCGTTAACAGGACCGCCCCACGAAGAGATGGATATCTCGGTTGTGGCAGCAGCTGCTGCCGTTACCGAGATATCCATCTTCAAAAACGTGACGTCTTTGGACGTGGGGCCGGTCACAAGTGGTTAAAGAAAAGAATCAGAGCACCAGAAGAGGACCCCAAGCAAACAAAGGCAAAGGCAACATTCAGGCAAAAGCTTTAGTGGGAACCAGTGGTGTCACAAGGGGGTGGCTATTGAGGCTGAACCCCAGAATCTTGGGCCAATAGCCCCAAGTCCAGGGCCAGCCCAACCATGAGAATGTTGCAGGCTGCCTGACACAGTGCTTCCTGCACAGCCGCGGCACTCTCACTGAGCCTGTACTGCATGCTTCACTGATAGCCAGACCCAGGAGATCAGTGTGAGAGCGAGTCTCCTCCCTTGCCCTTCCCGGCAATATCATAGAGGCAAGAGGAACTTTCTCACACAGAGCTCCTGATCAGATGAGTGTAGACCATGGGGGAGGGGGGAAATGTACTACCCAGCCTCTCTGTATATACGCCAGCCTATCTGTATACACCAGCCTTTATGTATATACGCCAGCCTCTCAGTATATACGCCAGCCTCTCGGTATATACACCAGCTTCTCTGTATATACCCCAGCATTGCTGTACACCCAGCCTCTCTGTATATACACCATCCTCTATGTATACACAGCCTCTCTGTATACCCAGCCTCTCTGTATATACCCCAGAATCTCTGTGCACCCAGCCTCTCTGTATATACACCAACCTATCTGTATATACGCCATCCTCTCTGTATACACAGCCTTTCTGTATATATGCCAGCCTCTCTGTATATACCCATCTTTCTGTATACATAGCCTCTCTATATACCCAGCCTCTCTGTATACACTAGTCTCTCTATATACCCAGCCTCTCTGTATATACCCCAGCCGCTCTGTATATACGCCATCCTCTCTGTATACCTAGCATCTCTGTATATACCCCAGTCTCTTTGTATACCCATCCTCTCTGTATAACAAAGCTTCTCTGTATACTTAGCATCTCTGTATATACCCCAGTCTCTTTTAATAACCAGCCTCTCTGTATATACACCAGCCTCTCTGTATGCCAGGCCTCTCTGTATACACAGCCTCTCTGTAAACCCAGCCTCTCTGAATACACCAGACTCTCTGTATACCCCAGCCTCTCCGTATATACACCAGCCTCTTTGTATACCCACCAGCCTCTCTGTGTATACACTAGCCTCTCTGTATATACCCAGCCTCTCTGTATATACCCAGGCTCCCTGAATACCCGGACTCTCTGTATACACTAGCCTCTCTGTATAGACTCTCTTATATATGCCCTAGCCTGTCTTCTATATACCCTAGCCTCTCTGTATGTAACAATCAGCATATGGTAGCGGGTGACGTGGCAAATTCTCTGTATGGGGGGGCTCTCTCTGGAACGTGGTGTAAGGGGGAGGCTCTCTGTGGACCCTGATGTAATGAGGAGGGCTTTGGGGACCCTGATGTAATGATGATATATATATATATATATATATATATATATATATATACACATACTGTATATATAAACACACACACAAATATTATATACATGTGTATGCCTTCCCAAGCGTATGACTTTCTTTACTTCGCTGCTATGGGCTCTAGCCCCAGATCTTTTGTAGACCTAGCAATGACCCTGGTGGGAACTGACACATGAATCACTGTATTTTAAAGCCTTAGTGCTAACCACAGGTCCATAAGTGACCCCACCCTTTTCTCAGTGTACCATCGAGAAATTTCCCACACACTCAATGTTGCAGAGATGCAAAAAAAAATAATTAGGGAAATCTTCCACAGGGAGGACAATTCCTCCTCTTAGATTAGACTGTTGACATTGGAACAATTGCCCTCAATTAAAGATTTCCACTCACTTGTTTCTGGGGACAGCTCCAAAATGGATGCCCCGCTCACTTTTTTTTCTTGGTTATAGTGTTCATCAGTACAAAACAAGGGTGTCTCTACCCAATGGGAGACAACTATAAAAATAAAAAAATAAAACAGAGTTTAACCCTTTCTCAATGTATTACAAATGAAAAAATTATATTTTGCCTGGAGATACACTTGAAATGTAGCAAGGTTCTTTATCTCTTTTGGTCTAATGAGAACCTCCAAAGCTAAAGGTAGCTGACATCCTTCAATATGTGGTGGGTTGTGAGGCATAGTGGGTGTAAAGATGGTGAAAGTCATATTGGGCACCAGACACTTTATGAATGTAAAAAATGGTTTTATTTCTTTTGACAGTCCTGAAGCTAAAACCTTAAGGTGTACTGAGAAGAGCTGAGATCCTGATGATCATGGCTGATCTCTCAGGTGTGCCAGTTTATGAAGCTGAGATGAGGAGTGGAGAACATGTTTTTCACTTTTCATCACAAGACACACCCTTTTGTCATTCACTTTTACACAGATGACCAGTTTATAAAAGGTGAGATCTGAGGATCTCACTGGCTATCTCTGTCCCAGATTCTCCAGCTCAGAGGTGGAGAATATGGGTCAGAAGCTGCTGTGATGTGAAGGAGGAGGTTTCTTTCCTCCTAATATCAGCAAAAGCAAGCATAAAGATTGATATAAATAATAACTATATATGTTTATGTATGTATGTATATATATATATAGGTAATTATATATATATATATATGTGTATATATATATATATATATATATATATATATATATATATATATATATATATATATATATATATATATATAGATAGATATAGATACGGTACACATATATATATATATATAATATAGATACGGTACATATATACACACATATATATTACATTACATATACACAGTATAGTTATAATTAGGGTTGTCCCGATACCACTTTTTTAGGACCGAGTACAAGTACCGATACTTTTTTTAAATGTGTCCCCAAATGCAGCCATGTCCCCCCACATATTGCAGCCATGTCCCCCCACATATATCCAGCCATGTCCCCCCACATATATCCAGCCATGTCCCCCCACATATATTGCAGCCATGTCCCCCCACATATTGCAGCCATGTCCCCCCACATATTGCAGCCATGTCCCCCCACATATATCCAGTCATATCCCCCCACATATTGCAGCCATGTCCCCCCACATATATCCAGCCATGTCCCCCCACATATATCCAGCCATGTCCCCCCACATATATCCAGCCATGTCCCCCCATATATTGCAACCATGTCCCCCCATATATTGCAGCCATGTCCCCCCACATATATCCAGCCATGTCCCCCCACATATATCCAGCCATGTCCCCCCATATATTGCAGCCATGTCCCCCATACCTAGTAGATGATGATGATGATGATGATGCCGCTGCTGCCGAGTTAATCAGCAATCATTTGACAAA
Source organism: Rana kukunoris (assembly GCA_029574335.1). Classification (NCBI taxonomy): domain Eukaryota; kingdom Metazoa; phylum Chordata; class Amphibia; order Anura; family Ranidae; genus Rana; species Rana kukunoris. The sequence continues at coordinate 351,029,168 of CM056053.1, read as the reverse complement.
TACTCTAGCAACTTGCCAAAATGCGCATTAAAAAAACGCACAATGCTCCATGACCAAAAAAATTGAAATTTGGCTTTTTGGGCTTTTTTTATGTGCATTTTGGTACTATTTTTGATACACTTTTTGCTGCTTTTTTCAACAAACATTTTGGCTTGCTTTTTAAAATGTATTTTAGCAGATTTTCATGTATATTTCATGTACACAAATGTACATTTTCGTGCTTTTTTTAACATGTATTTTGGCTAATTTCTTTACCTACGTTTTGGAGTGCGTTCCAGAAACACATGTAAAATGCATTAATTGCTAATGGCTTCCCAAAAGTGGTTAGCAAATGTGTGGTTTGCCAAAATACGCATAAAAAGCAAATCAAAATGCACATTAAAAAGGTGTCAAACTATATGCTAAAAGAAGCGCCAAAGTGTGCATTACAAACCACACCAAAATGCATCCTAAAATAACCTGTGCCAAAATGTGTACTGAAGGGCCAAAATGTGTGTTTAACCACTTACCTACTGTGCACCTACACCCCCTTCCTGCCCAGACAAAATATAAGCTTCCCGCACTGCGTCGCTTTAACTGACAATTGCGCGGTCGTGCGACGTGGCTCCCAAACAAAATTGGCGTCCTTTTTTTCCCACAAATAGAGCTTTCTTTTGGTGGTATTTGATTACCTCTGCGGTTTTTATTTTTTGCGCTATAAACAAAAATAGAGCGTCAATTTTTAAAAAAATGCAATATTTTTTCCTTTTTGCTATAATAAATAACCCCAAAAAATATATAAAAAAAATATTTTTTCCCTCAGTTTAGGCCGATACATATTCTTCTACATATTTTTGGTAAAAAAAAAATGCAATAAGCGTTTATCGGTTGGGTTGCGCAAAATTTATAGCGTTTACAAAATAGGGGATAGTTTATGGCATTTTTATTTATTTTTTTTTTACTATTAATGGCGGCGATCTGCGATTTTTTTATTGGGACTGCGACGTTATGGCGGACATTTCGGACACTTTTCTGACATTTTTGGGACCATTTACATTTATACAGTGAAAAATGCTATAAATATGCATTGATTACTGTATAAATGTGACTGGCAGTGAAGGGGTTAACCACTAGGGGGCGGGGAAGGGGTTAAATGTGTGTCCTATGAGTGTTCTAACTGTAGGGGGAGGGGGGGGTGACTGGGGGAGGTGACCGATTGTGTCCCTATGTACAAGGAACACAATCTGTCACCTCTCTCCCTGACAGGGACGTGCAGCTCTGTGTTTACATACAGAGCTGCACGTCCCAGCTCACTTACCGAGCAATCGCGTGTGCCCGGCGGCGATCGTTGCCGCCGGGCACTCGCACGGGATCCCCGTGGAGCGGCGGGTGCGCGCGCGCGCCGCCGGCGACGCGCGCCCGCCCGCGGCTTTAAAGGGACATCACGTCATATGACGTGATGTCAGAACAATGGAGTCGTCTGCCCGCCATCAATTGACGGCGGGCAGATGACAAGTGGTTAAAAAAAAGCGCCAAAATGCACAATAAATAAACCTACGGCCAGATGTGTGTTAAAAAAAACCCGCCAAAATATGCATAAATTAGCAATTAAAAAGGGCCAAAACACACATTTAACTTAAGGACCGCCTCCTGCACATATACGTCGGCAGAATGGCGCGGCTGGGCACAAGCACGTACAGGTACGTCCTCTTTAAGTGCCCAGCCGCCCGTTCTTCACTGAGGCGCCGTCATTGATTGTGTGTTCCCTAATATAGGGAAACACAATAAATGATGTCACACCTACAGCCACACCCCCCTACAGTTAGAAACACAGATGAGGTCACACTTAACCCCTTCAGTGCCCCCTTGTGGTTAACTCCCAAACTACAATTGTCATTTTTACAGTAAACAATGCATTTTTAATGCATTTTTTGTTGTGAAAATGACAATGGTCCCCAAAATGTGTCAAAATTGTCCGAAGTGTAGTATAAAAATGCAATAAAACTATCCCTTATTTTGTAAACGCTATAAATTTTGCGCAAACCAATCAATAAATGCTTATTGCGATTTTTTTACCAAAAATAGGTAGAAGAATACGTATCGGACTAAATTGAGGGGAAAAAAATGTTTATATGTTTTTGGGGATATTTATTATAGCAAAAAGTAACAAATATTGAATTTTTTTCAAAATTGTCACTATATTTTTGTTTATAGCGCAAAAAATTAAAAACGCAGAGGTAATCAAATACCACCAAAAGAAAGCTCTATTTGTGGGAAAAAAAGGACACCAATTTTGTTTGGGAGCCATGTTGCATTATCGTGCAATTGTCAGTTAAAGCAACACAGTGCCGAATCGCAAAAAACTGGCTAGGTCCTTTATCTGCCTAAAGGTCCGGGTCTTAAGTGGTTAAAGAATGTGCCAAAATGTGTGAAAAAAACTGAGTTAAAAAAGTGCTTATTATTTTCATGTAATAACACAGCCTTTTTTACTTTGGTTTCACTTTTAAAACTCAGCTGCTATAATCACACAAGTTTCTCAGGAGAACACAGGCAGCCCCTCCCCCTTCTACTCAGATCTCAGGTGTTCTCATAGGAAAAACTTCTCATCTCATCTCCTGAGAACAAATGTTCTCCGCTTCATAAACAGGGTGCCAGAGGAAAAGATTGTTTTTCTGAGAACTGAAATTATATAAATTATCAATGTTTGATAAATGTACACCCTAAGCCCTGGTTCACACTGATGCTACTTTAAAATCGTGCTACTTTACTTGAAGTAGCGCGATTTCAAAGTAGCAAGGTCAGCGCGATTTCAGGTGCTACTTGATAGACATTTGTGTGGCTTCATACACAGATGTCTATAGAAATCGCACCTGAAATCGGCAAAAGTAGTGCAGGAACTACTTTTGCAAATCGGTGCGGCGCTGAAAAATCGGTGTCGCACCGATTGGAACATTGCCATTGCCGCCAATAGGCTGCGACTTGTCATGCGATTTGATCTCTCAAAACGCATGACAAATCGCTCCAATGTGAACCTAGGCTAAGACATTAGAACCATTTTAATGGTTGGTGCCATCAATATATGCAGTATCTTTAGAATGAAATAAATGTAACATGTATTAGGTTCTCTATTCTGTCTTTTTGAGAAAGTGAAAGAGAATAAGCATTGAAAGCTTACAAATTCCCATTTAAAATGACTATTCTGGAAAAGCTGCATGTGTGGGCCAAGTTCATGTAGAGTATTTTTCTCCCTGATATATATAACTTGTGACTATTAGAAACCAAAAATCCCATCAGTATTCTCTGAAAATGAATGGAAAGCCCCATCCTCAGGCAGAGATTTAAAACGAATGACCCACACTTCTCGATAAAAAAACAGGAACTGAGTAAAGGACAGTTACATATTCCTGTTGTCTTGTAATTTTTCTGCAGAAGTGACACTTTGCAAACACGGCTCATGAACATAATGGAAATAGATCTTTTCTGATTTATTTAGTATGTTATTTAGACGTCTTACTAGTTTAAGCATTGAACAAACACTGGAAATCTAATTAGAATGTTAATTAACTGGTATTTTTTAGTCTAGGCAATTATAATTACAAGTTTACAATAGCAAGGAAGAAATGGGTGAAGCATTAGACACTGAATAAAAATGTTTCAGCTTGTTAACAATCAACCATTAAAATACTATCTAGCAAATGCTGTATTATTAAACTGACATGGGTGTTTAAGCTTTGTGATCTCATCTTAAGCATTTAAAGTTACTATTCTGATTTCACATTTAAAATAGCTGGATATTTATTTATATACTGCAAATGAAAACTATCATTCATTTTCAGTACACGCATTCTATATTCATTTGCAGTCGTTTGACTTGCCTTTGACTCATAATTTCTTCATAAGAGTGCACATAGAAATTTTCCGCTAGTGTACTTTTCTGTGGGCAAAACAGTCAAGAAAACATCCTTGCTGAATGCTGAAAGATTACTGTGAAGTTGCTGTTCTGTTGCAGAATAATCCATCTGAAGAATGTACAAAATTCCAGCTGGAACACTATTGTTTGTGACATACACAATGGTCACTTAATCTCTATGATCTGTAGACTTTATTAAGAACCTATCACACTATTGTGATCCCTTGTGGTGCGTTAAATCACGTGCATTTACAGGCATTATATTGAGCATTAACATGCATTCCACTTTTAGGCCCCTTTCACACTGGGGCAGGAGGCGCGGTGGCGGAATTGCTGCAGGATTCGGCCGCTAGCGGTGCGGTATTAACCCATGACAGCGGCAGATAAAGGGTTAATACCGCCCACAATGCGCCTCTGCAGAGGCGCATTGTGGGCGCTATTATCGCAGTTTCCCATTGTTTTAAATGGGAAGGAGCGGTATACATACTGATCCTCTCACTGCTCCAAAGATGCTGCTTGCAGTAGATTTTTGTTCTATTCTGCCAGCGCATCGCCTCAGTGTGAAAGCACTGGGGCTTTCACATTGAGGTTGCTGGGCAGGAGTTTTTCAGGCGGTATAGCAGCGCTATTAGTGTGTGAAAGGGGTCTTATTATGAATAGGCTGCCAATGCAATGACAATATAAAAAAATTGCACATAATTGCTTTTTTTTTTTGGCAAAGTAGTGCATAATGCATAGCATGTGCATTTGGGCGCAGTGCATTGTGCATTGCATTCTACTCCACCACGGGTTTGATTTACAAATCTGGAGAGTACAAAATCTGGTACGGCTCTGCATCAAAACCAAATCAGCTTCCAGTTTTATTATTTTGGTCAAAGCCTAATTGAACAAGCTGAAGTTAGAAGCTAATAGGCTGTGTGTAGCCATTGCTACACTCTTTCTGAAAACGCTACTTGTCTGGCTGTCTCTGACACTAATACAAAATCACGGACTCAGAACACTACAGCAGGTGAATCAGAGTTATCTGGATGTAAGCATTATCAACTGGATTATCAACAGAATGTGTTAATTTATTAGAAACCTTGCAGTTTGTAATTTTTTACATACAATAGGGTATACAGGAGTACTAGACTCACATTCACCACCTGCAGACTATATTGGAAATATTTATTAAATATATATTTATTTAAAATTGATGAAAATATTAAAAATGTAAAGTGTTATTAAAAACCCAGGTGAACAAAGTTGTTGTTAAATAGATACACTGGGGGTTATTTACGAAAGGCAAATCCACCTTGCACTACAAGTGCAAACTACAAGTGCAAAGTGCACTTGAAATTGCACTAAAAGTGCACTTGGAAGTGCAGTTACTGTAGATCCGAGGGGGACATGCAAGGAAAATGAAAAACAGCATTTTAGCTTGCACATGACTGGATAATAAAATCAGCAGCGCTCCCCCTCATTTCAGATCTACCCCTCAGATTTACAGCGACTGCACTTCCAAGTGCACTTTTAGTGCAATTTCAAGTGCACTTTGCACTTGTAGTGCAAAGTGGATTTGCCTTTTGTAAATAACCCCCACTGTTTCTGTCATGTGTGACTTTATGTGGACTGTCTCCTCCATACAGCCGAGGATGCTTTATTGTTGTTGCATAGTCCAACCTCCTTTTTCTTTGGATGCTCCTATCACTAGCTGGGTTTCTATAGAGCTGCTTCAGTATGCACAATCATCCCCACACCCAGGACTAGACTGATGAACCAACGCGCATAGGCGTTACACAGAGAGGCAGAAGATAAACGTAACCCACCACCCCGCTGACTTGACCTTAAGGGTCCTTTCACACGTGCGGACCGTTTTCTGTTATTGATTTATGGCGCATCCTCACACTGATTGTTCAATGTGTTTGTCATAGAATGCGTGAAAGCCCCTTTATAATTAGCCTCTCCTGTGATGATGTATTGAGTGGAGTTAGTGTCCCTTCATATGCAAACTCTAGGTGGGGCCCTTTGTAGTTCAGGTATGGGAGTGAGATCTGTTCTGCAAGATGTAGGGTTGTGCTGAGAGAGAGAGAGATAGAGAAATAGGGACTACCATTGGGGAACAGAAAAATGAACCTTTCACACCCCTTGTCTATTAGGCCCTGTGGCATGGTTAAGGATGGCTTGGAGGCCTATATGAGGAGCGACCTTTTATATGAAGTACCCCCTTTGTGTAGAACATTTTTGATAAGAGGCTAGTAACACCTGGGAAGATAGTTGCAGGGGTCAGTGTTCTTTACTTGAGGAGCTACTACTTAGGAAGTCACATAATTGAGAATTAATGCTCTGTGCTTCAGACTTCTGTTCAGTAAGACCTCTTTCACACTGGGGTGGTTTGCAGGCACTATTGCGCTATTGCAGCTGCTGTTTCTCCAGTGTAAAAGCCTGAGGGCTTTCACACTGGAGCGGTGCGCTAGCAGGACCGCTAGCTCCAAAAGTCCTGCTAGCCACATCTTTGGAGCGGTGAAGGAGCGGTGTGTTTACCGCTCTTTCCTATTGAAAGCAATGGGAAACCGTGGCTATACCGCCGACAATGCGCCTCGGCTGAAGCGCATTGAGGGCGGTATTAACTCTTTTTCATCCCGCTAGCGTGGGCTAAAACCGCACCGTTAGCGGGCAAATACCACCGCAATTCCGACAATAAAGTGCCGCTAAAAATTTACCGCCACCACACCTTTAGTTATTTTGAGGGGACAGCAAATTTACAGTGTTATACAAGCTGTACACTCACTACTTTACATTGTAGCAGTGTCATTTCTTCAGTGTTGTCGTATAAAAAGATATAATAAAATATTAACAAAAATGTGAGGGGTGTACTCACTTTTCTGAGATAATGGGGTTGATTTACTAAAACTGAAGAGTGCAAAATCTGGTGTAGCTGTGCGTGGTAGCCAACCAGCTTCTAACTTCCACTTGTTTAATTAAGCTTTGACAATAAAACCTGGAAGCTAGGATTATATGCAGAGCTGCACCAGATTTTGTACTCTGCAGTTTTAGTAAATCAACCAAATTGTATCCCCAGAGTGAAGGACCCTTAGACCCCTTTCACATTGGAGCAGTTTGCCGGCGCTATTGCGCTAAAAATAGTGCCTGCAAACCGACTTGAAACAGTGGCTGTTGTTTCTCCAGTGTGAAAGCCCTCAGGCTTTCACACTGGAGCAGTGCAATAGCAGGACCGCTCCAAAAGTCCTGCTAGCCACATCTTTGGAGCGGTAAAGGAGCGGAGTGTTTACCGCTCCTCCACCGCTCCTTCCCATTGAGAGCAATGGGAAACTACGGCTATACTGCAGCAATGCGTCTCTGCTGAGACGCATTGCAGGTGGTATTAACCCTTTTTCAGCCGGTAGCAGGGGTAAAACCTAACAATTGTGGCGCTTTACCGCCACCTCCCGCCCCAGTGTGAAAGGGGCCTTAGAGCAGTGCTTACACCATGTGGAATTTCTACCTTCTTGCTATTTTCAATAACAATGGAATTTGTTGCTGCAATTAGTAGCCTCATCCGTGGACATCTATTGCAGCAACTCATTTTATTCAGAAAATAGCAGAGCCTTTGATTTAAAACCACTATTGTCCTTCGAGCATCAAGGATAACACAGAGATAAGTGTAATTGGAACATTACACACATCTAACATTTTATATAGCTGCTGGGGAGGAGCTATATTATATTATTTGAGTGACAGCTCTGAATCTATATGGGCTGTTAACGTCACATCTATAGATTGCAACTATCCTGGATAAGCTTGAACAATCTGGCATGTTTGTCTTCTCTCTAGCAACAGCTATCAATTTAGGGACATGAGTGGGCAGTTTCCATGCAATTAAGGGTGGGACAGCCCACAAAGTGGGTGTGATCTGTGTGGAACTGCCTAAAAAAGGGTGTGATCTGGGTGAGGCCAACTGGAAGGTGGACATACCAAATGTAGGTTGTAGGTGGGGGTGACATTCTCCCAGGGACTGAAGCCTCGTACACCCGCTCGGTTTACTCGGCAAGAACCAGCGAGAAAACTGCTGGCAGAGCTTTCTTGCCGAGTATACAGAGCGTTCAGGTTTCTCGAGAAGAAAACTGCCCAGAATCTAGACGAGAAAAATAGAAAACATGTCGTCGTGAGATTATCTGCAGTTCTCCTGCCGAGAAACCAAGAGTGTGTATACTTACCTGTCGCTGTGGAAACCCGTGCATGCTCGAAATGACTTTGACGCATGCGCGGTAGCTTCCTAGGCATAGGTAGGGTGCAGCAAGATGACGGCGACAGCATCAAATGTAACGAGCGCTTGCTAATCATACGCGATGATGTCACCGCGTTCTTGCCTTTCAGAAGAACCGTGGTTCTTTTGAAAGGAGAGTCGGGCGGCAAGAGATTCTTGCCAAGAATCTCGTCAGGAAAAACAAGGGTTTTATTCCTGACGAGATTCTGGCCCGTGTGTACAGGGCTTGAGCTAAGGTTTGGTATGTGTAGAAAATAAATAAATAAACCTCCCAGAAATGATATTACTAGGCTGCAGCTAGAGGGAGCTCTAATGATTTGTAGTGTGACTTCAAGAGACTGAAAACCAACAAGTTCACAATAAACTTGAAAAGCAAGTGAACAACAGCGTTTTGTGTCTCCTCTTTGATACAGATACTGCAGGCTGTATTTTTGTCATACCTTGCATTCAGATCACCGATAATCCTGTAAAATATGCACATCCAAGATGGCAGTGCACAGCAGTAGTCTCAGTGCTTTTGGATGTCTTCGCAAAGGAGGCGTTTACAGCTAAATAACATGCCTAAAGATCATATACAGTACACTGTATATAAGATTTCTGTTTAAATGAATGGTCTGGCAACACAATCCTTCTAAAGCCAATAATTTATGTGAATTAGAATTTTAAATACCAAATTTCCTACATCTAAAGCCTTCTTATAAAACACACATATCAAACAAAGAATTCTAATGGCAGTAACCTGACCAACCCCTGCACAAGATTTCCTATCAGAGTGGAGCTTCATTTCTAGCGCATAATTATCCGGGAAAATAAAATATTTCTTTGTTATACTGTATTTCAGCAATGCAAATGAATGTTCTATTTTTATTATAGACTGAAAATGTTATATTAACCTGATCATGTTCACCTATAACTTAAACAAAGCCATTTTAATTCCTTTAAAGTGAAATGTAAAGCTGAATAATTGAAACTAAACCTAAGAGAAATAATTTACCGCTGGATTCAAGACAAAAGATTGCTGGTTTAGATAACGACAGCATCTCCTTCATCTGCAGGCTTGCTAATTACTTCTCTGTAATGACATACACTGAAAGGGCGTTTCAGATGTTTTTTTAATGCTGTTTGCTGCAAATTAGCAAGTCCTCATGATAGAATGATGCCTCTAAAATGCAGCGCTTTCGGTTCAAGCGAACTGTCTTCACAAGGCCATGTGAAAATCGGGACAGGGGCTAAGAGCCACAACCTCTCAATGCGTGCACAGCCGCTGCCAATTTCTCTTCCCCAGCAGGTGGCTGGGTGCAAAATAGCAAATTCAAAAAGTGTTTCTTTATTTCTTTTCAGCTGAATGCTTGGCTCTGGTTAACATTTTACTTCTCATCCTCTGAATCCACACAGGGAACACATGAGAAAAATAAACTACATAGCAAATGCCGTGCAGAGGTTACTAGTACTGACATACCAATTAAATTCTTTACAATACGAGAATCTTGCCTATGTCACTTTGTACATTATTGAGGTTAATTATCTGGGAATATCATTACCTTTATTACTCACGGAAGACAGCTAATGAAGGAAATTGGGCACTGTGTTAGGTTTAAAGGAATTTTTATTTTCCTTTGTTTTGCTTGTTATCTTGCATTTCTCATGTAGTTTTGTGTTAAAGGGTAGACCATTTAGAAATGCATATCTTTTTCTTGCCACCACTGTCTGAATTAGTGGTATTTTTATCAGAGATAAAATAATGAATAAACTAATATACTAATTTGTTCTTTACAGCATTCCCTGAACTTATGCAAATGTTTAGATAGTAGATGAAAAGCAACCTCATTTTAATGTTCAGCAGCAGCAGACTAGTTAGGTCAAGCAAGTTCCTGTACCTACTCTTAAAGGAAAGTTAATGTAACAAATGTAGTAACAGAAATGTAATTGAAATATAAGCATTTGCATACAGTGGTACAAATACTTGTATCACAGCTTTTTTGTAACTGGCATTCATTTAAATAAAACAACCCTATCATCTGCACTTGTGTTAGCTTTCCTGATATATGGGGCCTCAAATGTGGAACTTGACATCGTAAAATGGCCATACCTAATATTCAGTGAATGTAATTCTACAGAAGCTTCGGGAGACTAATATGGCATTTCTCACAGCGAAAGATGAGCATAAAAAGAAAAGGGATGGACAGCCCAGCAAAAAATAGGATAGTGCAAAATAAATAAACCAAGCCAAACAAACTAATAAAACTCAGTACCTCAGTTGAAATTTTAATTTTCCAGATTAAGCTCCTAGGTAAGGAAAACACAACCATAAGCTGGAATACCAGTAACAAACAAATGGCCCCTGCCCCCACCTATAACTGGCCTTCACAGCAAGAAGCACATGGAAGGGCAAATGATGTCCAGTGTGCTCCTGTTTCTTTAAGGGGGATTGGGCTGCCTCCAGGTCCACCTGCCCCTCATCTATCCATCAAATGCATGTGCTCCCACTGTGTACTCATAAATTCAGTAGCGTTTAAGACTGCATACACAGGGTGCCGTGAAGATGCCTATTAGCTTACACATGCGTTTGCAAATGCGTGCTAACTAAACCCCTGTTTTTAACACAGACCATTGGGCACGTTAATCTGCTTGGTCAGTTGAGCTATGGAATGTTCTGTTTTTGTCTTTTATGCGTTTGTCCTTCCATGTGTCCTTGCTGTGGAGGCCAGTAATAGGTGGGGGTAGGAATCATTTGTTTGTTACTGGTATAAACATGATCCAGGGACATTGCTGGGTGTCCAGTGTGCTCCTGTTTCATTAAGGGGGATTTGGCTGCCTTCTGGTCCCCCTGCCCCTCATCTATCCTTTGAATGCATGTGCTCCCACTGTGGAGACGGTCATAAATTCAGTAGCGTTTAGGACTGCAAAAATACACAGGGTGCCATGAAGAGGCCTTGCAGCTTACGCAAGCATTTGCAAATGCATGCTAACTAAACCCCTATTTTTAATGCAGACCGTTGGACAGGTTAATCTAGTTGGATAAACAACAACAAATAAAAGAACCAAAATATAGTCCAAATATAGATTGCAGCAGCGCTTATGGTTCTTAGAATCTCCTTATACAGCCTATGAGTCTGGATATAACTCGGGTTCATGCAAATAATAACAACAGAGGGCGCTCCATAGCATAATACTGTTTAGGTTTATTAACCACTTGGTTCCCTGCCTATCGTCAAATGACGGCGGCAAGGTGAATTTGAATATCCAAGCCGCCGTCAATTGACGGCATCGTGTTCTCCGGCCACTGGGGGGGCGCGCGCGCCGATAGGGGGGGGGCACGCGCGCGGATGGTGGCGCGCGCGCACCCGGCGCGTATCCGAGATGCCGATGCGCGTGCCTGGCGGTCGCGATGTCCGCCAGGTACCCGCCGATCGGCAGTTTTAGAGCAGGGACGTGGAGCTCTGTGTGTAAACACAGAGCTCCACGTCCTGTCAGGGAGAGGTGACAGATGCTGTGTCCCTTGTACATAGGGAGACAGCATACACAGTTAGAACACACCCAGGACTCACATTTAACCCCTTCCTCACCCCCTAGTGTTAACCCCTTCACTGCCAGTCACATTTATACAGTAATTAGTAGATATGTGCATTCCCGTTCGTACGAATGTTATTTTCGTACGAAAATGTTCATTTTCGTACCCGTGGGATAATGTGTACATACGAAAAAATGAAAGCACCAAAATACGACAACGACGGGATTACGAATGAGCCACATAACGAACAACCGCAAATACGAACGAACGATCCGACGAAAATACGACAAAACGAAAACGGCAAAAGAACGAAAATGACATCTATAACAAAAGATTTGCATTCTGTATTTTGAATTCCTTTTTCTGTGCGTATTTTCAGTCGTATGTTCATATGACATCTATAACAAAAGATTTGCATTCTGTATTTTGAATTCCTATTTTCTGTTAGTATTTTGCATTCAAAATACAGAATGCAAATCTTTTGTTATAGATGTCATATGAACATACGACTGAAAATACCAAAAGAAAAAGGATTGAAGATACAGAATGCAAATCTTTTGTTATAGATGTCATTTTCGTTTTTTTGAATGCGCAGTGAGTGAGTGTAGTTAGTGAAGCAGCTTCTCTTTTGTGCTGAGTACACTAGTACAGTGAGTAGTACAGTAAAGTCAAATAAACTTTTCTGTGGATTTTCATCTGAAGGGAGATCAGTTGGCCAGACTTTTGAACCCAAAAATGGTTTTCTGATGGAGTTTAAAAACAAACTAATTTTCTGAGAACGAACGGAAAACGATTGTTTTTATGTTTGTTGTTAAAAAAGTCTGACCAAGTGTATAGGGCTTAACAATAGTTAATATGGATGAGCCACGTGTTGAAAGTGCCGCGAATCCCGCGATATATTTACGAAAGTACAAAATGACGAAAATCCTTTTTCTTTTGGTATTTTCAGTTGTATGTTCATATGACATCTATAACAAAAGATTTGCATTCTGTATTTTGAATCCAAAATACGAACAGAAAAAAGGAATTTAAAATACAGAATGCAAATCTTTTGCTACAGATGTCATATGAACATACGACTGAAAATACGAACAGAAAAAAGAATTAAAAAAACAGAATGCAAATCATTGACGAAAATTCATGAAAATTATTGTCTAACAAGTAATGAACATGAATTAAACAGAATAACGAACCATCCCGCATGTACGAAAATAAAACGGTAACGAAAATACGAAACGATCAGAATACGAAAAAATCGCGTCCTACGAAAAACAAACGGGAACGAACAGGAAAACGCGCCTCTTACGAAAAACGAACGGAAACGAACCTACGGAACGATACGAAACGGAACAAAAAAAAACAATTTTTTTTTTCTGTGCACATGTCTAGTAATTAGTGCGTTTTTATAGCACTGATCGCTGTATTAATGTGAATGGTCCCAAAGATGTGTCAAAAGTGTCCGATGTGTCCGTCACAATATCGCAGTCCTGCCAAAATTCGCAAATTGTCGTATTACTAAAAAAAAAAAAAAAAAAAAATTGTCAGAATTCTATCCCCTATTTTGTAGCCACTATAACCTTTGCGCAAACCAATTACTTTATGCTTATTGCAATTTATTTATTTTTTTACCAAAAATATGTAGAATACATATCGGCCTAAACTGAGAAAAAAAATATTTTTTTTTTCCAAAAAATTGATATTTATTATAGCAAAAAGTAAAATATTGTGTTTTTTTTTTCAAAATGTTCGCACTTTTTTGTTTATAGCGCAAAAAATAAAAACCGCAGAGATGATCAAATACCACCAAATGAAATCTCTATTTGTGGGAAAAAAAGGACGCCAATTTTGTTTGGGAGCCACGTCGCACGACCGCGCAAATTAATTTAAATCGACGCAGTGCTGAAAGCTGAAATTTCGCCTGGGCAGGAAGGGGGTATATGTGCCCAGTAAGCAAGTGGTTAAATACAATGACCCCAATACCCCCCTTCTTCATATGCACGTACACATTAAAAGACAACTTGAGCAGAAGTAGGATGCAAGCGTTATAGTAAGGAATGTATTTACCACCAGCCGTCCGCAGAACACACTACCGGTTTAAGCCTCAATGACACGCACTCGTCACTTCCGGGTATCGCGATGAGTCACAGCCCTGACGTTTCGTCCAATCCGGACTTCTTCAAAGGGTCTAGTTGGTTACAGGTTATCAGACTGGTTGGTGATTTGAGCTATGGAATGTTCTGTTTTTGTCTTTTATTCATTTACCCTTCCATGTGCTCATTGCTGTAAAGGCCAGTTATAGGTGGGGGCAGAGGCCATTTGTTTGTTACTGGTGTAATTATGGTCCGGGGACACACTGGGCACTTTTGCTCCCACTGTGCTTGCTATTGCTTGGTGTCCAGTGTGCTCCTGTTCCATAAAGGATTGGACTGCCTCCAGGCCCACCTGCCCCTTATCTATCAATTGAATGCATGTGCTCCCACTGAGGCGACGCTCATAAATTCAGTAGCGTTTAGAACTGCAAGCATACACATGGTGCCGTGAAGAGCGTGCTAACTAAACCCCTGTTTTTAATGCAGACTGTTGGAGAGGTTAATCTGGTTGGTCAGCAGACTGGTCGGTGAGTTGAACTATGGAATGTTCTGTTTTTGTCTTTTATAAGCTGGAATTCCCCTTAGTCTAAGGCCTAATTCACACCTATGCATTTTTTAGTGTGTTTTCAGTTTTTCAGAAACACACTACAGTCCATTTAACATGGTTTCCTATGGGTCACATTCACATATGTGCATTTTATTGAAAGGGTCAAAGAATTTTCTGGTTTTTGGTTTCATAGACTTCAATGGATCAAAAAACGTGTATTGAAAAATGAAAAATGCACCTGGTATATGCAAACTGCAACCTGCATAGGTGTAAACCAGGCCGCCAGTGTTTGCAGCTAGGCTCTAGCTCTCTGGCAGGAGATCTGCTAGAAGGGTCCTACCCTTGCAGGGTTTGCCTGGACAGAATGTCTATGTGAGGGATCCTGGACTTTGACTACTGTCAGGAGAGGAGGCTCTCTACCTTTCACACCGGATACCTGAGGAGGACACAGTTCAAGGGCTTATGCCTCGTACACACAATCAGTTTTTCCAACAGGAAACTGTGGGTTTTTTACAGCAGGAAAACGGCGGTGACGTACGACGAGCCAAGATCAGTGAAGTTCAATAGGCAGTTCGGCTCTTCTGCTTGATTCTGAGCATGTGCGTTATTTGCACATCGTAATTGCATACAGATGAACGCAATTCGCGATAGGAATTTTTCCTTTCACGAAAATTGAGATACTGCTCTCAATCTTTTCTTGCCAGGAAAAATGACAGAAAAAGTGTGATGGAGCATAAACACGGTCGGTTTTCCTGACAAAAGCCTCACATCGCACTTTTCCTGTCACGAAAACCGATCGTGTGTACGAGGCATAAGGCCCAAGAATTGGACGTTAACCTGCGCTATGGCCTAGGAATACCGGAAGGTAGCTACTAAGGGGGAATGCCTTCCAAAGAGTTCTGTTTAGTCCATTGTTGGACTCTGCATAAAGGTTCACAACTCCAAATTGCCAGTCTAGGCTCTTGGTATTAGCTTGTGAGAGGGGCTGAATATATGTTTGCTATAAGGCACTACTAATTAAAAGGAATTTATGTTTCTGTTCCCAGGTATCCCTAACCCTCTCTCCTCTGGAATAAAAAGAAATGCAAAAAAGAGATAGTCCGAGTGGATGTCCATCTTTGGATTCTGTTAGTGAGTAGGAAGACTAGGAGGGCCAGCAGCTTATTTTGGGTCATTGCTACATCATTATTATTGGTAGGATTATTATTATTATTTATTATTATTATTATTATTATACAGTACAATACACACCAAAAAAACGTCAGGAATAACATTTTTGCCTATGATAACTCACAATTGAATGAAGAAGAGAAGCTACAAAAGGAGATACTTTCATTAGCTGTAGTTATCTTCTCGGTCAGAGCCAGTCTGCCTTGTTTGGGTTGGGATGTCAATGTATTACTCACCAAGGCCTAAGTTGTCAATAGGCTTAAGAAATGGGTTGCACAAAAAATAGTATAATTTTTCATATGGGAATAACTAGACTCTATATGGAAAATAAGTTCTAGTGGGGCATATTCACAGAGACGGAGGAGGATAAAAAAGAGTTTCAGATTGCTAATGGTTTAATAGGTTGGATGTGGAATTTTGAACTGCATCCAGCACTCCAGAGACAGAGAAAAACAGTGTTTCTTTCTCGTACATCACGGGACACAGAGCAGCATATTCATTACTATATGGGTTATATGGAGTACCTTCAGGTGTGGACACTGGCAATCTCAAACAGGAAGTCCCCTCCCTATATAACCCCCTCCCATAGAGGAAGTACCTCAGTTTTTTCGCCAGTGTCTTAGGTGTTGGTCACGGAATAGCTTTGCCTCCACATCCTTGGGATTAAGGCGGGCTAACCGGATCTGTCCAAGGAGCCTCAGTGCCAAAGTGGACAGTACCCGGGCCCCAAACCGTGGGGTTTTGCCTATAATGCTCCTCTCTAGAGGGCTGGACCCTGGGCCCAGGACTTGGAGTTTTCTAAACCAAAGGATCCTGTTTGCCAGGGTGCTGTATAGGTCCAGGACAGCGGTTCCTTCCAGGACCCCAGTGCCTGAAGGTCTACTACGCTACCCACGGAGATGGGAGAAGATTGGACCGTTTTGCAAACGTCCTGCGGCATGGAGCAGGTAAGAGGGGAGCCTGCGGGACTTGGTTCGACAGCAGGCTCTCCAGGGGAGATCTTAAGGGGGGTAGCCTGAGTATGCTCTGCATTGGCACCATGGTCACTATGTCTGATGGACAGGATGCCCTGAAATGTCCCCCCCCCCCCATCACTTGATCCCCCTACCTATCTATGTATGTTTGCTAGCTACCTGCTGCTCGCTGGTTGAAGATCTTTTAAAAAAAAAAAAAAAAAAAAAGACAGATCTGTCTCTAGGCTAAAGGGACTCCTTAGGGGCCTGTTTTTAGCCTTACCTAGCCGGGATTCAAATCTGCCACCTGATGCGTCCTCCAGCCTGCATTCCTGGGCTCCAGAGTGCGTCTCCTCCTGGGCTCTCCTCCCCCGACAGTCGCTCACGCGCGCGCGCACGCGCGCATGCATATAGAAAATTTTTCGCGCCGTTCGGGAGGGGGGGGGCGGGGAGCGTGACTGCAGTGTAGAGTGGGCGTGCCTTCAATTGCTGTTATACACAGCAGGCGCGTTCTTAGCTCAGTTCAAAGCTGAGCTGGAAGAGAGAGGACGTAGAGCTGGCAGCACAGTGACTCCCGGTGGCGAGAAGGGGTACTACATGCTGGAGTCAGCTCCAATACTTTTTGTTAAGCCAAAAATCCCCTTGGCAACAGGTTGAATGCTGGCAAACATGTTGGGGGTGGGGCTGTATGTTGTGAAAAACAATAATATTATAAAGGAAAACATACTGAGCCCCACCGTTTTTGGGCATTAGTGATCCTATTGTCCCCTAAACCTTATTTTTTTGTACTCCTGGCTATAACAGTCTGTTGTTGTAGGCGGAGTCCCTCGGTTTTGTATTATGGCTTCCAAGGGTTCAGGATCAAAACACAAAAAAAAAAAAAAAAAAGAAAAGGCAAAGACAAAGGGGTTCCTCCTCTGGTTCTGATGATATGCCAATACTTTCCCCACAGGTTATTCCTACAGGGGTCACCTTGGATAAGCCATTAAGGGGGTCTGGTGCTGAGGCTGGCCCAGGTCGGCCCAACCCTGTGTTATCACAGAGAAGATGCTAGCCGTCACCCTAGGGGGGGCTAGAGAAAAAAGTTAACAGCTATGATCGCTGGCTCTATTTCTGGTAAGAAGCGGACTAGATCCCCATCGCCAAAAGGTGTATCCTCGGATGCTGAGATTCTCTCTCCGGAGGAATTAGAATTTCAGGAGGATCGGTTGGACCAGAACCTAGATGAAGGATCTACCACTGAAGAATCGTTTTCAGCCTCCCAGACGGAGAGTCTGTGGGTCCAGTCTTTGACAGACATGGTCCGTTCGGCATTTAATTTGCCATTTCCAGAGCCTCAGGTTCCTGTGGTATCCTCTTTGGGTTCTTTTAAAAGCGCCTTTAAGCAACGCAGCTTTTCCGGTCCATCCTCTGTTAGAGGAATTGGTTTTCCAGGATTGGGACGACCGGACAGAACTTTTTCTGCCGCCTAAAGCTGACGATAGGGTAGTCTTTATGCACGTCTGCCAGGAAATATTTGTGCTTTCAGGCACTCTTTCCCCTGACCAATTGCTCTTTAAAAGGGGCCCGGATGGCTCAGTCGGTAGAGCATCGGACTTTTGGTCTGAGGGTCCAGGGTTCAGGTCCCGGTTCGGGCGCTGCTTTTCAACTACCCGTGAGGTCCTTGAGGCCACATCACCCTGAAAGCGCCCGATCTCGTCTGATCTCGGAGGCTAAGCAGGGTCGGGCCTGGTTAGTGCCTGGATGGGAGACCGCCTGGAAGGTTTTCTGTTATTTACCCTATGGAAAAGAGATTTTTCAAAGAAAGGGGCGCTCCCAACTGTGGACGCAGCCATCTCATGGGTGAATAAATCATTAACTGGCCTGAGGGGAAACATACAAATGTTTAAGGTCCCGGTCGATAAACGTTTAGAGACACTTTTTCTAGCATCCTTTGCTACGGCAGGAGCAGTGGTACAGCCAGCAGTGGCTGCAATTGGAGTTTTGTCAGGCGTTAAAGAACCAGACAAAACAGATGCTTAAAGACATCCCTGCCTAATAGGCAGAGGAGTTATTGGATATTCCCAGAGCTCTGTGCTTTGCAGTAGAGGCTATAAAAGACTCCATCCAGCAGGCGTCTCGTTTGTCACTATTTTTAGTGCATATGAGAAGGCTCTTATGGTTGAAGAACTGGGCGGCCGAGCCCCATGCAAAAGACTACTGGCAGGTTTGCCCTTCCATGGAAAGATCTGGATAAATACATTCAGACTGTTTCAAGTGGCAAAAGTACCCTTTTACCAGTCAAAAGAAGTTCCGGGGTCCTGCGTTTAAAAGGCAGCTCCCCCCTGTTCCGGGGCCCTCAAATTCCAGGCAGTACGGACCTCCTGCGCGATCAAACTTTTAACAATGGATCGCAAGGACAGGCCTCTGGGGGCAAGGGGCCAGGGTATCGATCCCCGACAGAGGGGGTCCGATCATCTGTGGCCACAGGCTACAGATTAGAATTTCTAAAATTTCCTCCACAAGGAAGGCCTCAATGCGGGCGGCATTGGATCATCTGCTTTACCAGGGCATAATGGTAGAGGTACCAGCCCAAGAACAGGGGCTAGGTTTCTATTCCAATCTGTTTGTCATACCAAAGCCCATCGGCGATGTCAGACCAATTTTGGACCTAAAAGGTTTAAATGCTTACCTAAGGGTTCGCTCTTTCCGGATGGAATCCGTCCGGTCAGCAGCCGCCACACTCCAGAAGGATCTGGCTTCTATAGACATAAAGGATGGTTACCTTCATGTACCAATCTTCCAGCCACATCAAATATTTTTTTTGACGCTTCGCAGTGATACAGCGTCACTTCCAATTCGTGGCGCCCCCCCTTCGGGCTGGCTACGGCCCCCGGGTATTCACGAAGGTCCTAGCTCCAATTCTAGTCAGTCTAAAGGATCCAAGGGGTCTCGGTCCTAGCATACCTGGACGACCTCTTAATCATAGATCACTCGCTTCCTTGGTGGAATGCGCAGTAGCCCTCATGGTTCAGTACCTCGAGAGGTTCGGCTGGGTCCTAAACCGGGGAAAAATCAGCATTTCAACCTACAAAGCAGTTGGAATATCTCGGCATGAGATTAGACACAGAACAGAAGATGGGTGTTCCTGCCCCTGGTAAAGGTCGAGGCTATCAAAAGATTGATTCAGTTGGTTCTAAGCAAAAGAGAACCAACTATTCGCCTATGTATGCGATTACTAGGCAAACTAATGGCCATGGTCGAGGCGATACCGCACGCTTCCACACTCGTGTCCTACAGACAGCAATTCTAGCAGCTTGGAGCAAGGGAGCAAAGGCCTTGGAGTTTCCTTTGACGCCGTCATTAAAGGTCCGGCAGAGTCTATGCTGGTGGTTAAACCCACAGAACCTTCTGAAGGGGAGTCTTTCTGCCCAGTGGTCTGGAAGGCTGGAGAGCGGTCTTGAACGGGTTCACTCACCAAGGAACTTGGGCAGAGGCGGAGAGGCAGCTGCCCATCAATGTCTGGGAGATCAGAGCGGCTCGGCTAGCCCTCCTGGCATAGACATCCAGATTACAGGGGTCCTCGGTGAGAAGTCATTCAGACAATGCCACAGCGGTGGCATATATGTGAACCACCAAGGGGGAACCAAGAGTCAAGCCACTCAGAGTGAGAGGAGCTTGGTTTTTTGGTGGGCAGAGGTTTATGTACCCTGCATATCGGCGACATTCATTCCCGGGGTGGACAACCTGCAGGCGTACTTCCTAAGTCGCCAAACCCTGTCGCCGGGGGAGTGGTCTCTGCATCCACAAGTTTTTCAGACAATCTGCCAGAAGTGGGGAGTGCCAGACGTGGATGTCATGGCATCAGGATTCAACAAGAAGCTAGACAGGTTCATGTCTCGAACGAGGGACCCTATGGCCTGCGGAACCGATGTGTTGGTTTGCCCGTGGCATCAATCATAACTTCTATATGCATTTCCCCCGCTGCAGTTACTACCCCGCCTGTGGCGCAGGATCATAGCACAGGCCGGTTATCCTGGTAGCCCCAGCTTGGTACCGGAGGGCATGGTACTCACTAGTCCTGAAATTGGCAGCGGGAGGCCCTTGGACTCTTCCTCTATGGCCAGACCTACTCTCACAAGGCCCGATCCTCCACCCTGCATTACGGCGTCTAAATTTGACGGCCTGGCGGCTGAATCCCTGATTCTCAGGGGTAGAGGTCTGTCTAGGCAGGTAATCCCTACCCTCATTAAGGCTAGAAAGCCGGCCTCCAGGGTAATTTGTTACAGGGTTTGGAGGGCCTACGTAGGCTGGTGTGAGTCTAAGAGATGGTTTTCCCGCAAGTATACCATTGATAGAGTATTACGTTTTCTCCAGCTAGGAGTGGATAAAGGCCTGGCATTAAGCACGATCTAGGGACAGATTTCAGCCTTATCAGTGTGGTTTCAGAGGCCGCTGGCCGCCCACTCGCTGGTTAAGATCTTCGTACAGGGAGTCTTACGTGTTAATCCTCCGGTCAAATCACCACTTTGTCCATGGGACTTAAATCTTGTTCTGTCAACTCTACAGAAACAACCCTTTGAGCCGTTGGCTGAGGTACCTTTGGTTTTACTGACTAGAAAGTCGGTATTTCTGATCACCATAGTTTCGGCCAGGAGAGTATCGGAATTGGCAGCCTTATCTTGTAAGGAACCATATCTCATTTTACATAAGGATAGGGCGGGTTTCCGTCCT
Organism: Rana kukunoris; assembly: GCA_029574335.1. Classification (NCBI taxonomy): domain Eukaryota; kingdom Metazoa; phylum Chordata; class Amphibia; order Anura; family Ranidae; genus Rana; species Rana kukunoris. The sequence continues at coordinate 351,008,049 of CM056053.1, read as the reverse complement.
CATCCTTCCTTTCTATCAAAGGTTATAGCCAGTTTCCACTTGAACTAGGATGTGGTACTTCCATCCTTCTTTCCAAAACCCACCTCTAGAAAGGAGGGGTTGCTGCATACGTTGGATATTGTCAGGGCCATAAAGGCCTATCTTAAAACTACAGAGAAGGTTCGGAAAACAGATGTGGTGTTCGTTTTACCGGAAGGGCCCAAGATGGGTCAGGCAGCTGCTTGATCCACCATCGCAAGATGAATTAAACAATTAATCGTTCAGGCCTGCGGTTTGAAGAGGTTGCCTCCTCCTTTGTCGGTAAAGGCCCATTCTACCAGGGCCATGGGCACCTCCGGGGCAGCACATCATCAGATCTCTATGGCTCGAATATGCAAGGCAGCAACGTGGTCGTCAGTCCACATGTTTACAAAATTTTTATCAATTGGACGTAAGAAGGAATGTGGATACAGCCTTTGGACAGGCAGTACTACAGGCCGCGATTCAAGCTCCTCAGGATCTGAGGGGGCTCCCTTGATTTAGATTTGAGATTTACATTTCTTGTCTAAGTTGGATTTACTAGTATTTGAGTATACCTCTAAATTAAATCCTTTTTTGGAAGATGTCTCCCCCCCCTCATTAAAGCATTGCTTTCGGACATCCCATATAGTAATGAATATGCTGCTCTGTGTCCCGTGATGTACGAGAAAGAAAAAGAGATTTTTTAATACAGCTTACCTGTAAAATCTTTTTCTTGGAGTACATCACGGGACACAGAGCTCCCACCCCTCTTTTGGGGAACATTTTTGGGAGGCATACTGCTTGCTACAAAACTGAGGTACTTCCTCTATGGGAGGGGGTTATATAGGGAGGGGACTTCCTGTTTGAGATTGCCAGTGTCCACACCTGAAGGTACTCCATATAACCCATATAGTAATGAATATGCTGCTCTGTGTCCCGTGATGTACTCCAAGAAAAAGATTTTACAGGTAAGCTGTATTAAAAAATCTCTTTTTGAGTTGCAGTATCAATAAGAGGCTAGAGTGGGGTTAGCCTGTTTAGTGGAAGACCATAGACAAGGGAATTACAGTAGTCAAGGCAGGATGTTGAATGCTTTCGTACTATCATACATGAGAAAGGAATGGATAGAAGAGATGTGACTAAGACAGCAGCCAATTGTTCAGTCATACAAGTCAGAAAACATATGAAATATAACCAGCTGTATGATTCATTTTTGGGAGGATATGGAACTAACAGTAACACAAAAAGACATACTTTGAAGGGTTTTGTTGTGCATTAGTGAAACAGAAATAAGGATGCACAGGGCTTTTTTTCAGGGGGAACTTGGTTTAACTCAGTTCCACCACCTCTGGCTCAGACCCTTTGGTGCCTGTTCATCACAATCGCTTGTAAACACAGAAATCTGTTTTTTGTGTTTACAAGTGACAGCTCTGCACTCTGAGGGGGTTATTTACAAAAGGCAAATCCACTTTGCACTGAAAGTACACTTGGAAATGCACATGCTGTAGATACGAGGCGGACATGCAAGGGAGATAAAAAACAACATTTTAGCTTGTACATGATTTGATGATAAAATCAGCAGAGCTTCCTCTCATTTCAGATCTACCCCTCAAATTTACAGCGACTGCACTTCCAAGTGCACTTTCAGTACACTTGGAAGTGCACTTGCAGTGCAAAGTGGATTTGCCTTTGGTAAATAACCCTCAGGCTGGGTTCACACTTGTGCGGTGTGAATTTCAGCTCTGTAATGTCTCTGCAAAGATAAGGGAAGTGTTCGGCAGATTAGCTCAGTTTTTGCTGCGAATTTGGAGACCTGGGGGAAGTTCTGAGTGAGAGGAGTGTGGGGGAGAAATGTATTGAGCTGAATGAGAGAAATTCCTGAAGAGAACTGAACACCTCTGCGAATCAGCTGCGTACCCATAGAAGATAATGGGACTGAATTCGCACCTGAGCCGCACCGCAAGGCCTCCACAACGCATACGGATTTCCGGCAATGCGCAGTGTGAATGCATCGCACATATGTGAACCAGCCTCATTTAAAACAATGTCTTTAGAAATGTTCTGCGTTTTGGATGCGGTTGAAACCGCAACCAATTCGCATAGGTGTGATCCCAGCCTCACTGTCAATCCTGTGGAGGATTAGCTAAGGGCCAGGTATTTGTTTGTATAACATATTTATGTGTAAAGAGAAAAGCATACTTACAATTATGTTGATGTATTATGGTAAAAGCGCTGCGTAAACTGTTGGCGCTATATAAATCCTGTATAATAATATTAATAATAATAATGTATTCAAGTTTACTAAAATATTACTTATTATAATATAGTTTAGATCTCTTTATTCAAGATACTTTTAAGGTCCTTTTTTTCTTTAAAACAATAAAGTCGTTTAGTAATGGTAACATCTCCCCCAATGATTTGTGTTACAGTTAATTATAATGACAAGTCCACTTTACCATAGTTGATAATAATGCTTACCTCAGTAATTACTGGATGCTTAATAATGCTGATTAGTCTAGGATACTGGTCAGGGAAGTATGGTTAACCACAGAAATGTTAAATGTTAATATGTGTCCTGAAGTTGTAGGTTCAGTAGGGGAAGAAGCGAGTTGTTACGACACAAGCTATTTTGAAATGTGACTCACATGCTGTATCTGTATATATCATAATCACAAATTTTAACACATGTTTGAGTGGAAATATGGAAGCTGCCACTGCAAAACTTCTGTTTTATTTGCCTAACTGTTGATAGTTACATTATTTACTTCTCCATATTACTTTGCTTCAAGACAGTGGCTTAGAAAACACGGAAGACAGGGGGTTAGCATGACAGACAGGTAACTATCATTTTCAGGGAAAAAAAAATAAAAATAAAACTTTTTAGTCTAGTAAAGTATTTAATACAGACATTTTTAAAACCTCAGACATGAAATATGAACAAAGCATTTGCCTCTGTAGTGTGTACTTGTCTCAGTTAGTTAAAAGCACTAAGTGTGATTTCTCTCTGCTGCTGCCTTCTTCTGCTATCAGCATGAATCACTTCTGACAAGTTTTCCTGACACTGAAAGAAGAAAAGGTGACAGGGGAGGGAGCACCAGCAGATTGGCAGCCCCAGCGTTGTTCATGTGTGCTGTTTGAAGGGGGGTGTCTCTTCCTTCCAATTTAATCTATCCACCCCATTTTTCTGACAGCTCTGACAAGTTGTATAAATTCTGGACTTTAAACAGATGTAGAGAATAGAAGACTGCAGATAGACAGGTCCAACTTATGTAAAAGGGTTTGTTTCATCTCTGTGTATCACCCGAGGTCAGTTGCTTCACTATATGAAAGGGTTTACAAACATTTTAAAAACACTGCTTGAAAATCAACCTTCAATCTTTCTTTCCCACATGGCAGATGATCATGGGCATTTCAGCTACATTTTCCCCACCACTATATATGACCAGGTGCACAAAGGGGCACTGCAAGACAATAGAAAAATAAAACAACCCTGGAAAACATTATTGTGTGAGATGAAGCATGATAAAAACATATGGCCAAAATTTATGATACAGCTTCATCTTAGAGTCTTTTTAATAATTCGGTGCCAGGTTACTCTACTCCTATCGGCTTCCTTGTCAGCATATTTTCATGTTGGCTACCTGATTGGCTTCCAGTGCTGCCCATCCACTCCCACTAATGGATGTATGGCCTGTATACATTTGTGAATGTTGTATCAGCTTGAAGTTCAGATTTAATAAAGAGTTAGTGAAACCTAATGCCGCATACAGGCGGTCATTTTTTGTGATGAAATAAAACGACGTTTTAAAAAACGTAATTTAAAATGATTGTGTGTGGGCAAAACGTTGTTTTATGTCTTCTGAAAAATGACGTTTTTCAGAATGTCGCCTTTTGTTTCACAAAAAATGATCGTGTGTGTGGGCAAAACAACGTTTAAAACTACGTTTTTAAACCCGCGCATGCTCAGAAGCAAGTTATGAGACGGGAGCTTCAATGGAACAGAGTGCCGTCGAACGTGTTGTACGTAACTGCTCTTTGCAAGAGCATTTTCAGAAAACGATGGTGTGTAGGCAACGTCGTTTTTTAAAATGAAGTTTGAAAAACGTTGTTTTGTTTTGTGAGATAAAACAACGTTTTTTTACATCACAAAAAGTGATCGTGTGTACGCGGCATAAGTGGTAGTTGCAAAGTTGCATACACTTATCAGGAAGATTGTTTACTCTCTACATATGGGTTGTACGCAGATTATTTGGATACAGAAGCACTGGGTCAGGAATCAAGTTTTCTCCATCAGGACAGTTCATCAGAGATAGTGATAAACATGTAAGGGTCTTTGAAGTAAAATGTAATTAACATTCGGTCATTAACACGATGAACTGCAAAAGGAAACAACTATTTCTATGATTAAGCCCCGGTGGTAGATGGCTTTGGAGGAGCAACAGGCTGAGGCCATTCAAATTTATTTTCACCATATGAGCTTGGATCTCTACAATGAAAGTGGAAGTAAACCCTCCTATTATTTTCAGCCAAGGAAGCTGCCATCTTGGCCTCTGTTTAACCACTTTAGCCCCGGACCATATTGCTGTCCAAAGACCAGAGCACTTTTTGTGATTCGGCACTGCGTCGCTTTAACTGACAATTGCGCGGTCGTGCGACGTGGCTCCCAAACAAAATTGGCGTCCTTTTTTTCCCACAAATAGAGCTTTCTTTTGGTGGTATTTGATCATCTCTGCGGTTTTTATTTTTTGCGCTATAAACAAAAATAGAGCGACTATTTTGAAAAAAATTCAATATTTTTTAAATTTTGCTATAATAAAAATCCCCAAAAAGATATAAAAAAACATTTTTTTTCCTCAGTTTAGGCCGATACGTATTCTTCTACATATTTTTCGTTAAAAAAAATCGCAATTAGCGTTTATTAATTGGTTTGCGCAAAATTTATAGCGTTTACAAAAAAGGGGGTCGTTTTATGGCATTTTTATTATTATTATTTTTTACTAGTAATGGCGGCGATCAACGTTTTTTTTTTCGGTACTGCGATATTATGGCGGCTACATCGGACACTTTTGACACATTTTTGGGACCATTGGCATTTTTATAGCGATCAATGCTATAAAAATGCATTGTATTACTATAAAAATGTCATTGGCAGTGAAGGGGTTAACACTAGGGGGCAGGGAAGGGGTTAAGTGTGGTCCTGGTGTGTTCTAACTGTATGGGGGGGTGGCCTCACTAGGGGAAATCACTGATCTTCTGTCCATACATTGTTGCACGCGCGCGGGACTCGGGGGACGCGCGCGGGCCCTATTAGCTGCTACAGGGAGGACGTAGAGCTACGTGCTCCCACGTAGCAGTGCCACCGTCCCGCAGTAAAATGACGGCGGACAGTCGGCAATAGGTTAATCTTTAACTGCCATGGTGCTGCACATGTGATCAGTTATGACACTGGCAATTGATGGTTTGGCAGTTTGGTTGAGAGCACAACTAATGTGACAGTTATATTCCGGTAACATTTTTTTTAAACTTAAATCAATGAGTTTACTTCCTCTTTAAGCCCTGTTGGCTTAAAGCGGTTGTCAAGGTTTGTTTTTTATTTTCTAAATAGGTTCCTTTAGGCTAGTGCATTGTTGGTTCACTTACCTTTTACTTCGATTTTCCCTTCTAAAAAAATGTTTTTATTTGTCTGAATTTCTCACTTCCTGTTTCTCCTCAGTAGACTTCACACCATCATCCGAGCAGTGGTTAGTCAGCCAGAACAGCTTACTGAACAGCTTACTGAGGAGGAACAGGAAGTGAGAAATTCAAACAAAGAAAACAAAGAAAAAAACATTTAGAAGGGAAATCGAAGGAAAGGGTAAGTGAACCAACAATACACTAGCTTAACCTCCCTGGCGGTATGATTCTTTCAGATTTTAGGTGCTAAAAGCGGTACCATTATTTACAAGGAAATTTGGCGTTTTATACTGTAGGCTTGTAATTCTTAGGAATAACTCACTGAAATCTATCCAAACAAGAGTCTAATAGGCATCCTGGGTATGATTTTTTTTTTTTTTTACTTATTAAAAATTATAATATAATAAATAATTATAAAAAATTATAACAAATAATAATATAATTATAGTAAAAATTATTCAATAATGTAATCAAATCAAAATCACTGAAATTTGCTCAGTTGCAGAATTTTTGCTGTCATTATTTTTTTTTTTTTATGACGAATTTCCCCACAAATCGCTATCGCTAAATTCTGCAAGTGATTCTGATTTATTATCGCTGTTTTTTAGCTGCTCTAAAACAATTTTTGCCATAAAGGGACACTTTTGGTTGCTATGGGCAATCTACAGTTTGCAGGGAGAAAGAACAGTTTTTATTATATAAAAGGACATGTAGTGTACAGGGCAGACCACTAGGGACATGGGGGGTGTGTATTTTTTACATACAGTACTGTAATCTATAAGATTACAGTGTACTGTATGTATAGTGTTTGTTTACTTTTTTAAATTTGGCGCCGTTCCCCCCCCTACGTCGCGACGCTCGCAGGGAAGGGAATCGGCGGAACACACAGCATCAGGCGGACATCCGCCCGCCGTGTACTGCGGGGATTCATCGCTGGATCGCAGAGAAAAGGTAAGTAAACTTTTTTCTGCATCCAGCGAGGCAAGTCCGTGTGTGGCACGGGGTTACCGATCGTAGCTTTAAAATCTCACCCCGTGCCACACACGGGAAGACCGCCAGGGAGGTTAAAGGAACCTATTTAGAAAATTAAAAAAAACTTTTACAACCCCTTTAAAGAGGAAGTAAAATGATCTGGTGGAGTGCAGCATCTTCTTGTCTCTATATGCTCCAATGCTCACTGGATTAAGCACTTGATAGCCAGCATCTATTTAATACTGAGATACCAGACTTGTATGTTAACACCTAGAGCAGCACTAACATTTATTGCATGGTGTTGTTTCACTGACTACTTGTGTTTTTTGGCCATTTGGTTCAATATACAATTTTGGCCAGACAGTGCAGGAGCACATGATAGGTCTGCACAATGGGTGTTGTTTGTCTTCTCTATGTATGGTTCCTAAGAAGCCACTAGGACAGTGGTTCTCCACCTGGGGGTCAGGACCCCCTCGAGGGTCAAAATATGATTTGCCAGGGGTCACTGGATCCTGGGCTGTTCTTGAAGCCTGCACCGCTCTCCCGGACTTTTTTCTTTGGCCACCCAGCTGGGCTGTTCCTGGAGCCCATGGCCACCCACTCAGCCTCTTTGCAGCCACCTATTGAGTTTATGGCACGGCTGGGGAGCAGAGACTAGAGGTCAGCTGACTGGTGGGGAATGTGAAGTGGGAGGGGCTGGAGGAGACACTATCTTCTGATTTTGGCACTTTTGGTGTCACTGCTATGAGACGCCACAAAGTTGGAGACAAAGAGTAACACCACTTGTGATTAGAGTTGGCATTAAAAGTCCCCACTACAGTTCTCAGATCAGCAGATCACCTTGATCAAGAGCATCTAAGTTGGCTGATCAGAACTCCCCCCCAGCATTGACACTCACCCCCCACCAAGGAGTAATGGAAGGAATAAAAAATAGAGAATATATGTAAGGAAAAGAGGGGGAGAAACAAAGAGAAAGGGAAAGAAAAAACAAGAAATGCAGCTAGAGAGAGGGATGGGGAAAAAATTAAGAAATTAGGAAAGAGAGAATTAAAAGGGAAAGAAAGGAGAAGAGAAGTGGTCCATCCTAAAATGTACCAGAAGGGGATTTAATACTGTACGAGTGCAAGGGACTCGGGGAGCACTAAATGTACGTGAGTTAGGGGCGCAAATTACTTGTCTTGACTTGGGTACGAAAATAATTTTACTGTTGGGGGTCCCCACAACTTGAGAATTTATTTCAAGGGGTCACAAAAGGTTGAGAACTACTGCACTAGGAGATTAAAATCAATAATGCCATAATGTAATCACAATATCAGTTTGGGGTAGGCTGACCCTCTAAAGCAGGGATCCTCAAACTACGGCCCTCCAGCTGTTACAGAACTACACATTCCATGAGGCATTGTAAAACTCTGACATTCACAGACATGACTAGACATGATGGGAATTGTAGTTCCTGAACAACTGGAGGGCCATAGTTTGAGGACCCATGCTCTAAAGAGAATAAGATAGAAATGGTCATTGGTAGGAACTTAAATCTATATTCTTAAAGGGATTGTAAAGGTTAGTTTTTTATTTTCTAAATAGGTTACTTTAAGCTTGTGCATTGTTGGTTCACTTACCTTTTTGTTCGATTTCCCGTCTAAGGGCCAGATTCAGGTAGTCCAGAGCATCTTTGCTCTGGAGTAACGCTTCTCATTTGCGTTGCGCTGCAGAATTTTTAGGAGCAAGTGCTGTCATTCACGAAGCACTTGCTCCTAAAGTTGCGGCAGCGCATCACAAATGAGCCGGCGGAATTCAAATTTGGCGGGTACGGGGCGTGTAGTATGCTAACTACGCGCGATCCCGCCGCCAACGTACTGCGCATGCGTCGAGTGTCAAAACATCCCCGTGCGCATGCTCCAAAATCTGTGAATGAACGTCAATGACGTCACATTCCCATTCATGACCGTTTTACGCAAGCGACGTTTTTTTTTTTTTTCCCGACGCGATGACGACGCCTATACCTAACATAGGATACTCCAACCCCATGTAGGTATATCTATGCGCCGCGTATCCCGTCCGGAAACGTCGTATCGTCATTGCGTCGCGCCGGATTTCGATCGTGAATTGCCGATTTCCGCTCATTAACATATTTTTTGAGCGTAAATCGGCGGGAACGCCCCCGGCGCCATTTTTAAGTTGAAGTAACGATGCGATGGCGAAACTCAGTTACGCTGCTCGCATCGGAACTTCAACCCGGCGTTTCTTGTTTTCTGGTTACAGAAAACAGAAACGCCGGCTCAAAGTCACAGTTAGGCTGGCGGATCACTCGATCCGCCAGCGTAACTGTTCCTGAATCTGGCCCAAAATGTTTTTTTTTTTTCTTTGTCTGAATTTCTCACTTCCTGTTCCTCTTTAGTAAGGTGTTCAGTAAGTTGTTCTAAATGACTTTCCACGGCTCGGATGATGGTGGAAAGCTTACTGAGGAGAAACAGGAAGTGAGAAATTCAAACAAAGAAAAAAAACATTTAGAAGGGAAATCGAAGGAAAAGATAAGTGAATTAACAATGCACTAGCTTAAATTAAAGGAACCTATTTAGAAGATAAAATACAAACCTTTACAACCCCTTTAAGCTGTTATAACTGCACAGCCTTACCTGTCAATGGCAGATGTGTGTGTGCTGTTACTCGCTACTGTCAGAGCAGAAATATCTCCCCGGTGCTTGGTTACAAGACCCTCAAAGAGTCTGTAATCCTTTCTCAGTTTGGAGCTAATAACCAAAACACTCAATGGATGTATGGAGGACTGAAGGGTTTTTAACTAACAAAGCCTTTTGTTTTTCATGAAATCGTGCAATATTCATGTCATCCTGACACTACTTTTGCTTTCTGGATGTTTATGGAATGTCTGTTATCTTTACTGGCATTTGCCAGGACACTGGATTAGCTTAAAGCCTGACATTTCTGCTCTGACAGGAAGTGAATGCAACTCAATAATGAAAAGCAAGTCAAGGTGCACTATTATAAAAGCTAAGGAGTAAAGATTCAGATGATTACAAATGCCCATTGGTGATAAAGGTCTGTAAACCCAGATAATTGTAAATGGCATGTGGGATCTTCATTTTAAAGTGCTGCATGCCATAAAATTTTTCACATTTTGCAAAACAGCTTGGTAGATAAGCTACAAATGCCTGCTTGTATTATACATTAGTGGTTGGTATGCATTTAAGAGCATCTTAAGTAACTGAATCTCTTTTCCTAAAAAGCTAGAAGAAAGCCAGGCATTCTGGTTTTAGTGGTCTATGCTGTCACTTTGTTATTTTGATAATATTAAATATCAATATAATTGATAACTGCTTATAAAAACCTGAAGTGAAAATACATATAGAGGATCTAGTATGGAAATTTGTAAACATGCACCCACCATGTGACTTACTTAATGACTGATCCTCTCTTGCCAGGGGAAACCCAGTGACATGCAAATATATGGCAATGTATAAGCAAATAGTAAAACCAAATAGACAACATAAGACGCGGTTCACACTGGGGCGACTCGTCAGGCGCCTGACGAGTCGCGTCCCATTGAAGGCAATGGAACCGTTTTAATAGGAGCGAAGCAAGTCGCTCCGACTTAGAAAAAGGTTCCAGTACGACTTCAGGGGCGGCTCGGGGTGACCTGCATTGACTTCTATACAGAAGTCGTTTTGCAGGTCGCCTCTGAAGTCCTCCTCAGGACGCCTTGCAGAGCCGTCCCCGGAGTCGTGTCGCTGGAGTGTGAACCGACTTTAAGGCAAAAAAAGGCATCGTTGCTTATTTATAGGTACTACAAAAAATATTCTTTATTAAAGACTATAAACTGAAACATAAAATATTATAATTCACTTAGCTAAAAGCTTAGACAGAAATATTATTAGGCCATTCACATACAGGCATGGCAATTAATATGAGCCTTATGCCGTGTAAACACGATCACTTTTTGTGATGAAAAAAATTACATTTTTAAAAATGTCATTTAAAATGATCGTGTGTGGGCTTTACATCATTTTTTGTCTGGTGAAAAACGACAAAATAATTCAAACATGCTTAAATTTTTTATGTCATTTTTTTTAAAATGTCATTTTTTTGTGTCATAAAAAATGATCGTGTGTGGGCAAAAATGACATTTTAAACCCACACATGCCCAGAAGCAAGTTAGGAGACGGGAGGTAAAACTACCATTCATAATGGAGTAAGCACATTAATCACGCTGTAACAGACAAAAAAGCAGGAATCGTCTTTTACTAACAAGTAACCAGCTAAAAGCAGCCTCAAGGCGAATAGAACTTCCCCTTTAGATTGCCGTCGCTTTGTTCATAATTTTTCAAAAATGATGGTGTGTGGGCAACATAATTTTTAATGATGAAGTTGAAAAGATTTCGTTTTTTTTTCATGATGAAAATGACATTTTTTTTTCAAGACAAAAAGTGATTGTGTGTACGGGGCATAAGTCATAGAATTTTAAATCCAAGTAAAAATCTACCCTTTCATTCTAAATAATAAAAACATGGTTAAATACTCTAATGCCGTGATGAAAAAAAACGACATTTTAAAAAACGTCATTTAAAATGATCGTGTGGGGGCAAAACGTTGTTTTATGTCTTTCAAAATGTCGTTTTTAGTGTCATTTAAAATGATCGTGTGTGGGCAAAATGACGTTTAAAACAACGTTTTTAAACCCGCGCATGCTCAGAAGCAAGTTATGAGACAGGAGCTTCAATGGAACAGAGTGCCGTCAAACGTGGTGTACGTAACAACGCTTTGCAAGAGCATTTTCAGAAAACGATGGTGTGTAGGCAACGTCATTTTTTAAAATGAAGTTTGTAAAATGTTTTGTTTCGTGAGATAAAACAACGTTTTTTTTTATCACAAAAAGTGATCGTGTGTACGCGGCATAAGGCCCATTTCACACAGTCCGGACTCTGCTTAAAGTGATATTAAAGGCAAAAAAATTGTTGTCAAAAATAACAAACATGTTATACTTCCTGCTCTGTGCAGCGGTTTTAAACAGAGCAGCCCAGATTCTCCTCTTATCGGGTCCCCTGCTGGCGCTCTTGGCTCCTCCTTCCTGTCAAGTCCCCCCAGAGCAAACAGCTTGCAATAGGGTCCGCTCCCAAGACGCTGCTCTGCGCAGACACGGACCCTTGGCTCGACCCCCACCACTCTCTCTCCTCACTGGCTCACAGATTGTGATTGACAGCCGACGGCTCCCACTGCTGTTTCAGCCAATGAGGGGGGAGAGTCCCCAGAGAGACGAGACACTTGTGCACATCACTGGATCTTGATGGAGCTCAGGCAAGTATTAGGGGGGCTGCTGAACACAGGTTTTTTACCTTCATGCATACAATGCATCAAGGCAGTGGAGTCGCTGGGGGGTGGCTTCTGGGGCAGTAGCCCCATATCTGGGGCCCATAGCCCTGAATCTGGGGCCCATACCCCTGAGTCTCTTACCGCAGGGGTCCCTAACCACCGGGCCATGGCCTCTCTGCAGCAGGTGCGGTAGGCGGGCTGCATGAGAGAGCCAGGTTGGCGGATGATGGAGCCAGGCAGGCGTATGAGAGAAGCAAGCGGGTGGGTAAGCAGAAATTACATCATCTCTCTCCATCTGCTCAGCATCACTGCTCTTCCGCCTTTACAGTCAGGTCTCTTCATTGTGGGAGGTGCAGCAGGGAGCAGTGAGATGACATCATCTCTCACTGCCTGCCATGCATCACCTCTCTCCTGCTCTCACTCAGAACCGACCACTGCATCTGCCTCTGTGCTACATGGGCCAGTGCTGACACCAATGCAGCGACAATACACATTTGGTGGCACTGGCTGGCATGGCAAGTGACAATTCACAAATAGTGGCAGGCAATGTGGCAAGGGATCATCCACATCTGGTGACAGGCAACGTGGCAAGTGACAATCCACATCTGGTGGCAAGCGACATGGCAAGTGACAATCCACATCTGGTGGCAGGCGACATAGCATGTGATCATCCACATCTGGTTGCAGACAACATGGCAAGTGATCATCCGCCTCTGGTGGCAGGCAATGTGGAAAGTGACAATCTGGATCTGGTGGCAGGTAATGTGACAATCCGCAAATGGTGGCAGGCGACATGGCAAAGGACAATCCATATCTGGTGGCAGGCGATGTGGCAAGTGACAATACACATCGGATGGCAGACAGTGTGGCAAGTGACAGACTGTATTTTGTGGCAAGTGACAAGCTGCATCTGGTGGCAGCCAACGTGTCAAGGGACAACTGACATCTGGTGGCAGTTGACAGTGGCAAGTGAAAATCGGTTGGCCGGCAGCGTGGCAAGTGACAAACTGCATCTTGTGGCAAGTGACAAGCTGCATCTGGTGGCAGGCGATGTGGCAAGGGACAATCGACATCTGGTGGCAGTTAATAGTGGCAAGTGAAAATCGACATCTGGTGGCAGATGAGGGTGGCAAGTGACAATCTGCATCTGGTGGCAGGTGATGTGGCAAGTGAAAAGTTGCATCTGTTGGCAGGCGACATGACAAGTGACACGCCCATGGCTCCTACTGATTCTGCATTATGGTGAGTATAATGAAGAACCACTTCATTACATATTACAATGTAACAATAGAAATAATGCACTTCAATCACCATGACACCATATCAACCATGGTCCTGGAATGATTGAAGCGCCAACACCAGTCATTGCCCTGACAAATTTTTTTATTTTTATTTTTTTCACAATCAAACACATTTTATGGATAAAGAAGGCAAGGTACAACATATAGTAACATAATAACAAAAATGTTATGACAGATATCATACAAAATCTTAGATTAGATTAATTGAGAACAGAATAATGAACATAACATTACAACACAGTAGTCATAAGAAAAAACTGCACATGTAAACAAAAAGAAGAATAGAAGGAGGGGGAGGGAGATGGGAGGGGAGGGGAGAGAGGGGAGGTATGGGATTAGCGGTATAGCGTAAGAGAGCATATTACAATCTCTGCCTTGCCAAATAGGTGGAATAAAATCTTATAAGTATATTAAAAAGTCGAATAAACATTGACAAAATGTCATCAGTGTGAAATAGTCAAGAGCACAACCAGGGGTATAATTGTTTGCTAAAAATTGCTTTCCACCCACGTGCCTCCCCATCTCCACCCCACCCCCGGGCCTTGGCACAATTTTCATCCACACAGCTGGCCCCCAGTGCCAAAAAGGTTGAGGACCACTGCTATGGGCTCTAGCCCCAGATATTTTGTAGACCCAGCAACGCCACTGCATGAAGGTAAAAAAAAAAACCTTCAGCCTTTAGAACCACTTTAACTTTGGTTTGATGAGCAGGGGGATCAGTCCGCTGATCCCATGCTGAGCTGAGAAGAGCGGTCGGATTACAGGTCCACATCCATTCCGCTTATGCAGAGTGGACACAGATACAGCCTGCTCGGCTCTATGGAACTGCTGTCCATTTACACTCAACCTCAGATCCAATCCAGCCGGACAGAGAGGAACAGATCCCCTTCTGTTTGTTTTTGCTGGATCGAATCAGAATTAGCGAGTTGTAAACAGACACAAGTCCATTTATGTCCAACTGCTCATTAAGGGGAATGGAGGGTTCGATCGGTCTGCCTAAAAAACTGACAGGCAGACCTCATGGGACCTCTTGTGTGAAAGGGGCCTAAAGCCTGGTACACTGGTGATAATGGGGACACCGCTGATGGGTACACTGCCGATGGGGACACTGCTAATGGGGATGCTCAGAAGCGATGATGGGGACACTGCTGATGGGGACACCGGTGTCCCCATCAGCAGGGTCCACATCAGTGCCGTCCCCATCATTGGTGTGCCCATCAGCGGTGTTCCCATCAGCAATGGTGATATGGACACTGCTGATGGGGACACCGCTGATGTGGACATGGGGTCACTGCTGATGGGGACACCACTGATGGGGACATGGGGTCACTGCTGATGGGGACACCACTGATGGGGACATGGGGGCACTGATGATGGGGACACTGATGAGGACACCACTGATATTTTATACATAACTGATTTTTTTTCGGCACCTGAATACTTGTAAAATCTACAATGTGGCCCTTGTGTTAAAAAGTTTGGAGACCCCTGTGCTAGTACATCTAGACCCTTCCCCCCCCCCCCCCAGACTGACAATGCTGCTGTCCAAAGGTACTCCTGTGTTCATTCAGTGGGGGCACTCTATTACAGGAGGTTTGTTATTGGCCAGATCACCAAGTGAAAACAGAGGGAAAAAAAATAAAAAAAGACTACTAATGCATCTACCATAGCTGATGATTGGTAAGCTGAAATATATTGGGTTTTGGGTTTAAATACATAGTTACATAGTTGGTAAGGTTGAACAAAGCCACCAGTCCATCCAGTTCAACCCGTGGTGTGTGTGAGCTTATATCAAAAGTAATTATTTTATTCCTGTTGCGATCGTTAAGGTGCCCATCTGTTTTTTTTAAAACTATTGATGCTCCCTGCTGATACCACTGCTTGTGGAAGGGCGTTTCACATTCTTACTGCTCTGACAGTAAAGAACCCTCTACGCAGTTCAAGTTTAAATCACATTCTTTCAGTTTCAGTGAATGGCCACGTGTGTTTTTTTAAACTCCCTCCCACTGAAAAGTTTTTTTCCCTATGCTAGGGTCACCAGTAAGGTATTTGTACATTGCTATGATTTCACCTCTCAAGCTTCTCTTCTCCAGAGAGAATAAGTTCAATGCTTTTAGTTTTTCCCCATAGCTGAGATCCTCTAGCCCCTTTATTAGTTTTGTTGTTCTTCTCTGGACTCTGTCCAGTTTCAGCACATTCTTCCTGAGGACTGGTGCCCAGAACTGGACAGCCTACTCCTGGACCAGAGTCTGGTAGAGTGGGAGAATTATCATTTTATCTCTGGAGTATTATCCCTTTCTGATGCGTGGTAATATTCTGCTGGCTTTGCTTGCAGCAGCTTGCATGCCATTGCTGAGCCTGTCATCTACCCCCAGGTCCTTTTCCATCCTAGATTCCCCCAGAGGTTCTCCGCCTAGCGAGTAACTTGCATTTGTGTTTTTAGCACCCAAGTGCATTACTCTACATTTTTTTTTTTTTTTGAAAATATTTTATTGGAGTTTGTACATTTTAACGGAACAAAGCACTGTAAAATCGAGATATAGACAGCCGTGTACATGAAGAAAAAAAAAAATAATAATAAATAAAAAAAAAAAAAAAAAAAGGGTAACTAAAACAAGAAATAAGTCATGAAAGGAAAAACAGAGTAAACATATTAAAATGATTACGTGTAGGACAGTGATAAAGCACCAGGGAGATGGAGCATCCCTAGACCCAGTGCTCCAGGGGACATACACAATATTTGGAGCATCAAAAACGCAATAAGAAACCCAAAACAACCAAGCAGGCAACAACTTCAGGATTGAACTAGGATCTAAAGTGGTAATGTGAGACATGGACATAGAGAAGCATAAACAGGTCACATGTGTCAAGGGGCAAACAGAGCAGGTTCCGAGGTTCAGGGTGGCAGGAACGTCGAAGGGTCCGATAGGGTAGACACTTTGAGACTGCCCAGAGAATTAGTAAGGTCCCTTTGAAGATACCAGTCGGTATAGCGGAAAGGGTGCATAAGTGTTTGCAGTTCCTGTTGATCAAAAGAATGTTCCATGAACGTGCGCCACCTTGTAAAGAATCGTGATGTGGAGCGAAGGTTTAAGACAATGGTGTCTAACCGTTCCAAATAGAAGAGTGACAAGAGGGCCTTCTTCACCGCCAGCAGGTTAGGCGCCTTGGAGCTGATCCAATGAGACATTATTGTTCTGCGGGCTACGAGGAGGCAAAGATGTGTCCATTGGGAGATGTGAAGTGAGCTCTTCATTGCGGGCGTGGGAGGAGGTGGTCCGCAGCCAAACAAACACAGCAAGTAATGCTTCGGGACTTGCGTTTTGCTAATCGTGTAGATAAAGGAAAGGACGGAGTCCCAATAGGCAGCAATAGGTTTGCATTCCCAGAGGCGGTGGAGCAATGTCGGGCGTGAGGCAGAACACCAAGGGCACCTCTCTTGGGCTGGCTCTTCCTTGTTGAAACGGAAGGGGTAGTATGCTCTGTGGATAATTTTAAACTGCGTCTCGCGCCACGTTTCCGATAAGGTGAGTTTGCGCACCTGCCCGTATCCCTCAAGGATTTTTTCCGAGAGGTTTGGATCCTCAAAAATTTGAGACCATTTCTGAAATGGTGCAAGACGATACTTGGCAGCCTGATGTTCAATAATGTGAGAGTACAGCGTAGAGATTGAGTAGTCATTGTTGTGCAAGACTGTATCAATAAAGGACTTTTGAAGTGGATCTGATTCAGGTCCACAGCAGGAGCGTAAATAGCTGACTAATTGGTGGTAGAAAAAAACATGTGTCTCCGGCAGACAAAATTCTCTGGACAGGTTACGAAAGGATTTAAACTTGCCATGGGCATCCAGGTACATTGATGCGATGCTAGTAAGTCCCCTAGAGTTCCATTGTTCAAAAACTTTGTATATAGTGGACGGGGGAAACATGGGGTTGCCAAGGATTGGTAAGTGGCAGGAGATACTGGAGGGCAGCCCCATTAATTTTCGGACCTCCCTCCAGGCAACAACTGTATCCCTGATGAGGACACTGGATTTCAGGCACTTAGGTAGTTTGTTGGGATTAGAGTGAATAATGGCCGGCAGAGTATACGGAGAGGTCGAGGCACCCTCAAGCATGGTATTAGAGTATTTAGATCTGCCAGACAGCCAGTCAAGACCCTGCCTGAGTAAACAGGCAAGATTGTAGAAGCGTATGTTAGGCAGACCCGCACCACCCTCAGACTTTGGGAGACATAGTTTTTGTATCGCAATGCGCGATTTCTTGCGAGACCAGAGAAAGGCAGATAAAGCCGTATGTATTTTATTTACGTCAGAATGCTTCAGTAATAGGGGTATGGTCTGCAGAGGATAGAGTAGGCGTGCAAACGACACCATTTTGAAAAGGTGGCATCTCCCAAAGAGCGAGAGGGGGAGGGCCGCCCAGGCCTCTAGCTCCTTCACAATTTTAGATATAAGCTGTGGGAAGTTAAGTGCGTATAAAGAGGAAGGCTCTCGGCCAATGTGTATGCCCAAATAAGTGATATGCTGTTGCGCTATGGCGAAAGGAGAGTGGTGTAGCCATTTAGCAGCCATCCTGGGATGGAGCGATAAGATTTCGCTCTTGTCAAAGTTAATTCGGAAGCCCGAGCATAATCGGAAAGCATGAAACAGTTGTCGGAGTTTGTCAAAGTCCAGGAGGGGTTGTGTGGAGAATAACAATATGTCGTCTGCGAATAGTGCGGAGCGGAGCGACTGGGCACCTATTGTGATGCCACTAACCCCGTCCGGGGAATTGAGCAGTCTGGATAGGGGTTCGACAGCGATATTAAAAAGTAAAGGGGAAAGAGGACATCCTTGCCTCGTTCCCTTAGTCAGGGGGATCGTATCGGAGATAAAGTCGGGAGTTACCAGACGCGCCGTTGGGGATTCGTACATTCGCCGCAGAAAACTTACGATGGGGCCCGAAAAGCCAAAGTTCGCCATCACCCGGAACAGCCAGGACCAGCTGATGTTGTCAAAAGCCTTTTCGGCGTCAAGTGACAATATCGCAATATCTTGGTCTGGGTGGAATTTAGCATATTCCAATGCCATGAGTACTTTGCGTATGTTCAGAGTAGCTGAGCGTCCCTGGACAAATCCTGACTGAGCCGGGTGAAGCATAGAGGGAAGTAGTTGGGCTAGGCGAGACGCAATGATTTTAGATAATAACTTTACATCTACATTAATTAATGAAATTGGGCGGTATGAGCCTGGAAGTGAGGGGTCTTTACCTTTTTTAGCAATTAGTTTTATATGAGCTTGCGTTCCCGTGGGCAGATAGGGGCCACCCCCCCACATGTTGGCATACACATGTCTCAAGGTGTCTGGAATAAAATCAATAGTCAGCTTATAAAATTCGGCCGTGTAGCCATCAGGGCCCGGTGCTTTAGCAGATGCCAAGGACTTAATCGTTCGTTGGACATCCTCAATGGTTATGGGAGCGTTAAGAGTCTCAAGGTGGTGTCCCTGTAATTGGGGCAGCCGGACCTTAGCTAGGAAGGCGTCGGCCGCAGGTTGGTCAATCTGATCGGCCGAGTAAAGAGATGTATAATAATCCACTAGTAATTTACTGATATCAGAAGGCGCGGTAACCATAGCGCCAGCTGAGTTTCTCAGGGCATAGATATGCGTGGGCCGTCTGGGTCCTGCACAGAGCCTCGCCAGTAGCTTGCCGGCCTTGTTGCCAAACCTATGAAAGTGCAGCTTGGAATAGGATTCTTTGGCCAATTCTTGTTGTTCGGCCCAAAGATCGAATTCTCTCTTGGCAGTCCTCCAAGTGCGTATGTTGTCAGGTGTACGGTTAAGTGTAAGTAATTCATGAGCTGAGCGTAGGGTTTCACTCGCCCGCATGTAAGATTGTCTGGCATTCCTCTTGAAGTGCGTGGTATAGGAAATAATTTTGCCTCTCAGGAAGGCTTTTCCAGCCTCCCAGAACAAGTTTGGGTTAGCAAGGTGTGGCTCGTTGTAAGAGGTATATTCCGTCCATGCTGCAGACAGCATGTGCCGGAAGTCCTCATTGTTTGCCAGATAGGAGGGGAAGCGCCAGACGCGGGAGGTAGAGGAAGGTCGGGTGTGTAGGAGTTGTAGTGTAATAGGGCTGTGATCCGAGATCCTGGCGTCAGTAATATGTGATTCACATAGCAGTGGGAGAAGTGCTGCAGAGGCAAAAAAGTAGTCTATGCGGGAAAAGGAATTGTGGGGTGGGGAATAGAAGGTATAGTCACGGTCTGTCGGGTGAGTCAACCTCCACACGTCTACTAACTGTGTGGCTTCTATTGCTTGTGACAGGAGCGTCGGCGTCGAGGTCGTCGGGATACGTCCGGTAGTCCTTTGCGTCACGTCACCTAGGCGGTCAGCAGTGGTAAACATAACAGAGTTAAAGTCTCCGCCCACTAAATGTAGGGAACCCGAGGCAGCCAGAATCCAGGCCACCATATCCTGGAAAAAGAGGGTGTCTGGCGAGTTGGGTGCGTAAATGTTAGTGATGGCTATGTCTCTTTCAGCAAAGGTTAGGTGCAGAGTAAGTTTACGGCCCAGCAGGTCAGTCTTAACGTCTCTAACAGTGTGTGTCAGATTTTTATGTATGAGAATAGCCACACCAGCCTTTCGCCCCACGGCTGGAGAGCCATATACATTTCCTACCCATAGCTTACGTAACCGGGTCAAGTCGTCTGCGGAGAGATGGGTCTCCTGAAGTAAGGCCACATCTGTCCGGAGACGCTTCAAGTGCCTAAGAATGGACATGCGCTTACTTGGAGAGCGAAGCCCCTTGACGTTCCATGACACAATCTTTAGGTGATTCCCGTCAACTGAGTAGGCCATGTTCGAGTTAAAAGGACGTAGTGAGCTTGAGGTGGTGAACGAGGTCCCCCTCCAGGCATAACATCAGTAGTCAGAGGGTCACCCAAACATTGTATATTCCCTAAAGATACAGGCATAAAACAGGTAATCATAAACAGTAATAAACAACAAAAACAAAAGAAAAAGCAAAAACAATAGAACAAAGGTCCAGTGCCTAGGCACGTAGCATCCAATAAGGACCTCACTTTTTTCCACATGGGACTAGAGCACAGGGCAAAATCCCCGCCATCCGTGCACTCCCTTACCTAAGGATGAAGTGAGAGCGTCAAGGGCGGGAAGACAATAAAAAAAAAAAAAAAGGGGGGGGGGGAGGGGAAAGGGGCCTTAGCCTACTGAACGGGAAGCATCGGCCAGTCAGGGCGGAGAGGGGCCAAGGAGCCGGATTATAAAAAAAAAAAAAAAAGTCACAGAGTGTATAAAGAGCAGTCTCAATCAGGGAGAAAAAGGTGAAAACAATACTACCCGTTTCCTTGGGTCTACGACAATAGGCAGTCTCTGGGACATGTTGTCAGCGGTAGTCCGACCGGTCCGCCCGAGAAGTATAACGACCTCGTTTATATGGTTGCTTGGTTGGGCTGCCAGGTTGTTTGCGAGATGGAGAAGGAGCAGTAGCCAGTAGTGATGAGGAGTCGTCTGCAGAGCTGGTGTGGTCCATCCCTGAGGTGGCTGATGTCAGGTAACCCTCTGCTTCTTCAGGCGAGGCAAATGTGAGGGGTTCCCCAGATTGAGTCTGGACGTGTAGGGTGGCCGGGTATGCGAGTGTGAATTTAACTCGGTCACGGTGCAGAGTCGAACAGATGGCAGAGAACGCTTTACGCTGTTTCATGACCTCAATCGAGTAGTCCGCAAAAATCAAGAGTTTTGACCCTTCCAGCGAGAGGGAGCGTGAGCGGCGAAATGCCTGCATAATGGCGGTTTTGTCTGCATAATTCAAATATTTGACAATAACGTGCCTGGGTTTGGTGCGATTTTCTACATATTGACCGAGGCGGTGAGCGCGTTCAACGGTGCAGGGTATGCGGAGCCCCAATTGCTCCGGGATAATTTTAGCGCATATGTTAGCAAGCTGGCTGTTAGTGACCGACTCCGGCAGTCCAATAATGCGCAAGTTGCTCCTCCTGGAGCGGTTCTCAAGGTCATCTAACTTGGCCCAGAGCTCCCTGTTTTCAGCAGTTATGCGAGCAAGTAATGCAGACTGGGCAGTAGAGTCATCTTCTATGGAGGATATCCTGTCCTCCGCCTGAGCAATCCTCTGTGACTGCGTTTGCACCTCCAGGTGAAGCTGCTCCAGACCCCTCTGAACAGCAGCATCCACAGTGGCCGCCAGGGTGGGTCCCAGCAGAGCCACTACTTGCTGGGCAATGTGCGCTGGCGATGCAGGATCGAATGCCTGCGTGTCCGTGTCAGCGTGCGGCTGAGAGGAATCCTCCGTGCATGGAGCGGCGGCCATCTTGGCTGTATCTGAAGCCGCGTCTCCCAGAGGGGGTGCCGAGGAGAGCACTCGGGCATACGATCGCTCCACAAAGCGATCCATGTGTGCCCGCACAGCAGCTGAGGTGGATGGGGGCTACCCTGAAGCTCTAGCCGGGCTCTATAGCCGAAAACGGGAGGACGGCGGCGGGAGCGATGTGCTTCTAGGTCAGCCTCATGTGGCGCCGGAACCGGAAGTACTCTACATTTTTCAACATTAAACCTCATTGGCCATGTAGTTGCCCACCCCATGTACCACTTTAAATCGAAGCTCAACTGTATCTGAGCACTATTAACTGAAACTGCTATTTAGATTTTTTTTTTTAATTTACATCAAACCCACCTGTTTATTCATGTCTTAATGCCATTTCTGAGAAAGCACTTTAAAAACGCCCTCCTAGCATTTATAGCCATGGCGATCTTGAGTAAGGGTAGATGATTCATGTAGCATTTACTTCCTGGAATCCATCTGCTAAGAAAACTCCTCTTTGCCTCCTCCAGATGAAAGGAAGAAAATGCCAATAAAGACTTCTGGAATGTATGACCAAATTTTGGTCTATACCAGAAACAAGGAAACAACTAATGAAATGTAAAAAAAAAAGTTAAAACCAGTAAATATAATAAACTTCCCTGTTCATTTCATAAGGCTAGCAGTATAGGGATTAAAAATAGTTGTCAATTGAGTTTAGTTCCACTTTAACTTTTCCTATACATTTAAAAATGAATAAAAAAAGGACCTCCAGAAAAGAAAAATACTGCAGGCAAAAGCTCCCTCAAAAAAGCCTGTGGGGGCAGGAAATGAGAGCAGAGAGCCTCGGTGTTGGATCAAGCTACAAATCAAGTAAGTCTAAGGCCGCGTACACACGACCAAATAAATCTGTTCAAATCGGTCTGACAGACCGATTTGATCAGATTTGTCTGCTGGGCTATTTTGGTTTGATCGCTGTACACACGATCAAACCAAAATCCCCTCCGGCAGACAGCGCGGTGACGTGGCGGTGACGTTGACACCGCTACGTCACCGCACCAGGAAGTGAAACACTTCCGCGCATGCGTCGAATCCATGCGACGCATGTGCGGGCAGATATGTCTGCTGGTTAGCGTACAAACCAGCAGACATGTCGGACGGACGGGTTCCCAGCAGACAGATTTTAAAGCATGCTTTAAAATCTGTCTGCTGGCCAAATCTGTCTGTACGCCCGTACACACGATCGAATTTGTCTGCTGAAACGGTCTGTCAGACCGTTTTCAGCAGATAGATTTGATCGTGTGTACACGGCCTTAGAGGGTAAGAGAGGGCAATACTTTTACTTAAATATTTTTAAGTATAACTAGAGACAGCAGGTTTTTTTTTAGTTTTGGAAAGCGTGGAGATGGATTAAACCACCTGTCAGTTTTTTTTGGTATCTTTGCCCCGTTAAGGCGATTCACTTCTCTATTTGTCCTATTTACCATTATCATTGAAAGTGAAAGTAAAAGAAAATCCGTTCTATGGAAAAACTCCCGTAGTCATGGATTGCCCCATAATGGGGCGTTAGGTGAATATATGGTGTGAGTATCGGACGGCAATAATTTTGAAAGCTTAAATATCCGCAGTGTCATAGATAGGAACGCCCATGCCCCCCCTACCGCTCGTAGACTGAAGATGTACTAGATTCTGCAGAGATTCATATGAGGTAATGATGGCTGCCTCTAAAGCTGTATCCGCATTGTTAGCCTCAAGGTAGAACCATCAATGAGGGTGTGCTAATTGAGAGGCCACATAACAGTACTGGAGACTAGGATAGCCAGGCCCCCCTCCATAACAGGTAATTGTAGCGTATCTTTTGCAATCTGGACTCCCCCTCCTCCCCAGATAAAGTTGGTGAGAATTGAATCTATCTCCTTAAATTTACTTTTAGGAATATATATCGGGAAATTTCTTAAAATGTAGCGGAAGCGCTGCAAAAAGATCATTTTAAAAATATTTTTTCTGCCCATTAGTGTCAAAGGAAGATTGGCCCAGGTCTTTAAGTGTATTCCTCAATTTACCATTAAGTGGGTCCAATTAATTTTAATGTATGAAGAATAAGGTTGTTGCATCATAATGCCTAAATAACAAAAGTTTTGGACGATCTGAAAAGGACATCATGGAGGTAATGTGATTTAGGCCGACTGATCTAACATAAATAGAAGGGATTTATCTCAGTTGACCTGGAAACCAGAGAAACAGCCAAAGTCTTGGATAATATTCAGCAAAGTGGGGAGTGACAACTGAGGGTCTGCTAGGTATATCAACATATTATCCACATAGAGGGACACCTTCTCTTCTAGACCCCCAGTCGTCAAGTATTATAAAGGGATAAATCCAGGTAAAGAATATCCTATATAAAGCATAGAAAACTATATATATATATATGTGTATATATGAAAATAAAGTGCTAGTGACAGAAGTGAAGTCCAAGTAAACACAAGTCCTCAAGCGGATAATGATGAGCGAAGTGAGAAAATGGGGTGCCAAACTCTAATTAACACTCTGTGCAGATGTAAATATGTGAATAGTGACTTGGTGACTTTTTTCTTTCTTTAGTGCAAACACACTTCTGTGTGCGATGCCCCCTTACCTTACCGATGTATGGTAACAACGTAAAAGTGGACACTAACAATACAGAAATCCAGGATCCTGCAATGAATCACAGTAGGGGCTTCTCCTTTGTGCACATCAAAAGCGCTGGAAATCTTCCCAAGTATATATATATATATATATATATATATATATATATATATATATATATATATATATATAAATGATATATATAAAGAGAAAGAAGGGGTCCAGAATCGTTACGTATGTAAAACTAGATGATTCCAGGAACAGACAGGCATCGGAAGTGACATCAGATTATGAGCTCAGCGCTCGTGGTGCTCAGTTTTTATCGTCGTTTTTTAATGTGAGTACCCGTATTGTCTGTAATTAATAAAATCAGTGGACAGTATTGCGCTAAAGTTGACCATAGCATGAATATCTGCAACTCCAGTAAGGCAGGAGGTGCCATAAACAGCATATATATGAGAAAGAGCAATAATTCATTTGTAGATGTTGACTGTAAACAAAGGCAGCCAAATAACAGAAAAATATCAAAAAAGAAATTAACAGCCCAAAAAACGTTAAAACAACCCTAACCCTCCCGGCCCCCAAAACCAAACACTTGAGAGCTTTGTTTCCATAACCAAAACTGCAAAGCAGGAGGAACATGGTAGAGTCACTTAAACGACAAACAAAGGTGGGTAATGAAGAGTCTGCAGTGACAAGGTTCCAGCCGTGCCCACAATAAAAAAGATCTCAAGCAACCCGAGCCCTATATTATTATTTTAGAGTCAATAACAGAATATGACCAACAGAGCAACTACCATGTCTATCCAGCAGTAGTTTTATCAGTAAAGTAGACATCAGGGCATAAAGTGGTCTCTCCAGCCCTTCAGGTAAGAGGTAATGTGGAGAAAACGAGAAGGAGTTCATCCTCTTTGTGGGCAATCAGGTGGAGTACTGCAAATAAAAAACAGATAGCCACACTCATCGAGGAGGAGAACATTGGTTCTAGTGTTGAGGGTCAGGAGGTCCCGGGGTATCCACCCAGTGAGCTGCATATTTCAAATCTGTGAAGAAATATGGTTTGCCCTGATGATTAACCCTTAGCCCTGCAGTATAGGGCAGGCTGGAAGGCTTTGTAAGTCCCTATTTTTTATGGCCAGGAAGGTAGCTCTCTGTTTTTGCATAGCCACAGAGAAATCTGGAAACATGGGAAACATGGTGATCCCAGTACCTTTAAAGTATATATTGCCCTTTTCTCTAGCTGCCCTTAGAACAGTTTCCCTATCCCTGAAATGCAAACGTTTGCTAAGCCTAGTATGAGGAGGTGTCCCAGAAGGCAGGGGGTGCAGGGGAACTCTATGTGCATGCTCTATGGCAAATAATGTAGAGAAGGTGGAGGTGCCAAAGGTAGATGTTAACCACCGTTTCATGAATGCCTCAGGGGTGCTGCCCTCTGAGAATCCCAGGAAATACAAGTTATAACACCTCGGGCAATCCTCCAAATCTGTTAGCTTATTAATTTTAACTTCCTGAGTTTGGTGCAATTCCCTGACAGAGGCCTAAAGAGGACGGGTGTCATCCTCTAAATCTCTGCATTGGTCACTCTGTGGCAGAGACTGTGTACATCTTGCTTCAAGAAGGATATATTTTTTTATAGAGTCCATCTAAGTGGTCAGGGAAGCACAGCTGTGCTGAATAGCCTTTATTATTTGTGCCAGAATGAGTTCTGCAGGGGCTATTGCAGCATTATCAGTGCTGGGGAAGCAAGATCTGTGTCCTCAGGGAGAGAGAGCAATGGGGGATTATCTGGACAAGGAGGTGAGGGGCACTGTGGTTCAGCCACTCCAGATATGTGCTTTGCTGCTGAGCAATAGTGTTGCTCACGAATATTCGTATTGCGAATATTCGGCTCGAATATGGCATATTCGAGTATTCGCGATATATTCCGAATTTCGCGGTGAATATTCGCTATTTCGAATATTCGAATTTTTTCAATTTTTTTTTTAGGACAGATCACATCCTAGACATCCCCGTCGACGTGTGAAAGCATTGCTGGTATGATTAGAGACCTTGGGCCGAGTAGCTGCAGCGATCCTTTTATATTACCGATTATTCGCAATGCGAATGTGCGTCACTAGGCTTATCGCGCGATCTTTGTATGTTGCCGAAAAATTCGCAATGCGATTACGAGAGAGTAGCGAGATCGCGCGATTATCTTTTCTTCCGCCTCAGAACGATTATTTCACTTTCATTATTAAAATAGATCACATCCTAGTGATCTCCTTCGACGTCTAAAAGCATTGCTGTTATTATTAAAGACCTTGGTCCGAGTAGCTGACGCGATTTTTTTATATTGCCGAATATTCGCAATGCGAATATTCGGCAATAGGGATATTGCGCGATTATTTACTCCGCCCTTCTGCATCAGAGCCAATCAGAGTTCTCCTTCCACACTCGTCATAGGTTACCAACCAATAGGAACCTGCCTGTATGGGCATTATATAAGGTCACTCCCAGCAGCATTTCATTGCAGATCCAGAACTTGGCTAGAGAGTGTGGAGACTGTGTCTGTGTTGCTGGTATTTTGCATCTTGCATCTTGCATCATCATCATCAGCATTGTCCTTTATGGTTGCTATTTGCTACAGTACTTACTGATTCCAGTGGATATTTTCCAGTTCATAATCCTAAACTGCTTTTTTCAAAGCAATACACCCAAGAGCTTTTTTAAAAGCTAATTTTTGTTTTGTGCTCTGTTGTTCAACTTCTGTTAGTGTAGTAAGTTGCAGCTTAGCTATTGACTGCTTCCTATTGCTTTAATTGCAGATATTCCAGATTTCCTGATTCCTGAAAGGCCCAAGAGATTTTTTAAAAGCCCCTTTATTTTTCTGCTGTGTTGTTCAAATTCTGTTAGTTCAGTAAGTTGCAGCTTAGCTATTGACTGCTTCTTATTGATTTAATTGCATATATTCCAGATTTCCTGATTCCTTAAAGGCGCAGGACCTTTTTTTAAAGCTATTTTTTTTTCTGCTGTGTTGTTCAACTTCTGTTAGTGTAGTAAGTTGCAGCTTAGCTATTGACTGCTTCTTATTGATTTAATTGCAGATATTCCAGATTTCCTGATTCCTTAAAGGCGCAGGAGCTTTTTTAAAAGCTCTTTTTTTTTTCTGCTGTGTTGTTCAACTTCTGTTAGTGTAGTAAGTTGCAGCTTAGCTATTGACTGCTTCTTATTGATTTAATTGCAGATATTCCAGATTTCCTGATTCCTTAAAGGCGCAGGAGCTTTTTTAAAAGCTCTTTTTTTTTTCTGCTGTGTGGTTCAACTTCTGTTAGTGTAGTAAGTTGCAGCTTAGCTATTGACTGCTTCTTATTGATTTAATTGCAGATATTCCAGATTTCCTGATTCCTTAAAGGCGCAGGAGCTTTTTTAAAAGCTCTTTTTTTTTTCTGCTGTGTTGTTCAACTTCTGTTAGTGTAGTAAGTTGCAGCTTATCTATTGACTGCTTCTTATTGATTTAATTGCAGATTTTCCTGCTTCCTGAAAGGCCCAAGAGCTTTTTTAAAAGCTAGGTTTTGTGTTGTTCATTTTAGTTAGATTTCTGTATAGTAAGTGTACATACTGTTGGTGTACATTTATTGCAGCTAGCTTACTTTAGTGTGTGTTTAGTGTCTGTGTTCTGTGTTTAAAAAAAAAAAAAAAAGTTATTAGTTAGTGTTTCTTTATTTTTTTGTAGTTGTAGTCCTTGTCAGTTAGTGTTTTAAAAAAAAAAAAAAAAAAAAAAGTAGCCTTAGTTTATAGTCATATACGTTTGTGTAAGCAGTTAGTGTTTGTTGAGTGCATTTCTTTTTATTTTTTGTAGTTCTTGTCTTTGGTGTACTAGTTTTATTAAAGTTTAGTAGCTGTCTGTGTACGTCTTTGTCTGCGTGCCTGTCTTTTAAAAAAACACCAAAAAACATTTTACACACATTTCCCTCCCCCAATAAAGTTTACCCCCCCACACACACACATCAGCAATTATGAGCGGCATCCGTGGCCGTGGCAGCAGGGGTAGGGGAGTTACTCCCAGTGCTGGGTCGCTGCCAGCACGGGGTACCTCTCGTGCCCCTACTATTGCTAGAGGATCAGGTGGAAGGGGAGTCCGCCTCATGCGTGATTTTTTTGCATCTGGCAGCCGCCCCATATTGCCATCTCAGGCTCAAGGAGTGGTGGACTACATGGGGCACAGCAGTGCCACTGAGTCGTCGGTCCCGACTCACAGTAGTTCCACTATTACACCGTTGCCTGTAGTACCCCCCCCCAGCCCCCAAGAGTCCAGCATCTTACTGTTCGACAGCGACAGTGAGAGGGATGTCTTGGTGGAGGCCATGCATCGGGCAGAGCTCCCGCTCTGTCCTGATGGTCAGGACCTTTTTGAAGGGATGGACGATGAGTATGGGATACCTGCCGTCAGTATCCCAGAGACATCCCTTCAAAGTGGTGGTGCTGTTTTGGTGCAGGAAACATCAGCACCTAGTCAGACCCAGGCATGGGTGAGGGAACAGCGGAGCCAGGCTATCGGCTCCATGTCAGCTGGTTCCCTCATACCACAACATCACAGCCCTTGGTCTGACATCTCTGGGGGCGAGGAGGGTGACCCATCATGGTTGCCATCTGTCTCGTCGGCTCACTGCGACAGTGACGACGGGGAAGGTAGGCACCCTGTGGAAACGGTGCGCCAGGTCACCACCAGGGAGACCAGCGTCAGGGTCTCCACTGGAGATGGCAGCAGGAGGTGTCAGCAGCAGCAGCAGCAGCAGCAGCAGCAGCAGGCAGCTCCACCTGTGCGTACCGAGTCCCAGCAGATGCAAGTCAGCGTTACCCCATCTGACGGGAGGGTGACGCTGAAGTCACCTGTCTGGGCCTACTTCACCCTGGTGGCAGACAACCCTCTAGTGGCCATCTGCCGGATCTGTTCAGTCAGGGTGAAGAGAGGGAAGATTTTGGCTCGGGTGGGTACCACAGCCCTGAACCAGCACCTGAGGATAAATCACTGGCGGGTGCATGACGAAATGAAGCGTGGTGGTGGTAGCAGCGCCACCACCACAAGTGAGCAGGGTACAGCAGCCCCTGCCACAGCTTCATCTCTTCCCAGCAGGTCATGCCCCCCCGCTCCCTCTACTAGTGGTACTGGTACCGGCAACCAGACCTCTACTTTGACAGCACCCTCCGCGTCCGTGTCCCGCACTGCCGTCCGGCGCCAGGCGACTATTTCAGACGCCTTTGAACGCAACACTCCCTTCTCCACCGGAGACCGACGTGTGCGTTCCCTCAATGGGCTCCTGGCAAGGGTTATTGCCCAACATCTTCTTCCCTTCAATATCGTGGACAGCAACCCCTTCAGACAGATGTTGGAGCAGGCCCAACCCCAATGGCGTGTCCCCAGCCGCCATTTCTTTGCCAGGACTGGTGTCCCTGCCCTACACCAGCACATTGTGAAGAATGTAACCCTGTCGCTGGATCACGCTGTCAGCGACAGGGTGCATCTGACAATGGATGGCTGGACCAGCAGGCATGGGCAGGGGCGCTACATAAGCTTTACTGCCCATTGGGTTTCCCTCCAAGGCGCCGGGGAGGGATCGGCGGCAACAGATTTTGTGGTGCCGCCCCGTGGTGTCCAGGGGAGAACTGCTGGTCTCCGTCAAGCCTCTGTCTCCGCAGCTGCTGAGCCTCCCAGCAAGCGCCCCCGTAGCTACTCAGGTGTGGTGCACGTGCGCTGTCAGGCCGTGCTCCAGCTTGTTAGCTTAGGGGACCGGAGACACACTGGACAAGAAGTGCTGACCGCACTTCAGGCTCAGGTCCAGAAGTGGCTGACACCACGAAGGCTCCAGGCAGGTATGGTTGTCTGTGATAACGGCAGCAACCTACTCTCCGCCCTTCAGGCTGGCAGTCTGACTCACGTGCCCTGTCTGGCACATGTCCTCAACCTAGTGGTGCAGAAGTTCATGCGCACCTATCCTGGGTTGAGTGACATTGTGCTAAGGGTGCGTAGGATTGCCAGCCACTTCAGGCGCTCCCCAACCGCTACCGCGTCCCTGTCCAAGTGGCAGCGGGTCAACAGGCTGCCCCCTCACAGGCTGATTGTGGACAGTGTAACGCGGTGGAACTCCACCCTCCAAATGCTGGAGAGGTTGTGGGAGCAGCGAAGGGCGGTGAGGCAGTACCTGCTGGAGCAACCCACTGCCGGCCCAGCATCAACACTCCCGTACATCACCTGTGCGGAGTGGGGGCAGATACACCAGGTCTGCCAGGTGTTGGGCCCTTTTGAGCAGGCGACCAAGATGGTCAGCAGGGAGCATGTCGGCCTTAATGACGTGCTCCCTATAGTGTTTGTGCTGGAGAGGACACTAGATCGCCTGCTCCAAGCTGGGGATAGTGCCTTGGTGGAGCAGGAGGAGGCAGCACTGCTCCACCGAGACCAGGGCCAGGACGAGGAGGAGGAGGAGGAGGATGATGATGATGAGGACGAGGTTGCTGGTGTCGTCCTGGAGTCAGGGCCTGGCCAGGAGGGACAGCAGGTGTTGGGGGCACCGATAGTCCGGGGGTTGGGCATGTCTGAGCGTGATCAGCAGTGCCTCAGGGAAGAAGAGTCTGACCTCATTGACCTGGGCAGCAGTGAGGAGTCACAGCGGGCTGCGCTCTTCCCCATGGCTGCCCACATGCTGAGATGCCTCAGGAGGGACCCCCGGGTTAAGACCATCAAGGGCAGGGATGATTATTGGATGGCCACCCTTTTGGATCCCAGGTGCAAGGGGAAAGTGGAGCAGTTCATCCCAGCCAGTCGGAGGCAGCGCCGGATGGAGGAACTGCAGGCAGGCATTGTCAGCCGTTTGGAGCAGGCAACTCCCCGGCCTCCAGTTGTCACCCCTCATCTCACCCAGCAGGTGTCTGCACCCAGCAGCAGCCGAGCAGGGGACCTAATGGAAGAGATGAGGATGTTCTTCCAATCGGATCAACCCAGTACCAGCAGCAGCAGAAGCAGTCACCACCAGCGTCTGGCCCACATGGTGACAGATTACATGGCGTCCGCCGGTGCTTCGGAGAGTATGAATACCGACGACCCCATGGAGTACTGGGTTGCCAGATTGGACACCTGCCGCGAGCTCGCTCAGTATGCGCTGGAGCTATTGTCTTGCCCCCCCTCCAGCGTACTATCTGAGCGGACATTCAGCGCGGCAGGTGGGGTGGTCACGGACAAGAGGACCCGTCTGTCCACAGACTCCGTGGACAGACTCACATTCATAAAGATGAATGAGTCCTGGATCGGCGGTGACTTTCTGGCACCCGCCGTCGGTTCAGGGCGCTGAAGGGTCCCTTGTCATGCATTCCCTGATCTATTTACAGTGCCGAAAAAAATTATTTGAACACCTGAGTAAATCAATGTAAATATTTGGTAGAGTAGGCTGTGTTTGCAATTACAGCGGACAAACCTTTCTTGTAGTTTTTCACCAGCTTTGCACACACTGTAGGAGGGATATTTGACCCACTCCTCCACACAGATCTTCTCTACATAAGTCAGTTTTCTGGGCTATCGCTGTGAAAACCTGAGTTTGAGCTCCCTCCAAAAATTCTCTGTTGGGCTTAGGTCTGGAGACTGGCTAGGCCACGCCAGAACCTTGATATGCTCCTTACAGAGCCACTCCTTGGTTATCCTGGCTGTGTGCTTTGGGTCATTGTCATGTTGGAAGACCCAGCCTCGACCCATCTTCAAAGCTCTAACTGAGGGAAAGAGGTTGTTGCCCAAAATCTCGCAATACATGGCCCCGAACATCATGTCCTTATTATAATGCAGTAACCCTGTCCCATGTGCACAAAAACACCCCCAAAGCATGATGCTACCACACCCATGCTTCACAGTAGGGATGGCGTTCTTGGCATGGTACTCATCATTCTTCTTCCTCCAAACACGGTTAGTGGAATTATGACCAAAAAGTTATATTATGGTCTCATCTGACCACATGACTTTCTCCCATCAGTCCTCTGCATCAGTGAAGACACCTATGTCACAAGTTATTTTCCACTCTATACTACTATTACCACTGCTGCTGCTGCTGCTGCTGCTGTTCATGGCTGCTCTTTCCCGAGTCATTACACACTATATTGTCTACTGCTACTAATACTGCTGCTGCTCACGACACCTATGTCACTAGTTATTTGACACTACGGACTACTATGGTCACTACTGACGCTGTAAAGTCCTGCCCACGTGTTTAGATGTACTATGTCTGCCGTGTCTGACCATCTCCTGTACTATGTCTGCAGTCTGACCATCTCATGTACTATGTCTGCAGTCTGACCATATCATGTTACATGAGATGGTCAGACTGCACACATAGTACAGGAGATGGTCAGAGACTGCAGACATAGTACAGGAGATGGTCAGACTGCAGACATAGTAAAGGAGATGGTCAGAGACTGCAGACATAGTACAGGAGATTGTCAGAGACTGCAGACATAGTACATGAGATGGTCAGACTGCAGACATAGTACAGGAGATGGTCAGACTGCAGACATAGTACAGCAGATGGTCAGACTGCAGACATAGTACAGGAGATGGTCAGAGACTGCAGACATAGTACAGGAGATTGTCATAGACTGCAGACATAGTACATGAGATGGTCAGACTGCAGACATAGTACATGAGATGGTCAGACTGCAGACATAGTACAGGAGATTGTCATAGACTGCAGACATAGTACAGGAGATGGTCAGACTGCAGACATAGTACAGGAGATGGTCAGACTGCAGACATAGTACAGGAGATCGTCAGACTGCAGACATAGTACATGAGATGGTCAGACTGCAGACATAGTACATGAGATGGTCAGACTGCAGACATAATACAGGAGATGGTCAGACTGCAGACATAGTACAGGAGATGGTCAGACTGCAGACATAGTACAGGAGATGGTCAGACTGCAGACATAGTACAGGAGATGGTCAGACTGCAGACATAGTACAAGAGATGGTCAGACTGCAGACATAGTACATGAGATGGTCAGACTGCAGACATAATACAGGAGATGGTCAGACTGCAGACATAGTACAGGAGATTGTCATAGACTGCAGACATAGTACTGGAGATGGTCAGACTGCAGACATAGTACAGGAGATTGTCATAGACTGCAGACATAGTACAGGAGATGGTCAGACTGCAGACATAGTACAGGAGATGGTCAGACTGCAGACATAGTACAGGAGATGGTCAGACTGCAGACATAGTACATGAGATGGTCAGACTGCAGACATAGTACATGAGATGGTCAGACTGCAGACATGTACTATGTCTGCAGTCTCTGACTATCTCCTGTACTATGTCTGCAGTCTGACCATCTCTTGTACTATGTCTTCAGTCTCTGACAATCTCCTGTACTATGTCTGCAGTCTCTGACCATCTCCTGTACTATGTCTGCAGTCTGACCATCTCATGTACTATGTCTGCAGTCTGACCATCTCCTGTACTATGTCTGCAGTCTGACCATCTCATTTACTATGTCTGCAGTCTCTGACCATCTCCTGTACTATGTCTGCAGTCTCTGACAATCTCCTGTACTATGTCTGCAGTCTCTGACCATCTCCTGTACTATGTCTGCAGTCTCTGACAATCTCCGGTACTATGTCTGCAGTCTCTGACCATCTCCTGTACTATGTCTGCAGTTTCTGACAATCTCCTGTACTATGTCTGCAGTCTGACCATCTCATGTACTATGTCTGCAGTCTGACCATCTCATGTACTATGTCTGCAGTCTGACCATCTCCTGTACTATGTCTGCAGTCTGACCATCTCATGTACTATGTCTGCAGTCTGACCATCTCCTGTACTATGTCTGCAGTCTGACCATCTCATGTACTATGTCTGCAGTCTGACCATCTCATGTACTATGTCTGCAGTCTCTGACCATCTCCTGTACTATGTCTGCAGTCTCTGACAATCTCCTGTACTATGTCTGCAGTCTCTGACCATCTCCTGTACTATGTCTGCAGTCTCTGACCATCTCCTGTACTATGTCTGCAGTCTGACCATCTCCTGTATTATGTCTGCAGTCTGACCATCTCATGTACTATGTCTGCAGTCTGACCATCTCATGTACTATGTCTGCAGTTTCTGACAATCTCCTGTACTATGTCTGCAGTCTGACCATCTCATGTACTATGTCTGCAGTCTGACCATCTCATGTACTATGTCTGCAGTCTGACCATCTCCTGTACTATGTCTGCAGTCTGACCATCTCATGTACTATGTCTGCAGTCTGACCATCTCCTGTACTATGTCTGCAGTCTGACCATCTCATGTACTATGTCTGCAGTCTGACCATCTCATGTACTATGTCTGCAGTCTCTGACCATCTCCTGTACTATGTCTGCAGTCTCTGACAATCTCCTGTACTATGTCTGCAGTCTCTGACCATCTCCTGTACTATGTCTGCAGTCTCTGACCATCTCCTGTACTATGTCTGCAGTCTCTGACAATCTCCTGTACTATGTCTGCAGTCTCTGACCATCTCCTGTACTATGTCTGCAGTCTGACCATCTCCTGTACTATGTCTGCAGTCTGACCATCTCATGTACTATGTCTGCAGTCTCTGACCATCTCCTGTACTATGTCTGCAGTCTCTGACAATCTCATGTACTATGTCTGCAGTCTGACCATCTCATGTACTATGTCTGCAGTCTGACCATCTCATGTACTATGTCTGCAGTCTGACCATCTCCTGTACTATGTCTGCAGTCTGACCATCTCCTGTACTATGTCTGCAGTCTGACCATCTCCTGTACTATGTCTGCAGTCTATGACAATCTCCTGTACTATGTCTGCAGTCTGACCATCTCCAGTACTATGTCTGCAGTCTGACCATCTCCTGTACTATGTCTGCAGTCTGACCATCTCCTGTACTATGTCTGCAGTCTGACCATCTCCTGTACTATGTCTGCAGTCTATGACAATCTCCTGTACTATGTCTGCAGTCTGACCATCTCCAGTACTATGTCTGCAGTCTATGACAATCTCCTGTACTATGTCTGCAGTCTATGACAATCTCCTGTACTATGTCTGCAGTCTGACCATCTCATGTACTATGTCTGCAGTCTGACCATCTCCTGTACTATGTCTGCAGTCTGACCATCTCCTGTACTATGTCTGCAGTCTCTGACCATCTCCTGTACTATGTCTGCAGTCTGACCATCTCCTGTACTATGTCTGCAGTCTGACCATCTCCTGTACTATGTCTGCAGTCTGACCATCTCCTGTACTATGTCTGCAGTCTGACCATCTCATGTACTATGTCTGCAGTCTCTGACCATCTCCTGTACTATGTCTGCAGTCTATGACCATCTCATGTACTATGTTTGCAGTCTCTGACCATCTCCTGTACTATGTCTGCAGTCTGACCATCTCATGTACTATGTCTGCAGTCTGACCATCTCCTGTACTATGTCTGCAGTCTCTGACCATCTCCTGTACTAGGTCTGCAGTCTCTGACAATCTCCTTTAGTATTTAGGGGGGAGAGCCATGCGCACTTGCGCTGCAATCGTGATGCATCGCGGAATCGAATCGAATCGTGGACTTGATAATCGTAATTGCATCAAATCGTGAGACGGGTGAAGATGCGCAGTCCTCGTTTTTATGGTGCATTTTTGATGGGCTAGTTTTCGATGGAGCAGTTTTTGATGGGGCAATGGACCGAACTGGATTGACACACGGTTGGATCACATTTACATCTCCAGGGGCACCGTCTTCAGTCAGTAGTATTGGTGGAGGCATGACCACGCCGCACAATTTACCCTGAAATTTTGTCTTTTCTAGTCACATTACATTTTAATACTACTGCTGCTGCCTCAATGCTGAGTATTGCTTCATGTCCTCTCTGCCACAGCGGATCCACCAAGAGCCAACGCTACAAGCTACCAGACTGGATCGAAACAGCAAGTGTTAATAAAACAATAAACTTTATGTTAAGCCCTGATTTGCGGCCTTTTTACTGCAACCATTAGCCTGTATGCAAGAGCAAATCTGCACTCTCTCTCTCTCTTTCTTGCTCTCTCTCTCTATATCTATATCTGTTGTTGCTTTTGTTATGTTCATTTTAAAACAGTTTAGTTTGTGTTCGTCGTGACTGTGTGTGTGTACTTTAGTTTGTCCTAGTTTTGTGTTAAATAAAATAATAGTATAAAATGATTTTGCTTATTATGAAGTTTGATGTGTTGATGTTGATGTTGATGTGTTAGATGTGAAGTTAGATGTGTTGAAAAACCTACAAATCTATCTCAAGAACAAAGGAAACATTTCAAAAAAATAAAGCTTTTTATTCAACAAATTATTCATGAAGGTGAACCCTCATGCGCTTCAGCTTTTTTTTCCGGTTTTCCGTCACTTTGGCGTGCTCCTTCTCCAGCTCTTTATTTTGTTTTTGGAGGTAGTCAATTTGCCGCCGATTAGCAAAAATCCTCTCCATTATTTTGTTTTGAGCGGCCTCATAACCCTCCAAATCATTTAGATCTGTTAGGATAGAAGAAAAAAAAAATTTGTTTTCAAAGACCCTTAACAAATAAAAAAAATATTTCTTTTGCTTATTAATCAATCATTATCATGTCTATACACTTGTTATGTGTCTAGCACAGACCGGGAGTGCAGAATTATTAGGCAAATGAGTAATTGGACCACATCATCCTCTTTATGCATGTTGTCTTACTACAAGCTGTATAGGCTCAAAAGCCTACTACCAATTAGGCATATTAGGTAATGTACAACTCTGTAATGAGAAGGTGTGTGGTCTAATGACATCAACACTCTATATCAGGTGTGCATAATTATTAGTCAACTTCCTTTCCTTTGGCAAAATGGGTCAAAAGAAGGACTTGACAGTCTCTGAAAAGTCAAAAATAGTGTGATATCTTGCAGAGGGATGCAGCACTCTTAAAATTGAAAAGCTTCTGAAGCGTGATCATCGAACAATCAAGCATTTCATTCAAAATAGTCAACAGGGTCGCAAGACGCGTGTGGAAATACCAAGGCGCAAAATAAGTGCCCATGAACTGAGAAAAGTCAAGCGTCCAGCTGCCAACATGCCACTTGCCACCAGTTTGGCCATATTTCAGAGCTGCAACATCACTGGAGTGCCCAAAAGCACAAGGTGTGCAATACTCAGAGACATGGCCAAGGTAAGAAAGGCTGAAAGACGACCAACACTGAATAAGACCCACAAGCTGAAACGTCAAGACTGGGCCAAGAAATATCTCAAAACTGATTTTTCTACCGTTGTATGGACTGCTGAAATGAGAGTGAGTCTTGATGGACCAAAGGAATGGGCCAGTGGCTGTATTGGTAAAGGGCAGAGAGCTCCAGTCCGAATCAGACGCCAGCAAGGTCTAGGTGGAGTACTGGTTTGGGCTGGTATCATCAAAGATGAGCTTGTGGGGCCTTTTGGGGTTGAGGATGGAGTGAAGCTCAACTCCCAGTCCTATTGCCAGTTTCTGGAAGACCCCTTCTTCAAACAGTGGTACAGGAAGAAGTCTGCATCCTTCAAGAAAACCATGATTTTCATGAAGGACAATGCTCCATCACACGTGTCCAAGTACTCCACAGCGTGCCTGGCAAGAAAGTGTATTAAAGAAAAAAAACGAATGACATGGCCTCCTTGTTCACCTGATCCGAACCCCATTGAGAAGAACCTGTGGTCCATCATCAAATGTGAGATTTAAAAAGAGGGAAAAGAGTACACCTCTCTGAACATTGTCTGGGAGGCTGCGGTTGCTGCTGCACGCAATGTTGATGGTGAACAGATCAAAACACTGACAGAATACATGGATGGCAGGCTTTTGAGTGTCCTTGCAAAGAAAGGTGGCTATATTGGTCACTGATTTTTTTTAGTTTTTTTTTTGAATGTCAGAAATGTATATTTGGGAATGTTGAGATGTTATATTGGTTTCACTGTTAAAAATAAATAATTGAAATGGGTATATATATTTTTATTTTGTTAGGTTGCCTAATAATTCAGCACAGTACTAGTACTCACCTGCACACACAGATATCCCCCTAAAATAGCTAACACTATAACAATAAAATAACTACTTTCAAAAATATTCAGCTGTGATATTATTGAGTTTTTGAGGTTCATTGAGAACATGGTTGTTGTTCAATAATACAATGAATCCTCAAAAATACAACTTGCCTAATAATATTGCCATACCTGTATACTTCTAGCATAAATACCTTATTATGGTTCTGCAATCTGACGGGTGCGCTTTAGATGTTTTCCATTTTTATATCTACATTCTATTGTTGAAATGTTATTAATCTTTGTGCACATCTTTACCTTCCTGAAGGAGGCTAAACGGAGCTCCAGTTAGAGGCACCTCCACCTCTCCAGCCACCAGCATACTGCCATCTGATATGTCGGCACTATTTGGGGGGGGGACATCCTCCATAACAGGAGCGGTGGCTGTCGATTGGGAGGTCCCTGGGTGATCCTCATCCCTCTCCTCCTCTGCCTCATCCTCCTCTGGCACATCCTCCTCAAGGACATCCTCCTCTTCTTCCTCCTCATCTGTGTCCTGGCACCTTTTGCGCTTGTTTCGCACAGTTGGTAGCGGAGCTCCTAGAATAACACAATGTTCATATATTAGAAAAATATTTTCTAATGACGTATGCAAATTCGGTGTGCTCTGCTGTATTGTATATGAATACAAATTAATTTATATAGACAGTTAACCAATGGGAAAATGTTATATTAAAGGGTCTTGTGGGCACTACAGGGGACTGAGCGTGAGCTGGTCTGCCACCATGGTAAAATGAGCTGTTTTTGTCTCCTTTGTTTTGTTCAGACGATAGCATGTTAAAAAAAAGGGCCTGATGGATCACACAGGATTACTATGAAAACCCCACGCCTAACACAGGAATATAGTGGGAATCTATATATATAAAACTCAACGTGTCTGTATGTATGTATGTATGTATGTTCCAGCATCACGTCCAAACGGCAAAAGTTATTTACATGAAACTTGGCACACAGGTTACTTATATGTCAGCCACCAACATTGTATAGGTGATTTAAGCCTTACCCTCCCCCATTTCCCATGGTGGTGGTTTTTCTTTAAATTCCCATTCAACTCTATGGGAAATACATGTTACTTCATAACAGCTGTAGATATTTCGATAACACTTGGTCACATGTTACTTACACGTCCACTTAAAGCA
This sequence comes from Rana kukunoris, assembly GCA_029574335.1. Taxonomy (NCBI): domain Eukaryota; kingdom Metazoa; phylum Chordata; class Amphibia; order Anura; family Ranidae; genus Rana; species Rana kukunoris. The sequence goes on along the minus strand of CM056053.1, from coordinate 350,968,626 downwards.
TAGGATAGTTAATTTATCCATTAACTACCCCCATTTGTGATGGTCGTGGTTTTTGTATAAAGTCCCATGCAAAGCAATGGGAAATGTTTGTTCCCACATAACTTCTGTGTTGCTGTCTGCTGTCCCATGTCTTTTTTCAACAGTGCTATGAATACCTTGGCTGGTGGTGATATATGTTACCACAACATGGCGTCTGTGTTAATAACATCTGCCCTTACATTAATTACATATGAGCCTTAAATAACTGTCAACAAATGAGCTGCGGTGGGTCAACGCGATTGCCACTGCGCTGACAAGCCATTCACCTCTGCAGCTAGGGGTTCTCATCCCGCTCTCGGCTACATGTTAATTGAGTTTGGTGGTCTCAGCCCGGCCTCCGGTGGGAGTGCTATGCGAGGTAAGCCTGCGCTTAGTACGCCTACCCCCCTCCCACAAAAACCACCACACTTACACGCGCACTAGAAAAATTGGGTTAACATGCGCGCACTCTGACCACGCGGTCTCTAAAAAGAGAAGCGAAGGACTAACGGGGCTATTTGAGCGGGCAAATCCTCTCACTACCTTATAGGGAGTCCCTCTGCCACGTTGGCCTTCAAAGCGGAGCAGGTAGGACGGGCTGTATGTGAGGACCCACTCTCACACGCCATTGTCACCAGGGGCATGGAGAAAGGTGGCATATTGCCTCTGGGGGAGGCCTGTCTACTCCCAAATCCTGCAGTCCGTCTCCTCTCTAGAGTACACGCAGAAAATACACTATAGATAAAAAAAACATAACTGTCAACAATAACTTACCTGGGTGAAATTTAGCACGTAGACGCCTCACCCGCTCCATATGCCGCCTTTTAAGGTCGGACCACTTCTTGACAATGGCCATGCGACCCGGTGGCCCGCCAGGATGTCCTGCTAATAGTTCTTGGACGGAGCTCACCACCTCCTTCTTTTCTGCCTGACTCTGCAGCTTATCATACCCCTTTGCCAGGAACGTCTGCAAGATGAAGAACAAAGTATATTAGAATACTTTTGTTTAAAACCTTATGGATATATGACGGAAATCTATGTTATTCAACATTGAGAGCATTCTCGCCTTATTAATCAATGACAGGGTTAACATGACAGATTTTATATCTTGCCATTTTTTAGACTTTTAGATGAATTAATTTAGAATAAATAATGGAGTTGATGTTATTTAAAAACTACAACTACCAGCATGCTCTGATATACCATGTAGCTCCCCGTCACCAGCTGTACAAGAATTAAACTTTAACTAGGAGCATGGCTGGACAGTTAATGGCTGTCCGGTAATAACGGGGAGTTGTTTTGCAACAGCTGTAGGCTCCGTTTAGGAAACAGCGACGCATAAGCGAGTAGCGCCCGCATATGAAAATGGTGTTCAAACCACACAAGTGAGTTATCGGCCCGATCGTTAGAGCAAGAGCAATAATTTTAGCCCTAGAGCTACTCTTTAGCTGAAAAAATGCAACCTGTTGAATTTTAAATAATCACCTATCGAGAATTTTTTAAGGGTGAAAGTTTGACGCCATGCCACGAGCGGGCAGAATTTTTGAGCGTGACATGTTGGGTATCATTTTACTCGGCGTAACTTTATCTTTCACAAAATCTAAAAAAATTGTGCAAAATTTATTGTTGTGTTATTTTCAAATTCAAAAACAAATATTTTTTTCCAAAAAAAGAGCGCTTGTAAGACCGCTGCGCAAATACGGTGTGGCAAGAAATATTGCAATGATTACCATTTCATTCTCTAGGGTAGGGGTCACCAAAGTACGGCCCGCGGGCCACATCCGGCCCCGCCAGGACATTTTCTCCAGCACGCAGCTGGAGTCACTGGTCCACCAGTTAGTTGTGGAACCTGCGCTGAATATTCGTCCCTAACAATATGCAGCGCAGGTCCCGCAATCTCTCCCGGCGCCTCACTTTGTTTGTGTAGGCTGCAGGGTCCACGGGCATCCTAGCAGCCAATGATTTTTTTTAGACCCGTTGCCACAACGCCCTGCTCCCCCTCCCGCCTCGCTGTTAACCAGTAACGAGTGTGTATTAAGGCGTGGCGGGAGTCAGGAAATGCAGCAGGTCTGAACAGCCAGTGTGTGTAATGTCTGACGCGCTAGTAAAGTACACAATCGTGGAGGAGGGAGGGGGGCTGATGCGAGATGATTACTGTACACTACTGTGGAGGGTGGCTGAATGACTCTGATATGACACAAACTTCAGGGTGCTGATAATTCTGATGGGGACAACAAGTGGGAGGTGCTCTAATGGGGATACAAGTGACAAGTAGGCGGTGTGGGTGCCTCTTATGGGGACACCAGTGTGGGGGGTTCTCTAAAGGGGACACCAGTGGGGGGGTTCTCTAATGGGGACACCAGTGGGGGGGTGCTCTTAATGGGGAAACCAGTGGAGGGGGGTTTAATGGGGACAGCAGTAGGGGGTGCCCTAATGGGGACACAGATGTGTGGTGAGACTATTGGGCCCACAGATGTGTATGGGGACACCAATGTGGGGACACAGATGTATGAGAGAGACTGGTGGGGAAACCAATGTGGGGGGACACACAGATGTATGAGGAGACTGGTAGGGAAACAGAATGTGTGGGGATAGATGTGTGGGGGACAACAGTGTGGGGACAGATAATTGTGGGGACACCAGAGTGGTGGGGAGCCAGATGTGTGGGGATACCAGTGTGTGGACACAGATGTGTGGGGGACACAAGTGTTGGGGACACTGATTTATGGGGAGACTGGTGGAGTCACAGATGTGTGTGGGACATAGATGTATGAGGAGACTGGTGGAGTCACAGATGTGTGGGGACACACTGATTTGTGGGGAGACAGGTGTCCCCCATACATCTGTGTCCCCACCAGCCTCCACCACAAATCAGTGTCCCGACACTTGTGTCTCCACACATCTGTTGCCCCACCAGTCTCCTCATAGATCTGTGTCCCCACATTAGTGTCCCCATACATCAGTAACCCGAACAGTCTCCCACAAATCAGTGTTCCCACACTTGTGTCCCCACACATCGGTGTCCCCAACAGTGTCCTCATACATCTGTGTCCCCAGCAGTCTCCTCATACATCTGTGTTCCCACATCAGTGTCCCCCACCAGTCTCCCCACACATCTATGTCCCCACACTTGTGTCCCCACACATCGGTGTCCACAACAGTGTCCTCATACATCTGTGTCCCCAGCAGTCTCCTCATACATCTGTGTCCCCCACATCAGTGTCCCCACCAGTCTCCCCACACATCTATGTCCCCACACTTGTGTCCTCACACATCTGGGTCCCCACACTGGTGTCCCCACACATGTGTGACCCCCCCACCAGTCTCCTTATACATCTGTGTCCCCAGCAGTCTCCTCATACATCTGTGTACCCACATTGGTGTCCCCACACTTCATGTGTGCCCCCACCAGTCTCCCAACACATCTATGTCCCCACACTTGTGTCCTCACACATCTGGGTCCCCACACTGGTGTCCCCACACATCTGTGACCCCCACCAGTCTCCTCATACATCTGTTATCCCACCACTCTCCTCATACATCTGTGTCCCCACATGGGTGTCCCCATACATCTGAGTCCCAACCAATGTGGGGGCACAGATGTATGAGGAGACTGATGGGGGCCACAGATGTGTGGGGGACACCAGTGTGGGCACACAGATGTGTGGGGACATAGATGTGTGGGGAGACTGGTGGGGACACAAATGTGTGGGGACACCAATGTGGGGACACAGATGTATGAGGAGACTGGTGGGCTAACAGATGTGTGGGGACACATAATTGTGGGGACACCAGTGTGGGGGCACAGATGTATGAGGACACTGGTGTGGACACAGATGTGTGGGGACACCAGTGTGGGGTCACAGATGTGTGTGGAGATTGGTTGGGGACACAGATGTATGGGGGACACCAATGTGAGGACACAGATGTATGGGGACACCAATGTGATGACACAGATTTGTGGGGAGACTGGTGGGAACACATGTATGGGGACACCAATGTGGGGACACAGATGTATGAGGAGACTGGTGGGGTAACAGATGTGTGGGGACAACAGTGTGGGGACACAGATTTGTGGGGAGACTGGTGGGGTAACAGATGTGTGGGGACAACAGTGTGGGGACACAGATTTGTGGGACACCAATGTGATGACACAGATGTATGGGGACACCAATGTGATGCCACAGATGTATGGGGACACCAATGTGATGACACAGATGTATGGGGACACCAATGTGAGGAGACAGATGTGTGGAGACACCAGTGTGGGGGACACAGATGTGTGTGGGACAAAAGTGTATGAGGAGACTGGTGGGGGGCACAGATGTGTGGGGACACCAGTGTGGGGACACAGATGTGTGGGGACAACAGTGTATGAGGAGACTGGTGGGGGGGGCGCAGATGTGTGGGGACACTAATGTGATGACACAGATGTATGGGAACACCAATATAGGGACACAGATGTATGGAGACACCAATGTGGGGGACACAGATGTATGGGGACACCAATGTGAGGAGACAGATGTGTGGAGACACCAAGGTGGGGACACAGATGTGTGGGGACAGCAATGTGGGGACACAGAGTATGGGGACACCAATGTGGGGGACACAGATATATGGGGACAACCAATGTGGGGACACAGATGTGGGGGAGACTGGTGAGGACACGGATGTAAAACCTCATGCACGCTGGTAGTTTAACCCGCTGAACGATGGTCCATCGTTTTATTAGACGACAGGACCATCATCCAGTTCTGCTGTCAACAGTAAGTAAAATGCTATCTTCTTCTACTGTGGATTTATTTAGTTAAATTATTTTTCCCGGCCCGCGGGATATGAGTAAAATATAGAATGTGGCCCCTCGAAGTAAAAAGTTTGGAGACCCCTGCTCTAGGGTGTTAGAAAAAAAAAATATATATAATGTTTGGGGGTTTTAAGTAATTTTTCTAGCCAAAAAAAAAGTTTTAGTCTCGTAAACACCAAATCTGAACAAATTAGCCCCCGTGTGCACAACATGTTAAATTCATTATGCAAAATTAGCAAGGAAAGTGCTTAAATAGACATTTACCAAGCAGGGTGTCTGCAGCTGCACAGGCATGCTTGGACTTGTAGTTTTTGTAACACCAGGAGAGAAATTGTTTGGGAAATCTTAATATCTGATCTTATATACTAACTTTTAAACTAGTCTGAAGTGCAGGTAAAGATAAATCAAATACTCACACAGATCAGCAAATTCTCCTCTCAGTTGGTGGTTAGATTACTCCCGACCATTTATTTGTAAGAAAAAGAAAATCTGGGCACTAGACCAACAACAACTACCTATGGAAAATGAAACTGGCAAGTGTCCAAGTTCCAGGAAGTAGTCGCGCGTGCGTGTTGTTCGCGCGATTGCGCAAGCGCGCTCGAGAGAATTCTCAATACTGTTTTTTAAATAAAATTAAACATATATTCGATTTCAGAGTGTTTACTGTAGAAATTCAAGAAAGGAATTTATCATATCGCATTTTGTGACATTTGGATAAAATATCTCGAAATATTCGATTTCAGAATGAGCCAATCAGAGCGCTTGTAAAGCATGTTCCGAAATTCTGCCAAAAAACACAGATGTATGGGGACAGCAATGTGATGACACAGATTTATGGGGACACCAATGTTGGGTGGCACAGATGTATGGGGACACCAATGTGATGACACAGATGTATGGGGACACCAATGTGAGGAGACAGATGTGTGGGGGACACCAGTGTGGGGACCACAGCTGTGTGGGGACAAAAGTGTATGAGGAGACTGGTGGGGGGCACAGATGTGTGGGGACACCAGTGTGTGGGACACAGATGTGTGGGGACAAAAGTGTATGAGGAGACTGCTGGGTGGGCACAGAATGTGTGTGGGACACCAATGTGATGACACCAGATGTATGGGGACACCAATGTGATAGAACACAGATGTATGGGGACACCAATGTGATGACACAGATGTATGGGGACACCAATGTGAGGATGACAGATGTGTGGAGGACACCAATGTGATGACACAGATGTATGGGGGACACCAATGTGATGACACAGATGTATGGGGACACCAATGTGATGACACAGATGTATGGGGTACACCAATGTGATGACACGAGATGTATGGGGACACCAATGTGAGGAGACAGATGTGTGGAGACACCAGTGTGAGGTACACAGATGTGTGGGGACCAAAGTGTATGAGGAGACTGGGGGGGCACACATGGTGGGGCCACCAGACACAGAATGTGTGGGGACACCAGTGTGGGGACACAGATGTGTGGGACAAAAGTGTATGAGAGACTGGTGGGGGGCACAGATGTGTGGGGACACCAATGTGATGACACAGATGTATGGGGGACACCAATGTGATGACACAGATGTATGGGGACACCAATGTGATGTACACAGATGTATGGGGACACCAATGTGATGACACAGATGTATGGGGACACCAATGTGATGACACAGATGTATGGGGACACCAATGTGAGGAGACAGATGTGTGGAGACACCAGTGTGGGGACACAGATGTGTGGGGACAAAAGTGTATGAGGAGACTGGTGGGGGGCACAAATGTGTGGGGACACCAGTGTGGGGACACAGATGTGTGGGGACAAAAGTGTTATGAGGAGACTGGTGGGGGGCAAAGATGTGTGGGGACACCAGTGTGGGGACACAGATGTGTGGGGACACCAATGTGATGACACAGATGTATGGGGACACCAATGTGATGACACAGATGTATGGGTACACCAATGTGATGACACAGATGTATGGGGACACCAATGTGGGGACACAGATGTATGGGGACAGCAATGTGGGGACACAGATGTATGGAGACACCAATGTGATGACACAGATGTATGGGGACACCAATGGAGGAGACAGATGTGTGGAGACACCAGTGTGGGGACACAGATGTGTGGGGACAAAAGTGTATGAGGAGACTGGTGGGGGGCACAGATGTGTGTGGACACCAGTGTGGGGACACAGATGTTGGGGACAAAAAGTGTATGAGGAGACTGGTGGGGGGCACAGATGTGTGGGGACACCAATGTGATGACACAGATGTATGGGGACACCAATGTGATGACACAGATGTATGGGGACACCAATGTGATGACACAGATGTATGGGGACACCAATGTGAGGAGACATATGTGTGGAGACACCAATGTGATGACACAGATGTATGGGGACACCAATGTGATGACACAGATGTATGGGGACACCAATGTGAGGAGACAGATGTATGGGGACACCAATGTGAGGAGACAGATGTGTGGAGACACCAGTGTGAGGACACAGATGTGTGGGGACCAAAGTGTATGAGGAGACTGGTGGGGGGCACAGATGTGTGGGGACACCAGTGTGGGGACACAGATGTGTGGGGACAAAAGTGTATGAGGAGACTGGTGGGGGGCACAGATGTGTGGGGACACCAATGTGATGACACAGATGTATGGGGACACCAATGTGATGACACAGATGTATGGGGACACCAATGTGATGACACAGATGTATGGGGACACCAATGTGAGGAGACATATGTGTGGAGACACCAATGTGATGACACAGATGTATGGGGACACCAATGTGATGACACAGATGTATGGGGACACCAATGTGAGGAGACATATGTGTGGAGACACCAATGTGATGACACAGATGTATGGGGACACCAATGTGATGACACAGATGTATGGGGACACCAATGTGATGACACAGATGTATGGGGACACCAATGTGATGACACAGATGTATGGGGACACCAATGTGATGACACAGATGTATGGGGACACCAATGTGAGGAGACAGATGTGTGGAGACACCAGTGTGGGGACACAGATGTGTGGGGACAAAAGTGTATGAGGAGACTGGTGGGAGGCACAGATGTGTGGGGACACCAGTGTGGGGACACAGATGTGTGGGGACAAAAGTGTATGAGGAGACTGGTGGGGGGCACAGATGTGTGGGGACACCAGTGTGGGGACACAGATGTGTGGGGACAAAAGTGTATGAGGAGACTGGTGGGAGGCACAGATGTGTGGGGACACCAGTGTGGGGACACAGATGTGTGGGGACAAAAGTGTATGAGGAGACTGGTGGGGGGCACAGATGTGTGGGGACACCAGTGTGGGGACACAGATGTGTGGGGACAAAAGTGTATGAGGAGACTGGTGGGAGGCACAGATGTGTGGGGACACCAGTGTGGGGACACAGATGTGTGGGGACAAAAGTGTATGAGGAGACTGGTGGGGGGCAAAGATGTGTGGGGACACCAGTGTGGGGACACAGATGTGTGGGGACACCAATGTGATGACACAGATGTATGGGGACACCAATGTGATGACACAGATGTATGGGTACACCAATGTGATGACACAGATGTATGGGGACACCAATGTGGGGACACAGATGTATGGGGACAGCAATGTGGGGACACAGATGTATGGAGACACCAATGTGGGGACACAGATGTATGGGGACAGCAATGTGGGGACACAGATGTATGGGGACACCAATGTGGGGACACAGATGTATGGGGACACCAATGTGGGGACACAGATGTGGGGGAGACTGGTGAGGACACAGATGTAAAACCTCATGCACGCTGGTAGTTTAACCCGCTGAACGATGGTCCATCGTTTTATTAGACGACAGGACCATCATCCAGTTCTGCTGTCAACAGTAAGTAAAATGCTATTCTTCTTCTACTGTGGATTTATTTAGTTAAATTATTTTTCCGGCCCGCGGATATGAGTAAAATATAGAATGTGGCCCTCGAAGTAAAAAGTTTGGAGACCCCTGCTCTAGGGTGTTAGAAAAAAAAATATATATAATGTTTGGGGGTTTTAAGTAATTTTATAGCCAAAAAAAAGTTTTAGTCTCGTAAACACCAAATCTGAACAAATTAGCCCAGTGTGCACAACATGTTAAATTCATTATGCAAAATAGCAAGGAAAGTGCCTAAATAGACATTTACCAAGCAGGGTGTCTGCAGCTGTACAGGCATGCTGGGACTTGTAGTTTTGTAACACCAGGAGAGAAATTGTTTGGGAAATACTAATATCTGATCTTATATACTAACTTTTAAACTAGTCTAAAATGCAGGTAAAGATAATTCAAATACTCACACTGATCAAAATATTCTCCTCAGTTCTTGAAAGGTTGCTTCCAACCATCTTTGCAATTAAAGTTGTGGAAATAGACCAAAAACAGCTACCTATGGAAAATGAAACTGGCAAATGTCCAAGTTCCAGGAAGTAGTCGCGCATGCGTGTTGTTCGCGCGATTGCGCAAGCGCGATCGAGAAATTCGCAATACTGTTTTTAAATAAAATTACACATATATTCGATTTCAGAGTGTTACTGTAGAAATTCCGCAATAAATTTCTCATTCGCATTTTTGCGAAATTACGATAAAATATCAAGAATATTCTGAGCCAATCAGAGTGCTCCTTCCGCATTTGCCGAATATTCTCAATTATTTTGTATTGCAATATATCACGAATATTCTGAGCCAATCAGAGTGCTCCTTACACATTTGCCGAATATTCTCAATTATTTTGTATTGCAACATATCACGAATATTCTGAGCCAATCAGAGTGCTCCCTCCGCAATTCTCGAATATTCGCAATTCGCAATTCGCAATAGCGAAAATTCGCAATGATTTCACTTTAAAAAAATATCACGAATATTCGTATTTAGCGAATATATCACGAATATTCGACAATATATTCGAGATATATCGCAAATTCGAATATGGCATATTCTGCTCAACACTACTGAGCAAGAAGAGGATGGATGACTGTGTGCTCTGCCACGAGGCTGGCCAGCGCCAACTTTCTTCAGCTTGCAGAGGGATAGGTGCAGCTGGAAACCTGGTGCTTCCTCCATGGCGTGGCCATATTTAACAATCCCCGGATGTTCCAAGGAGTCCTAAAAGGTTGAGGAGGCTGAGAAATCCCTGGAAGAGCAGTAGGGTCAGCAAGATCAAGCAAGGATTTGTGCGGGAAAGACAGAGCTCCGACGATGTGCGTCCTCACATCCTGGTAGCTGGCCACGCTCCCTTAGGACCAGCTTCATGCTTGTTTGACTCTTTGCCGCTGGCATAGGGTCCACACAGTTCAGTAAAGCCATGTACACACGATCGGTTTGTCTGATGAAAACGGACCGTTTTCATCGGACAAATCGATCATGTGTGGGCCCCATCGGTTTGTTTTCCATTGGTGAAAAAAAATAGAACACGTTTTAAAATTTTACTATGGATAAAAAAAAACATTAAAAAAACAATCGTTTGTGTAGAACTCCATCGGAGAAAAATCCATGCATGCTCAGAAACAAGTGGACGCATGCTCTGAAGCATTGAACTTCATTTTTCTCAGCGCGTCGTAGTGTTTTACGTCACCGCGTTGGACACGGTTGGATTTTTGACTGATGGTGTGTAGGCAAGACTAATGAAAGTCAGCTTCATCGGATATCCGACGAAAAAATCCATTGGATTAGATTCCATCAGATATCCGATCGTGTGTACAGGGCATCAGAGTATTCATTCTCCCTTCATGGCGGTGGATGCACAGTCTAGGGTAATTCATTATTGGACAGTGGTCAACTTCTATATGTGCCAGAAAAAAAAATCTCCACCTTTACCTTGAACTATTTTTTGGTTGCCAGTGATTCATCTCTATTTACATTTAAGGACTATTTTTATTTTATTTTACCTTCAAGGGTTAAGGCATTGTTCTTACAGTTTTGAGCTTCAATGTCACACGTGGACTTTTACAATTTGTATTATTCATTTAGCACTTTGCGCTTTATATTAATTGGCGATTCACTAATGCCATCCACATGCACAACCTAGTTTGTATTTGCACATTTATATGTTTATTGTTTGCATATTTGCACGTTTCTGCTTGTTTATGTAATATTGATTAGCGCTGCACTTTAGTTGATTTATCACCTTTGTCTGATTGTACTATCAGCTGCTCTTTTTTTCATATTTGGTAGCGCAGTAATTTTTTGAAATCTTTACATTCATTTCAAAGCTGTTGTTGGCTGTGTCCTCTGCAGAGCTTCCGCCGCTGGAGACCAGAACGGATTGGCTTCAAAAAAGGTATGCATACAGATTTCTACTTTATAGAAGGTTAAGCTTTTATCATGGATGTCTGTAGATGTAGAGGGCCAGATTCACAAAGCACTTACTCCGGAGTATCATGAGTTAGGCACGCGTAAGTCTAAAAATGCACACGCTTATCTATGCACCGTATCCCCAAAACGATATACGCCTGAAATCCACATTTTTTAGACCGATGTAATTTGGATAGACCGGCGCAGCGTGCGTGCAAAACTGCACTAGACACACCATTGATTTCCTATGCAAATATGCAAATGGGGGAGATACTCCGATCCACAAAAGTAAGTTTGTGAGGTGCAGTCTACACGATGTGCTTATCAGCTGCACGGCCGGTCTAAAATTAGACCATATAAAAGCTTGCTTAAAATTAGACAATCCGTCTACATGTCAGCAAAAGCAACAGCATTAGGGCCGAGCTGAGCAGCCACACTTGAAGGACATTAATCTGTATGCCAACATGCCAGGGGCATCCTTGCTCATAGCTATACTACTGGTTTTAGATGAGCGCAGAAGGAGGAGGGCACGGGAGAGGATCTTTGTCAGGTATATCCATGGGGTGAGCCCAATGGTAATAGGCCCCCCTTTTGGCTGGAATTAGGGTGCAATTGGAGAGATACCCTGTGTTAACAGGAGGGTAGATGTTGGTTCCTCAGCTTCCACTAATTTCAGTGAAATTGAGTAAAGGTTAATTATTTAGGTCAGGAGAGATACCCTGTGTTAATAGGAGGGTAGATGTTGGTTCCTACTAGTGTGGTTGATTACACTAGTAACCACACTAGTAGGGATTCCTACCTATTAGACTCTAGAGACACATTTTTTTCTTTGTTTTATATGGTTTAGGGTGCATCGGTCACAACTGGCATCCTTATAGCAGCATAGGATCATTTTACTTTAGCAATCTTTGGGCCTGCTGGCCTGCACAGACTCCTGACCTAATTAATCCACCTTTACTCAATTTCACTGAAATTAGTGGAAGCTGAGGAACCAACATCTACCCTCCTATTAACACAGGGTATCTCTCCAATTGCACCCTAATTCCACCCAAAAGGGGGACCATTGGGCTCACCCCACGGATATACCCGACAAAGGTATTAATTTAGCAGCGCCATTTCCCTTTCTACTATCCATATTTATATTAGGTCCCCACATAGGGATCCTACTGGGAGGCAACAGCTACTTTATTCACCATAGCGCGGACTCCCCTGTTCTTACACGGGAGAGGATCTGCCGACCGCCACTGGGCAAGGTACTGGCAACACTCCATTTCCTTGCCAGTGGCTCTTTTCACCCTAATGGGTAAATATATATTTTATATACATTTTTTTCTGTTTAGTATATATTTTATAATAATTAATATAATAAATATATATTTTTATTTTTATTTAACTAATATAAATTTACTAATTTTAATATTATTATAATTATCTTATTTAATGTTATATATATATATATATATATATATATATATATATATATATATATATATATATATACACCGACACGACACAAACCTCCAAACAGCAACAGGCAATGGAATAAAAGCACCTTGCTTCAGGAAGGGAAAAAAATTGGATATACATTTCCAATGGAAGGGCATTTCTCTCGGTCTATTTAAGCACTGTGCATAGCTCACTAAGTCTGACGGGCCTAGTTCCTATCTAACTGATTGTGCTGTGCCGAGTTCTGAGCATGCTCAGAGAGGTGCTGACTATAGTCTGCTTCATGTGCACATGCCCAGTCTGGCCGGCCCTTCATTTGCATGGGGTCACGGCTCATTTCAATGGAACACTCCCACGTCCTTTCCACTTTGAATTACACCGCCTTACGCCTCGGAATTTACATTGCACCCGTGCAAATTTGGCCAAAAATACTACGAGGATACGGTACTTGCGCCTCGAAATTAAGCCGGTCTAACTTAAAGGAGTTGCAATACGCCGGTCCAAAAATGCGCCGATGTACGTGAATCTGGCCCAGAGACTTTAGTGTTAGGATAGACTTCCCCTTTAAGTGCTTTAGAACCACTTTAAGAATACAAACGTCAATAGATTTTTTTTTCTTATTTAGCCCAGGTTCACACTGAGCTGCGGGAATGAAGCCATGTGAGTTCAGCTGAACTCGCACAATTTCACTCCTGCATGTCAGTCCCTATTTCTGTTTTTTCACAGACATATGTGCCGGTTTCTGCACAGATGTCAATGGAAATCACACTCTGAAATCGCAAAAAGTAGTACAGAACATACTTTATGAAATTGGTGCTGCGCCACAAATGCAGCATCGCAACCATTGGGGCAGTGACATTGCCGCCGATTTGACATGTCAAATCGCATGTCAAATCGCACCAACGTGAGCCAGGTCTAAACCAGAGTTTAATGTCACTTTAACTATTGCTACATTATTTGTTAACTGGTCAGCTATTCTGATCTGCATGCCAGACATTGTTCACTGAGCATTCCAAGTCCACTCAGGTGACAAACACATGACAGTGTGTCAACGTGCCAAGCTGGCAGTAGGAAAAGAACACTGCTTGCTGTCTGTAAAAGCGAGAGCTTATAGCTAAACTCTGGGATAAGTAATCATTGTCTAAATACAAGTGGCATGTGTATCTTGGTGTCCTTTGTGTATTCCTTCCAGATTTATAGTAGTACAGTATGAAAAATTAGCTCTGTGCGGGAGCTCCTGTAATAAAGACCAGTCACTGCTGCTCTCTCTTCTTGCGCTGGGTGACTGGCCTTTTCTCCACCCCCTCTCATAGTTGTTAACAGGCAGCTTTTAGTAGGTGGAGCCTATTGCCCCCCCCCCCCCCAGCTCTGCACAGACTTCTTACAGCCCAGTGATGATGTCACTGCTACTTTTTCAATAGTATTTGGTGCAAACAAAGTTAATTTATATATATTTTTGCTTCTGAGGAATATGTATATAAATTAATGTTGTGTCTGGTGTTCAGCTTTAGGACTAGTTTACACTTGGAGTTGGGGGTGCTAAAAACACTTGATTGAGCTTTGTTTTTACTGCCCCCCAAACCACTCCTCCTTAAGTTTCAAAGGCAGAAGGTGCACACATGTTGAGGCCATTAAACTTTGCATCGCAGCGCAAAAAATAATTTTTCCCATTGTGCTCTGCAGGCAGTACCACCCCATTCAAGTGAACTGGGTTACACCACAAATGCCCTGCAAGTATGTGAATTGCAAATTGCTGTGTTGGCTATTATAGTTTAAACCATGCGGTGAGGGGACAACATAATGCCTCCTTGTCATCTTTGAAATGCTCTCTGGCAAGCCAAATATTAAAGTGTAACTCCATTTTCGTGGAGAAGAAAAATAGCAAAAAATAAATAAAAAATTTAGCATATACAATTGCAACACAAGTCATATTGTAATTAAATATTATTAAAAATGACCTTTCCATTTTAATCAGCAGTGCAGTCAGTTTCTGTAATTGCAATGCAATATGGCTACCTGGGGGTGTTCTGCTTGTGTGATTGGCTCACTGATTTTCCCAGAAGTCTGCACTAAGATACAATATAGATCTTGGGCATCCTCTGCAACAAAAATGTCATTTTTTGTCAGAAACTCCCAGTAGGAAATCACGACCCTGCACTTTTCCTCACTATAGCCATGCAGGAGCAGCAGCTGATTGATGAATGAAACCAAATTATGAAACCACTTCCATTAGATTTACTTACCAAATGGACACAGACAAACATACAGGGATTTCTTCAAAATAACAAATGACAACAACGTTTGTTAAATATCCCTGAAATGTACATATTGTAAATCATGTTTTTTTTTTCAAAAATAGTGGAGTTACTCTTTAATTTTAAAAACCAAGCATATTCCTTCTTAAATCCTGTCTTGTCCTTTTGGTATTTATTAAGATCTCTTCAGTAATCCAGCATTAAACCACTCCTGTACTTTGCCTCTATGCAGGAGTTTTCTGGTCTTGTATGCACCCCTATCCTTTAATTTTTGCAGGCAGCCCGCAGTGGGTGGAGTCTATGTCTCTATGCTGATACCTGCCATAACCCAGGTATCATTTTCTTCAGCAGGCAGTCCAGTTTCCAATAATAGTGGTCTCTGTGGTGGATTCACAGCGAGATCACTTTTACCGCCTCTCTCCTGTGCCCTCCGCCGCTTACCGGAGACGTCGGCAGTGGCGGAGGCGATCGAGTCCTCTTCCGTGTGTGCTATGGAGACGAGTGAGGGGAAGATTGCCCCCTCCAATCTCCATACATTAAAGGGCGGAAGCGGCATCAAAACTTCACTTCCGCCCAGTGCTCTTTAAAAAAGCACTATTTTTTTTTCATTTTTTCAAATGACAAAAAATATATATCTGTGTAAATATGAGATCTGAGGTCTTTTTGACCCAGATCTTACATTTAAGAGGTCCTGTCGGGCTTTTATTCTATCACAAGGGATGTTTACATTGCTCGATAGAGCGAAAGCAATAATTATAGCCCTAGACCTCCTCTTAACTCAAAACATGCAACCTGTAAAAATTTTAAAGGTCGCCTATGGAGATTTTTAAGCGTAAGGCCTCGTACACACGAGCAGACAGATTTGTTCAAATCTGTCTGTCCGACAGATTTGAACAAATCTGTCTGCTGGGATTTTGGTTTGCTCACGTGTACACACGAGCAAACCAAAATCCCCACCAGCAGACGGCGCGCTGACGTGTCGGTGACGTTGACGCCGCCACGTCACCGCACCAGGAAGTAAAACACTTCCGCGCATGCGCCGAATCCATTCGGCGGCGGTGCGGCGGCGGTGCGGGACGACATGTCTGCTGGTAAGTGTACTAACCAGCAGACATGTTGGGCGGACGGATTCCCACCCGATAGATTTCAAAGCATGCTTTGAAATCTGTCGGGTGGCCAAATCCGTCGGCTCGGCCGTACACACGATCGAATCTGTCTGCTGAAACGGTCCAGCAGACCGTTTCCAGCGGACAGATTTGATCGTGTGTACGAGGCCTAAAAGTTTGTCGCTATTCTGCGGGCACAATATTGAAGCGTGTCATGTTGGGTATCAATTTACTTGGTGTAACATTATCTTTCACAATATAAAAATAATTGGGCTAACTTTACTGTTGTCTTATTTTTAATTCAAAAGAGTGTTTTTTTTTCCAAAAAAGGTGTGCTTGTATGACCGCTGCACAAATATGGTGTGACATAAAGTATTGCAACAACTGCCATTTTATTCTCTAGGGTGTTAAAAAAAAACAATGTATAATATTTTCTAGCAAAACAAAAATGTTTTTTAAATTGTAAACAACAAATCTCAGAAAGAGGCTCTGTCCTTAAAGTGGAGTTCCACCCATTTTTTTTATGTTTGTCTGTGGTGCATGCCCTAATCTCATAGGGGCAGATTCACAAAACAATTACGCCTGTCTAACTGGGGTTAGACAGGAGTAATTTCAAATTTCGTGCGGTGTATCACTAGTTTGAATCCTCAAACCATGATACGCCGGCTTCGGGCTTCGATCCGAGAGGCTTACGTCTTCGTAAGCCTTCGGATCTACGCTGCCATCTATTTGCGGCCGCTGGGAGGAGTTCGCGTCGTTTTGGTGCGTCGGGATATGCAAATGTGTTTTTACGGGGATTCACGAACATACGAGCGGGCGTCGCAATCGTTTTCGTCTATTTTTTTATACGTAATGTTAGAGCAGCTTTTTGCTGCTCTAACTTTACGTAGCCCATGTTAAGTATGGCCGTCGTTCCCGCTTCGAATTTATTTAAAATTTTATTTTGTTTACATAACTCGTCGGGACGTGGATCGCCCGTAAAGTACGCTACATAAACAACGAATGACGTCACGACGTGATTTCGCGCAATGCACGGCGGGAAATTTGCGAACGGAGCATGCGCAGATCGATCGCCGCGGGAATGCGCCTAATTTAAATGTTTCACGCCCCCTACTCGCGCAGATGGATTGCGACGGGAGAAATACACTACGCCGCCGTCGTTTACCGTAGAAAATCTACCTGAATTCCACGTAGAGCAAGGTAAAAAACGGCGGCGTAGTGTATTTCTGATACGCTACGATAATCCATTTCTCTGTGAATCTGCCCCATAGTGTTCAGAATGGACAATTTTTATTTATTTTGTTGCTTGTAAATACCTTTATTTTGTAGTCCTTCATTACTTCCTCCTCCTTATTAGCCTAGGCTATTAAGTCACAAGGCTATTTGCAAGGGTTTCTGGGATAGGCATCATGTTTCCCAGTAGTCCTTGCAAACCTGACTGAAACCTATTACATTGCTTGTGCAGCACTGAGCATGTGCGAGATATGCAGACCTGAAATCCAGGAAGTCATACAGTCTGGCTTCATGATGCCCACAATTAAGATGGCCATGGTCTATTTCTAGATTATAAACTATCTAAATGCTGTAACAACCTAACAAAACGCACTTTAGTTTACAGACTAACTTTACTAGAATACATTAAGCTTGTGTATTACAGGGGTATTTATATTTAAAAAGTGAAATTGTGGGTGGAACTCCCCTTTAAGTGGTTAAATCAAAATTTTTGTACTTGGCATTTAGCTTTAACTTTAGGGTCCATTATCTGCAAGATACACATTAGACACCTTGCACTTGCATCATTTAGCTGCACTTGATTATTCTCACCATTGGTATTAGAATACATATTTGGTGATGTCACCACCCTTCCTCCCCACCCCGTCCAATCAAAGAAAACCTTGTATTCATTAATCAAATTACAAGGTGCACTGTGAACAGTGGCAGTACTGAGTGAGCGACCCCCTGTGGTCAGTGTGTAGAGGGGCAGCTGCTCAGCACAGGATCTGGAAGATTGCTATGATCATTGTAGTAGCACTGACTATTACAGTGATTTCCAGCTTTCTCAGAGGCCCATCAGGTATGCGGTATGCAGACTTAAATTGCACCAAGCTGGACCAATGTAAGTATACAATACAGATAGTTTCTGGAGCTCAGCTTTCATTTAATGCCATTTTACCGAAACGGTGACCGAGGTAAAAGAAAGGACATTGGATAATAAATTGGATAATAAAATCAGCAGAGCTTCCCTCATTTCAGATCTACCTCTTAGGCCTCGTACACACGATCAAATCTGTTCGCTGGAAACGGTCCGCTGGACCGTTTTTTTGTGGTGGAGAAGTGATCCCCAGGTCTGTGTGAATGGTGTATGAATGTACAGTGACATAATTGGAGCCGTGGCGTGGCGTTGCAGCTCACAAGTCCTGCATGGTGGACTGGTGCCAATCCAATGTGATGAGGATGTGGGGTGTGTGTGCTAGGGACCACAGTGGTGTGCATGCATGCATTCTCATTGTGCCATGATTAATGTGTGTGTTTAACGTGCAAAGATGCATAATGTGAGCTGGCATGAGATGGGGTCATGAGATGGGGTACCAGTGCATATGCAGAGTCACCTTGAAGGGAAAAGACAGGAGGATGTTAGTCATGCATGTGCCACTTGTGAGGTGTGCATCACGGGAGGGGATAGTCATGCCTGCCACCCATGTCACTCACCAACCAGCCAGCTGTCCCCATACATGTTCTGTTCGAAATCTGTGGGGATGGGTCTCTGCTTGTATATGTAGCTGTCATGGGTGTCATGGGTAGTGCCATGTGTTGGGCTGCTGATGTCCTCCTGCAAGGTTGTGGTAATTCCATGATGGCATGAGGGGTGAATCTGAAGATGCGAGACACCTCAGAATCACTCATGCCAAAGATGTCTATGCGTGTGTGATATATCAAGTGAAGAGTGAGGGGCTTGTAT
Organism: Rana kukunoris; assembly: GCA_029574335.1. NCBI lineage: Eukaryota > Metazoa > Chordata > Amphibia > Anura > Ranidae > Rana > Rana kukunoris. The sequence goes on along the minus strand of CM056053.1, from coordinate 350,949,698 downwards.
CAGATAAGAATATTGTATTAGATTAATTTAAATTGTAAATTTTATATAAGCAAATAAAAAAAATAAAAAAACATCTCCCGTGCCCTCCTTAGTGCCCTCCTCAGTGCCCTCATCCTTCTTTGTTCATCTAAAGTCAGTAGTATAGCTATGCGCGACGATGCCCCTGGCATGTTGGCATACAGATTGTTGGGCAACACGTGTGACTGCTGAACTCCTCACTAACAGTGTTGCTTTATCTGACAAGTAGACTTTTTTTCATTTTTTAGACCAGCTTTTAGGTGCTCTAACTTTAGACAGGACATTTTGCTGTTGCGCACATCGCGTAGCCTGCGCAGCAACTGCGTTTTTTTGTGGATCCCCGCAACTCCCTCATTAGCATATTTTACTAGCAAATCAATGGTGTGTCTAGCGCATTTTTGCGCGGACGGATGCGTCTGTCTAACGAAATTACGCCGGGAAAAAAAAAGTAGATTTCTGGCGTAAATCGTTTTCTGAATCGCGCGCATCTAAACGCACGCGCACATTTAGACTTACGCACGCGCAACACCAGTGAATCTGGGCCATTGTTTTCTACACATCGCTTTTTAATAAAAATCCATGGAAATGCAAATCACTGTCTGCAGCAGGTGAATGCAGACCAGAAGCATGCTAAATATATCTGTCAATGAGCTCTGAATAATGTCAGAAGTGACAGGCCTCTTAATGCCATATGCTGCTGTTATTAAAATCAAAGTAAATATCATATCATATTAAAAAGACAATAAAAATGAAGAATAATATGTATATAAAATACAGCAACCCGTAGGAACCAATCTGATTTTAGATTACTCTGGGCAGATGTTTTGATTGGCTGTTAGGAATCATTGCAAGTAGTACATCACTATTGTGTCTGTGCACGTCTTTATGGAATAAGCTTATAAAATAATCACTTTCAAGGTTTTTTTGTTAGCCTCAGGTGAACAAGATGGCAAACCAACTGAATATAATGTGAGCCTATGGGAAAAGAAATGACCCATATACATATACAATATGAACAATGACTGCGGCTCCTTAGCGTTCTTTTTTGCTAACATGTGACTTATGTTGCCTGATGCACCTCATAGTAGAGATGTTTGTAAGGGGATTGTGACAGGAGGAGAGAGGAGGAGCTGGCAGACACAAAGTGTTATGTGAAAGAAGGCATCCCCGGCATCCTGCTAGACAGGCATGTTTCTTGTCTCTTTTGGCTTGCTGCATGGTACAGACCTCTGCTGAGCTCTGCTAATCAATTGCTCAGATACATGATATCAACAAAGCGCCAAGTACAGTAGAGTCAATTTTCACAAGCACCTCAAAAACTTAACCCAACTGCCACTGCTTCTTGCAAACCATTTAAAGATATAAAATGTCAAAAGCGTAAAACAAAATATTGTAATAAATACATAGAGGGTGTCTGAAATTAAGGATATAATAAAGACAGAAAGTTTTTTATTTAAAACCGTCATTAGCATACTGATGAAGACAAAGGGAGGAACCAGGGAAAGCAAACTATAAGCAGATTAATCTGCAATTTGTCTGTTAATTGGAAGAAATATAGAGGATGAGTAAAAAAAAAAAAAAGAAGAAGAAACGTCTGATAACAATATGAACAGGACCCTGCCGTGTTTTTGCTTGTTAACTCCCTACAGTTTAATTTGCTATCACAGGATATCTCAGTCAGTGGTATGTGCAGCCAGGGAGGTATATCCGTTGGGTTTATTTGGCACTAATGCTTTTATTAACAGATTCATCTCATCAGTTTGAAGTTAAAGTGAATAATACATTGTTTATGAATAGATATCAGTAAGTATTTGGAGTCCATTAAATCAGTGGTCTTCAAACTGCCACCTCTAGCTACAGCCCTTAATTCAGCCCTTGGGGTATCATTCCGCCTACTGACATGATGGAGCATTATGCCGCGTACACACGATCATTTTTTGGGAAATAAAAAACTAAATTTTTAAAAACGTCATTTAAAATGATCATGTGTGGGTATCACATCATTTTTCATGTTCTAAAAAATTTAGTTTTGATTGTGTTTGGGCTAAAATGAAGTTTTAAACCCGCACATGCTCAGAAGCAAGTTATGAGACGGGAGTGCTCGTTCTGGTAAAACTACCATTCATAATGGAATAAGCACATTCATCACGCTGTAACAGACAGAAAAGCGCTAATCGTCTTTTAATTAACAAGGAATCAGCTAAAAGCAGCCCAAAGGCGAATAGAACTTCCCCTTTAGAGTGCCGTTGTACGTGTTGTACGTCACCGCGCTTTGTTCATAATTTTTCAAAAATAATGGTGTGTGGGCAACATCGTTTTTAATGATGAAGTTGGAAAAACTTTGTTTTTTGGACATGCTGAAAAACGAAGTTTCCTGACAGACTCCATGGCAGCCTACTTGTGGGTTAATCCCGCCTCTCATACCTCATAGGACCCTACTCCCATAAAGCTTTGCGTCTCCCCATAGACTGTGTTCCTTTTTTGTCCTCCTCCTAGGACCTATGCTGTTAAAGCAGAAAAAAGAAGAAATACCTTTTATTTTTTTCCTCAGTCCTGATGATCCTGCACATAGAGCTCACCTTCTGGTGTCCAACAAGTCCCAGCTATTAGCAGGGTAGACATGGGCGTCGGTTGCAATATCAACAGGTGCTTACTAACCAGCCATTGGCAGGCAAGCAGCAACAAGGCCAAACGTCCTAGCTATTAGCTGGAGGCCTCTATTCCTTTAAGAATGCCCGAATAGTGCGGAGTGAGCTTCATAGCTCTCAGTTCCAGGACAGGTCGGCAATGGTATCCTTGGTAACGTATTATCCTCTCTTACCTTGTACATGGCAGCCGTACTCTATGTTGTTTTGTTGATTGTTTTGTCTCCGCCGTGGCCATGGCCGCTGGAACGCATCTGCGTTCCAGTTCGTTGTTTTCTGGTCTCTGCGCCTGCGCTGGTTCCAGCCGAGATTGAGGCTTGGATGCGCATGCGCAGTACGATCGGATTGTCGCGATCGCGCATGCGCGCGAGGTCTGTGTGGGGAGGTGCGCCTGTCACGTCGCAATTGCGGCGTGAGCGTGGCGTGCGCGGTGACGTCATCATCAGGGCGGCAGGTTTAAATAGCTGTCAAAACAGCTATCTTTGGGACACACGCAGGCTGTGCTGTTGCTGTTTTCGTTGCCCCAAATTGATAGTCTTCCCTCTTCAAGGTATGTTTCTTGCCTTCTGCCTTTTTAAAGCCCTGTTTGCTTGATTCATCCATGCTGCATCTTACATTGATATGTTTGTCTTAGCAGTTCTTGTGACTCCTTTCCACTATGGATGTCTCACCGCCCCCCAGTGGCCAACCCTTGCGCTGCAGGTAGGAGGGAAAAAATTATTTTTTTTCCCTACCTGGCTGTTTGGGTTTCTGTGTAATCAGAGGTTAACTCTTTCCTCCTCATCAGCCCCTCTAGGTCTGAACATCAATCTTCAGCACGCAAAGTTGTTGACGAATCCAGGTTACAGCATCGTCACTCCAGATCAAGTTCCAGACGCCCCAGGTCATCTTCTAGACACCGCAAAGAAGGCTCCAGATCTTCATCTGGCCGCCATTCCCACCGCCATTCCAGCCACTCCAGTAAGAGAGTCTGCTGGGGATGTAGAGCTCGGGTCTCGGAAGGAAGATCCCTTTGTGAACTATGTTATTCCAAGGCGGTGAGGGAGAGAGGAAATGATGGTCATCAGGTGGAGGCTCTGGTCAGGAGAGTAGTCCAGGAATCCCTGAACAAATCTGGTTCCAGATGTGATGTTACTGTTCCTGATGACCCAGTTCCAGCGCTTACACAGGATAATCCTGAAACGCCTGGTCCCTCTCAACGTGTACGCAGTCCAAGTGCGTCTTCCGTCAGTGAGGCAGAGAGTGTTGTCAATCCTGCAGGATTTGATTTTTCCCTAGTACCAAGTTTAGTGAAAGCGGTAAAGATCGCCTTGAGGTGGGAAGATCCGGTGGAATCTCCTTCCAAACAGAGAAAATATTTCAAACAACTTAAAAAGGAGCGCCCTAGTTTTCCTTTCTTGGGTGAACTGGGAGATATCATTTCTGACGAATGGGCCAGCACGGACAGAAAGAATTCTTTGCTTTCAAAAGTAGCAAAGATGTACCCGTTCAAAAGTGAACATGTTAAACACTTGGAATCAGCTCCCTTGGTTGATGCCGCCGTGATGAGGTTGGTGAAACATGTCACACTCCCTCTGGAAGATACCGTCTCCTTTAAGGACGGTCTAGATAGAAAGATAGACACAGATCTGAAACGTATATATATTACAGCAGGCATGGCTTGTAAACCGGCTCTAGCCCTAGCTGCCTTGTCTAAGGCAATGGAATCCTGGACGGATGAAGTGGATTCTACCTTAGCGAACGTCTCCGAAGATGTGCTCAGCAGCACACCGGTTCATGAGCTGAGAATGGCGTCCGTCTTCCTGGGGGAGGCCTCCCTTGACATTATCCGGTTGGTGGCGCGGATCATGCTCTCCTCTGTCACAGCTAAACGTGCTCTGTGGTTGCGCCCTTGGGCGGCTGATCCCGCTTCAAAACAAGGGTGGTGCAGAATCCCCCTTCAGGGGTCTTCCCTGTTTGGGAACAAGCTGGACAGCGCTATCACCCGTGCCACTGGGGGTAAGTCTGGGTTCCTTCCTCAGGATCGCCGTCCGTTCGGTCAGAGAAGATCCTTCCCTAGGCAAGATCAAGACCGTTCAAGAGATGCGCGCCGGTATAGACCTGGTCGCGAGTTCCGGAAAAACTGGAGGAGAGTCCAGCCCTCTGGACAGAAGCCCCCTAGGGGACCCTCGTCTGCCGGACGTGATGCCCCTAAGTCCTTTTGATGCGAAGCCAGCCCACACGGAAAGAGTAGGCGCTCGGCTACTACAGTTCCGACATATCTGGGCAGCCTCAATAAGAGATTTTTGGACTGTCAAAACAGTGTCTACAGGCCATACCTGGACCTTTATCAGTCCACCCGTGCTACAGTTTGTACCCACAACAATACCCGGCTCAGAAGAAAAAAGGAAAATTCTTCTGTCATACACAAGCTCCCTCCTAGCTCTGGGTGCCGCTATTCATGTTCCATCTTCCGAAAGAGGTCAAGGGATGTACTCGCCCCTGTTTATGGTTCTAAAGAAGACAGGTTCTTGGAGACCGGTAATAGACCTGACACATCTAAACACCTTTATCAAAAAGGAAAAATTCAAGATGGAGTCCTTGCTTACTATTCGTCAGGCGGTTCAGCCAGGCGATTGGCTGGTGTCCATAGACCTAAAAGATGCCTACTTCCATGTCCCAGTCGCAGCGGACTTCCAAAAATATCTTCGATTCTCAGTAGACAATGTCCACCTCCAATTTACGTGTCTCCCGTTCGGGCTCACAACATCGCCCCGGGTGTTCTCAAAACTTCTATTGGCTGTCGTCGCCCTGATCAGAACCAAGGGCATTCGACTTCATCACTACCTCGACGACTTACTGTTACTTTCGCAAGACAAGGAACAGCTGTTGACACACCAGATCCAGGTCATTTCCACCCTGACCGAGTTCGGTTGGCTGATAAACAGGGAAAAGAGTCATCTGCAACCCACACAATCTCTGATTTTTCTGGGAGCTCAATTCAACACAGTTCAATGTTCCATCTCCTTGCCCCTGACAAAGATCCCGGTAGTCCGGGACAGAGTCCGGCTTGCATTGGATTCTCCCTTTCTAAAAGCCTCGCAATGCCTCAAGATAGTGGGCACCATGGTTTCCACAGTCCCCATGGTGAGATGGGCACAATGGAGGATGCGGCCCTTTCAGAAGGGGTTTCTCCAACAGTGGGATCCGAAGTCTCAGGATCAACGCATTCGAATAACTTCGTCGATGCGAGAGAGTCTTCTTTGGTGGCTACTAAGGAAAAATCTCCTCAACTACCATTCGTTAGCCCCGATCTCCTGGATCACAATTACATCAGATGCCAGCAACAGCGGCTGGGGGGCTCTGTGCTTGAAGGAGTTTGCTCAAGGGAAGTGGACGTTACCATCCCGGAGTGTAAGTTCCAATGCCCTGGAACTCCGTGCGGCCTACCGTGCCCTTCAATCCTTTCTTCACATAGTAAAGGGATCGTCAGTCCTGTTGAGAATAGACAACACGACAGCTGTGTCATACATAAAGAGACAGGGAGGCACTCGCAGTCTATCCCTGCTGAAGGAAGTGGATCCGATCATGTCGTGGGCACAAGTACATCTCTCAGATTTAACAGCTGTGTATCTCCCCGGATCTCAAAATCTCCAAGCAGACTTCCTTTCGAGGACAACACTCGACCACAACGAATGGTCTCTCCACAGCGAAGTCTTCAGCTGGGTCCTATCCCTGGGAGTTGTGCCGGAAGTGGACCTATTTGCATCTCCATGCAATTACAAACTAGAGAAATTCTATACGAGGGGTCGCTGTCCCCAAGCGTTCGGAGTGGATGCTCTAACAGACCAGTGGAACTTTCACAGTGCCTATGCTTTTCCTCCAGTCCCGGTCATCCTCCGGTTCCTGGCAAGACTCAGGTGGGAAGCGGTCGAGGTGGTGGCGATAGTCCCTTATTGGCCCAACAGACCATGGTTCCCGTTGCTGCTTCATCTGAGCTTCCGGGCTCCAGTCCCGCTTCCGAACAGGGCAGATCTCCTGTTACAAGGGGTAACCCCCCATCCATGTCCATCCCGTCTTCATCTGATGGTCTGGTTTTTGAAAGGGAAAGGCTTATTGCGTTAGGCTGCCCAAATCAAGCCATCTCCACTCTGTTAAGTGCGAGGAGATCAAGCACCAACAAGGTCTACCAGAGAATATGGTCAAAATTTGCAGATTTCGTCTCTTCCATGGATGGATCCCCTAGTAATCCTAGGATTCAGGATGTTCTTGGCTTCCTTCAGACAGGTCTGGATCTGTCTTTATCAGTCAGCTCCCTGAGAGTTCAAATTTCGGCCATTTCGGCCTTCACTGGGTTTTCATGGGCCAAACACACCCTTGTCAAACAATTTTTCAAAGGTGCCATGAGGCTTAGGCCACAGAGAAAACCAAGGTTCTCAAAATGGAACCTTCCCTTTGTTTTGGACTTCCTTTCAGAAACTACGCACTCGGATAACTTGTCAATCAAAGATCTATCCTCAAAAGCTGTCTTCCTTGTGGCCATAACATCAGCCAGAAGGGTCTCAGAAATAGGTTCTCTAGGATCCAAAGAACCGTTTCTTACTTTTTTCCCTGATCGGGTCGTACTAATTCCCATGTTGGGATCCAATCCCAAGGTAACATCGGTCTTTCATGAAAATCTAGAAATTGTTCTCCCCACTTTTCGATCTCCTGAGAACTCTAATGTCCATCCTCTAGACGTCGGACATGTATTAAGACAATATCTGGAAGCCACAGCAGCCTTCCGTCAATCTGACCATCTGTTCGTTTCCTTCCATGGAAAAAGCAGGGGAATGCGTGCTTCTCCCAGAACCATCGCTGCATGGATAGTTCAAGTAATCCAAGGGGCATACAAAGCAAAAGGGTTGGCTCCTCCTGAAGCGGTGACAGCGCATTCGACTCGTAGCATCTCCACATCATGGGCAGCCGCCCGGCATGTTTCCCCAGAAGTAATCTGTAGGGCGGCCTCCTGGTCGTCATTAAACACATTCATGACGCATTACTGCGTAGAACCGGCCTGTTTGTCGTCGGTTGATTTTGGTTTACATGTTTTATCTGTTGACAATGTCAATTAAACCTTTTTTTTTCTTTAATCAGCAATTTCCCACCCGGGTGTGTCGGCTAGTTATTTCCCACAAGTAGGCTGCCATGGAGTCTGTCAGGAAAAGGGAAAATTTATATCAAATACTTACCGTAATTTTCCTTTCCTGATGGACTCCATGGCAGCCGGAGTTTCCCTCCCATTGCTGGAGTAGGCTAAATTACGGAACACAGTCTATGGGGAGACGCAAAGCTTTATGGGAGTAGGGTCCTATGAGGTATGAGAGGCGGGATTAACCCACAAGTAGGCTGCCATGGAGTCCATCAGGAAAGGAAAATTACGGTAAGTATTTGATATAAATTTTCCCTTTTTTTTTCATGCCGAAAAATGATCGTGTGTACGCAGCATTATTCTTTCCACTGACACAAATGACAGGACACCATTTCCCTCATTGACATCAATGGTGGAGTACTATTCCTTCCACTGACACCAACAATGAGACATTAGTTCTCCCACTGACACCAACCTTGGGGCACCATCTCTCCCACAGATGCCAACAATGGGGCTTTATGTCTCCCATTGACATCAACTATGGGGCATAATTCCTCCCACTGCCAAATACAATAGCATACTTTTTTTTCCACTGACACCAACAACAGGGTACTATACCTTCCACTGACAACAATGATGGGACACCTAACCCTCCCAGTGACATCAACAATAGTGCACTATACTTCAAACATTTTCTTGGGCCCCCTCTTCAATGCAATTTCGCTCTCCACTTGCTCTGAGACTTACAATAAATAGCAGCTAGACTCTAAATCAGTTTACTAAATCAGATCAGGCAGTGATTACGGTTGGTTGCCAGAGGTTACAGTGTATCATTACCGCTCACTGACTGGCTGCTAGAGGTTACAGCACGCATTATGGTTCACTGTTTATTTTCTAGAGGTCACAGCACATGACTACTGCTTGTTGATGGGTTTCCCTAGAATACTGTACATCAATACTGCTCACTGATTGATTGCTAGAGGTTATTGGACATCTAAAACACTCACTAATTAGTTGCTAGAGGTTACTGCACATTATTACCGTTCACTGATTGGTTCCTAGAGGTTACTGCATATCCTTACCGCTCAATGATTAGTTGGAAGAGGTTAGTGCACAGCATCAATAGACAGAAAACTCCTAGAAATCTTAGGACTCCTGGGATCAGTGACAATGCTGGGGGGTGATCAGTGGCAATACTGGGTGGTTGATGGGATCAGTAGCAGTGGTGGGGGGGGGGGGGGTTACACTGTGACAAATTCTGAATCATGTAGAAGCTGAATATACAGGGAGTGCAGAATTATTAGGCAAGTTGTATTTTTGAGGATTAATTTTATTATTGAACAACAACCATGTTCTCAATGAACCCAAAAAACTCATTAATATCAAAGCTAAATATTTTTGGAAGTAGTTTTTAGTTTGTTTTTAGTTTTAGCTATTTTAGGGGGATATCTGTGGGTGCAGGTGACTATTACTGTGCATAATTATTAGGCAACTTAACAATAAACAAATATATACCCATTTCAATTATTTATTTTTACCAGTGAAACCAATATAACATCTCAACATTCACAAATATACATTTCTGACATTCAAAAACAAAACAAAAACAAATCAGTGACCAATATAGCCACCTTTCTTTGCAATGACACTCATGCAGCCTGCCATCCATGGATTCTCTCAGTGTTTTGATCTGTTCACCATCAACATTGCGTGCAGCAGCAACCACAGCCTCCCAGACACTGTTCAGAGAGGTGTACTGTTTTCCCTCCTTGTAAATCTCACATTTGATGATGGACCACAGGTTCTCAATGGGGTTCAGATCAGGTGAACAAGGAGGCCATGTCATTCGTTTTTCTTCTTTTATACCCTTTCTTGCCAGCCACGCTGTGGAGTACTTGGACGCGTGTGATGGAGCATTGTCCTGCATGAAAATCATGTTTTTCTTGAAGGATGCAGACTTCTTCCTGTACCACTGCTTGAAGAAGGTGTCTTCCAGAAACTGGCAGTAGGACTGGGAGTTGAGCTTGATTCCATCCTCAACCCGAAAAAGCCCCACAAGATCATCTTTGATGATACCAGCACAAACCAGTACTCCACCTCCACCTTGCTGGCGTCTGAGTCGGACTGGAGCTCTCTGCCCTTTACCAATTCAGCCACGGGCCCATCCATCTGGCCCATCAAGACTCACTCTCATTTCATCAGTCCATAAAACCTTAGAAAAATCAGTCTTGAGATATTTCTTGGCCCAGTCTTGACGTTTCAGCTTGTGTGTCTTGTTCAGTGGTGGTCGTCTTTCAGTCTTTCTTACCTTGGCCATGTCTCTGAGTATTGCACACCTTGTGCTTTTGGGCACTCCAGTGATGTTGCAGCTCTGAAATATGGCCAAACTGGTGGCAAGTGGCATCTTGGCAGCTGCACGCTTGACTTTTCTTAGTTCATGGGCAGTTATTTTGCGCCTTGGTTTTTCCACACGCTTCTTGCGACCCTGTTGACTATTTTGAATGAAACGCTTGATTGTTCGATGATCACGCTTCAGAAGCTTTGCAATTTTAAGAGTGCTGCATCCCTCTGCAAGATATCTCACTATTTTCGACTTTTCTGAGCCTGTCAAGTCCTTCTTTTGACCCATTTTGCCAAAGGAACGGAAGTTGCCTAATAATTATGCACACCTGATATAGGGTGTTGATGTCATTAGACCACACCCCTTCTCATTACAGAGATGCACATCACCTAATATGCTTAATGGGTAGTAGGCTTTCGAGCCTATACAGCTTGGAGTAAGACAACATGCATAAAGAGGATGATGTGGTCAAAATACTCATTTGCCTAATAATTCTGCACTCCCTGTATTTGGCGAGTATATAGTGGGGGATTCTACCAATGTAATGGGTAATTTACAATGACCACCAATGCGAGGGGGGGATTTACACTGGCCATCGATGTGAGGGGGAATTTGCACTAACCACCATGTAAAGGGGGATTTTACGCCACCCACCTATAGAAAAGAGGTATTTCTACACTGACACAATGTAATAAGAGCATTTACACCAGCCACCAGTGTAAGGAGAATACACAATGACCTCCATGTAAGAGGAATTTACACTGACAACCATTGTCGAGGAAATTTGTACTGACCACCAATGTAAGGTGACACTTCTACACTGACATAAAAGTAAGGGGAGATTTACACTGACCACCAATGTTAGGGGGATTTACACTGACCACCAGTGTAATGGTAATTCTGCACTTACCACCAATGTAAAGGGAAATGTACACTAATCACCAATGTTATGAATAATTTACGCTGACAACCAGCGTAATGGGGGATTTTACATCAGCAGCCAATAAAGGGGGATTTCTGCACTGGTCACCAATGTAAGGGGGATTTACACTCACCACCAATTTAAAGGTGGCTTACCAATGTAAGGGAGAATTTGAAACTGACCACAAATGCAAGTTTGGATTTTGTTAACAATTACCGATATAAAGAGAAGTTTCTACACTGGCCACCAATGTAATAGGGATTTACACAGACCACTAATATAATAGGAACATTCACAGTAACCACCAATGTAAAAAGGGATTTACACTGACCACCAATGTCAGGGGGACTTTCACACTGGCCACTAGTCTGAATGAAAGGATTGTACACCAAGCCCCAATGTTATGAGAAGATTTACACTGACCACTAATGTAACTGAGACATTTAGCCTGCATTTACATTTGTGTATGTCGGGAACGCATGCAAAATTGTTTTCCTGACACCACAGAAACATGCTGCCTAATATTCGGCAAAAGGAATATTGCGCGATTAGCTTCTCCGCCCTTCTTTTGCATCAGAGCCAATCAGAATAACTCGAATATTCGGCAAAAGGAATATCACGCAATATTCCTTTTGCCGAATATTCAAGTTATTCTGATTGGCTCTGATGCAAAAAAAGGGCCGAGTAGCTGATGCGGTTCTTTTATGTTGCCGAAAATTCGCAATGCGAATTTTCGGCAACATAAGAGTCGCATCAGCTACTCGGCCCAGGGTCTCTCTCTAATCATACCAGCAATGCTTTTGGACGTCGATGGAGATCACTAGGATGTGATCTGTTTTAAAAATAAATTTGAAAAAATACGAATATTCGCCATAGCGAATATTCGCCATAGCGAATATTCGCCATAGCGAATATTCGCCGCAATATTCGAGTTATTCGCGAATACTCGAATATGCAATATTCGTAGCGAATATTCGCAATGCGAATATTCGTGAGCAACACTATGAATGGACTGTCCTGTGTAGTCTCTGTGTGAGGTTGATGGTCTGTCCTTTGTAGTCTCTATGTGAGGTGAATTGACTGTCCTGTGTAGTCTCTGTGAGAGGTGAATGGTGGACTGTCCTGTGTAGTCTCTATGTGAGGTGAATGGCCTGTCCTGTGTACACTCTGTATGAGGTGAATGGGCTGTCCTGTGTAGTCTCTCTGTGAGATGAATGGTGGACTGTCCTGTGTAGACTCTGTGTGAGGTGAATGGACTGTCCTGTGTAGTCTCTGTGTGAGGTGAATGGTCTGTCCTGTGTAGTCTCTGTGTGAGGTGAATGGTCTGTCCTGTGTAGTCTCTGTGTGAGGTGAATGGACTGTCCTGTGTAGTCTATGTGTGAGGTAAATGGTCTGCCCTGTGTAGTCTCTGTGTGAGGTGAATGGTCTGTCCTGTGTAGACTCTGTATGAGGTGAATGGACTGTCCTGTGTAGTCTCTGTGTGAGGTGAATGGACTGTCCTGTGTAGTCTCTGTGTGAGGTGAATGGTCTGTCCTGTGTAGTCTCTGTGTGAGGTGAATGGTCTGTCCTGTGTAGACTCTCTATGAGGTGAATGGACTGTCCTGTGTAGTCTCTGTGTGAGGTGAATGGACTGTCCTGTGTAGTCTCTGTGTGAGGTGAATGGTCTGTCCTGTGTAGTCTCTGTGTGAGGTGAATTGACTGTCCTGTGTAGACTCTGTATGAGGGGAATTTACTGTCCTGTGTAGTCTCGGTGTGAGGTGAATGGACTGTCCTGTGTAGTCTCTGTGTGAGGTGAATGGGACTGTCCTGTGTAGACTCTGTATGAGGGGAATTTACTGTCCTGTGTAGTCTCTGGGTGAGGTGAATGGACTGTCCTGTGTAGACTCTGTATGAGGGGAATTTACTGTCCTGTGTAGCAGAGATGGACTGGCCATTGGGACTACAGGGAGTTTCCCGGTGGGCCGATGGCTCAGTGGGCCGGCTTCAGTGACAGCGGCCTGGGAGTTTCTCACTTCTTCCTAATCTTGTCCCATAAGTGGGGGCACCAAACTGATTCACTGATTTTGCCCCGGGTGAAATAATGTCTAGTAGCTTCCCCACTGGTACTGCCTATAAGAGTACCAGTACCAGCCGTTCTACTCTAATAAAGTAAAACGGCTAGTGGCTATTGAAGGGGGAGAGGGGGCTTGGGTGGCCGGGGGGGGGGGGGGGGGTGCGGGAGTTATCCGGCCGCTGTGGGAGAGACCTGTCAAAGTGGGCCAGTCTAGATAAAGTCCAGGGCCAAATTTTTGTCCCAGTCCAGCCCTGCTGTGTAGTCTCTGGGTGAGGTGAATGGACTGTTCTGTGTAGTCTCTGTGTGAGGTGAATGGTCTGTCCTGTGTAGTCTCTGTGTGAGGTGAATGGGACTGTCCTGTGTAAGTCTTCCTATACTGACACCTGGCCTTGGCCATGGTCGTGTGAGTAGCACCTGCTTCTCCGGGAGGGTTCACATCTAGAGGGATGCCGGGGATGTTTGGTCCCCCCCACACAGGGATTCATCCAGCCAGCGCCTTGTATTGTTATCAGTGTGAGGAGTAGGAGGAGGAGAAAGGGGAGCTCGCTGTGATGCTGCTATAGAGGGAGCGCTGTGTTTGTGTATGAGGACTCAGCAGAAGGGCAGCCGAGATAGCCAGCACTGAGCCGGGGACACATCCTCCTCCTCCATCGCCCTTCTCCGCAGCGCACATAGAGGAGAGGAGCCGCAGTCTCTGGATATAGACGGACTATCAGCATCACATCCAGCACGCAGCCCGGGGACTCCTCCTGGGGGGTGGGTGGGAACTGCAGGAGGAAATCACCCCCTATGTACAGGGAGCAGCTATTATCTCCTCCGGTCCCCCCCGCTCATCTTCTCTCTGTATCAGGAGAAAGAACAGCTCCATACCGCCCGGACTCTTCTATTCCTCCAGCCATCGGAGCCCCGTCCTTCGTCTGTCATCACCATGTGCCGGAGACAGTCCGGAGCCCGCTTCGTGCTACCCATCGTCTGCATCCAGGCGGCCCTCATCCTGCACCAGGTACAACCATCCACCATCATCCCCATCCTCCCCATCACCATCCACCAGCCTGGACCGTTACATGCCCTCCTACGTCCTGTCATCTGTCTGATCACATCGGGGCTTTGTGCCTGGACCGTCATTGTGTCCTCATTGTGTGATCATCCATGGTGCAGCCTGGGCTACTCAGCGCCCCCCATCCCTGGTGTGTCAGTGGGCTTCCTGAGATATTCTACCCCCCCCCTTTGCTCCAGTATCGGTGTATCCCCCATCCCTGGTGTTCTAGTATCAGTATACACCCCCTTCCATTGTGTTCCAGTGTACCTCCTCAGCTGTGGTGTTCAAGTATCTATGTACCACCCTCCCCCTCCCATCCCTGGTGTTCTGGTGTCAGTGTACCCCCCATCCCTCCTTATGTTCCAAAGTGTGTACCCCCATCACTGGTTTCCCATTGTCAGTGCCCCCCCCCCTATCAGTGAGGTTCTAGGTTCCATGTACCCCCAACCCCTGGTGTTTTGGGTGTCAATGTACCCCCCTTACCTTTGGTGTTTTTAGGTGTCAGTGTTCTCCTCTTAGTGTTTCAGGTGTCAGAGTACCCCCTATCTCTGGTGTTTTAGGTGTCAGTGTACCCCCTACCCATGGTGTTACAATATCACTGTATCCCTCCTGTACCTGATTTTCCAGTATCAGTATGCCCTGCTATTGGTGGTCTGGTATCCGTGTGCCCCCCTGTCAGTGTTGTCCCAGTACAGTGTACCCCTCCTGTCCCTGGTCTCTCAGTATCAGTGTACTTCTCCTGTTCCTGGAGCCTCAGTGTGCCCCCCCTCTCCCGGTTTGTGGTGTCCCAGTATCAGTATACCCCTACTGTCCCTGGTGTCTCAGTGTGCCCCCCTTTTGTGGTGTCCCAGTATCAGCGTACCCCTCCTGTCCCTGGTCTCCCAGTATCAGTGTACCCCTTCTGCCCCTGGTCTCCCAGTATCAGTGTACCCCTCCTGTCCCTGATATGACCCCCCCCCCCCCCCCCCCTGTCGGTGATGTCCCAGTATCAGTGTGCCATGATCTTTGTATGTGATGCATTGAGCCACTTCCAGGTAACCCTTGCCTTGCTCGCAGGTCCTGTAGGCCTCTGGGGGTCAGTAAATTGTAATGAGCAGAATTTGTCCCCAGGGTATTGATGTACACCTCCCACACACCTGCTATTAGCCTTAACTGTCAGTAGGGTTGGCTGAGTTATAATTTATTTCCGCTAGGGCCACTATTAGATCTTGCAGACATTTTTAAAAGGCAGACATATAGGCAGAGCAGGACACTTACTGTTTATGTCTGGAGTTTGTGTCACACTTGTCCCTCTGTCTACAGCGCCGCTAGAAGATGCCGGGCCTTAAATGTCACCCATAGGTCATCTACCGTTTGGGGTGTCACTTATCGCCCAGTAGGAATAGGGGGATTGTCGGAGCGTGTAGAGTGCATGCATCCCTGATTAGAGGAGGGCATGCTATAGGAGAGATCAGGCACACATGGAAAGAAGTGAACATGATACCTGATATTATATATCCTGCTGACATACACCTTGTTCTTTTTTTTTTTTTTTTTAGTTAATCCACTCAACATTTACATGATTTCCTGCATATCGGTTGTCATTTTAAATTGCAGCTTGTCGGCTCGTATTTTGCATGCGTGTCGACCACGTAATACTTTTAAAGGCTGCGACTCATTTCGTTGGAGTGCCACCTCGTAAACCCGTGGGGTAACCAAACACCAGAAGTGCCTTTTGTGTCACCATGGCAATTGAAGGGATTACAACACAATCTGGTTTAGCTTCCCCCAGGGATAGATATGCCTGCAGTACATTTATAAGCATCCTCCATCGTCACCTTTGTAGTGCTACATTTACAATAGAAAAGAAAAGGCCAACTGGATTAAAACCATCAAAATAATAATAAACAATATTGCTTCCTTTAATGTGAGGACACATGAAACACCGGACTAAATTATAACTGTAATCGACTGCAGCACAGATGGCACAGATGACCATTGCTTAATACTATTTGCTGGGAGTAGGAGATATTCAAGACCTATCTAAGTCCTATCAAACCTTATCAAATCCTATGTAACTCTTTGCTTTTTTATAGCTTTACATTAGAAGAAAATCCCTGTAAGCATTGTGGTTTTTAATAAAGCTCTGTAGAAATTCAGCATGCTTTAATGTTGGAGACCATGGCCGTTCCCATGATTAGGATGGCCTTTCACATTTCTATGGGGCGGAGGTCCAAAGGCTAACTGACTACCTCTTTGTGTGTGTGGCGGGCATGGTTAGCAGTGAAGAAATTCTTTGTGTGATTTTACATGGTGAAAATAGGGAGGTGGGAGTGGTGTCTAGAGAGATACTTATCCTCATCAATTGGCGTATTATTTATTACCATCTTTTTTTTTTCTTTCTTCTATTGCTTTTCCGCACCTATTCTAATGCGTTAGTTACTTCCGAGGCAATGTTTTTTTTTTTTTTCGTTTTTTTTTCTTGTCATTTTCCTTTGTGCACCTGTCCTCCCTTCGTCTTACCTTCTGTTTCTGTCACTCTTTTCCCAAGTCTCATTTTCCTTTTCTTTTCAATGCTCATTTCAGTTCAGTTCTTGCATCTCTGCTGAGTACTGTCCATGGTGTTTAAACTGGAGCCAGCCAAGCCGTGGGGATTACTTACAGTCTGCCTCCAGGTTTTACAGTCTGTAAGCCATAATGTGCTGACTGGCTTCCTGCTTTTATGGTCTCTCGCTTTCTCTTTCTCTCTCTCTCTCTACATTGTGTTTCTGCAAAATGAGAATGATCGAAAAAGTCACAAAAGTCATCTTGTAGCTCTCTATGGAGAAGACCAGAATTCACCCAACTAGCCTTTCGTTACTTATTTGAGGTGTACGCCAGCCCTAGACATTCCCCGTATGAGAAGTGATTTAAACAAGCCACTGTAACCACATATTCCTCAACACAAAGTCACTAAGCTAACCCACTAACCCCAGCTATTTCCCCAATGACGAGCGAATAAACTTCTGTACTTTTGACTGCAGTTCCCAATATGATGAATGTGTGCAGTGCGCTGTGCTGCATGAGGCTTTACATGCACTGCTTTTTATTTTATTCTTGCTTGGATGATGTTCCTATCGTCACATTTGAGTTATTACTTTTATGCCCTTCTTTTTTTTTAGTTGCTACAGTAAATATTTAGGTAAATGTTTAAGGAATTGCATTTGCATCTTGGAGAGAGAGAGGGGCCAGTCTATAATAGTTACTACTGTTATACCCTTCCTTTTAAATTGCTAAAGTAAATATAAAGATTTGTGTATTAAAGAGTAGCATTACTATCATGGAGAGAGAAGGACCGGTCTATTGTAGTTATTACTGTTACACCCTTTTTTTTTTTTTAGCTTCTACAGTAAATATAAAGGTTTATTTATTAAAGGGTTGTACTTGCATCCTAGAGAGAAGGGCCGTTATAGAATACTTCTTATTATTATTCAGGATTTATATTACTGTTATTTCTTTTTTTGTTAGCTGCTACAGTTAATATAAAGGTTTATTTATTAGTGTTGCATCATAGAGAGAGAAGGACCGGTCTAATATATTTATTAGCTTTTTACCCTTCTTTTTTAGCTGCTACACTAAATATAAAGGGTTGTCTAATAAAGCGTTGCACTTGCATCTATCCCAGAGAGAGAAGGATCAGTCTATAAAATGTATTACCTTCTTTTTTAGCTGCTACAGTAAATCATTATTATTATACAGATTTATATAGCGCCAACAGTTTACACAGCACTTTACAACATAAGGGCAGACAGTACAATTACAATACAGTTTAATAAAGCAGAAATCAGAGGGCCCTGCTCGTTAGAGTTTATATAAAGATTTGTCTATTAAAGAATTTCATTTGCATCCTGGAAAACGAAGGACCAATCTATAATAGAGTTGTTAGGCCTGTCTTCTTTCCCATATCCTCTGTTAGTAAATTTCAACTTCTTGCCTGTGTTACTCTAGTCTATAGATGTAAAGGAATTTAAATGGGGGTTGTTTCCCGTGCCACCAAATAAGATTCTTTCACTTTCAGACCTATTCAAAAACAGCTGTGGAATCTGATTGGACGCTTTGGGTAATACCCCCCCCCCCTTCCTTCATCTCCATCTCCATTTAGCATACTCTCCTCTTTTATAGAAAACCCTGATTGTGTATGCAAGAGGTTTGCAGTTTTTAACGAGCAATGCCTTCACACTTTGGAGAGACTTGTCCAGAAGATATAGTTTAACGGTTTGCGGCGTTGCCTAGCAAATGAAGACGTTTTGGATACGTTAGTTTGAATATGATAAGGAATGCAATCAATCTGTTTTAAATAAAGAAATGTGCTGTAGAGTATGTGACATTTTATTTGTGTGGATTTAATGTGAGAAGGTGACAGCTTGTTGGGAGATTTTCGATAAGCTCTTGTGCTGGGTAAGTTTAACATTTGAAGGCAGGGAAGCAGGAAATGGGCTTGTGTTTCATCGGTATCGGGGGCATCTGTAGTGTTACAGCTGTGGAATTTTCATTTCCCCTCTGTGTTTTCCTTTGCACGCTGGCATGTGTCATTTAACATTTTGTTTTGCATTACAGGTGTATAATTGATTTATGCGCTATGGCATTCTTGATTCTTTTTGTAAATATTAAGAGATGGAGCACAAGGAAAAATAAAAATGAAATGCAGCCTTAGTTGTTTATTTTGTTTAAGGGCTCATTCAAGCCAGCAGATGGGTTATACCACAGCGTGTGCTGTAAAGTGAGCAGTGCCGGGGCGTTGTAAACTGTTTACTTTTTTTCCAGCTTTATTAAAAAGTCACAAAATAACATTATGGATTGGAAAGCAGTGTACTGCTCTTTAACACACTGCACCAAAAAAGTAGAGGATGTGCTGTTTTCAGTGCCAACCTTTGGCAACGCAGTGGTGTGAACTGAACCTGTATGACTCAAGGCAAATTGCTGTGTCTGTGCGCTGAGATCCTTGGGTGAATGGGCCCTAAAATATATGCAAGCACACTCAGAGAGGTTTTGTGACGTGAGAGGAAAAAAAGATGCTTATAGTAAACAGTCTTATTCCTATTCTTACTTTTCCAATGTAGGTCGCCAGGAGTAATTTTCCTATTTTTTTTTTCTTTGCCTTATTTATTGGTGTGAAGGACTAGTGTCTCCGATTCCTGTTTCATTCTTCTATATTGAAAGGCTGGTAGACAATAAATAATTGAGGCCCTCTCTGTTCTGCACTTTAATGGATTGGTGAACTTTATAAAAAAAAAAAACCCTCCACAGACGAAAAGTAAATAGTAAATTAGTAATAGCCTCTGTTTAAATCTTTAAATAAGATGGCTAAATAATAATACTAATAAAAAAAACAGCTATTTCACAGCTCACTGATAGTTTTTAATATCTTTGGCTTCCCAGCTACTTTTCATGCCAGAGCAGAGCAAGGAAAGACCATAAAAAATATGTGCCTGGAGCATGCACAGAGCTGAAGATGGAGACTGGGACAATGACTATTATTCTCAGTAGAACTGTTCACAGCGTAGCATATGTGCTACAGTGTGAAGAGAGAGGTTGGAGCACCAGAGGTCATCAATACTGCAGTGACCATGGAGTAAAGAGTGTTTTATTTATTTATTTTGTACCGCTTTGATCAGACTACTATTCCAAAATGTCTTCATTCCAGCTCAATAAACGGTGCTGGTTCCGTTCACAAGTGATTGCTCCAGGCAGTATTCCTATTAAAAGCACAGGTTCTAATTTTATAAATTAAATTGAAATACTGTTTTTTGTTATACTAACCTGGTCATGTTAAAGCGGAGTTCCACCCTTAAAACCACTTTGTTTCATCCCATCCAGCATACTGGCGTCAGCGCCAGTATGCTGTTTTTTTTTTTAATCCATGTACTTACTTTATAATAAATCATTTAATTTCGGGCGCACCGCGGTATGTCGCCGCTATAAGGCGTCACGCCTTCCGGAAACAGCCGATTAGCATTCGGCTCTTCTCGGCGCCTGCGCACAGACCCAGGAGCTGACTGCGCAGGCGCCGTAAATTGACGGTCCTAGTTCGGCTTTTTTCGGAGGGCGTGACGCAGCTATATACGGCGCCTGCGCAGTCAGCTTCTGGGTCTGTGCGCAGGCGCCGAGAAGAGCCGAACGCTAATCGGCTGTTTCCGGAAGGCGTGATGCCTTATAGCGGCGACATACCGCGGTGCGCACAAAATTAAATGATTTATTATAAAGTAAGTACATGCATTAAAAAAAAAAAAAAAAAAACAGCATACTGGCGCTGACGCCAGTATGCTGGATGGGATGAAACAAAGTGGTTTTAAGGGTGGAACTCCGCTTTAACATTGACATCGGTAGACATGTGTAGAGCGCTGGCGACAGCAGAGGAGGGTGACAGGAGAAAGCAGAGGGGGGTGACAGGAGCAAGCAGAGGAGGGTGACAAGAGCAAGCAGAGATGGGGGTGACTACGTTTTTACATACAGTAGGCCAAATGTAGCCACTCTCATGAAGGAAATTGCAGATGTGCAGTTTTCAAGTTTATTTTTAAGCCCTTACTGCCCACTCCTGGAAGTGGGTTGTCATGCTCAGATGGCAGAACCAACTCCCCAATCAATTGATCACAATTTTTTGTAGTTACAGTGGTCACATGATAGACAGCTCTTGGTTTCTAGTCATGATTGGGATCTGATGGGACAGCTTAGTCACTGTGAGGGTGTGGAGATTGCGCTGTCAGCATAGAAAACCTCGGCCATCTATGGAAGCAATATATGTGAGGTGTGTGGGTGTTAAAGACCAGGTGCTTTGCCACTCTACATCTGTGTTATGTGGGAGCCGCAAGAGGTTAGGAATGTTCTGCCTGAAGCTCCCATTATAAGGGGCACAGATAGATAACAATAACGGTATAGAACAGTGATGGCGCACCTTGGCACCCCAGATGTTTTGGAACTACATTTCCCATTATGCTCAACTACACTACATAGTGCATGAGCATCATGGGAAATGTAGTTCCAAAACATCTGGAGTGCCACGGTTCGCCATCACTGGTAAAAAGTCTTAATAACTAATAATAATTAAAAAAAAAAACAGAAAAAACAAATTAAATTAAATATAAGAAAAGTAAGTGAAACATACAAAGGCTGTAAGTACAGTTATAAAAGTGAAACTCCCTATAGGGCTATTGTCAAAAGGATTTTTTTTCAGAACTTGTTTCTGCAACATTTTAACAACCACAATTCCAGAATTATTTTAATATAGTACATGCCTTCTAATTGACTTCCCTAATGACAATAATACATCACTATCTGAAGAAAATCAATGGAGTATTATTTGCATGGATTTGAGAAGCAATTGCATTTAACCATGAAGTTGAAATTTTGGAGGTTATTTACTAAAGTAATAATGATAGCTAGACTAGTGAAATTGTATTCACTTCAAATATCCAATCATCTAAAGTAGATTCATCCTCTCTATTTGTCCTGTTTATCATTATAATTTAAAAGTGAAAGTAAAGGAAAATCACAAATTTTGGGTTGTCACCACAAAAGTAATAGAGGGCAAATCTTCTAATGGAGACACTAGTTCTGGTGACCTGGGGTCCCCAATTGATTTCCTTAATATGCAGGGGTTTCCTCATACTTCCTGTTGGGCTATGGGAGATCTCCCCAATGGGACACTAATAGCAAAAAAAAAAAATCTGACAGAGGTTATAACCCTCCCTTACTCTATCCAAATTGAAAAACAAAACCCCCTATAGTTCTAGTTTAAAGGGGTGTTCCAGCCCATTTTTATGTTTATTAAAAGTCAGCAGCTACAAAAAAGTGTAGCTGCTGGCTTTTAATAAACACTCACTTACCTGCTCCTGCGTTCCAGCGACGCGCCGACCGGGGCTCCGCTCCTCTCCCCCCCTCCCCAGCCGGCGTCTACATCCCGACTGTGGGCACCCAGCCGTGACAGCCTTCGGCTTCACGGCCGGGCACCCACTGCGCATGCGCGAGCCGCACTGCGCATGCGCGTGCGGCCCGGCTCGCCGCTGATTGAAGAGGCGATTGCATGGGACCTGTCATGTGTCCCATGTGATCGCCTACAGGCAGGCTTAATCGCCTAACCAGCCCCTCGGCGGAAGCAGGAAGTGGGACAGGAAGTCCCACTCCTACTGAAGCCCCCACTCCCCCCCCCAAAAAAAATTACATGCCAAATGTGGCATGTAAGGGGGAGGGGATTAAACAAAAGTAGTTTTTTTGGGTGGAACTCCTCTTTAAGTGCAGTAACCTTTGTCAGCCCATTAGAATCTAGTTTGTACTTGTTTCACTCTATCGGCGAAGACCTTTCATAAAAAATTGAAGTTTTACTTCGCACTGCTATTATTAAAAATACATTTATTGATGCATTATTGAATATAAAGCTGCATTAATTTGTGTCTTTAATATCTGCCTGGAGCTCAGCTTTAAGAATAATAATATTTTTTTTAATTCAGTTGCATCTCTTTTATTCTACAATGGTGCCTCCTTTAGGTTAAATATATGATAAATGTAAAGAGTATTTGTACTATATCTTGTCTTATCAGTCTGTATCTTAAACTAAAACACGTTTTTATTGGAGTTGGGAAGATAATTTCAAGGTATGACTATTTTATACATCGTTATCTTGACGCAGCGCGGACAGTGTATCTATGCATATATCATACCTGGCTGATGCCCCTGGAACCTGGAATGAAAAATGTTCTCTGATTGGACAAGATGGAGAGGCAGGGCAGTGAAGTCACAGTCTCTACCTCAGAGGACACTTTGCATCTATTCAGAAAATTGAAGGCTTTCTCTGAATGGGACCCTGTATTTAGAATGCAACAGGCCAGTCATTCAGCACAGGAACCGGAAGCAAGTGGAGATCACTGGAGTAGTGGTGTCTACTTCAGTGATTTCCAGCCTCCAGGGGTTCCCCGGGTTACAAATGGACTCTTACTTACAAACAGAGGGAGACAACAGGAAGTGAGATGAAATCTACCCCTAGGAAGGGAAATTCACTCCTGGAACAGTTCTCATGGGAAAAGGGTGTCTCCACTGAAGCTTTAACACCAATCCTTCCACAACAACCCCAAATTTGCAAAATCCTATTGTCACAGGGACAGAAAGTGAAGTGAAATCTTCTGAACAGGGGCACAGACAGCAAAACAAATGTTGCAGGGGTGTTAACCCTTCCCTATGCTATGCAAAAAAACATAAACATTTTTTGCTGGAGCTACACTTAAAGGGTCACTAAACAATTTTTTATTTTTTTAAGTATAACAAACATGTTATACTTACCGCCACTGTGCAGTTTGTTTTGCACAGAGTGCCCCCGATCTACGTCTTCTGGGGTCCCTCGGCAGCTGTCTCTGGTCCTCCCCACAATTAGTCATCACAGTCATGCGAGAGCTCGCATGGTGGTCACTAATTGCGGGCGCACTCCCATGATACAGCGAGAGGTCATAGTCGCTCACTGTATCCCTCATCACGCCACGTCACTGGATGTGATTGACAGCAGCACCAGCCAATGGCTGCGCTGCTCTCAATCCATCTGCTTTAGCCAATCAGCGGCCAGGCTGAGCGGCGAAGAGGATATCGGGACCACGCGGGACTTTCGAGGGGTCAGCTAAGTATAACGGGGGGGGGGGGGCGGCAGCAGCAGATGTTTTTCACCTTAATGCATAGATCTTCTTTTACAATACCTTTAAAAAATGTACCTGTTCTGACTTACAAACAAATTTCAAACCTACAGATTCTATCTTGTTTGTAACTCGGGGACCGCATGTATACATAGTTACATTGGCCCAAGCTAACCTATGTATAAAATATCCTTATTCGATACCTGGAATTCCTTTTTAGGTAGACTGCAGTCATTTATTTAGATTTTGTTAGTGATGGTTGTTATACTTGTATGTACATGCATTAGTATACAGTATGACTTGGGGTGTGACAAAGGTGTGCTCTTTGACCAAAATGTTATCTGAAACTTGCTCCTATTTTCTTATTTTTGGAAATATGAAGCAGTAGATACTTTTGACTTTTTGTATGAGTGAAAATTGGCATTCAGTAAATTTAAGGGACGGTTTCAAAATTAAAAATAAATCGCAGTAAGAAATAACAATCCCCTTTGATGTCAGAAGTGCTCATTAACACCTCCAGAGGGACAAGTGTCTTCCTTGGCCATCATATTAGACAATGATATAGGATGACCATTGGGATAGTTATGGCCAGCCTTACATAGACAAGGTTCATGTATTAGTATACAGTTAGATCTGGACACAAACATGAGTTAGGACCAAGGATCTTTAGCATTCGCTGCAATGACTTCTTCATTTAATTGCCAAGGTTTGAGAATCAGCATACACATTCTACACGCATTTTTCAGCATGATTTATAATAGTTTTTAAAGGTTCTTTTCAGGAGGGTGTTTCCTTTT
The DNA here is from genome assembly GCA_029574335.1 of Rana kukunoris. Lineage (NCBI taxonomy): Eukaryota > Metazoa > Chordata > Amphibia > Anura > Ranidae > Rana > Rana kukunoris. The sequence goes on along the minus strand of CM056053.1, from coordinate 350,925,144 downwards.
CTGCATCATTGTGAAATATTTTGTCAGTTTGTGCAACAATAAAATGAATGCCTTCAACTACATTCCATATTTCAAAAAATTGTAGATGGAAAGCATTAGCCGATGCATTTTTCAAGATAAAAAAGAAAAACCAATTAGTGTAAAATGCAAGCTTTCTTTTGTCATACTAAATACTTGGGAGAAAGTATGCTAAAATGTAAGTGAAAGGGCATTGTAAGGTTGCCTGCTTTCTGGATTAAAGTCTTGGTCTGGCGATTTCCATGGTGATGGTAGCAGAGGAGGAGAACTGCAGCTCTTCAGCTTCTGTACTATGGAGAACAATGCATTCCACAAGCTCATCTGTATTAGTTTCATTGTGCCATTTACCATAATCTTTGTGTTTGCTTAACAAGAGGTTAAGCCCAGTCTTCTGACACAAAATGGTACAGCAATTTGTTGTGCAATATTCTCATGTTTCTTATGTACATTACAACATTCACCTTGATTTACTGGTTGTGCTGCATACTGCATATGGATATAAACATTTTAGGATTATTATGTCAGGTGGTATTTTTGGGGTTGGCTGCTTTGTGTGTCCCGGCACTTATTTAAATAGGTTCCCCTAATAAAATGATTGCATTGCTGTACTCAGTGAAGGGATATATGTACATAATTTAAAAGGTATTAAACCCAAAAGCAAACATTTAGTATATTGCACGTTACAAATTATTAGATGTGACTGCTGCATTCATTCTTTCTTTTAGGGCTTTCTTTTCTTTATTTTCTAAGTACTCTGGGTAAAATAGCACAACAGGATCACCAGACAGCATAGCGGACCCCATGAAATAAGGGAAGTCTTTCTAAATTACAAGCATAATCTTTTATGTCCTGTAGCATTTTTGCCATTAGGACTTGTATAGCCCTGTGTATATCTACTGTAAGCTCCATGCATGGCCCTGTGTAAATCTACTGTAAGCTCTATGAGCAGCCCCCCCCTATTCCTACTGTATTAAACTGTATTGTAATTGCACTGTTCCCCCTCTACATTGTTAAAGCGCTGTGCAAACTGTTGCCGCTATATAAATACTGTTTAATCACTTAAGACCCAGACCAAAATGCAGGAAAAGGACCAGGCCCCTTTCTGCGATTCAGCACTGCAACGTTTTAACTGACAATTGTGTGGTCGTGCGACGTGGCTCCCAAACAAAATTGGCATCCTTTTTTTTCCCCACAAATAGAGCTTTCTTTTGGTGATATTTGATCACCTCTGCGGTTTTTATTTTTTGCGCTGTAAACAAAAATAGAGCATCAATTTTGAAAAAAATACAATATTTTTGACTTTTTGCTATAATAAATATTCCCCAAAAATATATAAAAAAAAATATTTTTTCCTCAGTTTAGGCCGATACGTATTCTTCTACCTATTTTTGATAAAAAAAATTGCAATAAGCGTTTATCGATTGGTTTGCGCAAAATGTATAGCGTTTTTCAAAATAGGGGATAGTTTTTTTTTTTTTACTACTAATGGCGGCTATCAGCCATTTTTTTCATGACTGCGACATTATGGCGGACACATCGGACAATTTTGACACATTTTTGGGACCATTGTCATTTTCACAGCAAAAAATGCTATAAAAATGCATTGTTTACTGTGAAAATGACAATTGCAGTTTGGGATTTAACCCCTTCAGCGCCCCCTAGTGGTTAAGTGTGACCTCATATGTGTTTCTAACTGTAGGGGGGTGGGGCTGGACGTGTCACGTCATTTATCGCCTTTCTCTATATCAGGGAACAGACGATCAATGACAGTGCCATAACAAAGAACAGGGAAGGTGTGTTTACACACACCTCTGCCCCTTCTTCAGCTCCAGGGACCGATCACAGGAATCCGTCGGCGATCAGGTCCGCAGGTCCCGCGGTCACAGAGCTTTGGACCAGGTCGCGTGCGCAATCCCGCGACCCACGGCTAGGCACTCAAAGAGGACGTACAGGTACGTGCTTGTGCCCAGCTGCCCATTCTGCCGACGTATATGTGCAGGAGGCAGTCCTTAAGTGGTTAATAATAAGTCAACTGACCTCCATACAGGGTTGTTCTAAATGAATTGTCACTTTTTTCTTTCAGTGTAAAATGCCTATTTGCATAAACACATAAATACAAGGTGCCTTGTATGGTCATGTAAATTTAAAGTTTACCTTTATAGTCTGAAATTATGCATAGTTTATATTGAGCATTCATCAGGAAATTCGCTCAGAGGGTGACCATATTGATTCCGCTGCATTTAAAAAAAGGACATTGACCACATGACCAACTTTTGACGAATGAGCCTGCTAGAAAATGTTCGTCTGAACAGCAGCTGTATCTGATAGAATGGATGGTTGTCAGAATACAATAGCCTAGCAGGGGATTCATTCATCTGCATTGTTTACTGTGTATGGAGGAATCTGTTAAATATCTTTCATCCTCTATGGCCAGCCTAAGATTTTGCAGTGGGAAAACACACAGAGAAGAATTTTTAAGGGTTCAAGTTGTGAATACCATGTGTCTGGCACAATGCAACCTACCTTTCCTATTTTCTTTCTACCCTGCAGATTACAGAGATTATATCAGTGGGTAGCAAAGTCTTTTCAAACATTTCATGAATGAGATCCTTTTTTCTTTACCTTAGCTAGTCAGCGATTCCTCCTAGTGTTCACTTTTATAAACTATAGTGTTCTGTTTCTTGTACAACGCTGTTATATAATTTTTCCCCTTCTTACATCTATCTTGAAGCTATGGTGAAAGAGTGTAATGCAAGTCACACACGAGTGTATAAACACAGAGCCGAGTCATAGGCATAAGAAGTGGGATGTCATCTCTTTACAGTGCCACTGGGGTCTGATTTGCAGTGGCATCTCCTTAAAGAGGAGTTCCACCCAAATCTGGAACTTCCTCTTATCCCACTCCACACCCCCTTACATGCCACATTTGGCATGTAATTTTTTTGGGGGGGGGGGGAGTGGGGGCTTCAGTAGGAGTGGGACTTCCTGTCCCACTTCCTGCTTCCGCCGAGGGGCTGAATAGGCGAGAGGCGTAATCGCCTTTTTTCAGCCCCTCCCTGGAGGCGATGGCCTAGGACACTGACAGGTCCTAGGCAATCGCCTCTCCAATCAGCGGCGAGCCGCGCGCGCATGCGCAGTGCGGCTCGCGCATGCGCAGTGGGTGCCCGGCCATGAAGCCGAAGGCTGTCACGGCTGGGTGCCCACAGTCGGGATGGAGACGCCGGCCGGGGAGGGGGGGAGAGGAGCGGAGCCCCGGTCGGCGCGTCGCTGGAACGCAGGAGCAGGTAAGTCAGTGTTTATTAAAAGCCAGCAGCTACACTTTTTGTAGCTGCTGACTTTTAATAAACACATTTTTGGGCTGGAACACCCCTTTAATATTCCATGTATTGATATGATCATCCAATTATGTGTAAAGGCCACCTCCCTCAAATATATAACCCCTTATTGTGCACAGGAAGTTACTAGCTCATAAGATTTCTGCCATTATTTTGCACTTATCGAACAGATTTACCAAAAAGCTTGCAATGGTATATTCAGCAGACTGGATTGGAGCTAACAAGAGACATTAATAGCCAGGGTTTACATTTTAAAGTTGACATTTAGGCATGGATATTTATTATAGTTACATTGGTCCAAATTGTATGTGCCATACTTGGCCAATCCCTGTGGAATCTGGAAATTTGTGTAGAAGGCACCACTACCACAGTGATCACCGCTAGCTTCCGGGTTTAGTGCCAAGGAGCTGTCCTGTTGCATAGTGGACACAAGGGGTTGCTCACCTGGCATTGGCATCATTCAGAGAACATTTTTTTCAATGAATGTAAATCATTTTTTGATTTGAAGAGTGTGGAGATTGTGAAATTCTCACCCCAAATCTCCACTTTGTTGAATCAGAGAATGCTTTGCATTCATTAAGAAAATGGTGCAGTAAATATACCGTATATACTGTAATATAAGCCATGTTTTTTAGCAATTTTTTTTGTGCTGAAAATGCCCCCACTGCTTATACTCGAGTCACCTTTTTGCGCTTGATCTCCTGGACTTTGGGGACCCAGTACCGGACCCCAAACGTGGCACACATGTAGCCCCATTTCTCTTCTACAAGTGTGCAACGTCTGTTGTCTGGGGGACCTACGGCTGGGGAGCATCGATTTTTTTCTAAGCCGGGCACCCCTTCCATAGACTCCCATGTTAAAACGTCAGTTTAGTCATGGACACAGTGAGGCATGGGTACATTGAGGCATGAGCACAGTGAAGCATGGACACAGTGAGGCAGGGACACAGTGAGGCATATACACAGTGAGGCATGCACATGGACACAGTAGGGCATGCAGATGGACACCCTAGGCTTATACTGGAGTCAATAAGTTTTCCTATTTTTTTTTGTGGTAAAATTAGGTGCCTCAGCTTATATTCTGGTCCGCTTATACTCGAGTATATACAGCATTTGTGTTCATTTATTTTTTATTTTTTTGAGTATGGTATTTTGCATTCTTCATTAATTGGTCTGTTGGAGAATTGAGCTGATTGTACTGTTGTTCTGAAAGGGAGTTTATTGGTAAGGTAAGCTGTTGGCAATGCTCTGAAGCAAGTTTAAGCTGATAGTAATTCTTTGTTGCAGAAGTAAGCTGAGGGCAGTGCTTTAGTTGAGAATTGAGATGATGCAACTTGCTTTGTTGATAGAGAATTAAAACCGGCCATACATGGATCAAAAATTAATCCGGGTTAAGCAGGGACCAGTTGAATTTTGAACCATGTATGGACAGGCTGGATGTACAGACGTCGACCTACCAATTGACTTCTGTACAACCATACTGTCAGATTTTCCTTGCTCGATCAGTGCAGTCTGATGGCTAAGAAGTCTCCTGCTGTCAGAATATAATACCTTGGTGGGAAGGATTCACCCATCCACAAGGTAATGTAGTATTTTTTTTTTAATAAAAAAAAAGAGACTCATCTAAGGGCTTCATCGAGAAGTTGGACTGATGGTGCTCCTTTGTTAGAGAAGGAAACTCACAAGATGGCTGTACTGGTGGAGAGTTAGGTTAATTGAAGCACTATGTTGTCTGGGGATTCTGCTGCATCAGAGAAAGGAGCTGTTGGTGCAGCTTTATTTATTTATAATAGGTATTTATATAGTGTCATCAATCATCTTCAGCAAAAAATGGTGTCAGACTAACAGATGCAAATGTTATTGTATCAGAACTTTGGACCAAAAAGGTAGCTGAGTTTTAGAAAATATTTCTGTCCACTTGACTATACCAACTGAATTTAAAATCTCTTCTTATAATGTCTTGTAATAAATATACATTCCTTCATGAATATTGTCAGAACCCTTTATATTAGACAAATGTATGCAAAATGTCTTCAGTGAGCTTTCCATGGCCCTGTACACACTGATAACTTATTGCTAACCTGTTGCCAATCTAGAATTTCAAATAAAGCTGTTAACAGGAGAATGTAAATACTTACCTCTCCAGCTGCCCTTGTTGCTGAAAGCCTCTCTGTTGTTGGCAAACCATCCCCCAAAGTCTGTTGGGAAACAAACACTTCCTGGAGTGTTTTTCTCCTGCATCCCTTGCAGGGCTCAATGGTTCATTCCTCCAACTGCCCTGTCACTGTTGTCTCCTATAGAGATGTGATGTTCAGTGAGCACTGAGGGGGACACAGGAAATCGACACTCTAGGAAGTGTCAGTTTTCCAGCAGACATTGGGTGGGGGAGGTGCTTATCCCTCAACTAAGAAGCAGGAGAGTAAAGGAAATATTTATTTTACATATATATATATATATTGCACCAAATTATTCTGTAGCACTGCCATTGTTGGCACCTTCCCCAAATGTGCTTTAAGTCATTATCACACAAAGCACATTATGACAATCTTTGTTAGAGACCAGTTGAAGCTAAACTCAAGCCGTACCCTCAGTCTTACAAAGTTGTACAGGTTTCCCTCCTGTACTGAAATTATTTACTAATTGATTCCTATGTATGCTGTGAGCTTTTCACAGAATGCAGTAGAAGCTTCTTAATTTCCTGGCTTAACCACTTAACCCCCGGACCATATTGCTGCCCAATGACCAGAGCACTTTTTGTGATTCGGCACTGCATTGCTTTAACTGACAATTGTGCGGTCGTGCTGAGTGGCTTCCAAACAAAATCGGCATTCTTTTTTTCCCCACAAATAGAGCTTTGTTTTGGTGGTATTTGATCATCTCTGCGGTTTTTATTTTTTGAGCTATAAACAAAAATAGAGCGACTATTTTGAAAAAATGCAATATTTTTTACTTTTTGCTATAATAAATATCCCCCAAAAATATATAAAAAACGTTTTTTTCCCTCAGGTTAGGCCGATACGTATTCTTCTACATATTGTTCGTAAAAAAAAATCGCAATAAGCGTTTATTGATTGGTTTGCGCAAAAGTTATAGCGTTTACAAAATAGGGGGTAGTTTTATGTCATTTTTATTATTTTTTTTTTACTAGTAATGGCGGCAATCAGCGTTTTTTTTCAGTACTGCGACATTATGGCGGACTCTTTTGACACATTTTTGGGACCATTGGCATTTTTTTAGCGATCAATGCTATAAAAATGCATTGGATTTATATAAAACTGCCATTGGCAGTGAAGGGGTTAACACTAGGGGGCAGGGAAGGGGTTAAGTATGTTCCTGGGTGTGTTCTAACTGTATGGGGGGGTGGACTCACTAGGGGAAATCACTGATCTTCTGTTCATACATTGTATTAACAGAAGATCAGCATTTCCCCCGCTGACAGGACCGTGAGCTGTGTGTTTACACACATAGCTCCCGGTCCTCGCTCCCCTGGTGGCCGCTGAAGAGCCGACGTACAGCTACGGGCTCTCGCCCAGGAGAGCCGACCTGCCGCCGTAAAATGACTGCGGCAGGTCGGCAAGCAGTTAAAGACCTACAGCAAAGCCCTTCCCACTCTAACCAAACTGTTACTGGCCCACCCCTTCCATTTATTAGATTTCAGTTTTTTCAATTATGGAGGTTCAGCATCACATGTGGGTATTGTCACAGCTTACTGATTTCATGATGTACAGTACCCTGCCAACCTCTCCCACCTGCTATGGTCTGCTTCTGATTTGCATACAAAATCACAGATTATCTGATGATATCACTGAATATAAACAAAGGTATACTGTATAATGAAAACTAAAAGTTTTTTCTTTTGTTTACAAACGGTTTATTGAAAAATAAGTCTCAATAGAGTTTAATTGAACATAGGTAAGAAGTACAAATAAATATATGGGAGCAGTAAATATCAGCAAAAAAAAGCAAAATTATGCATTGTAGTTATTTAACAGGTAGGGAAACAAGTCATGGGCTGTATATTAGAATCATTGATAACGTAATATGGAGATGCAAGAACCCAGTGGATTTGTTCAATGGCAAGAAAGGACAACAGTATCCTATTTGGTTCAATGATTTAACAAAGATAGGTCCCAAGGTTTCCACTTGCGATAGCATATCGACGAGGGAGGGAACTGGGAACTAGGAAAGGCAAAATAAACTTCAACTTTAACTAACTGGTATGTTTTAGGTGCAGATTGGGGTTCTCTTGGAATCATTAGCTGAACCTACAATCTCCAGTTTGGCAGTCTTCATGATGGGAATCTAAACTAGGCCTCAAGGGCAGCAAAGCCGCTCAACACATATAGTACATAAAAAATGTGCACATAGATACACTCAAACAAGAGAATATAAACAAACTAACCTGGAGCTAGTTTATCTAGCATATAATTAAAGTAAAAATGATCTTCAGCAAATGTCTGTAATTTTCCATTATATATTAAATGATCTGTTTAATATGAGTAATGATACACGTTAAAGCAACATACTAGGTACAAAAATAGGCATTCTTAAACCTAATGGCTTTTGCAAGTGTACCTTTATTCCTCAGAGATCTTTCTGAGTAATAGACCACAGGGTAGTGATGATAGATATAATGCAGAAAGTGATTTAACAAGACCTATTTCCTAGGAAACCAATATAATTGCACCAGAGTACACACTAATGGTGTCTACTGGGTTTGGCAACCACATATTTTTAGATAATTGCCTTAAAAATTGTAGCCCAGAGGCCCAGACAATACATGGGCTTAGTGCCAAAGCTAAATTACACAATCAATAATTTGGCCATATTGGCCTCAGTTCAGCAAAAATGTACCATGAAAATCAGTAAATAAAGTTGTATATTTACATCTTTGGAAGTGTATACTGATACTAACTTTCATTTCCTTTATTGTTTGCTGTTCACACTTAATCATGTGCATGGGACCGCACATGACACACTACCCCTCAAACCCAACACTCCCAATAAACAAAAAGACCAAACAACTTGTGGCATTGTAATGGCAGTGGCACCTTTATTGGTTTAACAAAATTAATATATATCATACCATCTTTATTTAATCAAAATATCATATTGATAATAAACTTTTAATAATGCAAAAAATTCCCTCCTCAGTCTAATGCCGCGTACACACGGTCGTTTTTTGCGATGAAAAAACCCGACGTTTTTTAAAACGTCATTTAAATTGATCGTGTGTGGGCAAAACGTTGTTTTTTGTCTTCAAAAAAACGACAACAAAATAATTCCAACATGCTTGAATTTTTTGTGTCGTTTTTAAAAACGTCGTTTTTTGATTCACAAAAAGTCACCGTGTGTAGCAAAAACGTCGTTCGAAACGACGTTTTTCAACCCGCGCATGCCCAGAAGCTAGTTATGAAGCGAGCTTCAATGGAAAAGAGTGGTGAACGTAACCTCGCTTTTTGTGAAAAAACGATGGTGTGTATGCAAAATTGTCTTTGAAAAGTGACGTTTCAAAAACGTCGTTTTTTACTTCACAGAAAACGTTGTTTTTTTTTCATTGCAAAAAAGGACCGTGTGTACGCGGCATTAGGACTCGAGCAGCTAAACTTAACTTGAACAAACTGTAAAGTCGCCTCCCCCCCGGGGGTGACACACCACATAATTGTGCCAACAACAGGCAGAGGGGGGGGGGGTGGGGAGCAAAGTCCAGTACCCAGCTGCAGCGTTATGCCCAAATTAATTGTGCCCTATTATGCCATTAACAAACATATTGCAGAAAGAGTTTTTGGTCTACCTGGTCTCTTGGATCTGTCTACCCTTGTTATATACAGTTTATGCATTTATCACCTGTATGAATAAAATGCAGTTGTTGTATCATTTGTATTGTCCACCCACAAATTTAATAATGCAACGATACTGTGCACCCACTGTGAAACATAAGATGACACAGTAGGTGCTGTTTATTGCATTTTGGTGGATGAATTGTTTGCGGTAACCTTCCCACATGGATTCATCTTTGTATTGTGTTAACCATGTCATATCACTGCACTGCCAGAGCAAATAGGACTATTGATTTCTGAGATGGTTTTTACAGTAGCCTTCGTAAATCAAAAAAGTGATTCTGACTGTACTTATATTGACAAAACTGGGGCCGGTAGTCATTCCACTGTCCAGTTAATTGTAGTGCCTTGTGTAACTAGACTGGAAATAACATGAGCAGGGCTAATATTATCTGTCATGCCATTCTTTTTATTTGTACATACAGAAACAATGTATTCTGCACTGCTTTATAAAGAAAGTTGGTTACATGTGTGGTCTGACAACTAATGATTGCCATTTTAAAATTAATGGTTATTTTCAAGAAAAAAGATCAACGAGTATTTCTCATTTGTTTATAATTTTAAGTGCATAGTACGCTAAAGCCTTCCTAAAACAAGGCATTCACATCTCATTATATCACATGTCCCAAAAATTAAAGCATAAAGCCCTTTACACACGATCGGATATCTGATGGAATCTAATCCGATGGATTTTTTCGTTGGATATCCGATGAAGCTGACTTTCATCAGTCTTGCCTACACACCATCAGTCAAAAATCTGACCGTGCCAAAACGCTGTGACGTACAACACTACGACGAGCCAAAAAAAAAATTAAGTTCAATGCTTCCGAGCATGCGTAGACTTGATTCTGAGCATGCATGGATTTTTCTCAGATGAAGTTCCACACAGACGATCGGTTTTTTATCCATAGGAAAAATTTAAAACACGTTCTATTTTTTAATACCGATGGAAAAAAGACAGATGGGGCCCACACACGATCGGTTTGTCCGATGAAAACAGTCTGTTTTCGTTGGACAAACCGATCACGCGTACACATTTTGTGACAATGGGCAGAGCCATACAGATCATTCCTTTATACCCCAAACAGCCAAATGCACATCCAGAACTTCTGGGGCACGGTGCAAATAAAGCCTAATATTATATAGCCATGTATTCCAAACTGCATACAGCTGTTTCAGGCTTTTTGGCCATCTTTGTAGTGTCATGGGTGCTATGGAGTGGAACTGGGACCTCACCAGACATTATGACCATATAGGTTAGGGTTAGAAGGGACTAAAAGCTCTCAACTCTAATTAGTGTATAGCACAGTAAAGCCCAATACGGCTTTTACAAAAACATTGAAGGCATCCCAGAGTGTGTCATAGCTTCTAAAAGTGTGGGTGTATGCGTTTCATGGACAACACCTTTTCTTCAGGACCATGGACTAGAGGATTGAATGTGATGATCACAATGGTATATAATCTATAACGGAAGCAAAATGTTACATTCAAAACATATGGTGTATACTACATGTAACCATAATGTATAAAAAAATAAATAAATAAACAAACTTTTCTAAAAAAACTGTTCAAATGGAAAAAAAAACAAGCACAGGAAAACAACCAGTTTACCCACAATGGTAATACTTTACACATACAGTAAGTCTCTACAAACACACCCAAATAATAAAAGGAATGACAAAACCATATATAATATAAAAGGGGAGAGAAAGAGGAGGGAAAAAGAAAATATGGACATGGGCAGTAGATTGTTTGAACAAGGTGCTGGATATATTCCTATGTAAAGAATATAACTGGATATTATTATTTAACCACTTCCGGACCGGCTCACACGAGCACTTTGAAGAGGGATAGCTTTATTATTGCAGAGACTAGCTACCATAACCCCGGTATCGTCTTCTTCAGTGAGTGGCCCGGTTTTTGATAACAGTGGTCTCTGCGGCAGATACCCCGGGAGATCACTTTTATCGGCGGTGGGAGAAGGCCCCCTCCGGTGCACTTACCCGAGCTGTCGGTAGCAGCGGAGGTGATCGGGTCCTCTCCCTCGCTTGGTATGGAGATGAGTGAGGCGACGATGGCCCCCACCCATCTCCATACCATTGCAGGGCGGAAGCAACGTCAAAACGTCACTTCCGCCCATAGCTCTTATGCCGCGTACACACGATCATTTTTTGTGATGAAAAAAAAACCGACGTTTTCTGTGAAGTAAAAAACGACGTTTTTGAAACGTCACTTTCAAAGACGATGTTGCATACACACCATCGTTTTTTCACAAAAAGCGAGATTACGTTCACCACACTTTTCCATTGAAGCTCGCTTCATAACTAGCTTCTGGGCATGCGCGGGTTGAAAAACGTCGTTTTAAACGACGTTTTTGCTACACACGGTGACTTTTTGTGAAACAAAAAACGACGTTTTGAAAAACGACACAAAAAATTCAAGCATGTTGGAATTTTTTTTTGGTCGTTTTTTTGAAGACAAAAAACGACGTTTTGCCCACACACGATCAATTTAAATGACGTTTTAAAAAACGTTGTTTTTTTTCATCGCAAAAAACGACCGTGTGTACGCGGCATTAAAGAGAATTTTTTTTATTGCATTTTTGTGTAAATATGAGATTTGAGGTCTTTTTGATGTTTACATTCCTTGTAATAGGAATAAAAGTGACCATTTTTTTTTTTTAAAGAACAGTGTAAAAATAAAAGGTAAAATAAATAATAATACTTTTTTTTTTTAAATGTGCCCTGTCCCACAGAGCTTGCATGCAGAAGCAAGCGCATATGTGAAAAGCGCCCGCATATGAAAACGGTGTTTAAACCACTTATGTGAGGTATCACTGCTATCGGTAGAGCAAGAGCAATCATTCTAGCCCTAGACCTCCTCTGTAACCCAAAACATGCAACCTGTAGAATTTTTTAAACATCGCCTATGGAGATTTTTAAGGGTAAAAGTTTGTCGCCATTCCACGAGTGGGCACAGTTTTGAAGCGTGTCATCTTGGGTATCAATTTACTCAGTGTAACATTATCTTTCACAATTTAAAAAAATTGGGCTCACTTTACTGTTGTCTTATTTTTTAATTCAAAAAAGTGTGACAAAGTATTACAACGACCACCATTTTATTAGGTGTTAGAAAAAAATATATATGATGTTTGGGGGTTTTGAGTAATTTTCTACCACAAAAACCTGTTTTTAACGTGTAAACACCAAATCTCAGAAAGGAGCTCTGTCCTTAATAAAGGTTATAAACTAGGCATTATTAATCCAGGGAATATTCAACTTCCTCCTGAGTGAGGAGGGCATTCTTTCCCCCCCACTTGACCAATGTTTTTGGATGCTGTGGGTATAGGCTTGTGTATATGCATGTTTTCTATTTGTTTTTCTATTGAATAATTTATATGGACTTGTCTTTTTTTTTTCAACCTGACAAACTGTAACAATGTAATATGCCTGTACACTATATGAGTGGTTGTACGCAGTACCTGGGCTTCCCAGGTGGGGGAAATGTGCTGGCATTTACTTTTCGTACCTGTGTTTAAGAGCCCTATCACCAGTGTAAATCTGTGCCTTTTGTATTATGTTTTATTGATTTATTGGCTGTGAATGTATTGTTATGATGAGAGTTGGTTCGGCTTGCAATATGATTGCCAACATTAAAGAGGATGCAACAATGTTATATTAAGGTATGAATATGGGAAAAACTTTGTTTTGAGTTGAGTAGAGAGGGACTGTCCATTTTTATTGCAGTCTGTGTCCCCATTAGGGATATTCACTTGAAAGTTAAAGTTAAAAAAAAAAAAAATCCCCAGAAGAGTAATAGCTGGGTAATCTTCCAGTTCTATTGACCTGGGTGGCTATAGTGTATTCCCTTAATTTGCAGGGATTTCCTCTAACTTCCTGTTTTGGCAATGGGACAGGAAGTGAAGGTAAACCTCCATCTCACCAATGGGACACAGATGGCAAAAAAAAAAAAAAACTGATGGTTATTCTATCCAAAATTAAAAATAAATACATTTGTCTGTAGTTCTACTATTAGTTATGTTACAGTATTTCAGAAATCATCACCACTCTATGGTAACATGTGGAGGTATTATATAGGGCTTACAAAGAAAACCTGCAAAATCACATTTAAAACTTCACACAATTGCTTGGGATTCACTCTGTTTGATATGGCTGACTTAAATAAATTTGCATTTACAGCTCATTTAACGACACAGAATTGATGAATTGTTACGCAGGGTTTTGTAATTTTTATCATCGTTTTGAGTTTAAACAAATGTTAGCTGCAAATTTTGTCTTGTAATGACAGGTTTTACTCATTGTGACATTCCACATATTTAAGCCATTACTGTGCATTTTTAATACCTTTTGCATCTGTGGGACCTGATCTGCTATCAGTAGTGAAACATTTTTTGAACAGGTGAAGAAGATGCTTTTTTTTTTTTCAAGTGATTTAGCAGTCTGTGTTGTAAAGAGGCTCCATGAAGAAGAGCCCATTGGAGAGCTCTCTTCAGAATGCCTTCGCTGTGTTACGAATCTTTCATCTACTTAAGGTGAAACATCACAGACAAAAATAGACTAGAATAAATATGTTTTTACAGCTATTAGAAATGCTATGTGGTTTCTCATATTATAAAGCAGAGCATGCAAGCAAAATAACAGAGATCTACACTTGGCACTTCTGACAGGGTTTATCAGGAGAATAGGCATTACTGTGTCCCATTGCTATGTGTTTGTTGAGTACTCTGTGATACAACTGCTCCTTTTCTAAAGTTAGCCCAAACCATATCCAGAACACTTGATGATCTTTTTGATCTTAGAGTCCAGGCAGGTCATGCTACTTATACTATGTAGTAATTGCAGATGATGCTGCAAGTTACAAATGTTCCATGATGCATGGCCAACATCACCACTGGAAGTTGTCATTTTTAAAAAGATAAGAGGTTGTAGCTAAGGGCTTTTACTAGTGAGCCTCTGCATGCAATAATGCCTGGGACCATAACACCTCCAGTCAGAGCCGCTGTGCTAGCAATCCAATGTTAGTACAGTGATCTCCACCGCTGAGCTGTTGTGTTCTGACAGGGGGACTATCCCCACGCCAGAACACTTAGATCAGCGATCTTCGGCAATGGCAGGGAGCACTGGTTTTCGACATACACATATACAAGGTAGTGTCACTGGGCCCCTGGACCATTAAGTAGAACTGGTTGGGGGAGAAAAGCACTGGACTCCAAACTCAGATTTTTACACATAAGTGACATCCGTGTCTGTCCTTTTTTTCCCCTCCATTGTGATGGCGTTAAAACAAGCCCATGTAATCCCCATGGGGCTGGATATAAACAAGCATAAGTCTGCATAGGTATGCATTCACATTTGTCAGGTCAACAAAAGCAGACCTGGATGCAATCTTTTTTTTTTTTTTTTTTTTTTTTTTTACATATAAATCAGATTTATTTATATTGAACTTGGTAGCTTACTGTCTTCTGGGTTTGGCGCAGATAAAATCGTGCTGTGCTTCTTTTTCAACGCCTTTACATTTTCAGATATTTTAGCAATGCAGTTCCTTATTTCTTCTACCTGAAGGAAGAAGTCATCCATAAATTGTTCTTTTTGCATAATAACCACTGTGTCCCCATTTTCGCCTTCCCCCTTAGCTGCTGACAGCTCGGTCAGTCGGTCCCTCATGCCCGTACAAGCTGTGGAGTCCCCAGAGTCACTGAGCGGCTCTCCCGGTGCCTGTCCAGAGTGGTCTCCGCCTTACGCACTCCGCCCGGTACCACAGCAACCACACTGCTGGAAGCAGGAGAGGGGAAACCACTGGATGCAATCTTTTTGTGTCTGGTCCCACAAACCTGAACGCACTCAAATGTCAATGAAGGCATATTTGCTTACTTCCGGCCACCTATAGGGTAACCTTGCTGTCTGTTTTTTGTTCCATCTAGATGTGAATCAAAAATTGACTGACAGAATGACTGTGAGAAAGGGGCCTAAAGCAAAAGCGAGAGTTACACATAGGAAGGGCAATACACAGAACAATACAAAAAAAATGTCAGTGTGCCCTCTAGCTTCTTAGTATAAAAACACGTAAAAATAGGTCTGCTAAGATAGGGACTATGTTTCCTATAGAAAATATTAGCTGCAATTTTCCTGGTGCATATTTAAAAACCGCTTAGTATGGGCCACACAGACACATTTCTTTCTCATACCTTTATTTGGAAGGCTCAGTAAGTTTTGCTGCTGGCTCAATAGAACAGCAATCCTGTGCAGATATTTTAGTTCTAATAGAATGCGCTTTATGAACATACTGAACAACCTATGAAAGATAAGGCACATTTGCTACTCTAATTCAAAGGCCTTTTGATATATTTTTAATCTGTTTTCTTTTTACTTGCTGAGATAAAGAAAGAACAGCACGATAGATGTTCAGCATTTATTGTGTGTAATTTTATTAAATCCTGGTGTGCTTTTGGCTTTTCATGTGAATAGTACCACATATGCATTGAATCCTATTGCAGTCCCAGTGCTAGTCATTAAGTAAACCTGAAAAGCATACACAGAAGAATGACATAAAAAGTGTCCAGATTGGGCACTTATTCCTTTGTCAATGCTGAAGCGTGGACCCCTTTTTTGACTCATCTTGCCGTTTGATGCTAACTTAAAAATATAGCTGCAGAGAGTGCTTGTACTGTAAGTCAGGCGGTAAAAAAGCTCTGCTAGTTATCCTAGGTAAGATATATGTCAGTGGATCAGTACATACAAATACAGTACCATTGTTGAAGGACTATAGGAATGTATTCTTGTCATCACTAGACACATCCAAGGGCTAAAATATCAGTCAAAAGGCACTTGCTAAGTAAAATGTTCATAGAATTGATACTTACTGATCACAAAGATATCTAAGGCAGTATTTCATATTTACAGTTGTTTGGGATGACTAAACCCAAGAGCAAAACATTGTAATATACTGCAGCTTACTGGTCCTTCCATGTCGTGGGTGCATTCATTTTCTTTTTTCCTGCTGAGTACATTTTATGCATGTCACAGAAATACCATATCTGTTGATCCTGATAGCATACTGTAGCTCTCAAATGTCCCTGATTTGGAGGGACTGTCCTTATAGAACAAAGTCCCCCATCCTTCCTTCTTCCTCCTTTATACACAATTTTGGTCCAATGTTTATACCCGTATAAAAATTCATTATACAGTATTCTGTATCTGCCAAAAAGTGTTTTTATTTTATTCCTAAATTGTTGCATTTGTAAATTTCCTAGGCCAGTTCTGTCAGAGGGAAAGAGAGAGATCTTGTGTTTCTGCTAAACAGGAACATGGATATCTTTCTTTCCTCAGTCAAACCATCCTGCACACAGTTAGAACGCACCCCCTATGGACACACTTAACCCATTGATCACCCTTGGTGTTAAAGCGGATCTCCGCTGAAAAAAAATATTAAAAGCCAGCAGCTACAAATACTGAAGCTGCTGACTTTTAATATTAGAACACTTACCTGTCCTGGAGTCCAGCGCTGTCGGCAGCAGAGGACAAGCGATCGCTTGTCACTCTGCTGCCCCCACCGCCATCCTCGCCATGCCCAGTTCCCCACGGCGCATGCGCGAGTTGTGTGCGCCACGCTCACTGGTCCCCGCTGTGTTCTGGGAGCCCAGAACACACCGGGGGGGGGAACAGGATCTGACGTCCTGCCCGCAGTCTACCCGCAGACTGTGTGGCCGGAAGTGGGTGCAAATACCTGTCAAGGTAAGGTGAAAGGTGTCAAATGTGACACCAGAGGGGGGAAGGTTCCGATGAGTGGAAGTTCCACTTTAGGGTGGAGCTCCGCTTTAACCCCTTCCCTGCCAGTGTCATTAGTATAGTAACAGTGCATATTTTTAGCACTGATCACCGTATTAGTTTCACTGGTCCCCAAAAAAAGTGGCAGGTAGGTGTCTGATTTCTCCGCCGTATTGTTGCAGTCCCACAAAAAATTGCTAATTGCTGCCATTACTAGTAAAAAATAAAACCATAAAAATATCCCATCGTTTGTAGACTGTATAACTTTTGCGCAAACCAATAAATATACACTTACTTTTTTTTTTTTTAAATATGTAGCTGAATACATATTGGCCTAAATTAATGAAGAAATTGAATTATTTTTACTTTTTTTTATTGGATATGTATTATAGCAGAAAGTAAAAATCATTTTTTTTTTTTTTTAATTGCCGCTCTTTTTTTGTTTATAGTGCAAAAAATAAAAACTGCAGGTGATCAAATACGTCCAAAAGAAAGATCTATTTGTATGTAAAAAAAAGGACAATTTTACAGCGTCGCATGACCACGTAATAGTCAGTTAAAGTAACTCAGTGCTGTATCTCAAAATATTGCCTGGTCGTGAAGGGGGTAAACCCTTCCAAGGTTCGAAGTGGTTAAAGCATCTACTGAGCTGGACAGAACCAGCTCTTGAGGGAGTCTATTTGATATTTTCACAGGTCTTAGGCCTCGTACACACGATCAAATCTGTCCGCTGGAAACGGTCCGCTGGACCGTTTCAGCAGACAGATTCGATCGTGTGTACGGCCGAGCCGACGGATTTGGCCACCCGACAGATTTCAAAGCATGCTTTGAAATCTATCGGGTGGGAATCCGTCCGCCCGACATGTCTGCTGGTTAGTACACTTACCAGCAGACATGTCGTCCCACACCGCCGCCGCACCGCCGCCGAATGGATTCGGCGCATGCGCGGAAGTGTTTTACTTCCTGGTGCGGTGACGTGGCGGCGTCAACGTCACCGCCACGTCACCGACACGTCAGCGCGCTCTCTGCTGGCGGGGATTTTGGTTTGCTCGTGTGTACACGCGAGCAAACCAAAATCCCAGCAGACAGATTTGTTCAAATCTGTCGGACGGACAGATTTGAACAAATCTGTCTGCTCGTGTGTATGGGGCCTTACTGTGAAGAAACTTTTCCGTATTTGGAGATTAAATCTCTTTTCCTCCAGACATAAAGAGTGCGCCCCTTGTCCTCTGTGATGATTCTAATGGGAATAACTCACCAATAAGTTCACTATATGGACCACTTATGTATTTATACAGGTTGATTATATACCCGCCTTAAAGGGATTGTAAAGTCTTGTTTAAAAAAAATAAAAATAAACATATTATACTTACCTTCTCTATTGCAGTTGGTTTTGCACAGAGCAGGCCGCATCCTCCTCTTCTTGGGTCACTCTTCGCTGTTTCTGGCCCCTCCCTCCTGTCGAGTGCCCACACAGTAAGCAGCTTTCTATGGGGGCACCCGAGCTGAGGCACTGCTCCCTGTGTCTATTCAGACATGGAGCCTCGAACCGGCCCTGCCCCCTCTCAGTTGTGGACATTGCTGGAGAGAGATGGGGTCAGGTAAGTAATTAGGGGGTGCTGGGGAGGCTGCTACACACAGAAGTTTTTTTTTATCTTAATGCATTAAGATAAAAAACCTTCTGCCTTTACAACTACTTTAATCTGTAAGTTCAGTTCCTATAATTGTTCCTCCTAGCTGAGCTACTCCATCAGATTAGTTGCCCTTCTCTGCACTTTCTCCTGTTCCCTGATATATTTTTTGTGAATTTGTGCCCAAAATTGAACTGCATGTTCCAGATGAGGTCTTACTAATGATTTGTACAGGGGCAAAATTATATTTTTCTCTCCTGAGTCCATACATCTCTTAATACAAGAAAGACATGTTCTTCCTTTTGAAACTGCAGCTTGGCATTGCATGCTATTATTAAGCTTATAATCTACCAAAACCCCCAGATCCTTCTCCACTATTGATGCATATTCTTAGCCCCCAAGTTCATAACTTTACATTTATAAACATTAAACCTCATTTGCCACATAGTTGTCAAATCAAATAGTGCATTGAAATCAGCTTGTAAGAACATTATTCCACTCCATAGCTTGTTGTCATCCGCAAACACTCAAATGGTAATTTTAATCTCAGACCCTATATCATTTTTAAATATATTAAAAAGTAAGGGTCCCAACACTGAACCTTGGGGTACACCAATAACAACCCATTAATACTACTCTCTGAATTTGGCCTTTTAGCCAGTTTTCTATCCATTTACAAACTAGGGCCAGATTCTCAAAAGAGATACGACGGTGTATCGCAGGAAACACCGTCGTATCTCTGTTTTTTTGTCCGGGTATCTATGCGTGTGATTCCTAGAATCACTTACGCATAGATACAGCGAAGATCCGACAGGTGTAAAACACTTACACCGTCGGATCGTAGATGTAATTACTTCGCTGGCCGCTAGGTGGCCTTTACGTTGATTTCTCATTGCCTATGCAAATGAGCCTAATACGCCGATTCCCGAACGTTTTTACGCCGCCTCGTCGTCGTTTACGTCATTTCCGTAAGCGTAAACCTACCCCTGCTATATGAGGGGTAAGTTTACGAAGTTCCGTTGTATGCCATGTTAAGTATGGCGTGGGGACAGCGTTGTCTTTTTCCGTAGTTTACATCATTTTACTAAGTCGTTCGCAAATAGGGCATTGCATAAGTGACGTCGGTTTCAACAACGTTTTCCGACGTGAGCTGGAGCATGCGCACTGGGCTTTTTTCCCGGCCGGCGCATGCACAGTTCGATCGACACGAGGGCGCGCTTAATTTAAATACAAGCCGCCCCCTTTGAATTACACAGGGATACGCCGGGCCATTTACACTACTCCGCCGCAAACTACGGAGCAAGTGCTTGGAGAATACGGCACTTGCTCCAGTAAGTTGCGGCGGCGTAGTGTAAATGGCTTGCGCTAGGCCGCCGCGGATTCTACCAGAATCTGGCCCATAATTTTTTAAGCCTGTAGACTTTACCTTTCACTTTAGCTGTGTGTGGGGAACTGTCAAATGCTTTTGCAAAATCTAAATATACTACATCCACAACCACTCCTTTTGTCTAAGGTCGGTCTTACCTTCTCATAAAATAAATCAGATTTGTTTGAAAACTTCTGTCTTTCCTGAATCCACACTGTATGTTGCTTAACACATTTTTTGTCCAGCAAGAACTCATCTATGTGGTCTTTTATTAAACTCTCCAGTATCTTCCTAACTATAAACGTTAACTATCAGGTCTATAGTTACTTTCTAAAGACCTTGAAGTTTTACCTCCCTGTTATGGAGAGGTGTTTGTAGTCCTAACCAGAAGAGCAGCCTAGGGTGACAATTCTGTTCCTCTACAGATGCAGTAAAGAGAGTAAGCATTGCATTGTCTCCCAGACACATGATAGTGTGTTATTGGCAGAATGACCTGGTAAAAATTAAGCACTTAAACACCCTTCCTAACCAGACCAATTGTCAGCTTTCCTTTGCTCTCACATTTTGAATGACATAAACTCAGTCATACAACACTGTAACCAAATGAAATTTTTGTCCTTTTTTCCCACAAATAGAGCTTTCTTTTGGTGGTATTTGATCACCTCTGCGGGTTTTTATTTTTTTCGCTATTAATGAAAAAAGAACGAAAATTTTGTAAAAAAATTAATTTTTCTTCATTTCTATCATTTCTATCATAACATTTTGCAAAAAAGTAAATTTTCCTAATAAATTTGGCCTAAAATGTATACTGCTACATATTTTTGGTAAAAAAAAAAAAAAATGGGATATTATTTAGTCTGGGTGAAAGTTATGGGGTCTACAAGCTATGGTACCAATTTCTGAAAATTGAACAATTTGATCACATCTGAAGTACTGACAGCTTCTCTCATTTCTTGAGACCCTAACAAGCCAGTAAAGTACAAATACCCCAAAAGACCCCTTTTTGGAAAGTAGAGATTCCAAGATAGTTAGTAAGAGGATGGGGACTGGGGGGGCTGTAGTGGCACTGGTGGGCACTGTAGTGGCACTGGTGGCACAGATTGGGACTGTAGGGGCACTGATGGGTAGTGGTAGTTGCTCTGTGTGGCACTGCTGGGCACTATATAGATGTCACTCACTTGAAAAATCTCTTCTCTCCTCACACGCTGTATCGGTGTGAGGAGAGAAGAGAAGACAACCTCAGGATGACCCTTTTTTTTCACATTCTTCTGCTCCCTCATTGGAGGGAGCGATCAGGTGGTGAAGAGCCGCTATCATTGGCTCTTCTCCGTGATCTGTGTTGCGTCGGGTCCCCTGGACCCGGCGAGCACGGACATTTTCGATTGCGCGTCAAGAGGGATGCGCAAACGACGAAGTGCACAAGGACGTCCCAGGGACGTCGTGTCACAACAATTCGACGGCGCTGTAGCAGTATTTTCGCTATAGCGCGGTCGGCAAGTGGTTGTCGTTTTTCAAAACGTCGTTTTTTGTTTCACAAAAAGTCACCGTGTGTAGCAAAAACGTTGTTTAAAACGACGTTTTTCAACCCGCGCATGCCCAGAAGCTAGTTATGAAGCGAGCTTCAATGGAAAAGAGTGGTGAACGTAACCTCGCTTTTTGTGAAAAAAACGATGGTGTGTATGCAACATCGTCTTTGAAAGTGACGTTTCAAAAACGTTGTTTTTTACTTCACAGAAAACGTCGTTTTTTTTCATCACAAAAAATGATCGTGTGTATGCGGCATAAGTGTGGAGCTGGAAAGGAAAATTGCCGAACATTAAACTTACAGATGCATTATTTTGTCTTGTGTGGTTCTGTAAAATAAATGGTTCAGTGACAGAAAATGATACATACTTTAGTAGAGGTATTGGAGAGTTGAAAATTGGGTAGATCAGAGCATGTGTAATTACCCAATGTACTGTAACAGGCTTACAAGCGTAAAATAAGCTTTCTGTTTTCATTTATCTTCTTTTGTACAGTTGCAGCTGGTCAGTTCCGGAGTAGCCTATTCAGGATATTTTCTATCCAGACCAAAATATTTTCTGTGTTCCAGTTTTTTGTGGAGGGTTGTATGATAGGAGAACATATATCCATAAAGCCATTTATAGCCAATCAGATCAGGATACCGTTCCCAATATTAAAGAGTTAGGGCTCTTTCACACGGATGTTCCGTATGTCCGTTTTTCATCCATCCGTTGTCGTCCGTTGCCGTCTGGCGGATCGGATGAACACGGACCGTCATAGGGGAGAGCAGAGATCTGACACTGTGCAGGGACCGCCCTGTAATCCCGCAGCTCAGCGGAGATGAACGGAGCGATCCCCGCTGAGCAAACGGAGGTGCACGGGGCAGATCATTACTGATCTGGTTCCGTGATAACCTACATTGGATTCAATTATAGGCTCCTAACTAGCTTATTTCTGGTAAGCTACAGTCCATGTGGTGGCGGTTCACGTTTTCTGAAGCACACTTGGGTGTTATCTGTGATGAATGGATTTTCTTCATCTTTATTGTATTGGACTTTTATATATTGGACTGTATTAAGTACTATACCGTTATTATATACGTTTTTCTAGTTGGCACAAACTTTTTCTTTTTCTATGTTTACTTGTGTTAGGTCACAAGATTGCTGCCTTCTGTGATTTAATTATCACTTTTACTGTTATTTGTGTTAGCGCAAAATTTTTTCTGTTTCGTTTTTTTATATATACAGGGAGTGCAGAATTATTAGGCAAGTTGTATTTTTGAAAATTAATTTTTTTTATTGAACAACTTAATGAACCCAAAAAACTCATTAATATCAAAGCTGAATATTTTTGGAAGTAGTTTTTAGTTTGTTTTTAGTTTTAGCTATTTTAGGGGGATATCTGTGTGTGCAGGTGACTATTACTGTGCATAATTATTAGGCAACTTAAAGCGGTATTTCACCCTAAACATAATATCTCCCATGCGATCCAGCATACTGGTGTCAGCGCCAGTATGCTGGGTTTTTTTTTTTTTAATAGCACACTTACTGTATTATTGTAGAATTCCTTTTCTGTCCCCCGTGGTGGACGGCGCCAGTATAGCGCGTCACATCTTCCTAAAATACCCGATATGCACTCGGGTAATCTCGGCGAAAATGCGGCGCCTGCGCACAGACCTAGGAGCTGACTGCGCAGGCGCCGTATTTCTCCGAGTCCTACGGCTATGGCGCGTCACGCCCTCCGAAATAGGACTCGGAGAAATACGGCGCCTGCGCAGTCAGCTCCTAGGTCTGTGCGCAGGCGCCGCATTTTCGCCGAGATTACCCGAGTCCATATCGGGTATTTTAGGAAGATGTGACACGCTATACTACAGCCGTCCACCGCGGGGGACAGAAAAGGAATTCTACAATAATACAGTAAGTGTGCTATTAAAAAAAAAAAAAAACAGCATACTGGCGCTGACGCCAGAATGCTGGATCGCATGGGAGATATTATATTTAGGGTGAACCTCCGCTTTAACAAAAAACAAATATATACCCATTTCAATTATTTATTTTTACCAGTGAAACCAATATAACATCTCAACATTCACAAATATACATTTCTGACATTCAAAAACAAAACAAAAACAAATCAGTGACCAATATAGCCACCTTTCTTTGCAAGGACACTCAAAAGCCTGCCATCCATGGATTCTGTCAGTGTTTTGATCTGTTCACCATCAACATTGCGTGCAGCAGCAACCACAGCCTCCCAGACACTGTTCAGAGAGGTGTACTGTTTTCCCTCCTTGTAAATCTCACATTTGATGATGGACCACACGTTCTCAATGGGGTTCAGATCAGGGGAACAAGGAGGCCATGTCATTAGTTTTTCTTTTTTTATACCCTTTCTTGCCAGCCACGCTGTGGAGTACTTGGACGCGTGTGATGGAGCATTGTCCTGCATGAAAATCATGTTTTTCTTGAAGGATGCAGACTTCTTCCTGTACAACTGCTTGAAGAAGGTGTCTTCCAGAAACTGGCAGTAGGACTGGGAGTTGAGCTTGACTCCATCCTCAACCCGAAAAGGCCCCACAAGCTCATCTTTGATGATACCAGCCCAAACCAGTACTCCACCTCCACCTTGCTGGCGTCTGAGTCAGACTGGAGCTCTCTGCCCTTTACCAATCCAGCCACGGGCCCATCCATACTCACTCTCATTTCATCAGTCCATAAAACCTTAGAAAAATCAGTCTTGAGATATTTCTTGGCCCAGTCTTGACGTTTCAGCTTGTGTGTCTTGTTCAGTGGTGGTCGTCTTTCAGCCTTTCTTACCTTGGCCATGTCTCTGAGTATTGCACACCTTGTGCTTTTGGGCACTCCAGTGATGTTGCAGCTCTGAAATATGGCCAAACTGGTGGCAAGTGGCATCTTGGCAGCTGCACGCTTGACTTTTCTCAGTTCATGGGCAGTTATTTTGCGCCTTGGTTTTTCTACACGCTTCTTGCGACCCTGTTGACTATTTTGAATGAAACGCTTGATTGTTCGATGATCACGCTTCAGAAGCTTTGCAATTTTAAGAGTGCTGCATCCCTCTGCAAGATATCTCACTATTTTTTACTTTTCTGAGCCTGTCAAGTCCTTCTTTTGACCCATTTTGCCAAAGGAAAGGAAGTTGCCCAATAATTATGCACACCTGATATAGGGTGTTGATGTCATTAGACCACACCCCTTCTCATTACAGAGATGCACATCACCTAATATGCTTAATTTGTAGTAGGCTTTCGAGCCTATACTGCTTGGAGTAAGACAACATGCATAAAGAGGATGATGTGGTCAAAATACTCATTTGCCTAATAATTCTGCACTCCCTGTATATTGTGAATATTATAGCAAAAAAGTCAAAAATATTGCTTTTTTTCCCCAAAATTGTCACTCTTCTTTTGTTTATAGCGCAAACAGTTTAAATTGCAGAGGTGATCAAATACCGCTAAAAAAAACTCTATTTGTGGGAAAAAATTGACCACGGTGTATCCCTAACACTGTGGTCAGTTTTTTGTGCCTCTGTCATCCGCTCTCTCCTCGGTCCTCCTCTGTGCTCATGTGTCCTCCTCCCCTTCCCTCCCTGCCTGTAAACTCTGTGTCCGTGCCCACCCCCTCCCCCTGCTGCTCAAATGACAGCTCCTTTTTTTCACTATCCACTCTGTTTAACTATGTAAGGTGCTCCTGTGTCTGTACTGTGTAAAAATAAGCAGCTGATTTGCGAGCGCTGATCGGCGATCATGTGACCTACCATCTCTCTCCTCTCTCGCATGACAGCTGCACCGGGCAGGGCCGCCTCTCTCCTCCTCCCCTCCTGATGTCAGCGGAGGATCTGGCTCTGCAGCTTTCAACCCGAGAGAGGCAATATGGGCAAGAATGGAGGCAATTAGGAACCCACATAATATGGCCACAATCTACACTTCAATAATGTGAATTGAATCCACTTGTATTTTGGAGTGAAAGGGTCCTGTCACTAAAATTTACTTATCAGTAAAAGTTTCCCCCATAAAAAGATACATATATATCTTTTCCACTGCCTGTGCTATTTGCTGTCCTTGCCATTAAAGCGGTATTTCACCCTAAACATAATATCTCCCATGCGATCCAGCATACTGGCGTCAGCGCCAGTATGCTGGGTTTTTTTTTTTTTTAATAGCACACTTACTGTATTATTGTAGAATTCCTTTTCTGTCCCCCGTGGTGGACGGCGCCAGTATAGCGCGTCACATCTTCCTAAAATACCCGATATGGACTCGGGTAATCTCGGCGAAAATGCGGCGCCTGCGCACAGACCTAGGAGCTGACTGCGCAGGCGCCGTATTTCTCCGAGTCCTATTTCGGAGGGCGTGACGCGCCATAGCCGTAGGACTCGGAGAAATACGGCGCCTGCGCAGTCAGCTCCTAGGTCTGTGCGCAGGCGCCGCATTTTCGCCGAGATTACCCGAGTCCATATCGGGTATTTTAGGAAGATGTGACGCGCTATACTACAGCCGTCCACCGCGGGGGACAGAAAAGGAATTCTACAATAATACAGTAAGTGTGCTATTAAAAAAAAAAAAACCCAGCATACTGGCGCTGACGCCAGTATGCTGGATCGCATGGGAGATATTATATTTAGGGTGAACCTCCGCTTTAAAGGCAGCTCCAATAAAGAAATCTCAACACTTGAAACTCTTCAGAAATCAACAGGTTCAAGAGTGTACCATTCCTGGTCCCTCACGGTCCTCAGTAGTTTCTAATGATGATCTCTGTGGCACTGCTGCACCTAGCTGTAATGTAGGGGTCAGCTGGATGAAGCACGGAGGCAACATTCTCTGACACAGGCAGCAGGAGCAATGATTACTTCTTTGCAGCAGACATTTAGATTGTCAACTTGCATTTAATGGCAGAGCCCTTTTCAAGGTGTTAAAAAGGAGATACAGTTAAATTTTGGATTGCGCGCATAATTTGTTCCAGAAACATGCTTGTAATCCAAAGCACTTGTATATCAAAGCAAATTTCCCCATAAGAAATAATGGAATCTCAAATGATTTGTTCCACAACCATTTATAGATAAGTCCTTTAGTTTATAGTCCATATAAAAAGATTATAGCAATGTTATAGGTTGTGTAACCATAAAATGTCCTTCCAGAAATGGAAGCCTCCACAAGGGGAATAGAAGCAAAATCCAGCAGGAGCTACAGAGTATAAAAGAGAAGAGAGGCGCCTCTAAGTGTATCAATATGTTTCTAAATGTTGTACCTTCATTAAATGTAACCATATTGCTACACTATAGCCTCGTACACACGCTCAGTTTTGTCGGCAAGAAACCGTGTAAACCGAGCGTGTGTACGAGCCTTTCAGGTTTCTCGTCTGGAAATCTGGCCAGAATCTCAACGAGAAAAATAGAGATCCTGCTCTCTATTTTCTAGTCAAGATTCGGTCTGTTTCCGACGAGAAACGCTAGAGTGTGTATACTTACCTGCGCATGCACAAAATAACTTTGACGCATGTGCGGTAGCTTCCACGGCATAGATAGGGTGAAGCAAGATGGCGGCGACGGCATCGAATGCGACGAGCGCATGCTCGTCGTACGCGATGACGTCACCGCGTTCTTGCCTTTCAAGAGAACCGCGGTGGCCTCAGAGGCACCTCTCTTCTCGTTTATACTTAGTTGTGACATGACGCTACTTGTATATCAAGACATCGCTTGTATATCAACTCAAAATGTATTTAATCCTTTTTCTTGTCTCTCAAACCAAGTTATTCTCAAACCAAGGTTTTACTCTATCTGGAATTGGGGTGGCCTCCAGAAGACATTTTTGGAAAATAGTTTAATGATCCATGCAAGGCTTGTTTAACTTGTTTTGGTGGTGGTAATAGTAGTATGATAGTGGTGTTTGAATTATAGTTGACAACATTTTTTTTTTGCTATATTCTATAATTATAATAAATAATAGTAATTATAGTAAATTAAGTATGAAATATGATTACTGTATGTACTGGGTTGCATGGTGGAGTATGCTCATCGTATTGGGGTGAATGATGGCATGTGCAGAGTGTAGTGCAGTTAATAGTGCCATGTGCTAAGTGTATTGGGATGAATGGTGGTGTGTATTAAAGGCTAAGTTCACCTTTAGAACATGCTACATGTTCCAACAATTTTTATCTTGGAACCTGTAATATGTTCCAGCATCTGCCCCCTCTTCCCCTGATTCCTCCCCTCCCTTCCTCCTCGTGACAGCAAGTGGGGGAACACTCTCCCCGCGCCCACTGTCACAATTTGAAAACAGTGGCTGTGCAGGGTTCCACTAACACGGCTGTGTAATTCATTCATAGTTTCCTGTGAATGAATAGACTACAAATAGCTTGTAGTTCTCAATGAACTATTAGTTCATTGATCTTTCTGCTCTCAAGTAACTGCTTGTCTGTATTGGGGGTATGGTCAGACAGCCGTCCTAAGATTCTGCAGGAGCCGGACATTGCATCAAAAGGTAAACTTATCCTTTAAAGAGGTTGTACCGGTAAAAAAAAAATCCCTAAATAGAGTTGGCACTGGTCAGCTTCTTTTAGCTAACATCGGGTATTTCACTTTTCTGCAATACAAGAAACTTCTACAAATTGTAATGCACAAAATAAGTACATACAATAAATACTTTTATAGATATTTGGCTGTGGATTGTATCAGTTGTTACTGCACTGAACAATAAAACATATGTCGGCTATAAGTATTTATTGAAGCAAAATCCAGACTGAAGCAAACGACTAGTATTGTAGTTACGGCTACACTATACTACATCACTGTGCTGTTTGAGTAGTCTTTAATAAAAGGTAAAGAATGTGTGCAAAAAGGTTATTATTTGTGGGCTGGGAGGAGGGGAATTGCCAGAAGTTTCTAGAAGTAGTGAGAAAGTAACGGAAAGACTTAACTTTTTAATCAAATAATCACTCAGGGAGTCTACAAGCAATGACCAGGTGTCGGTCAAAGGAGATTCCAGGCATGTTTTGCTTTCCATTCGGAATTCATGAGCCGACATCGCTCAGTACCAGTGGCTTTATGCTTATCCGTAACAGTACATTAATGAACAGGATTGACTGTTCAAGTACTAAGTGATCTCAGCAACTTGATAAGAGAGAAAAATAAATAATTAGAAATATTTCAAAAAATGTGTCATCACTTGGTAGCTGCTACATTTTACTTACACAGTTCTATAATATCAGAATGTTTTGTCTGTAATCGGTCACTGTAATGACCTTCTACCTTCTCTAGTATTGATCTGGTCAGATATAATAGCGGTATTCATTTTCTTGTTGCTAGGAGCCATTGGAAGCTGTCATATTCTTACTTGATGTCAGTGGAGTGAACTGAAATGATCACGGGTATTGTCTTTTATGTTACATGCACCTCTTGCTAATTGTAACACCAAAAGGCAAAGTCATGGCTGAATTTGTGGAAAGGCCAAAAAGGCCCAGGATTGAAGTGGCAATGTTATAGCAACAGCAGATTGGCCCTTATTCACTATTTTATCTCATTTCTTTTAATACAAGGCAACTTCAAGTCGCCTCCAGGACAGGAGGCTTTTCAGTGGCCAATCAAACAACAATCAGCTCTGGGGGAGGGAGGGGTTTTCCTGAAAAATGTATGTTATCTTCCTGTATTGTTGCTTCAGTTAAGACAGGGATCCGACTTCTGAGGCAACTTCCATTGAAATCAATGGGTACAAGTTGCCTACAAGTCTGATTGAAGTAGTACAGGAACCTTTTCTGAAGTCGGAGAGACTGCAGTAGTGTGTATTAAGACTAGGGTGACCACATTTCCAAACTACCATTCAGGGACACCCCCCCCTTCCCAAAAATCATCTTGTGTTGTAACGAATCACAGCACAGTGATTGGACACAAGAGGAGGGATTTATGATTTCTCCAATCACAAGCAGGGGGCGGGGATTGTGCTCCTCCAGGCATTCCCAGCCAGGACAAGTACTGTCAGTGAGTAAAGCGGTGATGTGGCAGCCTTTTTTGGGAGCATCAGATTGGCACGGGGGGTTACTGTGTCAGTTGAATTCTGGGACACTGTATTGTCCTGGTTTGAAGGTGCCCGGAAAAGACCTTATTGAGTTTGCATAGGCTATAGAGACATCACTGGGACTTTTCTTGGGATCCTGGGAAACTGGGGGATCCCAGATCTCTAGAGAAATCACCTTAGTGAGTATGCATAAGCTATAGAGACATCACTGGGACTTTTCCTGGGATCCTGGGAAATTGGGGGATCCCAGAGCTCTTGAGAAATAACTTTTGTACAGTGCTGGAAAGACTTGCTGCAACCTTTGGGGGTCCCCAGACATTTTGGTGACCTTGCCTACAATAAACTGGCAAAGCCAGGGCTTAAAGCGGAGGTCCCATGACAAAAAAATTAGAAATTAAAGTCAGCAGCTACTAACACTGTAGCTGCTGACTTTTAATAAGGACACTTTCCTGTCCTAGTCGCCAGCGATGTCACCCCCCCCGCCGAGGCCGATCCTCGATCCTGGCAGCTCCAGGCGCCGCCATCCACAGTAAGGGAAAAAGGCAGTGAAGCCGTGCGGCTTCACTGCCCGTTTCCTACTGCGCATGTGCAAGCAGCGCGGCGCTTTGTGAATGGGCCGGCTGCTTTCTGGGATTCACAGAGTTCCCAGAATGCAGCGTGCCCCATTCACAAGAAGAAACCGAGTGTAGGAGGAGGAAGAGAATCCACCACGGAGGATGAAGAGGCAGATTCGGCACTTCCGCATAGCAACAATTGTTTTTTGTTTTTCATTTTATTTTATTTTTTATTTTTGGTGTAAACATTTTTTTCAGGGTGGAACTCCACTTTAGGGTGAGTAAATTCTACTTTTTTCTTCATTTTTTTTCTCAGCCTTAACACCTAGGAAAAAGATCAGCTACAGAAAGCCTACTGTAAAGACAGTGTTATTCACAGTTGAGTCTTGTCTCATGGTTTGAAGGCTATGTTTACTTGAGTTTAGGTCTGCTATAAATTGTCCATGCACATCAAACAGCAATATGCTCTTATTAACTGATGTACCAACAAAATAATCTTTGTTTTGTCAGAATAACAAGTGTACATTCACACTTATTTCCTGTGAGTATGAATTTTGATCCATGGGGTTCTTTTAATTATGTTATGAATGTCATAACACACACAGCATCTGTCACCCTCATCTACACGGTCGTAAGCTAAGGTTGTAGACCTGTGGCTAAGGTCACTGCATCAAAGGAAAACATCTTTAGGAAAAATAACTGTCTTTTAAAGACAAGCTAATTTTTTCAGCATTACCTTAAAACTTGAAAATACATATACAGTATGTACTGTATGCACAGCGAATATACTGTTTGTAATCAGTTTTAACTGCTCAAAGATTTATTGATACGCTTAGCCAGTTTTGTATTTCAATCACCTCTGCCTGACAGCATATCCATTTCTCTGACCTTCAGTGCACTTAAGCACTAAACATTTGTCAAGGACCCAGTCCTAACAGTTTGGACAACTAAAGTGGATCAGCACACCGATAATATCTTCCTACTTTAAAGCTAATCTCTAGAGAGATATAAAAGACACAAATTAAAGCAGCACTGTAATTATTAATATATCCTTAAGACCCATTTCACATTGGGGCCATCGCGTGTGAGCGGTAAAACTCGTTTTAGCACTGCTTTTTGGCTTTTAACCCCCACTAAAGGCGGAAGAAGGGGTTAAAAGCGCCCATGTTGCTGCGCTTCCAAAGCGCTATTCATTTCAATGGGCAGGGCATCCTGCAAGCGCATTGCCCCAGTCTGAAAAGTTACACTAAAATGAATGGGAGGTAGTTTTCAGGCATTTTACGGGCGCTATTTTTAGTGCTAAAACGCCTGAATACCACCTCAGTGTGAAAAGAGTCTTAACCACTTAAGGACCGCCTCTTGCACATATACGTTGGCAGAATGGCACGGCTGGGCACAAGCACGTACAGGTACATCCTCTTTAAGTGGCCAGACGTGGGTCTGAAGCTCCGTGACCGTGACCGCAGGACCCGCGGACCCGATCGCCGCTGGAGTCCCGCGATCGGTCCCCGGTGCTGAAGAACGGGGAGAGCTGTGTGTAAACACGGCTTCCCTGTTCTTCACTGTGGCGCCGTGATTGAACGTGCGTTCCCTTTTATAGGGAAACACAATCAATGATGTCACACCTACAGCCACACCCCCCTACAGTTAGAAACACAAATGAGGTCACACTTAACACTCAGCGTGTCGGGATCCTCCGGGGTAATTGACCACGCTATAGAAAGTGCACCTCAACTCAACTCAACTCAACTCAACTTAACCCCTTCAGCGCCCCCTTGTGGTTAACTCCCAAACTGCAATTTTCATTTTCACAGTCAACAATGCATTTTTAATGCATTTTTTTTTGCTGTGAAAATGACAATGGTCCCAAAAATGTGTTAAAATTGTCCGAAGTGTCCGCCATAATGTTGCAGTCACGAAAAAAATCGCTGATCGCCACCATTAGTAGTAAAATAATAATGAATAATAAAAATGCAATAAAACTATCCCCTATTTTGTAAACGCTATAAATTTTGCGCAAACCAATCGATAAACGCTTATTGCGATTTTTTTGACCAAAAATAGGTAGAATACGTATCGGCCTAAACTGAGGATTTTTTTTTATATATATGTATATTTTGGGGGGATATTTATTATAGCAAAAAGTAAAAAATATTGATTTTTTTTCAAAATTGTCGCTCTATTTTTGTTTATAGAGCAAAAAATTTAAATCGCAGAGGTGATCAAATACCACCAAAAGAAAGCTCTATTCGTGGGGAAAAAAGGATGCCAATTTTGTTTGGGAGCCATGTCGCACGACCGCGCAATTGTCAGTTAAAGCGACGCATTGCCGAATCGCAAAAACTGGTCAGGTCCTTTAGCTGCCTAAAGGTTCGGGTCTTAAGTAGTTAATATATCATTCTGGTGTGCTGCTGATATAAGAAGAGTGCACATTGAGCTTATCACTGTGTTGCTTCTCCTTTCACTGTCCAGTCGTGGGCTTGGGAGGGGACATGACCTGTAAAGCCCCATACACACTATCAGTTTTCCTGCAGGTTTTTCTCTTCAGGTTTACCAAAACCATGTTGTGCAAGGGCCTGCCTGATCGCATACGAATTGAAACTCTTAGGCCGCGTACACACGGGGAGACATGTCCAATGAGACAGGTCCTATGGACCATTTTCATCGGACATGTCTAAAGGGATCTTTTGGTCTGATGTGTGTACACACCATCAGACCAAAATCCCCGCGGACAGAGAACGCGGTGACGTATAACACACTGACATGCTCAAACAAGGAAGTTCAATGCTTCCACGCATTGCGTCAAATCAATTTGACGCATGCGCGGGATTTCGGTTCGATGGTTGGG
The DNA here is from genome assembly GCA_029574335.1 of Rana kukunoris. Classification (NCBI taxonomy): domain Eukaryota; kingdom Metazoa; phylum Chordata; class Amphibia; order Anura; family Ranidae; genus Rana; species Rana kukunoris. Next base: position 350,892,240 of record CM056053.1, on the reverse strand, counting down.
CATACTAACCATCGGACATGTCCTACGGACAGGTTTCCAGCGGACAAGTTTCTAGGCATGTTTAGAAACTTTTGTCCGCTAAAAACCTGTCCGCTAGGCCGTACACACGATCGAACATGTCCGCTGAAACTGGTCTGCTGACCAGTTTCAGCGGACATGTCTCCTCGTGTGTACGCGGCCTTAAGGTTTGACCTCATATTAGATGGTTTTGGTAAACCTGAAGAAAAAAACCTACAGAAAAACTGATAGTGTGTATGGGGCTTTAGTGTTACTGAACTGCAGCAGAAAAAATCAGGTCTTCTGCTCTACCAGCTAAAATTCAGGACAGTACTAAGGCCTCGTACACACGAGGGGATATGTCCGCTGAAAACGGTCCGATGGACCGTTTCAGCAGACACCTCCGATCGTGTGTATGGGCTAGCGGACAGATTTGTCCACCCGACAGATTTCAAAGCATGCTTTGAAATCTATCGGGTGGAATCCGTCCGCCCGACATGTCTGCTGGTTAGTACACTTACCAGCAGACATGTCGTCCCGCACCGCCGCCGCGCCGCCGCCGAATGGATTCGGCGCATGCGCGGAAGTGTTTTACTTCCTGGTGCGGTGACGTGGCGGCGTCAACGTCCCTGCCACGTCACCGCGCCGTCCGCCGGCGGGGAATTTGATCCGATGGTATGTACACGCCATCGGATCAAACTCCAGATCGGACCTATCCGATGGAAATGGTCCGCGGACCGTTTTCATCGGATATGTCCGATCGTGTGTACGAGGCCTAACAGAAATGATTTGACAGATAAATATGTGTATTTTATCTGTGTATTTAGCTGTTTGTGTGGAGTTCAGCTTAGGGGCCCTTTCACACCTATGTACTTTTGCTGTGCTAGATGGCACATTTACAGCTAGATAAAAGCACATCCAAAGTTTTTCCCTTTAAATCTTATGTGACTATTCATACTGCTGCTCTGTGCTGTGGTTTGAGGAGCTGGAAAGACAGTGGACCGGCTTCATAAAAAAAAAAACAAATAGCCGGTTGTTAAGGAGCAGGGAACTGACAGTGTCCTTAACAACCATCTATTTATGCATGTATTCACTGTATTGCAATGCATTTAAAACATACTATGTGTTTTAAAAAAAATGCATAGTGCATTTTAAAAGTGCTACTATGTGAAAGCATCCTAAAGATTTTTCACAGTGTCAGCCTGGCAGTGGTGTGCAAATCAAACTTTCCTGGAGGTACTTCCCTGACCCATTCTGAGTACTGCTCTACAGGGGATTTCAAAGAGCTAAAAAAGGACATACTGTATTCTGGTACTTATATAATCTACTGCATATACATTTAAAGTAAAACTAAAAACAAAACCTTTTTTTTTGGATAGAGTGGAGAGGAATTAGAAAACCTGTCAGTTTTTATTGGTATCTGTGCCCCTGTTAAAGGAGTTGTAACGGATATTATTATTATTTTTTTTAAATAACAAACATGTTATACTTACCTCCACTGTGCAGTTCGTTTTGCGCACAGTGGCCCCGATCCTGGTCTTCTGGGGTCCCTCGGCGGCTGTTGCGGCTCCTCCCTGCAGCAGCTACACACAGACATGCGAGCGAGCTCACATGGTGTGTAGCTGTTGCGGGCGCCCTCCTGTGATACAGTGGCAGTCATAGCCGCCGCTGTATCACTCGGCCCCGCCCCTCGGCACACCGCGTCATTGGATGTGATTGACAGCAGTGCCAGCCAATGGCTGTGCTGCTTAAAATACATCCACGGCAGCCAATCAACGGCCAGGCTTCGACTCAAGGAGGATGACGGGGGTGAGCGCATGACTTTTGAAGGGTCGGGTAAATAAAACGGGGGCTGGGGGGGGGGGGGGGGGGCGGCATCATCTGATGTTTTTTCACCTTAATGCATAGAATGTATTAAGGTGAAAACATTTTCTCCTTTACAACCTCTTTAACCTCCCTGGCGGTATGATTCTTTCAGATTTTAGGTGCTTAAAGCGGTACCATTATTTGCAAGGGAATTTGGCGTTTTATACTGTAGGCTTGTAATTCTTAGGAATAACTCACTGAAATCTATCCAAACAAGAGTCTAATAGGCATCCCGGTATGATTTTTTTTTTTTTTTTTTATTAAAAATTATAATATAATAAATAATTATAAAAAATTATAACAAATAATAATATAATTATAGTAAAAATTATTCACTAATGTAATCAAATCAAAATCACTGAAATTTGCTCAGTTGCAGAATTTTTGCTGTCATTATTTTTTTTTTTTTTATGACGAATTTCCCCATAAATCGCTATCGCTATATTCTGCAAGTGATTCTGATTTATTATCGCTGTTTTTTAGCTGCTCTAAAACAATTTTTGCCATAAAGGGACACTTCTGGTTGCTATGGGCAATCTACAGTTTGCAGGGAGAAAGAACAGTTTTTATTATATAAAAGGACATGTAGTGTACAGGGCAGACCACTAGGGACATGGGGGGTGAGTATTTTTTACATACAGTACTGTAATCTATAAGATTACAGTGTACTGTATGTATAGTGTTTGTTTACATTTTTGAATTTGGCGCCGTTCCCCCCCCTTCGTCGCGACGCTCGCAGGGAAGGGAATCGGCGGTACACACAGCATCAGGCGGACATCCGGCCGCCGTGTACTGCGGGGATTCATCGCTGGATCGCAGAGAAAAGGTAAGTAAACTTTTTTTCTGCATCCAGCGAGGCAAGTCTGTGTGTGGCACGGGGTTACCGATCTTAGCTTAAAAATCTCACCCTGTGCCACACACGGGAAGACCGCCAGGGTGGTTAAGGAGATTCATCCTCTCTATTTGTCCTGTTTACCATTATCATTGAAAGTGAGAGTAAACAAAAATTCCATATTTTGGGTTGTCCCCAGAAAAGTAATAGTGGGAAACTTCCAATGGGGACACTATTTCCGGTGACCTGGGGGTCCTCAAAGTATTCCCTTATTTTGCATGTGTTTCTTCTTACTTCCTATTTGGCTATGGGACACAGATGGTGAAACAGATTCTAAATTCTAAAATAACCCTCCTTTGCTCTATCCAAAATGAAAAAAAAAAAAAAAAGTTTTGCCCATAGTTCAGATTTAAAAGAGAAGTATGTGTTAATTTTTTTCCCTCCCTCATACTTACCTTGGTGGATGCAGCATTGGTCAAGCAGTACTAGCTCACCTAATAATTATTGTCATGAAAAAAAAAAATGACTGAGGCTCCATTCACAGTAGTGCGATTTCTCCCGTGTCTGGTGTCGCGCTGCTATGCACGACAATGGAAATTACATTATTCTCTCTCTATGGTACCGTTCACATCAATGCAGCAGCAGTGCAATTTTTGAAAAAGTGCAGGTTCTTCTTTTAGTGCAGCCTAGTGAATTTGTGGCCCCATAGACTTCAAAGGGAGCACATTAAAAACTCATAAATATGCATGTGCATCCATTTTTGGTACGTTTTTGGCAGGGTTTTGGGTTTTACAACCTCCTCCTGCATGAAAATGCATCAAAACACTGAAATGCACTGACATTTACATAAATATGCAGCAGCACTAGGCTGTTATTGCTATTCTTTCCTACTTAAAATGCTAATTGCCTCACATGCCGATTCTTTAGCTTCAGTACTCATGTGCAGTATATATTGACTTTTTTCTTTTGTCTGAGCTTCTTGATCTCGTATACCTAAAGCTAAACTCCAGGACTTTATTTCCAAACTTTGGGCCAGATCCACAGAGAGTGTATGCCGGCGTATCTACTGATACGCCGGCGTACTTTCAAATAACCCCGTTGTATCTTTAGTTTGAATCCTCAAACCAAGATATGACGGCATCTTGGCACGATCCAATAGGCGTACGGCTTTGTACGCCTTCGGATCGTAGATGCAATACTTCGGCGTCCGCTGGGTGGAGTTCTCGTTGTTTTGCGCGTCAAATATGCAAATTAGCTATTTCCGACGATTCACATTTTCTTACGTCGCCTCTAGTCGGCTTTTTCCGGCGTATAGTTAAAGCTGGTATTTTGCGGCATTTGGTTAGACTTGTCATGTTAAGTATGGCCGTCGTTCCCGCGTCAAAATTAGAATTTTTTATTTTTTTTGCGTAAGTCGTCTGTGAATAGGGATGGACGTAATTGACGTCTAAGTTAAAAAAATAACGTCGTTGCGACGTCATTTAGCGCAATGCACGGTGGGAAATTTCGGAACGCAGCATGCGCAGTTCGATCGGTGCGGGGAAGCGATTCATTTAAAATGAAACACGCCCCTACTCGCCGATTTGAATTATGCACAAATTATTTGAGGATTGAAAGATTTAAAAAGTAAGTTACAGCGGCGTAGCGTATCTCACATACGCTGCGCCCATCTATTTGTATGTGGATCTGGCCCTTTATATCAGATAATGTGATAGCTAAGTAAGATAATCCTGATAATATGTATAATGTGTGTTGATGGCTACTTCATAGTAAAAAGAAAAAAAAAACATATTGCACAAAGCTGGTTCCTGCACACTGGATTTCCTGGATGAGAGGGGCAGCTTTGGCAGTAAAGAGCTCCCTACTCTCCCTACCTGCCCATTCACAGAATACAAGGCTTCCTGTGAATAGAGGAGAGGAGATCATTTTGCATACCTCCCCCTCCATACTCCTTCTCTCCCCTCCTCCATTCTGAGAACACCTTGTATTCTATGAAAAGATGCATGCCTTTTTGTGAATGGGTGAGGAGCGAGGAGGAGGGGAGGGTGTGAGATTGGAGTTCTTCACCGCTATAGTTTCATCTCTCATTCCTGCAGCATCCACAAATCCACGGCTCTGTTCAGGAGGTGGCTTGCAGCAAGGTATCATTTTTATAATATACAGAAGCTATCCATATACAATGTACAAATTCTCATGCCGCGTATACACGACCGCTATTCATGTCATGTAAAAAAACAAAGTTTTTCTCGACGTGCAAGCCTGCCTTGCATACACACGATAAAAAATGCTCTAGCAAAGCGCGGTGACGTACAACACGTACAACGGCACTATAAAGGGGAAGTTCCATTCGAATGGTGCCACCCTTTGGGCTGATTATGCTAATTTCATGTCTCATAACTTGCTTCTGAGCATGAGCGTTTTTTCCCCCTCGTTAAAGCGTACACGACCGTTTTCACGTCAAGAAAAAACGACCACAAGAAAAAATAGAGCAGGTTCTACATTTTTAATGGGCATTTTCTCGTCGAGAAAAATCCTCTGGAGCCTACACACAACGTTTTTCACGCACGACCAATTTATGAAAAATGGTCGTGTGTACGCGGCAGTAGTACTATCATATTTAGCTAGCACAGAATCTAAAATAAAATATTTTTGTGGAGTTCAGCTTTAAGTCAGTGATCCTGAAGGCATTGATGCTAAAGACAGAAAGACAGCAGCATTTTCAGGAGATCAGCAATGGCTGCCCACAGATTTCTTATGTTCACCTTAATAAAACACTGCTGAATTTAGAGGGCATGGTAACACACGCATGGCAGCGTGAATGGGCCCATAGGGTTTCCTTTGTCCTACACACTAAACTGCAGGGCAGTTGAACTAGTCACGTAGGACATTGTGGGATTTCTATTTAACATGTATTTTCGTGCAGCAAATAGCAAGAGTTTTGCTGCATCAAATAAGGACATGTGTAAATAGGACCCAATTCCCTTTTTTGTTCCTTTTGAAATGAATAGACAGAGCTTGTTTTGTTGATTTGTCTTTAGCAGCCCTGGTTGCTGTCAATTTCCCTTTGACTGAAGGGGTAAACGTCAAATCTATCTTCCCTTTATTTGTGTTTATTAAATTTGCTATGCTGTTTCGCAGCCTTCAAATACAGACAGTCTTATAGCACTTGTTTACCTTCATTTCCTTTCAGTTGGTAAGACTCTCAGCCAGGAAATGGGAAATTCTTGCAGAAATCTGTTTAATCTTTTCATTTTTTTTTATTGTCTGTCCACCGAGTCTTAACGAGGGATTGTTTGAGGACAGAGCGCTGTCTTTTGTTTTCAGAAAACTTGAAGCAGAGCCAGTGTGGAGCGGGATTTTTATTAATGCCCAAGAGCAATTGTTTTTGTGGCCTTTGTTTGAATTCACAATGACTGTGTTTATTCGGTTGCAAATAATTTTTATAAAGAGGCAAAAAATGCCTATACAATATAAATGTTTTGCCGTAAAAGTATATGTTGCAAACGTGGCTTGTATGGTTTTGCACTGAAAAACTTCCGTTCTTTGCGATAATTTTTAAGTCAACAGCTTCAAATGGAAAGTAACAGCTCAGACAAGAGTAGCACCTTCCTTCCCTCTTCTTATAGAGATGGGGTGATAGGTCAACCTCATTGCATCCTCCAAATAGCTGGAAAATCTCCTCCTGTGATAATGAGGCCTTTTGATGCTTGTTCTTGACCCTTAGGGATCTCTGGATGGCATGAACCTCAATGTAGCCTTGCATTGGGTCACCAAATTAGGGAACATAACAAGATGTTTATGGTATTTTTATTTTTGATAGTCACTACTGTTTCTCTATTGATGATGGGGACCATCTTCTGTGTATCCTTTTATAAAAGAGGTGGAAGGGACAGACAGTGCCACTTCTCTGGTATAGTATGTCAATGTAAGCGTTTATTAAAACAATCTAAACAAATTCTACCCACAAAGGTAGATGCATCGGGAGTAATTAAGGGTGAATCTGTGCGATACTGTCAGTGCACTATCCCAAGCCGCACAGGGGATCAAATATGTTAAGTGTTACTCACGCAAAGTGTCCAAAATCAACCAAAAAACAAAATAACAAAACAAGTGTGGGTGTGAATAGAAGAGAAAAAAAAAGTTACCCAAGGCTAGGATGCTGCAGCCTTAATAGTAAGGTTTACCCTTGGGTTGAACTCTTCTAATGTGTGCTGCGCCTCCCCATGAATATACACTGTGTAAAATGAGATTTTTTTATATATATATTTTTAAAACGTTTAATGAGTTGCATAAAATGAGAAATTTCAAATTCGCACAGGGAATCCATCCATAACTCTGCATCCGGATCGCTGAGCCGCCACCTAATGTCCCAGTGCCGCAAAGGTCCACCACACCAATGACACCACGATCCAGGTCGCAACAGGACATGATTCAAGGATATCTTCCTCTTCTTCAGCTGAGCTATGAACTGATACCTTTTGTGGCTTGGGATATTGAGCTGACAGAGGGGTACAGTTTTACCCTTAAATGGGTGTAAACCCTCAAGGTTTTTCGCCTTAATGCATTCTATGCCTTACCTGAAAAGAAAAAGAAAGGCGCACCAGCCTAGTGCATTACCACTTAACACTTTATTCAATAGTAATAGTATTAAAAACTACTCACAAACAGTGGATTTGAACAGGCTTGTCAACAAAATAAAGGTGAATTCCCTTCGGACCACACTCCACAGTGGGGGGGATACTGGGAATATGTTGCTGCCGGCTGACGCGTTTCGAGGCGTCTAGGGCCTCTTCATCAGAGCTCGACAGTCGGTGCTAATTAAATGAAAATTGTATGATCTGGTATCGTACGAGAAACTTTTTCGTACTTGTCCCATGGGATATTTTTACGCAATTTGTCTTGAAAGCTGTGTACTGACGATCAGATTATGGTACGATCGCTTCGGAACTGGTATTTTTTGTACTGTTTTCTGGCAGGCTTTTAGGTTGGATTCTTCATGGAGCAGTATGAGACAAAATTCGACTTATGCCCCATACACACTATCAGTTTTCCTGCAGGTTTTTGTCTTCGGGTTTACCAAAACCATGTAGTGTAAGGGCCTGCCTGATTGAGGTTTGACCTCATATTAGATGGTTTTGGTAAACCTGAAGACAAAAACCTGCAGGAAAACTAATAGGGCCAGATTCAGTAAGAAGTTACGCGGCGTATCTCGAGATACGCCGCGTAACTTCTTAGATGCGTCGGCGTATCTTTTTTCTGTATTCAGAAAACAAGATACGCCGGGATTGAGCTAAGATATGAGCGGCGTAAGTCTCTTACGCCATCGTATCTTAGTTGCATATTTACGCTGGCCGCTAGGTTGCGCTTCCGTCGATTTACGCATCGAATATGTAAATTAGCTAGATACGCCGATTCACGAACGTACGCCCGGCCGTTGCAGTACTGATACGCCGTTTACGTAAGGCAATTTCAGGCGTAAAGATATTCCAACAAAAAGATGGCGCAGCCAATGTTAAGTATGGACGTCGGGACCGCGTCAAATTTTAAAATGTTTACGTCGTTTGCGTAACTCGTCCGTGAATGGGGCTGGCTGTAAATTACGTTCACGTTGAAACCAATCATAGCGGCGTCATTTGGAGCATGCGCACTGGGATACGTCCACGGACGGCGCATGCGCCATAAGTAAAAAACATAAATTACGTGGGGTCACACCTAATTTACATAAAACACGCCCACATCAAACACATTTGAATTAGGCGGGCTTACGCCGGCCCATTTACGCTACGCTGCCGTAACTTAGCTTGGTGAATACAGCACTTGCTTCTCTAATTTACGGCGGCGTAGCGTATCTGAGATACGCTACGCCCGCATAACATTACGCCGATCTATCTGAATCTGGCCCATAGTGTGTATGGGGCTTTATACCAACATGCTGTACTTTGGTCACCGGTACACCAACAGCTCACTGCATTGTTTTAGCTTTGATGGCACTGACAATAGAAGAAATATTATTAACTTGTATGTAGAGTAGATACATTTACTTGTTAACTTTTACTGTTGCATTTTAAGCTTGGGATGTGTCTTTTCCAGTCTTATACATGTAAATTGCTTTTACTTTAATCCAATATTATCCCTGCTATAGCCTGCTTCTTCTTCAATTTAGAAATATTGCTGTCTTTTGTCTTTTTGTTAGCATTTGCTGAGTCTAGTGGGGCCTCAAATTCCTCCCAGGTGGAATTTAATCGCCATGATCCCAATCCTTTGATGCATTCCCAGTAGGGACGCCAACCACTAGAGCTTCTCAAATCCACTTTGGCAGTGAGGAGGCAAGCTTGCATCAAGCTCAGCTTGTTCCCTCTAACTAATTCTTTGGCTTTTTGTGCTTTAACCTGTTAGATGGGAGCACAGACACAATTGTGTTTTTAGGCATTCTCAGTAGAAGCCTGTTTTTTTTTTTTTCTTTGTTCCTAAGCCTAGACTGTCTAGTAATGTAACACCAACACATTTTTTTCCTTTAATGGTGGAAAAAGATTGCAAGATGATTAATATTATTTCTGTGTTTCCTCACTGTACGGTCGGTCAGATTCACAGCTAATACTCAGACAGTAAGAAAGTGCCTTGAAACCTTATTATAGAACTTTGGACTTAGAACAAAGATGGTAAAGTGATTTGTGTTGTGCTTTAAAGAATACTATGCTCGAGGCACCTGATAGTGCTGTATTATATTGCATAGTGCAGTGGAACATAATACACAGTCTTTTAGAATCTTTCGTAGAGAACCTTGCTGTGATAATGGCCTCTAGTGACCTTAAGGCATCAATTTAAAGAATAGGCCTCCTATTTGTTAGAATGGCTTGAAGCTCTAATGCATAGTGGAAAATAATTTATATAGGGGTTCTATGTAGTATGCTGACAAGCGAATACATTATTGCATGTTTTTGTTTACTAGGGAAGACCATATTAACCACTTGCTTACTGGGCACATATACCCCCTTCCTGCCCAGGCAAAATTTTAGCTTTCAGCACTGTCACGCTTTGAATGACAATTGCGCAGTCGTGCAACATGGCTCCCAAACAAAATTGACGTCCTTTTTTTCCCCACAAAAGCTTTCTTTTGGTGGTATTTGATCACCTCTGCAGTTTTTATTTTTTGCGATATAAACAAAAATAGAGCGACAATTGTGAAAAAAAAAAAACAATTGCTATATTTTTATATTATTTGCTATAATAAATATCCAATTAAAAAAAAAAATATATTTTTTTTTTTCTCAGTTTAGGCCGATACCTATTCTAGATATTTTGACATTTTGTATTTCTCTTTATACTACTGCACATGTTTTTATTTCAGCCTACATCATTTTAAAATGGGAAGACTTTTATTGCTATAAATATCCCCACCATTTGGAAAATGCACCTAAAGCAGTACTGAGAACCAAAAGCACATATTTATTATGTTGCTGTGTACCAGTTATTCGATATAATGACTGCATTAGTTTTATTTTTAAAGTGTTACTTAAAGCAGAGCTTCACCCAAAAAGGGAAGCTCCGCTTTTTTGCTTTCCCCCCGCTGCCTTTCGGGGGGAGTGGGTACCTGGTTTTGACAAGTACCTGCTCCCACTTCTGGGTGACTTTGCCACAACAAAATTATCTGGAAGTTCAGCCCCCCCTCCTTCCCAGCCACTTTCCTAGAAAACAGCACGCTTCGCGTATGCGCAGTAGGGAGTCTGTAAGGTTTCACGGTCAGTTTCCCTTACATTGGAAAATCGGCTGGAGTGAAGACACTGCTGGATTCCAGGACAGTTTTTCTGAAGGAGCCCGGAACTCCTCTTTAAGCAAAATGTATTTTGTAATTGAAATAACAAATCTGTTCTACTCGCCTGCTCTGGTATTGCACACAGTGGCCCCAAATCTCCTCTTTTCAAGTCCTCCCACAGCGATCCCAAAATCACAATAAGCGTATATAGATTGGTTTGCACAAAAGTTATATCGTCTACAAAATAGGGGATAGATTTATGTCATTTTTATTATTATAATTTTTTATTAGTAATGGCAATCACCGATTTTTAACATGGACCTTTGACATTGTGGCAGACAGATCGGACACTTTTGACACTTTTTTGGGACCATTGACATTTATACAGCGATCAGAGCTAAAAATAGCCACTAATTACTGCATAAATGTCACTGGCAGGGAATGGGGTAAAAAATAGATGGCGATCCAGGGGTTAAATATGTTCCCTCAGAGTGTGTCTTCTGTGGGGGGATGGGACTGACTGCGGGAGGAGACAGATTGTTGTTCCTAAGCATTAAGAACAACAGTTCTGTCTACTCACCCCTGACAGAACTTGGATTTGTGTGTTTACACACACAAATCCCTGTTCTAGCTCTGTCCGGAGCGATCTCGTGTGCCCGGTGGACATCGCAGCCCCCGGGCACGTGCATCCGCTCTTAAGTGACACGGCGGGTGCGCATGTGCCCCATAGATCCCTTAAAGCGGTCGGCAATCGGTCAATCAGTTTTAATGAAATATGAAAGAGAATAGGAAAGATAGTAAAAAATTCACCATAAAGTTTTATATAAAGAGATATTATGATACTAGAGGCATTACCATGAACAAATAATGAAGGAATCATGTAGGCCAAACATAATTCTAGTAACCCATATTAGAAAACGGAGAGAAAATTGAACTCTTAAGGCTAAAGCCCCATGGTATTTTGCAAATATAGGTGAAAATCCTAACCCGCACCTGAGAATAATAATTGAAAAACTGTAGGCCATCTTGAGCGACCACCCTATGCCACGAAACATTGGAACATTAAGTAAAAAAAATGAATAAACAAATGAGATATAAGCCCCATGTAAAATGAACTCCTACAAATCTATGTACTTACATGGGTAGATTCTAGAAATCTGGGGAGTCACTAGATCACCGCTCCCCACTCAAACTCAATCACATAGGACTTGTGGATGTTCATCAAAATCAACAAGAAGAGAGTGACTATTAGTTTATATTAGACAGGTCGTGTAGTGTAGAAGACACTATTGTTTGTTACATTATTTTATTAGGACATTAAAACCTAGAAGATTTCCTACATTTTTTTTAGTCCACATCCAGGCATTTGTATTGAGAGGAACTGACATCCTTGGGTGATATGTCATTGTCATAACACTGCTGTCCATCTGAGCTTCCTGTCTGGTTCACTGGAAAGCCTCAACTGTATTACCTGCATTCCTCCCATGACAAAGACCAGGCACAACCATTTGCTGGGGAGGCAAAAGCAATGCTGACATTTCTCTATTGCGTTTTTCTTAATTAACTTGGAATTCTTTAAATATTCATCATTTTGCTCTTCCAGATAATTTTGCTCTCCAGTAGTCAAGGCCATACTGATTTTTCTCGTACATAAAATAATTTCTAAAGTAAATTGCCAGCTTTTTGTCATATGGGTGTCATATCGCAAATTACATTTTTATTGGCAATGCCTTTATCTGTTTCTATGGATTTTAAGCTCTTTGCACGACACACACAACCCTCTTTGTTCTTTATTGTTTATCCAATGACAAAAAAAATATTAAATGCTTTTCCTTTACTTTGCTGTTTTCACAACCCTTATTCCAAGGCCAATCTTCTTTCAGTAATTTTCTTGTGTATTCGTGCTTTGGAAAGGTATGAGTGACAACAGCAGAGATTTCTGAATTTTAGCAACACAAAGGCACCTAAGTTACATTATTTTTTTCCATGGTTCCAAAGAACATGGCAAGAGATGCCCTGACATTGATTAAACGTTATTTAAGCTTAAAGCGGATCTCCCACGCCAATTAAATTTTTTCTTTAAGGGCTCTTTAAATCTCTAATAGCACTGCTGTGCTGTACTCACGTTTCCGGTGTCCCTCCGCCGCTCCGCTAAAATTTTGTGCCAAATAAATAGTTATATTATCTTTTCTATCCGTCCACCATCTTAGCTGTGGGCGTTCTAATCATACACGCCGGCACTTCCTCTTTGGGGTGGATGCTGTCCCAGCATCCACCGCTCGATCTCGCGCACGCACAGTGTTTTAATGTTGACCGGCGGCGGCGTAACGAAGTCGCGCGATGTCTCGGCTCTCAGAGAGAGATTAGGGAGCTCCCAGCGTACACAGCGAGGGACAGGAAGGAACAAATAACCCGAGAAAAACCGACTCCCTGCAGACCGGAAGCCTGTGTCTATAACAGGTATTATAACACTAAATTTTTTAATAATCGCCGATAAGGTATTGTTTTGCACAGCTAGTAATATTAAAGTCAAGTCAATTTCAGGGTGGAGATCCGCTTTAAAGTGGATCTAAACCCTGAATACAGTGTATTGCAGCTTGGCGGTCCTTGGATGTCATTGCTGTTTTGGTTTTCATTTTACAAGCTTTTTTTCCTTTATTTTTAATTGATGATTTTAATTGCTGCACTTCCAGTCCTAGGATGATAACACTCCCTTCTGTATCAGAACAAAAGAAACAAGACAGGACCTCAGAACTCCAACCTTCTGTTATTTTTTTCTTATTTTTCATAATTTGGAGGACAGTGATTTTGTAGTCCTTGCTGACTAAGAACAATGTAACTGATAATAGTCAGTGAGAGTTATAAGCACAAGATCAACAGATATTTTATATTATTTGTTCCTGTTTTAACACAAGGTACATATAGATTTGAGGGGAAGGCCATCAAAGCATGGATTTGTTGACAATCATTTGTTTGGGCCGGCAGCTGTTGGGGGAGACTAGCAATTGGACAGGGGCAGCACATTGGCTAAGGCTGTCATTTGAAAAACGAAAATGGTGCTTGTGGTGATTGTGCCATAATTTGTTTCGCTTTTCTAAAAAAAAGATCCAGCATTTCGGAGTTTGTATGTTCTCACTGGGTTTCCTCTGGGTACTCTAGTTTCCTCCCTAACTCCAAAGACAATGTAGGTTAATTGGCTCCTGTCTAAATTGGCCCTAGTATGTGTATATATGGATGTTAGTTAGCCACCTTTTAGATTGTAAGCTCCTTGAGGGCAGGGACTAATGTGAATGTACAATTTATATATGTAAAGCTCTGTATGAATTTACGGCGCTGTATAACTGCCTGTAATAAATAAGTAGGTAAATATTTTGTCTATAGGTACTGATGACTGTATATATCTTAAGCCAGCTATAGATGATGCCGGGGGGGAATAATCGCATGCAAATATGCTGGCTGTACCCAAGACGAAAGATGGTACAATCAGCTTGCCCATACATGATATGAATTTCGGCCAAGATTCCCGTCTATGGCCGGGTTTAGACTTATTGTTTTTAAAATGACTCTGTCACTTCCCCAGAATACTCACTTCTCTGGCAGACAATGAGTCCAAACTTGAATGTCTCTGCTGAAGCTATGGACAAGGACTGCATCATTTGACACTTTTAGGAGTGTCAAATGCTGCACCCTCTGCTGTTGTCATTGTTTCCTGCAGGCAACTCCTACTTTATTTTAGGCCTCCGGTAAGAGGAACCAGTATGTGGTGTATGTGGCAGGGGACACAGGCATTTGACATTTCTGAAAGTGTAGAACGCTAAAGACTGTGCCAAAGCCTTTAGTGCTTGAAGACAGAAAGGTCCAGAATCACTGCTCGCTAGAGAGTTAATATAAACATATTTTAATTACAGGTAGTAAAAAGTCTCTGAATTTGAATTGGTATCAGCCTTTTTCCACAATCTTCCATGTGGCAGAAACTCAGGCTGTGGGGAGGGAGGAAAGCAATAGGAGCCATGTAGCAAAAATGGAAATTGAAGTGCTACGCCACTGGTAAGTGGTCCAAATACAATTTTATTCCAACAAACATCATGGAGGGACAGTCCAAAGTGTAGCTAAAGTGTTCAGGGCTTCATCAGGGCTTGATTGAACGCAATGTGAATGAACTAAAAGTGAGACAAAACTTTAATGTTATTCCTTCCAGTGTTATTACAAGCACAGGCTTTGTCCGCAGCAGGTTTGGCAGCCAATTATTGGAATAAAGTTGTTTGTTTTTGGACCTCTTAGCAGTTACAGTATTGGACACTTCAGTTTAAATTTTTCTTACATTACACTGCAAGCCAAGGAGACTGTGGAGATCCTTTTGGGGTGTAGAAGCTACCTGCCCAGGAACCATATTGTTTACATCAACATATACACAATACTTTAAGATCGCAATACTAATAAGATAACCTTTTGGTTCACCATTTTTTCCACTTTCTTCAGCAATAGGGGCTAAACTGATGTGCTAGATAAGCATGTGCTAACAGGGAGCATTCTAACAGGAGACGAGAGAAGAGGGATAAGCTCATTGCTGTGCCTCTGCTCCTTTAGGCCTAGTACACACCACTAGTTTTTTTTCATTAAGCCCAGTGGGTTGAAGAAAAAAAAAAGACAGCTCAGAACAGAGTCGCTGTACTAGCCAATGTTAATACAGCAATCTCCCCTGCTGTGCTTTCGTGTTCTGACAAGGGGATGCCCCCACCCCCCCGCCAGAACACTTTAATCAGTGCGCTTAGACATTGGCTGAGAGTGCTGATCAGGAGTCGGTCGGCAGACCTTTTTTGGTTTTCGGGTTATGTCGGACCGGCTGCCATACACACATGTCGAATGTTGGTTGGTTTCTATTGAACCAGCCGATCCTGGACGACGTTCAGCCCCTGTGTACTAGACTTTATAGTCCAGCCCCAGACTTCAGGCAGGGAAGTGACCAAGCTTTGTTTTCCTAACTGTAGCATGGAAAAGTCTGATTATCAGCCTGGCTATCCTGTCTAGTAGGGCTGTGTAAATGTCAGCACTGAATGGAGAGAAATGAACATCCTTTAACAAGTAAAAGTTTCCATATATGTACTTCTATTGTAACTTTAGCTGTTTGTCCAGTGTTTAGCATTAGCCATTAGTGAAGATACTTTTGCTTTTCATAATAATACTAAGTGAGCGAGCATAACCCGATGCAATACGTTTTCTTGTCTACCCTGTTTTAATAATTGGCAAGTTTTCTTCTGTTCTGTTGTTTGATACATTTTGAGAAGGCAGAATGCATGTTCAGAATCCTTGGTTGCGATTTGACATTTTGAGAAGCCTTGTCGGGAAGTAAGTTAGATATGGTGAAATGGCTCTTGCTAACTATATCTCCCGTGGAAGAATGTTTTTGTTCTCCCTTATGATTCCACTTAAGGCTCAACGACTGCTAAGTTCAATTGTTAAAAGAAGCGAGATTGTTTAGCGTTTAGATCTTACCAGACAACTGGGATTTGTTTCTTCCATTCCAGTTATCAAAAAGTTTAACCCTTTGCCCTCATATTTCTAATTGTAAACCTTTTAGTACCAGAGAAAATACTTTTTTTTTTTACAGGGTTGTAGAGATAAAAGTTTTATGGCGAGTAAAATGTCTGCTGGAAATGTTGCTTTTGTGTATAACATAATTTTCTGTTACATTTCAGGGACCAGCTGAAGCACTAGGGGGATCCAGATTATGCAAGACAGGATTTCTTGAGGATGTTTATCACGCTAGCTCCCCCAGAAGTGTACGTGAAGGGCAGCCGCTACTAAATGGTAAGAATAACTTTTATAACCATGTCAATTCTATGTATAGGCTCATTGAATTATCTGTGTATTTGCAAATACATACACTTTATATATGTTTTCTATTCTTTGATGAAACTCTTGCAGGGTTATAACTATGGATAACAATTCCGTACACTTCTTTTGAATATGATTGCCCTCCAGATCAATACTAATTGTTGTGGTAACATTCTGGACCTGATTTTCATTTAGTTATGTTTCCTAAAATGTTCCCGAAGGAACCTGTCATCAGGTCATCTTAAGCAAAAAAAAACAGTGGTGAGGAAACATGAGGTTTTGGGGTCCTTGTGTATAGTCCCTTAGCTTCTACCAAGTTTTGTACACTTTGTGTTTGTAGGTATACTATGAAACCAAAATATGTATGGTCAATAGAATAGTTCTAAGATGTAGATATTGCGGTAGTGATGAAATAATATAATGAATGTCTTGTAAATGAGTGAAAAGATTATATAATTGTGTACTAAATTTTTATATTTGATGGAGAAAGATAAACACAATGAATTACAGATTTGCTTTTTTTAAGCCCTTTCTTGTGCCCACGATCAAAAGTGCAAGTATATGCAACTATAGCCCAGAAATAATTAATGTCAAACGATGTGCTACAATGTCTTTTAGGTAAATGTACCTTTGTCCCAATATACTATGTATAGAAAATTGTGAGGTATTGAGACCTTAGGGACCTAATCGTACCACCATAGACTTGACAACTACGTTCAATTTAAAATAATCATATTTTATTACAAATTGTATAAAATCATTGTTGCGCTAATAGAACATCAATTCTAAAAAATATATCAAGGAAAAGGAGAGGTATAACTACAATACGAGAAGTTTTATTGAGCAATGGACCATAGTACTCCACTAGGACGTGGGGTTTGTGGTGAAAGTCATCGAATATTTCTCAACATGTTTCATTGGATTACCGCTTCCTCAGGAGTATTAGAAGGAGTTACTCCTGCTTTATTACTGAGTAAAACTTCCAGTACTGAAGAAGTTACAGTATACTTCTGTAGTTGTCATGTCTATGGAGGTACTATTAAAGTCCTTAATGCCTCTATACCTCACCAGAAAGAATTAAGTATAAATCAGGATGTATGCATGACGCCTCTGTGCCCACAGTTAAGTTTAACCATTATAGACCCATTCTTAAACCTATTGGCTTACGAAATAAAATGCAAACTGGCTTGATTTCACAAATGACCCTCTCACATAGCTATTCTGTAAGGTATCAAAAATTTTCCCAGATTGCCAAAATATCAAATTGGAAGCCACATAAAGACCTGTGTGTCAATGGCATTACTTTGAGATGCTTCTACAATCATTTATAATTTATTTATATGTTCAATTAACCTATTTCAAACAGATTTTGCATTCTCAAAAACTTCTATGATGCCGCGTACACACGATCATTTTTTGTGATGAAAAAAAACGACGTTTTCTGTGAAGTAAAAAACAACGTTTTTGAAACGTCACTTTTCAAAGACGATGTTGCCTACACACCATCGTTTTTTTCACAAAAAGCGAGGTTACGTTCACCACTCTTTTCCATTGAAGCTCGCTTCATAACTAGCTTCTGGGCATGCGCGGGTTGAAAAACGTTGTTTTAAACAACGTTTTTGCTACACACGGTGACTTTTTGTGAAACAGAAAACGACGTTTTGAAAAACGACACAAAAAATTCAAGCATGTTGGAATTTTTTTTGGTCGTTTTTTTTTAAGACAAAAAACAACGTTTTGCCCACACACGATCAATTTAAATGACGTTTTAAAAAACAACGTTTTTTTTCATCGCAAAAAACGACCGTGTGTACGCGGCATGAGAAGGCAAAATTGGCTTGAAGCAAACAAAGGTTTAGCAACACAGGCTCTAAGACCCTGTACATACTATTAGATTTTCTGCAGATTTTTGTGTTGAGATTTTTAGCAAAACCTTGTAGTGTAGTGCCTGATTGCATACAAATTGAAACTCTTAAGGTTTGACCTCATATTATATAGTTTTGGTAAATCTAAAGACAAACATCTTTAGAAACTCTAAGGCCTCGTACACACGATCAAATCTGTCTGCTGGAAACGGTCTGCTAGACCGTTTCAGCAGACAGAGTCGATCGTGTGTACGGGCGAGCCGACGGATTTGGCCACCCGACAGATTGGAAAGCATGCTTACCAATCTGTCGGCTGGGAACCTGTCCGCCCGACATGTCTTCTCGCACACGCGCCAAATGGTTTCGACGCATGCGCGGAAGTGTTTTACTTCCTGGTGCGGTGACGTGGCGCCGTCAACGTCACCGCCACATCACCGCGCCGTCTGGCGGCGGGGATTTTGGTTTGATCGTGTGTACACGATCAAACCAATATGTCCCCAGCAGACAGATTTGTTAAAATCGGTCGGCCCGACCGATTTGAACAAATCTGTCTGCTCGTGTGTATGGGGCCTAATAGTGTGTATGGGGCTTTAAACTTTAAGGCCTCATTCACACTGGACATTAAAATAACATTATAAAATATGCCAGTAGCTTTTCAGTAAATTATTCAACTGTTTTCAGCTTTTTTCAATGTTTTTGCAATATAGTTTTTTAGCCTTTATTCACGTTTTTCCTGCGTTAATGTTTTTTAGCATTTTTTTTTTGAAGACTTTTTTTTGTTTCTTTTTCAATGGTTAAACGCTGGTCAGTGACGTTTTTCAGTGTTTATCAACGTTTATCAGCGTTGGAGCTCAGAACCCACAATTTTTTTTTTTTTACTGCTCAAAAACTTCACTGCCAAAAACTGCTGATAAAAGTCTATGTGTGCATGGACACATAGGATAACATGATAGAGAGTTTAGTGACTATAGAAAAAAACGTCTACTGCCAAAAACAGCTGCTGTAAAAACGTCAAAAAACATCCAGTGTGCATGAGGTCTAAAGCTGGATACAATTTTCTTTAGATTTTTTACTTTAGATTTACCAAAACCATATAATACAAGGTCAAACCTAATTACTTTCATGTATTTGTATGCAATCAGGCAGGCCCTTGCACTACTTAGTTGAAGGTAAATCTAAAGAAAATCAAACAACAAAAGTTGTATAGTGTGTATCCAGCTTAACTCTGGCCCCAATTGCAGTGGAAGATGCCGTGGGCCCGCCCACAACCTGGAAAGTTGGAAGGGAGAGGAGAGCTCTGACTGCAGGGAGAGTAAGGGATAAATGAACTAAAGCAGATTTTTAATAGTACCCTAGAAAAAAAAAAACGTTTTATCCGTATACTGTAGGGGTGCAACGGATCAAAAAACTCACGGATCGGATCGATCCTCGGATCAGGAGTCACAGATCGGATCATTTTTCGGATCAGCAATAAAGAAAAAAAAGACTAATCTTGTTACACCCAACAAAGTTTGAGATTCAGTTATTTTCATCACAAAACTGAGCTTATTTGCTTAAATACAGTATATGTAAATCTGACGGTCTGTTTACATGTTAAATTTTAAAAGCAGCAGCAAACCTTACATGCTTGCTATTTGCTAATGTGACAGAACACCTCTGATTTTCAGATTTAGTTAAATGTGAATATCAGAGATGTTCTGTCACATTAGCAACCATGTAAGGTCAGCAGGTTTGCTGCGGCTTTTAAAATTTAACATGTAAACAGTCCGTCAGATTTACATATACTGTATTTAAGCAGATAAGCTGCGTTTTGTGATGAAAATAACTTTAGTCTGCAGACATGCTTGTAGTTTGAATTGGCTGCAAGTGCATTATTCAGCACACTTGTAGTTCATTCATTCTTCCTCTAAATTTGTAACAGAAAGCCCAATGGGAATACAGCACAAAACCCGAGCCTGACATTGCACCTGCGATCTGCTGAAGGCAAGTGCAATGCTCTGCAGGCTCATTAAAAAAATAAAATTAATGCAAAATCATGTGATTTAATATTTGTTTTAAAGGTGAACATAGCCTTTAAAGCAAACCTATGCTTGCACATTTGGGGCAAAACAACAGCTTTTCTTTAACCTATTCCAGAGGCATGATTGGACTTGTTGTTCTACAACTAAAGGATGGTACTGTACATTTGCCTACTTCTGCAATAGAGGGTCATTATGCCTGTAACCAAAAATAATAACACAAGCATGAGTCAGAGTGCATTCTGGGTAACAGAGCAAGGTAACAGAGCAAGCAGGAGAGATTCCATACTGATTCCCCCTGGACAGGGGTGCAACGGATCAAAAAATGGATCAGAGCCCAGTGCACAGAGTGACATGCCTCCCCGCCTCAGCTCGCTGATTACAAGTCAGCGCGCTGAGGCGGGGAGGCGTGTCGCGCTGTGCACTGGGCTCTGGCAAACACACTGGGTGGAGTAAGATAGCCGCCGCTCCGGAGCCAGGCCGAAGTCGGGGACTTTCCTAGGCCGAGGCTCCGGAGCGCTCCGTGGATTCGAGGGGTGTGCCGATCCGAATGGGGTGACCCGTTCGGATCACGGATCGGTGACGATCCGTTGCACCCCTAGTATACTGTAGGGAGGAGCCCATTTGTAGGAGTTGTTACCCAGTTCAGTTTTTCAGAAAAAGATGAAAAGTTGCCCCACCTCCCCGTTTTACTTACCTCCTTGGGTGACGAGCCGTTATTGCCCATGCAGGTGGTACAGCAAGGGTACTGACAGCTCATCACCCACTGAGACAAGAAGATTTCATTATTCTGAAAAGTGGAATTTACCTTTTAAGGCAGACCTTTATATTAAACACAAATGCACAATAATATTGTCAGGTAAGACAATGTGATACTGAATTGTTATCACTCAGATTGGTTTTCCCATCTGTGTACATTTTGTGTGATATTTTAAGACCATGTTTGTGCAGAATACTGTACAATGCTATACATACATATGCCAAAGTACTGTTTTTGATCATTACTGCAGCCATGTTAGTATATAAGGACACCACACCTCCTTGTCTCATTGCAGCCAATTATCTTCTCGCTTTTAGATGATGGCAGGTTTTGGGAACAAATCCCTTCATATTGGAAGCAGCTTAATGTAAAATAAATAAAAAGAGTAGAAAAGATTTTCAGTTTACGTTATTAGCTTAACATTATGATGTACATATTTGCAAGTCTTCAATAGCCGCGCACTTCAGATTTCCTTCAGTAATTTTGTCTTTTCATTTCACTCAGGAAAACAACATTTGGTCGGATGTGAAAATATACAGCCTTATTTTCATAATGAGGTTTTTACACACTCTAATGAACAAAGCACAGTAAAATAAAATAAGCAAGAAATATGCAAGAAGTGCATATGCATTCTAATTTTAAGAAGGTTTAACTGTTTAACAATGTGCTTAGCCATTCCAACCACTGAACATTCTCTTAGCTATTTCCTGTCCAGGTTCTATGATTTTGTTTTATATCATGGAACAGAAACCACAGTAACCTATAATACCCAATCACTTCCATGTTGTCAGATTAAAGCGGAACCATATTCATCTTGGATCCAGCAATGCAACATCCCAGAGATTCCCACCTCCCTTGACATCTGAGGCCTCGTACACACGATGAGATATGTCCGCTCAAACTTGTCCGACGGACAGTTTAGAGCGGACATGTCTCATCGGATCAAAATCCCCGCCGGCAGACAGCGTGGTGACGCGGCGGTGACGTTGACACCGCCACGTCACCGCTACGTCACGCACCAGGAAGTAAACACTTCCGCGCGCATGCGTCGGATCCATTCACAGGATACGACGCATGTGCGGGAGGATATGTCCGCTGGTTTCCCGTACTAACCAGCGGACATATCCGACGGACAGGTTTGTAGCGGACAAATTTCAAAGCATGCTTTGAAATTTGTCCGATGGACAAACCTGTCCGCTAGCCCGTACACACGATCGGATTTGTCTGCTGATACGGTCCATCGGACCGTTTTCAGCGGACAAATTCGATCGTGTGTACGCGGCCTTAGGTGGCTAGCCTCTGGGTCTCTATCGCTGGCCGCTTTTATTGGCTAGGTGGAGGTGATGTCACTACCATGCATGCACAGGAGTGCAGTCTGATTCAGCTAGGCTGAATTTCTACAGTGAGCTGCACTTGCACACTATACCGGGGCTGGCAGGCAGGTAAGTAAGACCCCATACACACTATTAGATTTCCTGAAGATTTTTGTCTTCAGATTTACCAAAAATGTAGGGCAAGGGCCTGCCTGATTGCAAACAAATTGAAACTCTTAGGCGCCGTACACACGGCAGAGAACCTCGACGGGCAGAACACATCGTTCCGCCCGTCGAGGTTCTCTCCCGGCCGTCGAATTCGGCGACCCGCCCGTCGGGAATGGCAACCAGCCATTCTTCCAGGCGGGCCGTCGAGGAAATAGAGAGCGTGCTCTCTATTTCGGCTCGACGGGCTTCCCGACGGGAAGCTCGCCGAGACCGTACACACGGCCGAGGTCCTCGCTGGAATGTGCATTCCAGCGAGGTTCTCGCTGGTTTTCAGCGAGAACCTCGGCCGTGTGTACGGCGGCTTAGGCCGCGTACACACGATCGAATTTGTCCTCTGAAACTGGTCCGACGGACCAGTTCAGCGGACAAATCCGATCGCGTGTATGGGCTAGCGGACATGTCTGACCGGCGGCCAAATTTTAAAACATGCTTTAAAATTTGTCCGCCGGAGACATGTCCGTCGGATATGTCCGCTGGTCAGTACACTCACCAGCGGACATATGTTCCCGCACATGCGTCGAATCCATTGTGCGCAAGTTTTTTTCTTCCTGGTGCGGTGACGTGGCGGCGTCAACGTCACCGCCACGTCACCACGCTGTCTGCCGGCGAGGATTTTGATCCGATGGTGTGTACACGCCATCGGACCGAAATCCGATGAGACATGTCCGTTCTAAACTGTCCGTCGGACAAGTTTGAGCGGACATATCTCATCGTGTGTACGCGACCTTAAGGTTTGACCTCATAGTATATGGTTTTGGTAAATCTGAAGATAAAAATCTGCAGACAATCTAATAGTGTGTATGTTGTCTAACTTTAATGTAGAAGAAATCATGTGCATTCAAAATCCTGCCTGTCCACCTTTTTTCATATTTCTTCTTTTTTTTTTTTTTTTTAGCTAAAGTTCCATGTTAAAACGCAGGTTGACCCTAATAACATTTATATCTGACCAACTTCCTTATACTTGTAACAAGTACAGTCCACAATTTTTTTTTTTTTTATGCTGCACGTACCTTGTAATCCATCTTTTCAATCTACTTCTCCCCGCGGGAGTAGGCGATTCTATGCCTAGGGGGATTGTCATCTGGGAGGTCGCCCAGATGATTGATGTCTGTTCCCCCCGGCGGATAAGGCCACCCCCCCCCCCCGTCTTGCATAGGCGCCCACAAGTTCTTTCGGAAACCCTGTAACTCATGCGTGCCTATGCAATACGGGGGGCGGAGCCTTATCCGCAGGGGGAACAGACGTCAATCATCTGGGCGACCTCCAAGATGACAATCCCCCTAGGCATAGAAATGCCTACTCCCGCTGGGAGAAGTAAAATTAAAAGATGAATTACAAGGTAAGTACAGCATACAAAAAAAAATAAAAAAATGCGGACTGTACAAGTATAGGGAAGTTGGTCAGATATAAATGTTATTAGGTTGAACCCCCGCTTTAATGAAAAGTGATTGGTATTGGTTGCTGAAAGCTGAACATTATGCCTTGCCTCATTACTTTAACTTTAACAATATATTAGTTAATTTACTATATTTAGCGATAACAAGCAAGCTTGCAAATTCAACCTGTTATGTGTATTTTCTTTCCCTTTGATGGGTGTCGTCATAGACCCAGGCCACTGTGACATGGCATTGTTTATATTCAGCCTGGCTGCAGTCTGCGCTGAAACATATAGAGAACAACACAACTGAGAATAAGGGAAGCCATAGATTATGCAATTTTCTTTCTTTCCACGGTTGGAAGGAAATAAAATAAAATTGCTCAATCCTCCCCATCAACAATAATGTAATATAATTATTAATGTACTTTGTACTTATGTCTTTATAGCCGCGTACAGACAAGGAGATTTATCCGATGAAAACGGTTTGACAGACCATTTTCATCGGACATGTCTGCTGGGCTATTTTGGTTTGATCAGTGTACACACGATCAAACCAAAATCCCCACAGACAGACATCGCGGTTACGTGGCGGTGACGTTGACGCCGCCACATCACCAAACCAGGAAGTAAAATACTTCCACGCATGCGTCGAATCCATTCAACGCATGCGGGGGATTTTCGACATATCCGATAGATGGGTTTGCAGCAGACAAGTTTTAAAGCATGCTTTAAAACTTTTGTCTGCTGGAAACCTGTCTGCTAGCCCATACACACGATTGAATCTGTCCGCTGAAACTGGTCTGCGGACCAGTTTCAGCAGATATATTCGATCGTGTGAACGCGGCCTAAGATAACTGTACTTTTCTTACAGTTATCCATTGAAAGTTATCTGCTGTCTGGCAGGAAAAGGAATGGGCAGCAGTTATTTAGCTCTGATGACAACTTAGTCTAGGTTTGACATTGGACATTGCTCTATTTAAAGTGGTTCTTTTTAATACAGCACACCCAAGCATTGCACTACTTAGAATGCCGATTAATGCCATGTTTGATTAGTTCATTTGTAACTAGATGGAGTTTTCTGTGCTGTGAAGTTTTACTTATGCTTTGCATTATGCAAACACATCTTACACTTATTTTGTGTGTGAGATTGTTGCTGCTTAGTTAATTTAGATGTAGCCAAGCTGATAAAAAGGTTCAGTTTCCAGTGCTTTGAAGTAGATTATAAGGACCAATCTCTCTTCCTTGCGTTTCCTATCTTGCATATAAATCTTGCTAGATGGATTGAGAAGGTGCCAGAGGAATGGATTCTTGAAACAAAAAGCTATAGACTTGATTTACCTTGACTGTGTATAGCTATAGCTCACAGTAATGATATTTTCACATAGCATTTTGCATTTTTCAACTGTAATTGAAACTTAAATGCAGGAGGAAATGATGAACGGAGATGTTTTCTGAATTAAGGTACTCTGTTCCTCTACTGCTTTAATCGCTTAATGCATAAATTTATAAAAGGTGATGTGTTTAGGAAAAGAACTGAATGCAAAATAAGCCCTGATCTGTCAGGTTTTTAGGGAATTAAAGATAGCTAATTCCAGCCTAATGCAATAGTCTGTCCTAATTTAGATTGCACTTTGTCCACATTAGTAGACAGAGCACATTTCTTTTTTTGTCAATTACCAATTCTTTTTAATTAGTCAACAGTATGCAAGTGCACTTCTTTGTAATAAGAACTATTAATGGTTTAGCAGGATATTTGATTCACAATTACATGTTTAAGGCCTGCTTTACTGAAACTATAATTAGTCTTAAAGCAACCCTTTACTTGCAATAAATGAAGATAGCTAATAGCAGAGCTTTTTTTCTCAGAAAATAGGTGCAGGAACTCAACCACGACCCTGTTCAGATTTCAAAAACAGTTGAGGGTCTTAAAGGGGCATTTAATACCAGGATTGCATTACATACAGAGTGTAGAGTTCAGGGGGTTACACACAGAGTGCAGAGCTGTTGCTTGTAAACACAGAAACCAGACTTCTGTGTTTACAAGTGATTGTGGTGAGCAGGCATCAACGGGTCTGAGCCAAAGGTGGTGGAACTGAGTTCCCCAAGTTCCCCCTGAAAAAAAGCCCTGGCTAATAGTAATCGTTGTATAGTATCTGCAGTGTTACCATACTCCCCTTGAATGCATTGTTTCGGCCCTGAAAAAAAAACAGGGTATGGGAGGGAGGAGGAGGAGGCATGTCGGTGCATCCTCAGTGACCTATCACCAAGCCCCAGCACTATGACATTGGCATGGAGGGAAGAAGTATAAACTGCAGAATCTAAGCTGATTTTCAAGATTCAATTAAAATTTCCCTGTCAGTTATTTTAAGCATTTAAAAGGAAAATCTAAATTAATATCAAGCACATTGGTTTGTCTGCTGTTTTCTATTAGCCAAAAATCCCCCCTCCATGGTTTAATTACACTTGGCATTAGTGACATGACTTTTATATTAGGCATCACCCCTGCTTGCACCCTGCCCAGTAAGAGTGTCCTTAAAGGGATTTTATAATGGTTTTGCCGGGAACACACAATCAGAATTTCCTTTGGGATAAACTCAGACAGATTTTTCTGATGGAATTCCGTTCAATCTGTCTTGCATAAACACTGTCACACCAAATTCCAACCGTCTAAAACGTGGTGAAGTACAACACTACGGCAAGCCGAGAAAAATTAAGTTCAAGACTTCTGAGCATGCATCGACTTGATTATGAGCATGCATGTTTTTTCTCTGTCGAAGTTCCATACAGACGAACGGAATTTCCAATGTTTTTTCATCGGAAAAAAAGAGAACATCTTTATATTTTTGGGACACCTAATGGCTACAGTGCCACCAGATCTTACCTCCAAACTAGAGCTAGATGGGCACCCTGACTTGTTTACCACTAGAATTTTGAAAATGTACGTCATTAGAGTCCAGGTACACTGGCTTAAAATATACTGTTGTGTTTTGTGTTAGGACATTTAGAGGGATATTTTAAGATCAGCAGTTTGAGGCAGAAGAAAAGCGCTTCTGGTTTTTAGTTGGAGTTTTCTGGTGGAAAAACCCTAAACACTCCTAAATGCACCCAAACAAGCACTTTTTTCTGCCAAGGGAACTGCCTTTTTTTTTTTTTTTAAAGCCCAGTGTTCATAGAGCCTAAAAGTAGCACTCCTGTCTCGCTGCTCTAGAGCTGTCCTGCATGAGCAAAAAGCAGATAGACAAAATAATAGAATGCACATGCTTATGGGTACATACACACACATGCTTAAAAGAGCCCTAGAGTTTCCTATCAGAAGGACTTTCGATACTTGGCCACAGAGCAGTCAACAGTACAGGAACTGTTTACAGCGTTGTGTAATTCCTTTATTGGGGGTGTTTATATTTCTTTTTATCATAGTGCCACTTCTAAGCATCATAATAAAACTCATATTTTTATAAACGTACTTTCATTATTTTTTTTGCATGGTCAGTATTGCAGTCTTGCAATCTAGAAGAAAAATTGCATATTTATTTGAACCCATTCTTTCCTCATAGAAAATACTTTGCCAAAGTGCAAAACCAGTGTCAACTCTCCTGAGAAAAGCCTTTAATGTAAAAGAAAGCCTAGTAGTGCAAACACTCAGTTAATTTGCAGCAGCTACAAGTCAGTTCTAATTCCAGCTTGCTTCCCTGAATTGTCAGTAATCTTCATTGTTGCTTGGAAGCAGGGTTGAGCAGAAGATAACCAACTAATTAAATCATTTTAAAATAGAATTGCCACCAGCAACTGAATTTAAATAAAGAAAGAGCAGTTCAAGTTTCGTTCAGGCAAAACATACTTTATAGAGGCATTATACAGTATTTCTTTGCAAAGTGACATTCGCTTTAGAAAAAGTCTCTGCAAACAGTTTTCATGGAAATTGCAGTGTATTATAAAGTGTACCTGTACTGGCACAAACCACCAATCTGTTTCTCATGCATAATAACAGGTTTCTCATGCTAATGCAGCTTTCTTCTAGCATACCCTGAGATACCCAAAACCCAAGGTGCTAAATTTGATTATTATTCGTCAGTCAAAGAGGTTGTTATTTGACCCCATCCCACTATTTCAACTCTCTCTATCGGCTGGTGAATTTTTTTTCAACATGTTCACCTGTACAGCATCCTTTTTTGCCCCTCCCTTGCCCCCCTCCTTCAGTAATGTGGTCATGTTAACTTAGACCCCTTGAAATCAATGGGCAGCGCTGCTGTACCCCCGGCAATACACCACGGTAGCGGGGGTTAATAGTGCCCCACTAGCGGCCGAAATGCGCCGCAAATCCGACGGTAGTATAACAGCGTTTTACTGCTGATGCTATGGGCGGCACAAGTGTGAAAGGGGTCTAAGTGTGCAAGAGAACCTGAGATAGCAGTCTCTACCGATGTGCAATGGTATATTTGCTTTGTAAGACTAAATTACCTCTAATGTTGGTTGTCCCACTATGTGTGATGTGTGGATGCTGCTACGGTATGTATTTTTTTTTTTTTTTTTATGTTTTAGGATTGGATGCCTCGATGTGCACAATTTTAAAGGGTGTCTTGACTAAAAAAGGTTGAGGAACGCTGGGCTAGTGAGGCTGCCCATCAAATTGTTGTTAATGGAGAGAGGAAAAAAGGAGTCCTGGATTTCCGCACACTGATAGGCACATTTTTTTCGTATAATGTTTTAAGTAATAGATTAAAACAGTTACAGTATGTCAGATGACAACAACTAAGAATGAGATACAGCATTGAAATACAGATTAATGCAATAATAATTGAACTGCTGTAGGAGTTGTAGTATTATACAGATATAACTAAACATAAATAAAAATAATTACTAATAATGGAAATGAGAACTAATGGAGGGAAGGGAGAGGGTAGTGGTGTTCCAAAGGTGAATTTCACTTATTTTATTTCGCTATTATCCATAAAGGGTATCAATACCATGACATGAGAACTCTTGAGTCAAAAGTGTCTGGACTATAGTATTTGGCCCAGGGCTTCCATATGCTATCAAACTTTTCCAACCCATTTTTGTCTAGCGCTTCCAGTTTAGCATGTACGAATGAAAGATTCATTCTCTTTACGGCTTCAGACAACAGTAATGCAGGTGATTTCCATGCATTGGCTATTACCTGTTTTGCGGCTATCATAAATAAATCATAAATAAAATAAATAACTTATGTTGATTCTGAGAAAGGGTTTCTGGTTTAATGTTAAGTAAGGCCGCCATTGGATCCGGTAGTATAATACAGTCAAATATTTTAGAAGCGATCCTGAAAATCCCTTCCCAGAATTTCCTTGCAAGTGGACACTGCCACCAGATGTGGATATATGTTCCTTTGTCTGGGCAACCACGGAAACAGAGATCTGAGCAGTTCGCTGAAAATTTGGCAAACCTATTGGGAGATAGGCAAATTTTATTTAAAAAAAAAAATGGCAAAGAGTAAAATCCAAAAGATGGCAAAAATAATGCAGAAATCATGCAAAACACAGTCAACAAAAAGTGGACATGCAGGGGCAAATGGCTAACATGTTTCATATCAAGGTTAGATGCTTACTCATAGCTGAGATAACGAGTAGAGAACAAACACAATTTTACTGGATGAGTTTGAGTTTTCCATGTTCAAAAGAGAAGTGTGGGATTTCAAAATTACAAACATTCATACTCACTTAGGTGGATGTAGCATTGGTGTCCAAGAACTGAGTGATCAAAGACTGCTGATTGGTACTGACCAATCTGAATCTTCAGTGAGCAGAGAGCTTGTGACTGTCCATCACCGGCTCTCTGCTCTGCCCCTCCAGTGTTCACTGGAGCCTCAGTGTTTGGAGGGGGCTGGAGCAGCTGTTGGCTAAAACTGGGTCTCAGAAGTGTAACCCACAGAAGAAGCCCCATTGACCCTACTTCTCCTTTTAAGTCTCCCAGGGTACGTATGAAAAGCATGCAGGCATTGAGAGCCTACTGATTGCATGCAATTACCGATTATGAAATTATATTTTAATACAGTTTTGCTTTAATGTATTGCAAAGATAACTCTCACTATATAGGACAGGAAGTAAAGGAGCATCTCTCTAATGAGACACATACAAAAAATTGACAGCAGTTTTAACAAAGCAGTTTGGGATTTGTATAGACTTTAAGGATCTAGATATTTTGTCTAAAATCAAATTATTTATGTCATAACTGTACTACTGATTGATTTGTGTTAACCCAACAGAGAAAATTCTTGGCTTGAAAATCAATTACTTTGGGTATTTTTTTTATGATCACCACCACAGGTTCACCTTTTTTGTTTTGCAGGGCAGTGCTGAGAAAGTAACCAACTTTATAAATCATATTTATCATCTCCTTTGTTATGCTATAACAGGCTTTTCAAGTGACCATTTTACCCACAAGGAAATAATTACATTTTGCTTATCGTCCTAGTGGGACTGTAGATGCTTCTTTGGAATTGCTTTCAGAGCATATATGCCGAATTTCAAAGTAGCTTTGTCTGTGATTTACTTGTGGTAAAATATGAAAATTTCCTACTGATTTTTAAAGATGTAGACATTGGGGGTCAAGCTTTAAAATAAATAATATGTTTTCAGCAGTATAACAAAGAAGATAAAGATTAACTGTTCATACTTACCTCTCCAGTGATTTAACTCAACTTGTTCCGTTGCTAAAGAGTTATGGCCTCCATTAAAAAAACCTTACATCAGAAACTTTGGAGGCCTTCATCTTGCCTCCTGTACGTAGCAGCTGGTGGGAGAAACCACAGTGAACAGCAGGGGGGGCGAACAGTCACCCGATACACCTTAAAAATGATGGCTTCTGAGGTGTTCAGCAAAGTGACAATCCAAGTCAGCACTCTGCAGGGTGGTAAGAGCGAGCAGTCTACATGTGCAGGTGCCCTCAGAAATATTTTCTAGGCGGAATAATTGATTTAAGGATAAGTGCACTCTGTATTTGACAGTCCCTGGGGGTACATAGAGCACCTTTGTGTCTTACGCAAAGTGCTTTCTGTTACTGTAGGTTAGTGGTACATGCCTGATTGGCTCTAAGATTTTTTTTAAAGAGTCATAGTTCTGAAACTAGTTGGAAAATATGCAATAAAAAAAAAGTTACAAAGCAAGTTATTAGCTGCAGTACATACTAATGTACTATCCATCGCTGAACTTTTTTCACATGCAGTATATTTAATTATCCCATCATTATACAAGACTAACGTTGCCAAAAAAATATTTTCTGCTTATTCATCTGAATACAAATGGCACAAGACAGTCGCAGTTTCTTGGCACTTTCTTTGCCGTCATGAAAAAAATGAAGGGCAAAGTATTCCCTTGAACTTCCTGCTGCAAGAGATGTATGGTTTCTGTGTGTGCAGATTCTTGTGAGAGCTAGTTCTAGTAGCCTTTCCTTACAGAAAGCTTTATTCAATCATAATTTGCATTCCCTCCACTGTAGGGACAGAACAGTAACAAATGTATTATTTGTATTATGGGCAAGTTTCATGTTCTGTTGCTACCTAAAAGGCTTAGCTTAAATTTCCAATCAGGAAAGAAGAAATCTCTTTTAAAGATGCTATATAAATATTTACTCTCTTCTCTTGTTCTTTTAGTGCCCGCAAGCTTTATATATGTGTATATATATATATATATATATATATATATATATATATATATATATATATATATATATATACAGTCAGGTCCATATTGGGACATTTGAAATAAAACAAACAAGATGTGCTTTAACTGCAGACATTCAGCTTTAATTTGAGGGTATTTACATCCAAATCAGGTGCCTCCCACTTTTTAAGGGCTTGGCCATTGCATAACATTACACTTCTTTCCCTTAAAAAACTCTTTGGTTGCTTTCGCAGTATGCTTCGGGTCATTGTCTATCTGCACTGTGAAGCGCAATGAGTTCTGAAGCAGTTCCTTTCCTTCTCCATACTCTTCTCTCCCCATCACTCTGGTACAAGTTGATCTGGTACAAGTTGATTCTAAAAAGATTAGAATTGTGTTGATGTCCCACTATTTTTGTACCTGACTGTATATATATATATATATATATATATATATATATATATGCACTGTACTGTGTAAACATTTTAGACAGGTGTGAAGAAATGATAGAGGGGACAGCTAAATCAAATCAATATTTGGTGTGAAAACCCTTTTGACTTCAAACCAACATCCATTCTTACACTTGCACAAAGTCAGGGATTTTGTAGGATTAGAGTCAGGTGTATGATTAAACAAATATACCAAGCATGTGCTAATCATCAATTTCAAATGTAGGTTGAAACACTGTCATTAACTGAAACAGAAATAGGTGTGTGGAGGTATTAAACTGGGTGAGGAACAGCCAAACGCTGCTATTAAGGTGAGGTTGTGGTAGACCGTTTCATGTCACAGGTCATACACCATGGCAAGACTGAGCACAGCAACAAGACACAAAGTAGTTCTACTGCATCATCAAGGTCTTTCCCAGGCAAAAATGTCAAAGCAGGCTGGGGCTTCAAGATGTGCTGTTCAAGCTCATTTAAAGAAGCACAAAGAAACAGGCAATGCTTAGTACTATACACAGTGGTTGGACAAGGAAATTTAATGGAGCAGAGGAAAGACACATCAGGTTTACTTCCCTTTGACATCAGAAAATGTCCAGCAATGGCATCAGCACAGAACTGGTGGAAACCAATGGGACTCAGGTACACCCATCTACTGTCCAGAAAAGTCTGGCCCAAAGTGGTCTTGGAAGAATGTTGGCCAAAAAGCCATACCTCTGATGTGGAAACAAGGCTAAGGAACTCAACTATGCACAAAAACATAGGAACTGGGGTGCAGAAAAATGGCTCTGCACTGATGAGTCAAATTGTGAAATATTTGGCTGTAACAGAAGGCCGTTTGTTCTCGAAAGGGCTGGGAAGCGGTACAGTGTCTGCAGGTGACAGTGAAGCATGGTGGAGATTCCTTACAAGTTTGAGTCTGCATTTCTGCAAATGGAGTTGGAGAATTGGTCAAGATCAATGGTGTCCTCAATGCTGAGAAATACAGGCAGATACCTATCCATCATGCCATACCATCAGGGAAGCGTACCATTGGCCTCAAATGTATTCTACAGCAGGACAACAACCCCAAACATACAGCCAATGTTATTAAGAACTATCTTCGGTGTAAATATAAACAAGGAGTCCTGGAAGTGATGGTTTGACCCCCACAGATCCCTAATCTCAAGATCAACAAGTCTGGGATTACATGAAAAGACAGAAGGATTTGAGGAAGCCTACATCCACAGAAGATCTGTGGTTAGTTCTTCAAGATGTTTAGAATAACCTACCTGCAGATTTCTATAAAAAACTGTGTGCAATCATGCCTGGAAGATTTTATGTTGTTTTTAAGCAAAGGGTGGTTGCACCAAATATTGATTTGATTTGAATTTCCCTTCTGTTCATTTACTTTCAGTTTTTTTTTTTATTAATAAAAGTAAACTTTTAACACTTCTGTTTCTGAAAGAGTTCTAAATTAAATACATTTTTTTACACCTGCCTAAAACTTTTACACAGAGCTATATATAATTTATATATTTGTATGTATATAATATATTCAGTGTAGATATGTGTGACGGGAGTCTCTTTTGGGTTCAGGGTGACCAAGAAAATAATGAACACTGAGAATATGATTGGATTACTTCAAATAGGACAGTAATATTCATTAACAATATTTCTCAAGAAATATGAAGATTTTATCCCCTGTACACTGTGAGGTCTATGATCAGGAATTATAACTCCTAATATGGGAATTTCAGGAAGTTCAATGTAAGAGGCCGACCGTCTATTGCTTAACAATGTCGCTTTTGTCTGGATAAGTAAATTGTGTTAATCTTGTCTGAGGCAGCTTTCAATTCACCTATTATTAAGTGTGCTAATGAACTCACCTGTTGTCTGCTAAGAGATGTATTGACACTCAGAATAATGTGCATTGGGGGCTCGTTATGTAACCATTGTGTGATGTTGTGGGTGCATCCAGGTCATTGTTCATGTGGTGATTGCAGTATTCTCAAGTGTATATAAAGAGCCTGTATTCCTTTCAATAATCTTATTCCTGCTTGACCCTCAATACAGAGCCTCATCTTGTACCTGGGGGGGGGGGGGGTTATTTGTATGGGTTTCTTCTTCGGCTGATTGGAGTGTTCGGTAGCTGCCTTTGTGTTTGGGAATAGAATGTCCTAAACGACTTTAACCCCTTTCATACTCGGGGTGTCGTTACAATATGTATGTAGCAACAGAAACCTGAAGCATTTGATCATGACATTTTTCAGCATATAGGACGATTAGCGATGTTCCAGCATGCCTCTTAAAGGGGAAAGCTTTATAAAAACTTGCTGGGTATATCCAGTTATGGTCAGCGTACACGTGTATGTGTCCCTTTTCTTTGTTACAGGTTATAAAATTTGCTTTCGGACTCATCTTGTCATCAAAAGCAAGACAAAGCAGATACAATTAAAAGTATATTTCTCTGATTAGAAGTAACAAAAAAACAAAAACAAAGGTGGAAGGGAAACAAAATCTTTACAAAGCATCCTCCTGTGCATGTCCATCGTTAGTTCCACCCATCTCACAAAGGGGTTAATCTGATTTCTTATGAAAACCATTGAAAGGACAGAAGATTGTCTCATGGGGCGCAGTTAGTCATTTCCTGTATCTGTGTCCCGTGGCTGTAATATTTCATGACTATTATAACAGATGCAATTTTGCAAAGCACGTTAAAAGTACAAAATTGGATGTTCTAAAATTAGATGCTTTTTTTATGCTTGTTGGCTCATTTGTGCGGCCAAAGGAGATTATTAGCAATTGTGTTCTATGCTCTTTTCTAGTACTTCCCTGTAATTTTTGTTGTGTAAGCCACCAAAATCTGTTTATTCAGCGGATGTGTATTATTTTACACAGATTCTTTTATATTTCAAGATGGTACAGTCTACAAAAGTGGGCAGAAGTATCTACTAAATGCTACTAAATAAGAACTGCTCAATAACTGCCCACACTGGCTAAAGTTGGTCTTGTGAAGTTGAAATGTTGCATCTCATCCATTTGATATCTTAAATCATTTTATTGCATTTTTTTTAGCTGCATTTGCCCCTTCAACTGTTTTGAAAGTTTTTTTCATATAAACCACTTTTTTTTATCTGCATTGGGGGAGGGGGTGCTTGTTTTGCAGCCATAAAAAAAAAAGAAGACACACATCTAAGATTTGGTATGCTGCATTTTAACACACATTTTTGTGGTTGGGTTTATTACAACTTTGCATACCTTATTTTTCTCTTTCCTCCCCATTCCTCTCATGATGGCCATTTTCACTAGGGGCAGATAAATCCATCCCCCTATACTTCATTGAACTCTGCCTGGAACTCTGGGTCTGACTCCTGGAACAGGAACTTCCCAAGATGCATCTGTGAGGCCCTAGTTACATCATCAGTGCCTCACTCAACCAGGAAGTGGAAAAACAGTAATTGCAATAATTATAAGTAAAAGCAAAATAAGTTTAACTAATGAATGCAGGGTGATTTCATATCAGTATACAGAGCTGTATGCTGAATGAGTTTTAGTAAAGGGTGAAAATGTCTTGCTGAAAGTCCTTTAATTAAAGCCAAGGGAGTTGGGTTTGTGCACGTATGGAGGGCCCTGGGAAGGATTGTGAAGCAACGTTTTGCAGCAAGTCTCGCCAAGCAAAGTGAAGGTGTTAACCGAGCATCTGCTGCCTTTGACCATCAGGAGGGTCTAACATGAAACTGTGGTGGGTTCCAGTACTGAAGTGAACAGATCTCTCTACCCTTTATTTTTGGTGAGACAGCTTCCTGTCTAGAACTAATCTAAGATAGCAGAGCATGTGCTGCTCCATATACAAGTCAGCTATTGTCAAATTAATTCTAAAACAACATTTCTTGGCAGGTAGCCTAAACAGCTTTAGACTGTAATTAAAACAATATAATGCCTATACTATTCTTAGGCCGTTGAGTCGCGTTTGATCTAAATTTGTCATATGGTTGTTCATATTTACACATTTAAACCTACTATGTATTTACAGTGTTCTTATGCCCTGTACACACAATCGGTCTATTCGATGAAAACTGACTGATGGATTTTTTCATCAGTTATCCGATGAAGCTGACTGATGATCAGTTGTGCCTACACACCATCGGTTAAAAAAACGATCGTGTCTGAACGCGGTCACGTAAACCACGTACGACGGCACTATAAAGGGGAAGTTCAAATCCAATGGCGCCACCCTTGGGGCTGCTTTAGCTGATTTTGTGTTAGTAAAAAGCGATTTGCGCTTTTCTGTCTGTTACAGTGTGATGAATGTGCTAGCTCCATAACTAACGCTAGTTTTACCAAAACGAGCGCTCCCGTCCCCTAATTTAGTCTGAGCATGCGTGGATTTTTAACCATCAGATAATTTTAAAACAAGTTCCTATTTTTTTAACCGATAGTTTGCCAATCGGTTAGTCTGATAAAAACAGTCCATCAGACCGTTTTCATCAGACAAACCGATCGTGTGTACGCGGCATGAATCATCCATCCTGCCACCAATGAATCTCAGAGAGTAATTTGTAGAAAACAATCATATTATTTGCACCACTACTTTTCATTCTTCTGTCTTTTGGGCAATAAAGCCTGATCATTAGACAGATATAAAAAACACACATTTTTATAGTCATTTCATTTATTAAAAAAAAAAATCAAGTGAGGGATAAAAGACACTCTTAGGCCTCTTTTACACCTGCAGACCGTATGTCTGCTTTTTCATCCATTCATTGATGGATGAAAAAGGGACATACATTAATCCCTATGAGATAGCGGGTGTCAGCGGATGATAGCGGGTGTTCATCCGCTGACACCCGATCTCATCGGTGTCCGCAATGCTCCTATTCTGCAGACGGAGGAAAATCCTATTTTTCCATCCATCTGCAGAGCAAAACGGGTGAGTACACATGTACGGATCCTCACAGGATCCGTACATGTGAAAGGGACCTAAGTCAATCTTAGCTTTAACTCTTTTAGGCCTCAGTAACACTAATGTGTGGCAGCAAAAGGCTGAGCTTCAAGGCCCACACCCCACATATATGTGTCCCAGCACAAAAGACCGAGCTGCCAAAAACGTCTCTCAGTCCCGAGAAGACATCGATAGCCAGCGGGATTGGCTTCTGATGATGTGACCACTCTGTAAGCCAATCACAGTGGTTTCACGTTCACTGATTCTTTCCGCACCCTTGGATGTTAAGAACTTTTAAAGAGGACGCCAGGGCGAGCAGGAGGGGGTTAATGCTTGCCTCATCACTGGCTACGGTGGGGAGAGCAGAGGGATGACCTGATCAATGTGTTTCCTCTTCTTCATTTGCCAGTCAGGCCGTGTACACACGGCAGAGAACCTCGATGGGCAGAACACATCGTTCCGCCCGTCGAGGTTCTCTGCCGGCCGTCGAAATCGGCGACCCGCCCGTCGGGAATGGCAACCAGCCATTCATCCAGGCGGGCCGTCGAGCAAATAGAGAGTGTGCTCTCTATTTCTGCTCGACGGGCTTCCCGACGGGAAGCTCGCCGAGAGCGTACACACGGCCGAGGTTCTAGCTGGAATGCAGCTTCCAGCGAGGTTCTCGCTGGTTTCCAGCGAGAACCTCGGTCGTGTGTATGCCGCCTCAGGCCGTGTACACGTGGCAGAGAACCTCGACGGGCAGAACACATCGTTCCGCCCGTCGAGGTTCCCTGCCGGCCGTCGAAATCGGCGACCCGCCCGTCGGGAATGGCAACCAGCCATTCATCCAGGCGGGCCGTCGAGCAAATAGAGAGTGTGCTCTCGATTTCTGCTCGACGGGCTTCCCGACGGGAAGCTCGCCGAGAGCGTACACACGGCCGAGGTCCTCGCTGGAATGCAGCTTCCAGCGAGGTTCTCGCTGGTTTCCAGCGAGAACCTCGGTCGCGTGTACGCCGCCTCACAGGCTGGGGTAGGTCTTGGGCCAGCATGTGCTGCCTAACTGTCATCAAGACAGAAAAAAGACATAGAACCTGACTGTCCTATCTGGCAGGATTGCTTGGATAAAAGACAGATTTGCAAATCCTTTGGATTGAAAAACAGTTAACAAACATGTTTTAACTGTATATTTGGCTTTTGCTTGGAGTTCAACTTTAATGCATTAATTTTTGCATTTTCTATGCTGTGTTCAAAACTGACCCTTTTTTTGTGAAACGGCTTCCATGACTTTACAAACTGTAATTATGCGGGAACTGCAAAGTTTATAAAGTTTCTTTTGAATAAACTTCTGAACTTTTGTAAACTCAGATCTCAGATGTTTTTTTTTTACTTCCAGAAATTGTGTATCTGCACAGAGTACTGAAAATTCCGTATCATTGAAATGGTAATTTCAGCCAGGTCTTTCCTGACGCTTAGAGCACTCCTGCCTATTTCTAGTGTTCTCATTTATTCAACAATCTGTCAGTGTGATATTTGCATACAGGCTGTCAGGTGAATTTTGTTTGCATGTATAATCAATAGACGCTGCAAATCTAATGTCAAAAAATGTTACGAAAAAGACACAAACAAAAACTAAACTAGTAGAGCTAAAAATAGATCTCGTTATAGTGTACTGTTTAGTCTCAGCGGCAAGAGCTACCTGTTCATTGATTCTTTCGAATGCATTCATTAAAATAAAACATGCATTCTGTCTTTAGACATATGTATAAGGAAGATATACAAACAATAATAAATAAATAAATAGGAGTACAAGGGACATTTCTGTTTGAAAATGATCAGTAGTTTGTGTATAGACATCAGTCCTGCAAACCCATCGTTAACTGTGTTGTAGCTGTCAAATTCATCTAAGTATATGGAACTGTGCTGTGAGTAATATGTGTGATGAAAGTTAATTTGTAAATGGAAATTCTCTCGGGTCTGTATGCAGCAAAGTTATAAAGAGATAGTCGTATTCTCTGCTGCTGATGTACTCAGTGTAAGCTTGGAACAGCTGGTAAGATGGGGCTCAAGGTGTCCCTATAGTAATCAGGCTATCTTTGCACATTGACAGCTTTCATAAAACCTTTGGTGAAACGTAGTTTATACTATAATCACCATTGTGTTTTCTAACCCTTTCACAGACTAGCTAATCCAAGCTGAGCATATGATAAATAAATGCATAAATAGAGGTTCCCTTCAGTTAAAAAAAAATAAAAAATAAAACTGATCAACCAATCTAAAAATATTTGCAAGTGAGTTTACCTAACAATTTGGGCTATTTTTGGTAAAACTCCAGCCTCGGCCTTTCAAAATATTTTTTATGTGAACCCCCCCTACTCCATATAGCAATAGTATACTGGTTGTTTAGTGTAAGTGGGTATAAAGCAGAGGAATATTTTTCTTCCCCACTGGATCTAGAATGAATGACTATTCCTCTTTGCCAATCCTGTTACTTCTCCTAGCTAATGTCATCATCTAAACCAGGGGTCTCCAAACTTTCTAAACAAAGGCCCAGTTTACTGTCCTTCAGACTTTAGGGGGGCCGGACTGGAAATAGAAAAATGTCCCGGCATCAGCAGGAGTAAACAATGCCCCATCTTTGGTGTCAGTGAGAGCAGTAGTGACCCATCGTTGGTGTCATTGGGAGGGACTGTG
Source organism: Rana kukunoris (assembly GCA_029574335.1). Lineage (NCBI taxonomy): Eukaryota > Metazoa > Chordata > Amphibia > Anura > Ranidae > Rana > Rana kukunoris. The sequence continues at coordinate 350,852,724 of CM056053.1, read as the reverse complement.
CCCCTTTGGTTTTATTAGAAGGAAATTGTTCCTTATTGTTGTTGTCATTAGAAGGAAATTGTTCCTTATTGTTGTTGTCATTAGAAGGAAATTGTTCATCATTGTTGGTGTCATTAGAAGGAATTGTGCCCCTTTGTTGCTGTCATTGGGAGGAATTGTACCCCTTTGTTGGTTTCATTGGGAGGAATTGTGCATCTTTGTTGGTGTCATTGGGAGGAATTGTGCCCCATTGTTGGTGTCATTAGGAGGAATTGTGCCCCATTTTTGGTGTCAGAAGATGAAATATTGCCCCAAGGGCCAGACAAAAGCAAGCAAAGGGCCGCAGTTTGCAGACTCCTGATCTAAACGCAAGTCCATCAATTCCGTATTTTACAAATGTTGATTGCACACTCACAATTTAGAGCTGGAGCAGATCGAAAAAGAGGCTACATTCACCATTGTGTCAATGCAGTGGTGGCTGGTGTTTATGAGGAGCTCCCATCTAAGATTACCCAGCATCCTGCTCGGTTTGGGGGTCTGTCTGCTTTTTGCCCATTGATGGTATCCTTAACCACCGGCATTAGCTATTAAAAAGTGAATACTTCGGAATTGTTCCTTGTCACTCTATATTTCACTTTACCCCTAATTTTGTCAACCAACATCCATCCCTCCATCTCTAGCTGCTGGCTTTTCTTGAAACCGATTTTATATAGCCTATTACACACTGGCTTTCTGATAGCACTTCCAATATCCAATAATGTGCTACTAAAGATCCTGTTTTTTATTTTACTTGCATATGATTTGGTATTCATAATGAATACAGATTTGTCATATTCACTAACCTTTCCTTTGCTAGGTGAACAGCCTCTACTGCTTTAGTAAATCAATCCTGCATATACAGTAATCTCATTGGTGGATAAAAAATGTGTAGCGCTGAAAAAAGTCACATGTTGCCAAAATGATTCAAAAGTAATTATAACAAAAAAAGTGTCCAATAAAGGTGAATGAAGTTTATATGGGAAATATTCCCGTGAGAAAGATATAATCCACCACCAGTGAATGTAAGGGGAGGCTTATCAGCTAGCCTGTGACCGCCCTTCTCAGGGGGGTCAATACAGGCTCTGCAGAGATACAGATAATTGTGAATGGTGTCCTGTAGAGACCTCCAGGAAAGATCCTTTATCTATCCCCTCTGTAGCGATGATCAGTGCAATCACTCAGGTGCTCCAGTGACAGGTGTTCCAGCACAAGAGAAGCAATGGTGATCCAGATTTTGAAAATTTAGTGAAGCCAAATGGTATAGGAAAAAAGAGAGAAGGCTTCCAATAGTGCAGACGTTATAACAATGTATTGTAAAATGCACAGTAGCAGCTAAAAAACTCTCTAAATAGAGTTGCAGACAATTTCCTTGCAAGGATGTATAAAAAAGAAGCTACGTTCGTGTCAGTACACGGGTTGCCGTTTCACGCATGCGCAGTGCAAAAGAATGTGACACCCTAGGGCCGTTTCGTCATAAACTGACATCATCAGGGGCAAACTCATTCTTTCGTGAGAATTAACTTTGCTTTACTATGGTTAGTGTGGACTGTTACATGTATTCAGCGTTAAGATGTTCAGAGTCAAACAGCCAAATTATTGCTAGTTACATTATTCATTATTATTTATTATTTATAATAATAATAATTATTATTAGTTACAGAACTGGTGTATATATTGTATCTGGTAAAGTGATTGCAAAGTTGCTTTTTTTTTTTTTAAATAATGGTTTTGCACAGAGTGGCCAAAAACCTTCTTTTCTGGGATCCCCTGTCAATACAGAGCTCTGTCCTGTCAGCAGGGATGTGCCAATTTAGATTTCCTGCAAAATACACCAAGCACTGTTAGGCACATCCTTTGATCGCCCTTGATGTTAACCCCTTCCCAGTGTCAGTACAGTGACAGTGCATATTTTTATCGGCGCCATTACTAGTATGAAAGTAAATAAATAAATACAAATATCAGTATATATTCCATAGTTTGTAGATGCTATAATGTTCACATAAACCAATCAATATACCCTTATTGGGAATTTATTTTAACAAAAATATGTAGCTGAATACATATCGGCCTAAATCTATAAGGAAATGTCAATATATTGTTGTTACATTTTTTTTACTGGATATGTTTTGTAGCAGAAAGTAAAAAAAAAAATATTGTTTTTTCTTTTCAAAATGTTTTCTTTTCAAAATGTTCAGTATTTTTTCATTTGTTTTTATTAAAAAAAATAGAAGCGATCAGATACCACCAAAAAGAAAGCTCTTTTATTGTGGAAAAAAATTATCGTATTTTTTCGCTCTATAAGACACACCTGACCATAAGACGCACCTTGGTTTTAGAGGAGGAAAACAAGAAAAAAATATTCTGAAACCAAATGGTGTACCAAAATATTTACCAGTGCCCATGAAATGCAGCCTTACCAGTCCCATAAAATGAGCCTGACTTGTGCCCATTAAATGCAGCCTGACTTGTGCCCATAAAATAAAGCCTGATTTGTGCCCATTAAATGCAGCCTGACTTGTGCCCATTAAATCCAGCCTGACTTGCAGCCTTACCTGTGTCCATAAAATGCAGCCTGTTCTGTGTCCATTAAATGCAGCATGTTCTGTGCCTGGCGACTGGCAAGGGCATCATCACAGTCGCCTGTCCATCTGTCACTCAAAAGACAGAGCAGCCCGAGCAGCAGTACTCCATTCGGCCACTGGGGCTGCTCAGTTTTCTTTTTACTGTGAGTTACATGACGCATAGGTATTTCTCCCAATTTTTTAGGGGGGAAAAAGTGCGTCTTATGGAGCGGAAAATACGGTATCTACATTTAATTTGTGTACAGAGTTACATGACCGCGCAATTGTCAGTTAACCACTTAAGGACCGCCACATGTACATTTACGTCGGCAGAATGGCACCGACAGGCACATCAACGTATATATACGTTGGTGCCTTGGGGGGGTTCGGGGGTCCCCGTACATGCGGCGGTCCGCGCGGCTGTAGGAGCGATCCCAGCCAATGCGCGCGCCCGCCCGCCCTGTCACTTCCTCCTCCTGTGTAAACACAGGAAGGAGGAAGCGATGTGATCTCTCCCTCTGCGTTTTTTTCAACCACCGCTGAGGAGAGATCACAACACAGTAAGTCCTGCACTAACACTACACTGCACTAACACTACACATAGTCACACTTAACCCCCCCGATCGCCCCCCTCCCCCTGTCACAGTGTCACTGAATGCAGTAATCATACATGTATGATTACTGTATTTAGTGTCAATGTGACAGTCAGTTAGTGTTAGGTCCTGGGTAGCCCCTGTACCCCCCCTAATAAAGTTTTAACCCTTTGATCACCGCCCTAGTTAACCCTTTCACTCCCTATTGCCAGCATCACTAAACGATCATTTTTCTGATCGCTGTTTTAGTGTCGCTGTTCCCGCTAGGTAGCTAATTTTTTTTTTATTGCGATTTTTTTTTTACTAAAGACATGTGGCTAAATAAATTTTGGCCTAAATGTTTGACTAAAATTTAGTTTATTGATTTTTCTTATAACAAAAAGTAAAAAATATTGATTTTTTTTCAAAAATGTCGCTATATTTTTGTATATAGCACAAAAAATAAAAATCGCAGAGGCGATCAAATACCACCAAAAGAAAGCTCTATTTGTGGGAAGAAAAGGACGCAAATTTTGTTTGGGAGCCACGTCCCACGACCGCGCAATTGTTTGTTAAAGCGACGCAGTGCCGAATCGCAAAAACCCCTTGGGTCATTTGGCAGCATATTGGTCCGGGTCTTAAGTGGTTAAAGTAACACAGTGCTAAAAAGCAAAAAATGGCCAGATCATGAAGGGAGTTACATTTTCCAGAGAGCAAGGGCTTATTAACAGTTTGGTTTTATTTCTCCATACAAGTCAATGTGAATGCATCACAAGCTCGTGGTAAGTGCATCACAAACGTACACCAAATCATCTCAAACACCTCTGTATGCTATATTTAGATTTCCTAATAATCACACCATATACAGATAAAGATGACTCAGGCTGTTGACCTCTATACTTCTAACTGTAGAGCCAAAATGTTACTTGTTAGTTCAACTAGTTTTATCAACCATGGAAATCTTGCAAACAAAATGACAAATATTTGGCTGGAGTTACACTTTAGCAGAACTAATTGTATACGAATCCGGTGATATTTTTTATTGTTGCCCAATCAATATTTTTTGTTTCATTTTAGTAAATTTAATGATAGGTTACTAAACTGTGTCAGGATTGCAGGGTGTAAGGCTAGCTTTCTTTTTTCTTTATTTTTATCCTTTTGGGTAATATAGGCGGCTGGGCAATATATAGGAACAGTACAACACCGCTTAGTATTGTAGTGTACTTCGCAGCACAGGATTGTGAAATATAGGCAGCTGCTGTATGTCTCTGCTTTCAGAAAGGTTAGATCCATTTTTATGCTCATCTGCCTCTGAAGGCACACTTAGGTATCTGTGTGTGTTTAGCTGCTCTATAAGCCAAATCATAGCTTCCATTTAGGTAGTTATTAGGCCCAGAACTGCTGTGTTGTGTATATGAACAAAGCCCTCTTTGGTTTAAAATCCTGTTGAAGTTTGCATTTTATAGCAGCAGAAAGTGTTATTTCAACGATTTTATTTTGTTTCTCTGCAGCTGACTATGCTATAAAAGCTATTTACAAGGTAAACAGGTCAGGAGAGGAACAAGTCTCACATTAGTTTTAATACAGAGAGAAAGGCTTCAGATGGATCAAAATATGTCTCTTCTTTTATCGTAAATGCCTTTGTCATGCATATTTATCTGCTCAATGTATACACTTGCAGTTTTGCTTTAAAACAAATCCCTTTTCAGGTCCTACACATGTATTGCAAAGCGTTATCAAACTTTTTATCAGAATTCAGCCTTTGCTGTGGAAGTAAAGATTGTTCGGTGAGGATAAGGACTTGATATAGCTTGTCATTCAGTGAAGTAAACCACCCACATGGCTGTTTCCTTCACTAGTGGTTCATGTGTCTTGCATAAACAGGAAGAGGTGACATCTATATCAGGATTTCAGGCAGTTCTGTCATTAGATATATTCCAATGCGTTCGTAAGTACTTTTTTTATGCTGCAGTCAAAATTTAGACTTAGAGGAACTTGACTCAGCTGTGGAAACATTTAAAGTCAGCAGCTACAAGTACTGTAGCCTCTGACTTTGGAAACCCACATACTTACCAGCCAATGAAGTCCAGTGCTGTTTTCCATGCACCCAGTGCACCCAGGGCTTCTGATTCTATGTGCCACCATTTGGTTTTAGGGAGGCGGCTGTTACTTCAAATAACCCCTGCTTCACAAGCGTGAGATTGAGACTGCAGGAATACTGGTCCTATAGTTTCCTGGGGTGTGCGATACTCAGAGGCGGCTCTAGGCTTTGAGTCCTTAGGGGTAACTTAGACATGAGGCCCCACTCATGCCCGTAATGGAAGAAATTAAAGCAATAAAAATTAACTGCCTAAATTGCATATATTAAGAGCCTTAAAGTGCTGGTGTCAGCTCACTATTTCTCAGCACTGGCGTCAGCGTGTTCTCAGTGCTTGTGTCAGGGTACTTTTTCCCAGGGGAGATGATGGGGAGCTCTGGGGGGCAGGGACCATGGGGGGCGGAGCTCTGGATGGGGAGGACTCTGAGCTGAGCGGCGCTGCATGGGGAAGGATCGAGGGACACGGAGAAGTGGGTGACCCGCCAAACACACAAGCAGGGCAAGTGACACAGAGCAGCCAGTGCGGTAGAGGCGGGAGATTTGCTACTCACCCCGTCCTCCAGCCACCCAGGCGCTGCTATTCCTACCCTACTCTAGCTCTTTAATTCTGCAAATTATGTGGTCGTGAAGCCCCTGTGGGTGCGAAGCCTTAGGCGACCGCCTAATTTGCCTAATTAGAGAGCTGCCTCTGGTGATACTATTCCAGGATCCAGGGAAGGATGGTAGGGGCGGCAGGAATGTCACCCTAACCTAGTCGAAAAATTAAGAAGTGGGGGTATAAAAAATATATAAAATATTTGCGCTCCAAAAAAGCAGCCAGGTGGGGGTTGAGAGAAGGATGTATTTTATTTTTGGGTAACGGTCAGCCAAAACCTTTTTCTAGTTCTTGATAGAGTGGGGAAAGGTAAAGATTTCTGTTTTTTATTGCTGACCGTATCCATGCTGGGGACAGTCATACCCATACCCACCTATGGTTCAGGTGATTGTTGCCTTTAGGACAGATACTGAGTGAAAGCCTAAAAGGGAAAAACAACAGGTTCATTTAATGCTTGTCTTCAGCTGCTTATACCTAAATCCTTTCACTCCCCTTCATTCTGTCCACTTGGGAAAGCAAAGTGACGTATGCATAGCTTATAGCTATGGGGAACCATGTGGCACACTCGCCTTCCTTGAGTGTGAGAGTGTTGTTGCTTTCTGGTTGGTTGTCATGTGGGGGATGGGAGAAGGACCTCAACCCTGTGCAAGCTCTAAATCAATATATAGATTACACAGGGACTCTTTTCCCTTAATCCATTGGGTGATTGCAGGGGTGAGGAAATCAAGGGTCAAGGGAATATCGGTGTCAGTGTTAAAGCTCAATTTTTTGCTTTGGCTTAGATCAGGCATGTCCAAAGTCTGGCCCGTGGGCCAACTGCGGCCCTCGTTCCGGTTTAATGTGGCCCATCTGTTAGCTTGGATATACTTATCTTTTGTTGCCCCCAGGGCCACAAAAGATATATACTGTATTTATCAGTGGTGCCTCGGAGGGGTCAGGGAGGGGGTGGGATGTGCGCAATCAGATTACATACAGCAGAATCTCCTGTTTACTCTGCGGCATCTGTAATTGGAAGTCCTGTCTCCTGGGCTGCTATTGGATGACTGCTCGTCTATCATAGGAGGTGGGACTTTGTATTAAAGAGGCCGCATGTAAACAGGAGATTTTCCTATATATAATCTGTTGGCTGTCGTCACCCGCCACCCTGCCTGTCCCCCTCCAATTCTGCAGATGGGCATCAATCAGGCTGCACTGACGTCAATGGTGAGGCTGCACTGATGTCAATGGTGAGGCTGCAGATGGGCACTGATTAGGCTGCATTGATGGGTACTGACCCCTATTTTGCTTCACAGATTATTTAAAACATACTTTTTTTTTTCCTTAAACGTCCCTCTTAAAGTGAAGGTGCGTGTTATACGCTGATAAATATGGTATATCCAAATAACACGCCCCAGCTCATCTCTTTACCACACACAGCCACAAAGGCAGGAGAATTCTTGTTGGGCAGTGTATTAGTGCTTTCTGCATTTTAATGGTTCAAAGAATGTCAGGCAAAATGGTCGGCCCCCACACATGTTCACTTCATCAAATCTGGCCCTCTTTAAAAAAAGTTTGGACACCCCTGGCTTAGATTGACAAAACACAGATTCACTTTAAACCAACCACCTTTGAGAAGTTATCTTTAAAGGCGCTGTATAAAATAAAGTTATGATTATTATTTTTAACATCCTGTTGTTGCTGGTCCGCTTTTTTAAATAAAAAAATGTTAATAGCTTATTTGACTACACAGTTTTGTAATGGAATGGTTTGTATTTTGTACCTTTATACTTGTTGACTTAGAAATCTCCTGCTGTGTTTTCAGCTTGTGTGTCGTCTGACGTCTGTTTTTTTTGCATTTTTTTTTTTTGTGAATAGCTTGTTTCTCATTAAATTTCAAAATGAAACCTGTAAAAAAAATGTCCTGAATACGACTACCTTGAAAGCATTGCAGAATCATTACGAAGCTCTCACTCCAATAACATAATAAAGGCTACTTTACTGCTATTATGAACAGACACCTGCTGACTAGGAAATGAGTGTCTTCAGCCTTTCAAAACAATAGCTTGTAAAGGGGATAGATCAGAAAGGGGGAGGAGAGAGGAAGCCATAGGGGGGTTCTTGGTGCTTGCAGAAAGTAATTGTAGTCAGCTAGTTTACATGAAAACCAAGATTACAATGTCACCCCCATATACATCACTGCAGGTTGAGATATTCTCGTTTACCTCATGCCAGGACACTCAAGATTATTTCTGTTTAAACAAATAGTAATCTGCTTGTTCATCAGGAAGTTCACATGCACAATTCTCTTCCTCCTGCTTTTGTTTAATGAAATTTTATTTCCAGATAGGTGCTCTGTCACACTTTAATCTTCTCTGACAGCGTTAAGGTTGTCAGGAGCATAAAAAACAGAATGATTTTAACAAAATCCGCTTTGTGCACATGCAGAGGAAGTCTTTAAAGTAGATCTGTAATGAGAGAAATGTAGGCAATGTCTTTGATGACTTATTTTTGAGAATGCTAGTTGCCTGGCTGGAATGCTGACTTGTTGGCTTCAGTACTCTCTTGAGTTACCAGCCTGGTGTTCCGTCAGATTAGGCGACCCGTCAGAATTTGTAACGGAAATGACATTTCATCGCCGGCTTCTTGCTACACCCCACACTCCTCCACAGTAAGGATACACAGAGAATGCTTGTTGCAGTGACCTAAAGTATTGAGGGTGGATTGTTAGCAGGACAGTTAAGCAACCAGCACTATTGTTTTTTCTATATTATTTTATTTTGTTTTAAATAGAAGAGATAAGGGTAGAACCTCTGCCAAGTTTTACTGTGTCCCTGCTGGGGTGTTACACCTTCTTTCACATGTTCCTCTTGAGTTTTGTTACATTTACAGATAGGCCTCATTTACATCATTCCTGGCTGTACGCCGCACCAGATCAGTGTTCTGTTTGGCCAGAAGTTTTTTATTAACTTCTGCCACTGAACCCCTATAAATCAATGACAGCCTGACAGGCTTTTCAGCTGTCTACATGTAATCTCACATGGAGTGTTCACCACCAGTTAGGGACAGATGAACAGCTCTAAACACAAGCAGTCTGCATGCAGGGCTATAAGACCATGCCCAGATGTTTGTAGGCACTCCTTGAGTGATCTGTGTGGTGTACGGCCATAAACAGCCAAGTGAATAAACCCTAATGCCGTGTACACATGATCAGATTTTCCGTTGGAAAAACCTTGGATATTTTTTCCGACGGAATTCCGCTCAAGCTTGGCTTGCATACACACGGTCACACAAAAGTCACACAAAAGTTCTCTGAACTTTCGTCCGCCAAGAACGTGGTGACGTACAACACTACAACGAGCCGAGAAAATTAAGTTCGGTGCTTCCGAATGTGTCATGTGTCAAATTGTTTCCGGGCATGCGTTGGAATTTTGCGCGTCGGAATTGCTACAGACGATCAGAGTTTCCCATAGGAATTTTTGCCGTCCGAAAATGTAAGAACCAGCTCTTAAATCTTTTGTTGGTGGAAATTCCGACAGCAAAAGTCTGATGGAGCAAACACGGAATTTCCGTTCAAAAGCTCCCATCGGACTTTTGCTGTTGGAATTTCCGATCGTGTGTACAGGGCATAAGTGATTGGAAATTTACAATGTTATGGTTGTCTTAAAAAGAAATAGTGAACTAATTCAATGGAGACACCTGATGAAAACTATGTCAGTGGAAATTTGTTTTTGTACTCTTATGCATATACAAACTCTTAAAGAATTCTTGTAGCTAGCATGAATTCTGCAAATTGTACTTGTGTTGCCATGGAGATTTGCAAAACCACTTTGTCTATAGCAACAATTTTCAAACCCAGTCAGTGGTGTACCATCATCACTAACTTTTACTGGTAAATATAACTGGATATCCTGACTCCTACCAGGAAATTGTCACAGACACATCCAACAAAACATACTACTTCTAGTCACTGCTACTAGTAGGTGACACTAGACATTAGTTTATAAGACCCCACAAAGTTTTTGTTAACAAAAGCCCTGATTACCCCCAGATGTGTACCCCATGATGGTCATCCCACAGCTTGGGAAACACTGTTCTATAAATTGGGGTACATAATGGGGTTGCTTTGATAACACTGGAGAGTGTAAAATCTTGTGCAGCTGTGCATGGTAGCCAATCGGCTTCTACCTACAACTTGTTCAATGAAGCTTTGACAATAAACTTTAGAAGCTGATTGGTTTCTCTGCAGAGTTGCACCAGATTTTGCACTCTTCAATTTTAGTAAATCAACTCCAATGTCTGGATATAGTGTAGAAATGTGTATCTACATTCCCTTCATGATAGCAATCAAGCATGTCTTATTCAGACACAGTAAATCTTTTAAGGCTGGGCTCACACTTGTCCAGTGCGAATTGTATGTCAGATTTCACTGCGAATAAACAAAATTTGTTCAGCGGTTCATGTGCGTTTTTGATGCAGTTGTGATTTGCAAGACTCAGGATTTTTGTCACAGCTGTGTTTTCAGTGCTGGTCAATATATAGTAGATAAAGGATGTCAACTCCTGTAGTAGGAGAGCAATCTGTGCTGAAATCCTGAACTGAATCCTGAACACAACTGAACACATGTGGAATTCAGAAACGTTCCTATAGAACTCAAGGAGCCTGGAATTCGCACCTGAACTGCAGCACACCACCGTTTTTAGAAAACACACAGGACTGTTTTAATATTTGCACTGCGGATCACTGCATATATGTTATTTCTCATGTCATGGATATTGGATGTGGTTCAAAATGCATCGTATTCGCATATATGTGAACCAAACCTTAGAGTCTGCATAAATGAATGGATGGTATTATTGGCCTTCTTCACCACTGTTTGAATAAAGAACTACGCGGTGCTGATTTACTAATGGAATGACTGTTTGTTTACCAAAGTGAATGTTAACTTAGCTTAGTGAGTAGGATGACGCTAAAATCAATCATTTACATGCAAGAAATGTTTTATTCCCTTTTACATGATTGGGTATTCAAAGTGAATACAGCTTCCCCTTATTTACTACATACACTTTGCTAAGTGAACAGTCTCTACTCAAGCCTGTTAAAATGAGTGTGATTGCTGTTTTCCTAATTTAGATTCCAGGGAGACTGAACATCCATTTTTTACAGAGGCTGGCAACAAAAAAAAAAGCCTGGCTCTATTGTTTTCAGCACACTTCTAGAAATTTTGAAAGTGGAGGTTTATGACAGTAAAGTAATGTTTGTGCGTCTAAGCCTTGAGCTGGCAAACATTCCAGCACACCACCTGATTACCAGCTATTTTCACAGCAAGTAAGGAAATGTTATATGTGAAAACACCTCTCGGGCAATGTGTCTTGTGATATGTTCTCACTGCAGCTTAAAAAGCCTTCACTTGCAATGCGTAGTGTCAAGAATCCCACTTGCGTGTCTTGTAATATTATTCCAGTTACAAATGTGCAATACATAGAAAACTGTTATGTTATAAAGCCCCTGGATTACTTCTATCTTGTGTTTTGCTGTTGTTCAAATGATTTGTCATTGGTGATAAATATGGGTTTGTACGTATATATATATATATATATATATATATATATATATATATATATATATATATATAAAAAAGATAAATCGTAGCAGTATCAGCCTGACTTGTGGGTTCTATTAAGGTTAGGACTTGCCATAAACAATATTTGGGATTTGACAAGGAGTGGTGACCGAGGGTGTGTGGCCTGACTGAAGTCCAGGCTGAGGTTGCCACTCTCTCCATCACTTTAGGACATCTAGATGTGTGACTTCTGGGTTCTACCCCATTTTTCTTCAATGCTCTACAGCAGTGGTTCTCAACCTGTCTAGTGCCGTGACCCCTTGATAAAATTTCCCAAGTTGTGGGCACCCCTAACGGTAAAATTATTTTCCTATCGTGGGTTGTCAGCACCCAAGGTAAGACAAGTAATTTGCGTCCCTAACCCACGGACATTTAGCGCTCCCTCAGTCCCTTCCACTCATACCGTGTTAAAACCCCTTATGGTATATTTTAGGATGTATCACTCTCTCTTTGTTCTCCTTTCTTTCCCTTTTATCTCTCTCTATCCTAATTTCTTGTTTGTTATCCCCATCTCTCTCTAGACGTCTTTCTTGTTCTTTCTCTTATTCTTTCTCACCCTTTTTCTCTGTTCCTCCCCCTCTTTTCCTCTCCCTTCCATGAATTCTTATTATTTGTATTCCTTCTCTTACTCCTTGGTGGGGGATGGGATCAGTGGAAATGCTGGGGGGAGTTCTGATCAGCCAACTTAGGTGCTCTTGATCAAGGTCATCTGATGATCTGAGAACTGTAGTGGGGACTTTTAAAACCAACTCTAATCACAGATAGTGCTACTCACTGTGTCTCCGACTTTGTGATTTCTCGTAGCAGTGACACCTATGCTGAAAATAGCAGATAGGGTCTCCTCCAACCCCTCCCACTTCACATTCCTCACCAGTCAGCTGAGCTCTAGTCTATTCCCCCCAGCTATGCCATGAACTGAATGGGTGGCTGTGAAGAGGCTGACTGGGTGGCCGCAGGCTTCAGGAACAGCCCAGGTTTTTGTGACCCCTGGCAAATCCTGACTCCCAGGTTGAGAACCACTGCTCTACAGGAACCAGGATGGGTTCCATCCCCTGTCAGCACTTTAGCAGCAGCTGTGGAAGCATTGACTACATACCCTCTTGTCACCACTGAGTCTGAGCGGTACACACATTTCCTAGCTCACAGTGGTGACCGAGGTATTTCTTTATACACAGACAGGGAAAAATATATTTACTACATGAACTGCTGTCCTTCCATTCTGACATAATTTCTCTATTAGATTGTGCTTGTAAAAGTGCTTATACACAAAAATAGAGCTTTTCCTGACAAGTGCAGCGCTTGCTTATGAGTGTTTGTTGCTTCTCGACAGATGAAGCTAAGCAGAAACCCACGTATACATGACTGGTTTCTTTAATGCATATGTTATCAGCACATATGTTTCTTTGCAGGTCATTACCTACATTGCACAATTTAGTATGATAGCAAAGCTAATTTTCCAGGCAGTCATCTGAGTCATTGACATAACTTTTCACAAAATTGGAGCTCATTGACCTGGCCTTGGGGAACTTGTAGAGATCAGTGCTGTGCTTGTACTTGATTTTTGCCTCATTGTGGCTTGAAAGCTTTAGCCTGCTTGCTTTTTCACTTACAGGGTCACAATGTTCATGTAAATCATGAGAACAAAAAGTTTTTCTACCAAATGCTTGCTGAGTGAAATCTGAAATTGCTACATAATTTTACACCAACACATTCTCCCTTGGGAATTGTTTGTCCCTTACTGGAATGTTATTCCTCACTGATACAGACATGAACTGTTTTACTGACCTCTGTGCTTATTTATGAAGACTGAAATTATATTAAAAAAGAGGGGAAAAGTACATCTTGTCCCTAGCAGACAATTAGATTTAATCTTTAAAGTGGACCTGAAGTCAAAAGTGAACATTTAGAAGTGGTGATTTAATTGTGCCTAAACGGTGTCCTAAAAGGATTTACCATTTTTGCAGAAATCCTGAAAAATAGCAGTGCACCTTTTGATATGTGAGGGTAGCATACCTGAGCCCACAGAGTCATTGCTTTATATTGGAAGTGTGAGATCTAGAGCACTGCTGCCATTGACTGCTAGTCCCAGGAGGTTTGGTGATGTCCCTGTTGTGCTGCTCATTGCTCTCCATTCTGGAGGCTCTGGCATTAGGAAGCAAAGCCCTGCCTTTACCAAGGTGGCTGTATTCACGAAGAGACATGATCTTTGTCCTCTGTTTACCCTATTTTAGCACAGTTTCCACAGATCAGTTCCTTTTTTGGAAATAACATACAGGAAATGGTTTTGAGGCTATATTAGATAATTAATTCCTTGGCCCTTTTTTGCTGTAAACTAAGTGCTATAATACACTCAACGTCATATGATTCTGCAAAGTCTTTGATGTTTGCTGTTTCCAAATGTTGTAAAAGCAATGAGTATGTTCTGTACCTGCAAATTATTTTACCCCCAGGTTAGTCACAGGTAATTATGCAAGCCTTATTAATAGCATCTTTCTGTATCTGCAGAGCTGTATCACATATCTCTCACATACGTCACACACCTTCCTCTTGTCTCTATCTGATTTCGGCTTGGTGAATTCTAAAGCTCAATAGTTTTTAGCTGTGGGTTTCAGTATTTAGGAATTTAGGATAATTTATTAAATAAAGCTGACAATCGTTTCAACATGTTTAAAGCTGACATTTGGGTCCACAAATGCAAGGCTATTACAAAATCATACCTAGAATGATGTATGTAATGGTTGTACAAGCAGGTAAAATAGTAACTTTCTGATGATGAAAACTACAGGTTTTCTTTAATTTCTGGAGCTGATGGCCTGTCACTGCTGCTACTTTTGTAATCTGTGGATTAGTGGCCAGCCCTCTTTTGTGTAGTTCAACACAGCCACAATGTGTGCACGCATTGTCCATATATCTACCCATCTCAAGTTTTTTTTTACGTGGTGGCCACCTGTAGGGGATGATGGGAATGTAGTTTACACAGGGCTTGTCAGCAACATGTAATATAGGGCGTTCACTCTGGCTACATTTCTGGGAGAATACAATAAGGGATAACAATTACAGTCAGTCAGGTTGAAAAAAAGACACCAATAAAAAGAAAAGTCAGATTGTGGGCATAGGGTCGGACACAGTAGAGGTTCCTGAGGGTTGTGTGAAGGAATACGAGATTTTAAGGAGTGGGGATGAAAGTATTTTAGCTTTGGTAGATGAAGCACACAAGTCCTGGGCAGGTAAGCTGTGTGTACATATGTGTGTATGCATTTAATATCTTAATTTTTGTGTTGGCTGGAATCCTATTGGCTGCCATGGGCAAAATCCCCATTTTCTTTTCCTCTAGTTAATTTATCCATTTTATGCTGAAGAAACTAAACCAGCGTATCTGCATTCCTCTAATTTTGGTTACAGTTCATAATTACACTCCAGGTGACTGCTGATTTTGTATTAAATGTTTGTGCGCTGCAATAATGATATTTGTAAATTTTATGTAAATACCTAATTATCTATCTAAAATGGGGATACAAAATATTAGCAGCACAGTGTGTTTATACAGCATTACCATACTTTAATTTCCCACTGGCAAACGTTCAGGGGACACAGGCATTGCCTATGAACACAAAGATAATTATTGAAGAGACTGAGAGATGTCCAAGCTAAGTGCTGTAATCTAGGTATTATGATAAGGGTTTAACATAGTTGTCATGATTACAAGGTCTGTTGCCTTAAATATTGTGTCACTCTGTGTTGCTTTTATATCATTTCTCAGCCTCCGTATTCCCACTCCATATAAGCAGGATATCTATCCAGTAACAGGATGTGGAAATGTGGTTTGGTCACAGTGTGTACACTAGCATTTGAACAGAGTTTTTTTTTCAGAAAGGCTTTCAAAATACTTTAGGGCTGTTTTGAAACAACATTCTAATATACTTCTAAAGTTTCTTTAGAGAATCACAATAGTATATATTTTCAGAACATCACTGAAAAAAAATGTGTGTGTGTATATATATATATATATATATATATATATATATATATATTTAACATGGACGTTATTTAAATAAATAGGTTACAAATGTTTCCTACTACTACTGCTTTTAACAGAAAGGAAAGTTTTAAAGTTCAAAATACACCATTATTACTATAGCCGGATTAAAAGCTGAACTTTGTAGTTCTTTTCCTGTAGCGCCTACTTTTTGTGTGAAATGTCAGCTACAAAATGTTTGCTCTTTTTTAAAACATCAAATTCCATGTCAAAAGCTGTTATAGTGAACTGCATATGACCATTAAGAATAAAGAATCTATGGAGCATTGTGGTGCCAGCAAAAACTGTCAAAAGAGGGCATGTTCTGCACTGGGCTGTTCGAATTCTTAAATATCTGCCCGGGTGATTGCAAATAAAAAGGGGACCCCAAAGTGTATCTATCAAAGAGAACAAAAGTTACATTTTGCAACTTACAGAACTTAGATGTGATGGCTGCAGTTTTTTTCTTTATTTCCTTTATTTTCATTTAGCCCCATAATACCCTTTATGTTAAAGGATAACTTACTGTGCTTTTTCTGTGGCGGAGCAGCATTTTTACCCTGGGGCAGGAAATGTGTAACATGTGGGGAGGTGTTTTATAGTTTAAAGAGCTAAGTACACTGTTTATTAATAACAATCAGCACAGGCAATGCACACATGAAGTTGTTAGCATATGTACAGTGTGCAGGAAGGTATCATTTTACAAGATTCTGGCAGGATCGGAAGTTTTTTTTGCATTTATTAAACAGATATAACAAAACAAAATATATGTGCAGGTAAGGATTGGAACCTACAAGAATATACTTCTTTTGTAATGAAGACCCTGCCAGAGGGCATAGCTTTGCTGTATTGCCCCCCTTTCCTTCCACTTAAAGTGGTTCTGAAGTCAGAAGTTTTTTTTAAATCTTAATGCATACTATGCAGGCTGTCTGGGACTCTCTCTCCTCATTGGCTGAGACAGCAGCGGGGCACCATTGGCTCCCACTGCTGTCAATCAAAGTGAGTAAGCCAATGAGGAGAGAGAGGGGATAGGGTCGAGCCGTAGCTCTGTGTCTGAATGGACACAGGGAGCAGTGGCTCAGCTCAGGTAAATATATAAACAAAAAAACCTGTGCGCTGCCATAAAAATGGGATGAAACAAAAGAGTTAAACTGTGTTAATCTGGCAGCTGCTGCAATCACCGAATGTGTTCCTCACAGATATATAAATTAAAGAGTGCTGCACTGCTGTGATATACCAGTGTGTGCAATGAAGAATTCTTTCTATACATCCAAAAAGTGAGAAGAAAAAAACTTTTTGAAAAAAGTACTAATACTCATAAAAAACTCCAATAATATCCAGTGATGCTAAATAAATACAATAAATGTCCAGTGCTGAAAAGTCCAAACAACGCTGTTAGGTAATGGTGTATTGAAAATGTTCAGCCAGTGAAATATTCCACTCGCTGTGTGTCTTTTGAGAAATGAACCTGCACCTCCTCACCTGTAGATGGTGTTAGTAATGCACCAGTATCCATGACAATACACACCTGTTATACCTGAAATCATAGCCAGTATATCTATAAGACAGCCACAAGTTCCCTGATGATACATGATGGTTAGTGATGATACACGTGGGAGGATGTGATGTCATAGATGAGCTACGAGGAGTAACGGCAAGTCTTTAATCAGTTTGTGCCAGATCCTATATTGGAATGCTACTTTACAAATGTTTTTAATGTGAGTGCAATACATAGTTTTAATAATAATTTATAATCTTTAGAGCTTTTACATACTGTATACACTATGGTAGTTTCTCTGTGATTATGAGCTCTGTCTAGAGATTACTACGGGGATATCCATAAGAATAACTGGATAAGAAGAGAGGAGCGGCAACCGTTCTTAAAGGAGTCTACACATCTGATTACTCCTGACATTGGGGAACAGGCATTTTCTAGACCTATAACATAGATCTAGGCAACATGTATGGGGCCACTCTTATATTTTCACTAGCTGGTGGAGCACCGGAGAAGATACAGCAAGCACTTACAGCACTAGGATATGGGTTCTAAACACTAGTGGAATATTGTATGTAAATTATGACACACTGGTATATCACAGCTACATAGCACTCTTTATTTATATATTTAGCTCAGGTGCCCCTATAGCAAGCTGCTGGTTCTGGGGGCACTCAACTGGAGGGAGGGACAAGGAGAGGGAATGAGGGACCAGAGAAGAGGAGAATCTGGGCTGCTCTGTGCACCTGCAACAGAGCAGATAAGTATAACACGTTTATTATTTTTAAACAAAAAAAGCCAAGCCTTTAAGTAATACTAACGTTTTTTTTTCTCTTTAAAAACAATAATCATATTATACTTACCAGCTCTGTGAAATGATTTTGCACAGAACAGCCCGGATCCTCCTCTTATCAGGTCCCTCTTTGGTGCTCCTGGCCCCTCCCTCCTGGCAAGTGCTCTCACACGGTTCGGAACCACCCCCTCTCTCCTGATTGGCTAACTGAGTTTGATTGCCAGCAGTGGGAGGCACATCGCTACACACAGAAGGTTTTTTATCTTAATGCATAGAATAAAAAATATTCTGCCTTTACAACCACTCACCACATAAGTATTGATATTACCAGACTTTTGGGCAGAATGCCATGCATAAGGCAAAGTTAGCATATCGTTTTATTTCCAATAAGAGTTAAAAGTATTTTATACTGGAACTTGCTTTGTATATTGGGGTTGAGAAAAAGAGAATGTTCATTTAGCTTAGTGAGTAAGACCCAATCAGGTGTAAGGGAAAGGGTTTTTGCTTGCATGTAATTGGTACGATTGAAGTGAATGCAGCTTCACTTTATTCAATAAGCGAAGCAAACAGTATCCAATCCTTTAATGTGTTTGATTTGCATATCCAGATAAATGTGCATTCATCAACAAGATTATGTATGTTCACCAGTCTGTTGGTTATACTAATGATTGTAAATACTAATATGGACATAAAAAAAAAAACATAAGGTAAAATGCCCTAAGGGTCCCTTCAGATGTGTGTTCTGATCAGTTTTTCAGGTGGATCTGAACGAAAGCTCTGAGCAGACAGATGTAAATGAATGTGCATCTGTTTAATCCTGACTACTTTAGAGTCCATCAAGGTAAAAAAAAAAAGGACGGATTGGAGGTAAAGGGATGTAAATGGATGCACATATGTTTACAACCTCCTGACTGCCTGCCTATAGACCTAACATGGGTTCATTACAAGATACAGGAAAAATGTGACCATGGCTGATCCGAGCGACTGCCACTCATCCAAAAGGACCCTAAGTAATCAATTCATTAAATTGTCCTCATCACTTGACCTGCCTTCAGTATATATATTTTTTTTTAAATAACAGGTTTGTTTTAATTCCAGATGCACTGTTTTCAGGGCTGTTGTTGTCATGGTTAATGAAGTATACTCTTTCATGCTGCTGATATTGCTGATTACTAATGACATATATGCCTAAGCGTCAAAATCTGAGGAGAGAAAAAGCGCTATCACTTCTAACACTTATCAGCATATCTTAACCTCTGAAACTTAACTTAAAACTGGATTTGAGGTGTTAATTGGGTGAGTTAGAACACCCTCACTTCATGATACCAGTGTGCGTTGGAAGTGGCATGTGTATTCATTTATAGCACTAAATATCAAATGATAAACATTAATGCCACATACACACAATCGGTTTATCCGATGAAAACGGACCGATGGATTTTTTCATCAGATATCCAATGAAGCTGACTTTCATCAGTCTTGCCTACACACCATCAGTTAAAAATCAGAAGTTCAATGCTTCCGAGCATGCGTCGACTTGATTCTGAGCATGTGTGGATTTTTGACCAATGGATTTCCACACAGATGATCGTTTTTTTCTATCGGTTTTTTACCCATCAGAACATGTTAAAACAGGTTCTTTTTTTTTTCACCGATGGGAAAAATAAAAACGATGGGGCCCACACACGATTGGTTTGTCTGATGAAAATGGTCCATCGGACCGTTTTCATCGGACGAACCGATCGTGTGTACAGGGCATTAGGGTGTGTAACAATATTTCACTTTTAAGATGTAATATTACCAAAAAACATGTGTACAGGCACACCCCACTTTTAAGTACACACTGGGGTTTATTTACTATCGCTAGAGAGTAAAAAATCAGGCTCACTTCATATGTACTGTATATACTTTATACACCTCACTGTGCCCATTACAACATCATTGTGCCCATCGCAACCTCACTGTGCCCATTACCTCACTGTGCCCATTACAACCCTACTGTGCCCATTACAACATTACTGTGCCCATTACAACCTCACTGTGCCCATTGCAGCGTACCTGAAATTCTTAACAGGCTGCGCTGCGGGCGTCCATTTTTTAAAACTCTACCAATCATGGACGTTCTTTCATCCTCGGACAAGAGAAGGTCCATGATAAGCGGAACACTGAACACAGTGTCTGCTGGGAAACTGAGTCAGAGAATGAAAGAACGTCCGTGATAGGTTGAAAACTAAACACAGTGTCAAACGTCTATCACGGAACGGGACGGGACCAGGAGGAAGCCGCGAGTTTTAAAAAATTAACGCCCGCAGCCCCTCAGGTACACTGACTAGAGTATAAGCTGCGAGGGGCATTTTCAGCCCTAAAAATGGGCTGAAAAACTTGGCTTATACTCGAGTAAATATGGTATATCTACCTCTCTCTCTCTCTCTCTCTCTCTCTCTCTCTCTCTCTCTCTCTCTCTCTCTCTCTCTCTCTCTATATATATATATATATATATATATATAGAGAGAGAGAGAGAGAGAGAGATACCATTTTATAATGATAATATCAATAATGATATTGATTCTAATCTTTTGCCCTACTCGTCCTTAATTAAACAAGTGTAGCCTTGACTAACAAGTTAAGACTTAAAGCAGAATACCAACATTCCAAGGATAACAAAATAAAAATGAATAGTTTATTAAAAGCCAGCTTTCAATGTAGTATTTACCCTAAATCCAGGGATTTTCACTGCAGTACTTTTTTCAGCCAATGGATGTCCTCAGTTTGTCCTCGGCATCATTTAACCCACTTCTTCTGAGCACAGGTTGTCCTGGACTCTGTCACTCTGCTTTCTCTTCCTATCAGGATGATTGCTGTCATTACTTGAACTAATTGTATTATTGTGCTGCTTCTTCCACCAGCTCTGCTATACAAGGGAAATGTAGGAGGCTGATGCCAGGTCTAATTTAGGTACTTGTCTGCATTATAAAATGCTTTTAATTATGTAATAATTATTACAGTACTGCATTAAATTGTGTATTTTATAACTGACAAGAGTTCCTGTTCAATATCCATTATTAGCCCACCATCCCAAGCTTATATACAGTACAGGGTACTTACCCATTCAACTTTATTGTGAGTCATTGCGCAAGTAAGGCTAGTACTGGCAACAATTGATTCAGGAAAGAAGATCGATTCATCTATGTCTTGCCTAACTTTTACGCAGTGAAAAGTGAATGAGTTTGTTCATCAAGCAGAACTGGTAGATTATTTTCCAGAAGCCTTGTGTGATAAGTCTTCAGTTCTTAGCCTTTCCCTAGAGAAAAGAAAATGAAAACCAGACTTTCACAACAAATACTTACCTAACATCTCACCTCAGAAGTGGAAGTCACAGCAGCAATTAGCACTTGTCATTCCTTTTTAAGATAAACTTCAGAAAGACATAAAAGACACAAATGATTACAGCTCTGTACAGCACTGTACTCATGGATACTTTGTTAAATGTTGTTTTAAATACAAGCAGTGCAAGTTCCTGAATCTGACCTGGTATCAGCCTCTTGCAGTCCCTGAACACCGGAGCTCAGACTGAAAGCTGGAAAAGCAGAGTAAGAAGCAAATTAGTAAAGAAACAACATTTTTATGCTAAAAAGCAGCATGCTGAGAGGAAGAGAGAACAGAGAGATTGCACCTGAGCACTACAAACCAAACGGTATTTAAAGGGATTGTAAAGGATTGTAAAGGCAAAAACTTCTGTGTGCAGCAGCCCCCTTCAGCCCCTCTAATACATACCTTTAGCTTTAATACTTTCTCTATCTAGTGATGTTGCAGGAGTGACTAAGCTGCCCGGGACTCTCCTCTTCATTGGCTAAGACAGCAGCACAGTGCAATTGGCTCCCTCTGCTGTCAATCAAAATCAGTTAGACCTCTAAATGGACACAGGGAGCTGTAACTCGGCTTGGGTGCCCCCTTAGCAAGCTGCTTGCTGTGGGGGTACTCAACCTGGAGCACAGAAAAGGGACCAGAGAAGAGGAGGATCTGGGCTGCTCTGTGCAAAACCTGTAAGTATAACATGTTTGTTATTTAAAAAAAAACAAGATTTTACAATCATTTTAATTTATTTTTAATATTCAAAGCAAACTCCCTATCCACCCATGTCTCTATGCTTTATTTTGCTGGGAAATCACTTTGAAAAAAACAAAAACTAGAATTTCTAGTTGTGGTCATCTTGAGTAAGGGCAGGTGATTCATGTAGCATTTCCTTCCTGGAATCCATCTGCCCTTAGCTCAGGTGTGTATGAAGAAGACCCCTCTTACCCTTCTGAAGACTTCTGAAATGTATGACATCATTTGCCTAGGCATGGAAACCAGGAAGTAACTGAAGAAATGTGAAAAAAAAAAAAGGTTAACCACTTAAGGACCGCCTACTGCACATTTACGTCGGCAGAATGGCAGGGCTGGGCACATCAACGTATATATACGTTGATTTTAGTACCCAGCCGTGGGTCGCGGGCGCGCGCCCGCGACCCGGTCCGAAGCTCCAGGACCGGGACCTCGGGATTCGCGGACCCGATCGCCGCTGGAGTGCGGCGATCCGTCCCTGGAGCGGAAGAACGGGGAGAGCCGTGCTTCTCTGTGGCTTCCCCGTGCTTCTCTGTGGCCGCAGCATCGATCGCGTCATCCCTGTAATAGGGGGACGCGATTGATGACGTCACACCTACAGCCACACCCCCCTACAGTTGTAAACACACACATTAGGTCACACATCCCCTACAGCGCCACCTGTGGTTAACTCCCAAACTGCAACTGTCATTTCCACAGTAAACAATGCAATTTAAATGCATTTTTTGCTGTGAAAATGACAATTGTCCCAAAAATGTGTCAAAATTGTCCGAAGTGTCCGCCATATTGTCGCAGTCACGAAAAAAATCGCTGATCGCCGCTATTAGTAGTAAAAAAAAACAATTAATAAAAATGCAATAAAACTATCCCTTATTTTGTAAACGCTATAAATTTTGCGAAAACCAACCGATAAACGCTTATTGCGATTTTTTTTACCAAAAATACGTAGAAGAATACATATCGGCCTAAACTGAGGAAAAAAAATGTTTTTTTATATATTTTTGGGGGATATTTATTATAGCAAAAAGTAAAAAATATTGCATTTTTTTTTAAATTGTCGCTCTATTTTTGTTAATAGCGCAAATAATAAAAACCGCAGAGGTGATCAAATACCACCAAAAGAAAGCTCTATTTGTGGGGAAAAAAGGACGCCAATCTTGTTTGGGAGCCACGTCGCACGACAGCGTAATTGTCAGTTAAAACGAAGCAGTGCCGAATCGCAAAAATGGGCAAGGTCCTTTACCTGCATTTTGGTCCGGGTCTTAAGTGGTTAATATATGTAAATTCAATATACTTTCCTATCCATTTACTAATGTTAGAAGCATTTGGATTTAAATTGGTGAATGATGACTTTAACTGCAGGAGAGATAACTAAAGTCTTCTTGCCTGACAGACAAGGCTGTTCTCTGTGGCAGAGCTGTGAAAATCTCAGCACTGGCAGTTAAAAAGGCTCCCATAAGCCACATGTTTTTTATTTGGATATATAGCTACCGTACATACTCGAGTATAAGCCAAGTTTTTCAGCACATTAGGTTTATACTGGAGCCAATATGTTTTCCCATTTTTTTGTCTGGTGTGAACTGGCCCTAATGTAAACCTTTACTGTGAGGATATGCTAGATGTTTGGCAGTTACCCTGACCCAGTGCGTTCAATACTATGACTATTGAGCTGGAAGATGCATGCAGAGAAAATCATTGCAAAGTTCTCATCTGCATACTTGTTCCAGGTCAAGTATTGAAGCAAGAGGGTCACCAGAACAGCCAGGTTACTAATATTTTCAAAATGGGAAGTCAGCAAAGGTGGTCTCCATTGTTTCATTTAAGAAAGCATTGCAGGTATTTTACTGCAATCTATATAACTATAACTTAGGTCACTAAAGACAAATCATATGCAAGGGAAAAAAAAGACAAAGCATCCTCTGTGAACTCGGTTGTTCATCCACTAAGTAGATGATTGCTAGCCATTGTTGGCAATATACTAGAATGTCTACATGTGAACTATACACAGTCATTAGCTGTAGCTGATATTAGTGGTGTGATGTCACTCTAACATACTGAACCTGTGCTGCCTTCATTGAACATACAAAGGTTAGGGCAAAGTTTGCATTTTTAATATTATCTCAACCCAATTTGGTCTTTAAAATGAACACCAGTTTATTGGTCTGGCACAATTGGATGTTCTTTAGTAAATCCTCCTTTTCTAAGGTCACAAATAATACTGAGAGAGTCAGCATTGTTTAGTATCTGATATTGATTTTAGATCAACATTTGTCTTTTCTATCCCTTCACTCCAAATGCTAGTAGTCATACCTGTAATGACATATAGTCCTGTATGTTACCATCTGACATTTATCTACGGTGCATCAACACTCACAGAGAATTAGGCCTGAGTTGGCAAAAAGGGCATTTGTGTGAAGCGATCAATAAAATGGAAGCCCTTTGTTTGTGAGATCAATACTGTGTAATGAAGTACGCGTTCTATTTCTCCAGCACAGTTCTCTGTAAGAGACAGAAGTGTATCCTCCGTCTCTCAGATCATATAACAAATGGACATTTACAATACCTCACCTTCCTCTTTATTTCATCTAACAGTTGTAAGCTCATATGGTGAATAGTAACTCTTCCACCACCATGGCATGCAGTGTTTATATGTATAAAGAATTTACAGTAAAACCTTGGTTTGAGAGTAACTTGTAATGGAATGAAAATAATGCGCAACCTAAAAAAATCGCATTAAAAGGCGAGTATAAGGGCTCATTTCCACTGGCATTTTTACAGCCACTTTTCTGAGCGTTTTTTGCAGCTTAAAAACGTCTGTCCATGTTAGTCTATGGCCTCATGCCCACCATGACGTTTTTGAGCTGTAGATGGCTAAGCTCCAAAAAAAACGTGGCACCAGTGCGTTCTGAAGCTCCAGCAATAGAGCTGTAAAAACACCAGACATTAAAAAACGCTCAAAAACTCGCAAAAACGCTCAAAAATGCTGCCGCAGCGTTTTTAAAGCTCCAGCTCCAAAAAAAAAAATGTTTTTATTTTTTTCTAAAATAAACATGGACAGGCGTTTTTAAGCTGTAAAAAACGTTAAGAAAAGTGGCTGTAAAAACGCCAGTGGAAATGAAGCCTAAATGTGTGTGTATATATATATATAAACCATATGGTGACTAGTGAAAACACAAATAAATTGGCGCTCACATACAACAATATGAGCTTAAGTGATGAAAAACAATATATATAAGAATTGCCGCACACTTTCAGCAATATATTCTTAAGTGATCACTTTAAAGCCTAAGAAAAAACAATAAACAAACAAAAACTGCAAAGATTCGATTGGACACAGGAGCAGAGGTACAAATCTTCAGCTTATGCTTCCATCAGGTAAAGATAGATAAATTGGTCACTTACCGACCGGTGGATCTCTGCTACGGAGATCAAATGGGCTCAGCATATAAGGGTTAAATCACCAGGCTCCGAACATGAAGGTTGATTCACAGCAGAAATCCTTCACTCTTAGCGGTCTTTTTCACCTCTCCATGGGATACCACACAATCTTAGGATCAACTGTATCTTTCTCCCAGGACATATACACTATCTCCTGCTAGCAGCTTCAGTGAGATCACATCTAAAAAAAAAAAAAAAATCCTGAGGAGCTGCGGACAGGAGTTTTTAGGCAAGGCCGCTGCTTCGGCCTAGTCAGCAAGGCCAGACGCTGCAGACTAGGCCAAAGCCACGGCCTCGCCTGAAAAACTCTGGCTTGCAGCTCCCCAAGACGGGCGCAGTGTCCATAAAAAACAAACAAAAAAACTTGATTTGAATCATAAATCAAGATTTTTATAAAAAAAATTGCAGATTTTCTTTGAGGGGAGGGGGGGGGGGGATCGCCCAGCCCTAGTTCAAACATTGTTATAGGGATTCTAAAGGCATTATTTTTTATAAAAACACAACAAAAAAGTTGTACTTACCTGCTTTGTGCAATCATTTCCGATTTTCCTCTTCTTCTTTCCCCCCACTGGTCCTCCTGAGTCCTCACCTGGCTACTTGTTATGGGGCACTTGTGTATGCTTTGCTCTTGAGCTTGCTCTGTGCGTCCATTGACACACAGCGCACAGCTGTGCCCTGTCCCCACTTTCTCCTCACTTGCTTTGATTGATTGTAGCAGGAGCCAATAGCTGCCACTGCTGCCTCTCTGTCCACTGAGGAGAGAGAGAGCCACTGTCCTTGTGCACATCACTGGATGGAGATTTGGTTTGGGTAAGTATTTAGGAGGGGCTGCTACATGCAGAAGGTGTTTTACCCTAATGAATAGAATGCGTTTATGTAGAATTAAAGCGTTTGTTATCCCCAAAAAGATAAAAGGTCCTGTTCCTTTAAGCGTTTATTATCCCCAAAAAGATAAAAGGTCCTGTTCCTTTAAAAGCATGAATAACAGCACAGTGCTTGTGCTGTGTAATTTTTTGGCCCCTTCTATCCGCTAAAATACCCGACAGTCTTATGTAGCTTTACTGCTACATGGCGGCCACTCTGTGCAGAATCATATATATATATATATATATATATATATATATATATATATATACATACACACACACGTGATTCTGCATTTCCAGGTAGCTGTGCTTTGATTCATTACAGCACTTGCCAATCACTGGGTCCCGGCCAGTGATTGATTCCCGGCACCGGGCGATTGGCTCTGAGTTTTTACAGAACATAGCTCTGTGAGTGTAAATAGCACAGAGCTGTGTTCAGTGACAGGGGATCTAGTTGGGTTTTTCATTCCCTGCTAAGCAAGGAATGAAAACAACTAGATACTCAGTAAAAACAGCACACACTCAAACACTTGGCTCAAGAAATTGGTCAAAGAAACACCAACTCCACTCAAACACTTGTTAGGCACACATTAGCCCCTTTGATTGCTCTAGATTTTAACCCCTTTCTGCCCAGTGTGATTAGTACAGTGACAGTGTATATTATTAACATTGATCACTGTAATAATGTCACTGGTGATGTCAGTGGCAGTTAGTTCCCACAAAGTGTCAGTTGGTGTCAGATTGGCTAATGTCTGGAGTGGTTAATGTCTGGAAAGCTTATATTGTATCATGTGAGCTACTTTTTTTTTCCCACCGATTCAGACCTACTTAGCTTTGATTTGCTTAGGGAAAGTGTCACACTGGGGTTAAAATTAAAATTTTAGAAAAAGGCCAGGGGAGTATTTTTTCAGAAAGCATTATTGTTTGCTTTTTTCTGGTGGAATTGCATTAGGTTATATTATATGACTATTTTACATTTACCATGTGCTTCGTTAAATTAACTTCTATAGAAGTGCGCTGAGATGAGAATAATGTAATCACTTGTAAATATGTTACTTTCTGCTACTCTGACAGAAGTTGTACAGCGGCAGTAGTGGCTGCGGTTATTGTGTGACATACTGTTCTACTTAATCATGCTAATTAGATACATTCAACAGATTGGCATTAAAGAGAGTAAAAACCTGTAAGTGTATTGTATAAATACATGCCAGGTGTGTAGCAAATACATTCTTGGTGTGGGTGTATTGCATCTTTTACTTCAGAGGCTGAGAAATAAGATTCAATTTGACATGTATAAGAAGGCAGAGCAACTTCAGCCACAGGGAAAAAGACCACCACTGGGGCTCATCTAACCTACATATCTTTTGTAGCAAGCTGAAATGTGTAACAGTAAAGCTGCCATTGTGTTTTGCAGTAGGTCC
The DNA here is from genome assembly GCA_029574335.1 of Rana kukunoris. NCBI lineage: Eukaryota > Metazoa > Chordata > Amphibia > Anura > Ranidae > Rana > Rana kukunoris. The sequence continues at coordinate 350,825,149 of CM056053.1, read as the reverse complement.
GAAAAAGGCCTAGCTGTGTCACAGTTGTGTTTATTGGCCAGTATGTTAAGGTTCCCACAATTTACACAATGCCATACAGTTTCTAAATTTTCCAGTCTTATAACCATAATTACCAGGCACAGAGGGATGAGGAAGACCCTGGTGAATAAAGTATATGATATGGAGGCATAAGAGTTTACAAGAGAGACCAATATGTAAAGCTGTTTTTACAAAATTTTTATGAGTTTTCTTTAAAAACAATCTATTAGCTGTGACCCATTTATTTTTATTTTTTTACATCTAAAACACTGTAAAACAGCCCTTCCCAGCTAGAGTTCAATGGAACCCTAGGGCTCTTCTAGAGGTTGATAGGGGTTCCTTGAGCAATTAACACATTCTACCTCTTAGACAAGAAAATACTAACACTAAAAATAATTTTGGCAATCTGTGAGGAGGATATTTTTGCCCTTGTAAGGAGAATTTTTCCCTCTGACCACCAGTGAAAATGGTAGTGTGTGTGTGTGTGCAGATGTAGGCGGAGATGGAATTACAGTTTGGGTGCACAGGTGAGCTAGAAGGGGACGTGTAGAGGTAAGAAAGGTGGGTGCAAAGATGAACAGAGGAGGCAGGTAGAGTTAAGGGGGTGGAGGGTTGGAGTGGAGAGGATTGGGAAGGTTTGGGGTGCAGAGGTTAGCAGGGGTTTTAGGATGCAAAGGTGTACTGACAGGGTGAATAAACATGTAGGTCACGTGTAGGGCAGCCTATTCATTTCAATGCGCTGCTCTATGCACTCAAAATCACACGGTTCCACAGCATGTCAGCAGACACAAGAGGGTGTCATTAACAATAAATGGCACTGCTGTGTATCTGCTAAAGGGCAGCACCTTTCTGTGGTGTCAGGAAAGCAATTTTGCATGCGTTCCCGACACACACAAATGTGATGTAGACTAAATGTCTGAGGCCTCATACACACGACCGAGGAACTTGTCGGAAAAGACACATCGTTTTCCTCGACAAGTTCCTTGTTAGGCTTGTCGAGAAACTTGACAAGCTGTCTTTGCGTACACACTGTCAAGACCAAATCTCCTCGTTCTCAAACGCGGTGACTTCAACACATACAACAGCAGGGGAAGTTTGATTCCACTGGCACAACCCTTGGGGCTGCTTTTGCTAATCTCATGTTACTGCATGTTAGGTAAAAGTTTGGTAAGAGACATTTGCACTTTTCAGTCTGTTACAGAGTGACAAATGCGCTTTTTCCATTACAAACGCCACTTTCACCAAAGGTGCATGGGTTTCTAAGCATACACACCAACAACGAGGAAATTGAGACTCCCGTGGAGGAAAAAGAGAACTTGCTCTCTTTTTTCCTCGTCAAATTCCTCGACAGTTTACTCGATGAAAAACATACACACGACCGTTCACCTTGGCAAAAAAGCTCTGCCACCAAGTTTCTTGATGGATTCTGCCGAGGAAAACGGTTGTGTGTACGAGGCCTCAGTCACATTGGTGGTCAGTGTAAATCTTCTCATTACATTGGGGCTTGGTGTACAATCCTTTCATTCACACTAGTGGCCAGTGTGAAGGTTCCCCTTACATTAGTGGTCAGTGTAAATCCCTCCTTACATTGGTGGTTACTGTGAATTCTTCTATTACATTAGTTGTCAGTGTAAACCCCTATTACCTTGTTGGTCAGTGGAAACCCCTATTACATTGGTGGTCAGTGTTGAAACTCCTCTTATTGGTAGTCAGTAAAAAAAAAAAAGTATTGCCATTCATCTCACCCTTCCCTCCCCCCAGCACTGCCACTGATCCCAAGAGTTTTAGGATCCCTATGATTTTTCTGTCTATTTATGGGTCCCCTCACCACCCCAGTCCATGGTGTGCAGACAGTGAGGAGAGGATGTGCTGTAACCTCTAGCAACCAATCAGTGAACAGTATTGATGAAGAGCAGAAATTATGTGCTATAACCTCTAGCAACTATCCAGTGAGCTGTAACCTCTAGCAGACAGTCAGTGAGCAGTAATGATACACTGGCAACCAATCTGATTCAGTAAACTGATTTTGAGTCTAGTTGCTATTAGTGATGAGCGGAATACGCCATTATTCGATTTTGCGATATTTCGCGAATATATAGAAGAATATTTGCGAATATTCGTTAATATCGAATATTCGTGATATTTTATCAAAAAAAAAAAAAATTGCGAAATTTCGCTAGTGCGAATGCGAAATTGATTGCGAAATTCTCGTCAACACGCGAAAACGGAGATCATTTCCTGGATTACTAAACTAATAGGCACTAAACACTAACTCTACTTACACAAACTTATATGACTAAACTAAAGCTAATTTATTTTATTTTTTTTATACACAAAACACAGAAGGGCAGAGAACGTATTTGCGAATATTCGTTAATATCGAATATTCGTGATATTTTATCAAAAAAATTTTTTAGCAAAATTTCGCTAGTGCGAATGCGAAATTGATTGCGTAATTCTCGTCAACACGCAAAAACGGAGATCATTTCCTGGATTACTAAACTAATAGGCACTAAACACTAACTCTACTTACACAAACTTATATGACTAAACTAAAGCTAATTTTTTTTTTTATACACAAAACACAGAAGGGTAGAGAACGCATTCGCGAATATTCGTAATACGAATATTCGCATTGCGAATATTCGGCAACATAAAAGGATCGCCTCAGCTACTTGGCCCAGGGTCTCTAATCATACCAGCAATGCTTTTAGACGTCGATGGAGATCACTAGGATGTGATCTGTTTTAAAAATAAATTTGAAAAAATACGAATATTCGCAATAGCGAATATTCACCGCGATATTCGATTTATTCGCGAATACTCGAATATGCAATATTCGTAACGAATATTCGCAATGCGAATATTCGTGAGCAACACTAGTTGCTATGTATTGTATGTCTCGGGTAGGGTTCTCCCCTCATCCCTTTAAACTCAAACACGTATGAATTACACAGGTTCTAATTTAATGCAGACAAGGCACCAAGTGAGTTTAATTACCACCTTAATCAGCCACAGAACCTGTGTAATTAATATGTGTTCGGGTTTAAAGGGATGAGGTGGCAACTCTAATCTCAGAGCAGGTGGTGAGCGAAATTGCATAGAGGGGCCCAAGAAAATGTTTGCCCAGTGTCCAATCAATATTAAAGACAGCAATGGTGATATACATTTCTCCCGCTGGCTCTTACCTCCTTAGTGATATACAAGCCAGTAGGACCCATTGAATGTTGTGCAGATAGAAGAAATTCACACACCTGGAAGTGACATGAGGCTGGTGGGGAGCTGCATTATGACAGCGTTTCAAAGTTCAATCCATAGGAAAGGTAAAGATGTTGTCTTTATATTCTGCAATTTGCTGTTTGTTGTTTTGACCCTGTAGTGACAGGTTTAGTTTAAGCCTGTGTAATGATCAGATGCACAAAATTATGACCCATGAAAAAAAACAAAAACATTTTATTGATTAGCATCCATAAGCTATCTAGGCCAAGGGGCCTCCAGAGGGGAAGAAGAAAGGCAGCAGCAGCAGCAGCATGGTCTGAATTGTGCATGGTTTCTAAAGCAGTGCAAAGGGGATAGAATGTCCATCAATTGTAAATCATTTGGCTCAATACAATACACATTCAGAAACAAGTCCTACCATTACAACTAATGTGTACAAGCACTACTGAGCATGTATATAAACAAAGAATACCATATTTGCGACTTAAGAAGGTTCAAATGGAAGTGGATTATGGATGTGCCATAGGCACAACTGCCATCGCTTGTCCTGTCAGCTTCCATCTGTCACCCTGGCTCTAAACTGGGGGACAATTGTCTGTTGAACTTTTGGAAGACCTTTATGGGTCTTTAGTGCTCCTTTAGGCTAGGTTCATATTTCTGCAATTTGTGTGGATGCGTCTGCGCGGGCACAGCAGCCTATTCATTTGAATGGGCTGCTACACTTGTGGAAAATGCCGGGAAAAGGTCCCTGACCCTTTACCCAAATTAAACCTGCAGGGCAGCGGCACAGAAATGCATGGTTCATGTCTGATCCATGGGGGGTGCTATTAGCAGCGTGTGATATATTACATCTTTATTCCCCCCTTTATGTGAATGCCATGCTTCTTGAATTAAACAGGCAGATGCTTTCGGGAAGGACAGACTTCAACCTACTTTCAATAGAAAACAAGCTCTTGTGATTTTGCTAAATCATTTTGTTAGAAGCATTACTAAGGCCAATTGGTAGCCTGAATTTGTTAAAGGCTGAGCAGTATGTTTCTTGGAATAATGTGGAGGTGCTGGGAATGTATAGGTCTCTTGTCTGCTCTCTGTTGTTTCCCACTGTAATTTCACTGTGAAACAAAATGCGCTAGAGCTTTCCTGGCTTGTCTGCTCCGCTCAGAGATGATCCGTTACGAGTCAGCTATTGTTTCTAAATCTCCTGATGAATGGTCTGGGCCTGCTTTTTAGCATTATGCCTGGAATGCTCTGATTTGCCTCGGCCCTTTGTAGAAACCAGGTCATGTGAAAAATAAAAAGAATGACAAATCTGAGTGAATTCTGCTATGTTGTTTTGGCATTAGTGACGTCATGGAACTTTGTGTTCATCGGCTCTGATGTTTTGCTGAGTGTCCAAAGTAATTGGCAGAATAAAATGTGAATACATAACCAGTTTAGTGAAGGCTTTGTTCTACCTTTTATCCGGTACAGAATTCCAAATATGTTTTGTTTCTTAAGAGAAAAATCCCTCCAAGTGGCTGTTCCAACCAGATGCCCTTGAAAACATAGGCATTAACACGTGTTGCGTAAAGTTGCGTTGCCATGCGTTTGGGATGTTTTGTATTATTGAAGGGCAGCATTTCATTTATTGCAGGCCAAGGCACTCAAAATGCAAGATATAGGAATTTTCCCAAACACATTTTAAAATGTCCTACTGAATACAATTTGTTTTCTCCAGGCTTAATGCACAACAGCACATTTGGTGAAAAATGAGTGTTTGAAACAGTACCAACACCATCCAGTCTTCTAGTCTTATCCTTTCCTGCCACATTCTGACATTTTGCATTTTTAAATTGTACCGAATGTACACAAAAAAAAGGCCTTTGAATTTTAGTTGAGTTCTATACAGCTATAAAGAAAGAAAAACATCTATTGTAACTAGACTGTATTATCATTAAAATGTGTATTTTTATATGCAGAAGGTATACGTATCTGAATTTGCCCTTGTATTAGCTTTCTGTAATTTTCCCACTTTTCCCTATGTCAGTCTGAGATCCAGCTGTGTCAGTTAATTGCCTTCTTCTGATTTGCGCAGTACTTTTAGTCTAAGGCCTCGTACACATGACCGAGGAACTCGTCGGGAAAGACACATCGTTTTCCTCGACGAGTTTCTTGTTAGGCTTGTCGAGAAACTTGACAAGCTGTCTTTGCGTACACACTGTCAAGACCAAATCTCCTCCTTCTCAAACGCGGTGACTTCAATACATACAACAGCAAGGGAAGTTCGATTCCACTGGCACAACCCTTTGGGCTGCTTTTGCTAATCTCATGTTACAGCGTGTTAGGTAAAAGTTTGGTAAGAGACATTTGCACTTTTCAGTCTGTTACAGCGTGACAAATGTGCCATTTCCATTACAAACGCTACTTTTACCGAAGATGCGCAGGCTTCTAAGCATACACACCAACGTGTTTCTCGTCGAAAACTAGCGTGACGAGGAACACGACGAGGAAATTGAGACTCCAGTCGAGGAAAAAGAGAACTTGCTCGACAGTTTTCTCGATGAAAAGCATACACACGACTGGTTTCCTCGGCAAAAAAGCTCTGCCAACAAGTTTCTTGATGGATTCTGTCGAGGAAACCGGTCGTGTGTACGCGGCCTAACACAGGGATCAAACTTTTAGGATAGAAGAGTCCTGAATTTTTTTTCCCAATATATTCAAAGTTTATTGAGATGCAATCAAAGCACATGCATATACATTAAAATGAACCAACAGAGTCCAGTCATTCAACACATACATGGTACATTTTCCACATACACTTTTCCAACCTTGTATCATGTACATACTCAACAATACATGGGTACAGAAGAGTCCTGAATTTACCTCATCAATTTCCCCGCACTGAAGAAGGCTGGAACAGGGAAATGATGCCAGTGTATTCTCTATATGTAATAAAGAAGGTGACATCATTTTCTTATGTATGTGAAAGAGAAAACTAGCAACACAGAATTATGATTATTTTAAATGGTAAAAGTGTTCAGATATACAAATTTCAAGTGTAAATTTTGCAATTTTGAAAAAAATATAGTTGTTTACAAAACGTGTGTTAATGCATATTATATGTAAGGTTCCAGTTTTTAAAGTGATTGTAAAGTCTTGTTTTGTTTCCTATTAAAAAAAATAAACATGTTATACTTACCTGCTCTGTGCAGCGGATTTGCACAGAGCAGCATGGATCCTCCTTCTCCAATTCTGTGATCCTGGTTCCTCCCTCCTGTTCAGTGGCCCCATAGCAAGCAGCTTGTTATAGGGGCAACCGAGTCACAGCTCCCTGTGTCCATTCAGACATGGAGCCTTGACCCGGCCCAGCCTCCTCTCTCCTGACCCGCCCCCTCTCCCACCCCCACCAACTCTCTGCCCTGATTGGCTAGCTGGCTTTGTCCATACTGGACATAGTCTTTTTATCTGTCAGGAACAGCTTTTCTCCAGCAAGGGGAACAGTGAACACTAAATCTCACAAGAATAGCAATCAGAAGCACAGTGATTTTTGATGATCTCGCATTGCAGATCAGCACCTAAGAAGCTTAGGCCAACTGGTTCAGCAGGAATTGGCTGAGATCCGAACCATCTATGGGAAGGTTGATTGTACAGGTTCCATTTTTTAAAATCTGAGCACTAAAAAATAATGGCTTATTCTGGGTCACAGGACTTTATTGCATTATGTGAAGTCCATACTGGACATAGTTGTTTTGTCTGTCAGTAACAGCTTTTCTACCAAGGAGAGCAGTGAGTAGGATAGTAATGACATCATTAAATTAGGCTAGCATTCAGAAGCACAGTGATTTTATTGATCTTGCATTGCAGATCAAAAGCTAAGAGGCTTAAGCTGGTCAGAGATGGTTTGAATCTTGGACAAAGAGATGTTTCTGGACAGCCGCACTCTGAACAATGGTTGCCTTTATTGAAATAGGAACAGCACTACAAGTCATAGCAAACAAAACAAAAACCAGGCTCCGACGCGTTTCACACTAAATCTAGTGCTTAGTCATAGCTTAGTCATGGTTTGAATCTTGGCTGGTTCATCAGTGACTGGCCGAGATTCGAACCATCTATGGGCAGTATGATTGTACCCATGTCGTTCCATTGATTGACTTGGGTACAACCAGCATTTTTACAGTAGATATAGCCAATAGCAATAATCTCTGTGTTCTCTTGGCAGCAACACCTCATACCCCCTACCAGGAGAACACAATAGTCCAGTGGAAAGGAATCAAGCAATTTTCGTTCCTGCAACCATAATCGCATCATCTTTGGCCTTCCTTAAGCCACAGGAGTACTGAAGCATAGGAAGTGCACTACTATTTTTCTGGAGGTATATACAACAAAGGGTAGATTTTCAATGTACTTCTTTAAAACAATTAACAAGTCTAATTTTTGAGTTCAGTTCTACTTTAAGCTGAACTTTTACTTTTTTTTTAAATGGCTGATACGTTTACTTTAAGGATATTATGTTTTATGAGTAGAAGAATGGCTTGATTTTGGAAGATTCACTTTGCTATAGTTTTGCCATTCTTCTACCTTACTTCTTCTTGAGCTGAATGCATTTCAGAATTAATGGCGCTAGCAGAGGTAACAGACTGGAAATTGGGAATGTAGGAGGAAGTTTTATTTTGCAGATGCATAGCTAGTGGTAAATATAACAATCTAGTGACTATTCCCCTTTTACCTTTTGTCCTAAACAAAGCGATCTATTGTGGGTGGATGTCTAGGTAAAATTGACCATTCTCTAAATTCTTAAGTGCAGTAATTTAGCTTGATTTAAAAGTGATTTCACTTGTACTGCCATGAGTCTTTCTTGTAAAACAGTAAAAGTGAATATTATTTTTTTACAAGATGTTCTGGAAATAATAGCAACCTTAATTACCTACGAAAATGTAAAATGTAACAAATTACTGATAAAAGCAGCACACGACTTTCATGCCGACAGTACCTTTCTAAACCACGGCAATAAAATTATATTTATTAACTTTCATGGGAGAACCGAAATGTAACTAATAGCATTTTAAAAGTACTTGTAGCTAAACCCTATCTATGCAATCAATAAAGCATTTTAAACAGACCCGGGCAGTACAAAAAGCTTGAGAAGAAATGAACAAATTGCTTTCCATCATGTTCAATGGTATTGACAGAAAACAAACACTGATCGCTTATGAAGGCAGATAGCTTTAGAATATGTGCGTTTGAACTTTACTAGAGATAACATTCTGTTTCATTGATCATTCCAATCCGGTGTGATCTACTGAAGGTCAATGCTAATTGCCTATTGCAGTCATTGAAAATGCTAATAGGGTCACTGAATTTTTCATAAATAGGTTTGGTTTGTGGTTACTGAGCATTATTTGTAGGAATTGCAGTCTCCTAAAATAGGTATCCGAGTTGATTTAGAATTTAGTAGCTATTCAGTTTAACCCAGGAGCCATCTGACGATTTCACGAAAGCAGGGAACATGTGCTTTTGTTGATAAGAGTACAAAGTGCTCCAAAAATTCAAGGACTAGTTTTTTTTAGGGAGCATACTGGCTGAAATGGCTCCTGTGTAACAAACTCAATTCTGTGAACCTGCAATTTTAGGTTACAGCAACATCAGACATTGTAAGATATGTTTTTAAAGGTACATTTCAGGCAAAGGCAAAAATTGAAGGACAACTATACAACTTACTTAGTTTCTTCCACCCACTTGAGTGCTGCCCACTTCATCTTATACTTACCTTTAGCTCCGATACAGCTATCTGCACTGTGTAGTCATATTCTGAGGCACCAAGCCTTTCCTACAAACATTTACACTTTTGTCCTATGTTTGCACAACGTGGCCACAATATTTCCTATGGGAAAGCATGTCTTTGAAAAACTGCTCGAGGCTGCCATAAGTATGGCTTTTCCATAGGAAGCACCCATTATGCACATTATGAAGCACCCATTTTTGGTGGGAAAGACAGTACGGCTTGGAGGGTAATTACACAGTAAATATCTCTTGATCAGATTTAAAGGTAAGTATAAGACCAGGCAGGCAGCACTATGGGGGGGGGGGGGGGGGGGGGGAAGAAGTAATCTAAGTAAAAAGAAAAAGATAATGGATCTTATTTACGAAAGGCAAATCAAAAGACAGTAAAAAAAACAGCATTTTAGCTTGCACATGATTGGATGATAAAATCAGCCGAGCTTCCCCCAATTTCAGATCTTCCCCTCAGATCTACAGCGACTGCACTTCCAGTGCACTTGTAGTGCAAAGTGGATTTGCCTTTCCTAAATAACCCCCATTATGTATATAGACAAGCAGATTGCTTCTTATTTTAAACGGTTAAAGTGGTATTAAACCCAAAACCAAAAATGTAATATATTTCAGTCTCTCAGTTATTAGATGTGGTGGCTGCATCCGTTTTCTCTTCATAGGCTTTTTTTTCCTTGTTTTCACCTAGTGATCTGGCCAGTAACACACCTCTTATATTACAATGCCTCTACTCTAGATGAATGCAGAAATGTCAGTCTGGGGGAGGGTAGTGTTAAATGTACTAGCAGATTTAAATACACTAGACACGGAGGGACATGTCCGCTGAAACATGTCCTCTCCTGTCAATGGTCCCAAAAAAGTGTCAAAAATGTCCGATCTGTCCGCTGCAATGTCGCAGTCCTGCTACAAATCGCTGATCGCCGCCATTGCTAGTAAAAAAATAAAAAATAATAAAAAAGGGCATAAATATATCCCCTATTTTGTTGACGCGATACATTTTGCACAAAGCAATCAATATATGCTTATTGTGAATTTATATATATTTGTTTGCTCTTTTTTTGTTAATAGCGCAAAAAATAAAAACCACAGAGGTGATCAAATACCATAAAAAGAAAGCTCTAATTGTGGGGAAACAAAAGATGTCAATTTTGTTTGGGTACAATGTCGCATGGCCCTGCAATTGTCAGTTAAAGCGACACAGTGCCATATTGCAAAAAAAATGGGCTGGTCATTAGGGGGAAATTCTTCCGGTCCTTAAGTGGTTAAAAAAGAAGAAAGAAGCTGTAATGCAACAAGCGACCCCACCTCCAAAGTTAAATTGCTCATTGCTGTTCAGTGTTTTAGGAACCCCATATGTAGGCTCTGCTCTATTTCATGGCCCCATTTAGGTAGATGGGATTCTACTGTGCCTGAACAAACATTGGGATGGGGAAGCTGCCCAAAGGTCAGACATTATGGTTGGGCTTGGTGGTGAGAATAAGTATGTTGTTATAGGGGGAGAGGGTGGGTGGGCTGCTTCAGCTAAAGGGGATGGGGCAAATAGCAAAAGTAACGTTTCCTTAACTAATAGGTAGGCTAATTTGTTTATCTCCCCTTCAAATTCAGAATGACATTGTTATTCTCTTGTTGTTGCACTCATCAATTCTTGGTGTTTTTTTCATCAAAGAAAATCTATAACAGGAGAGAACACCAATATTCCCAGTTATCTTACACCGTGGGTGGTACTGGATGATTTGGTGGCCATTTCTCACCACTGGAGTACTGTAGACACATAAAAAGCTAGCATGCCAATCAACCTGACAGCAGTCACATAAAATTGAAATGATGAAATTACATGTCTTCCATCAAAGCATAGGATACAATAATTAGCTTCTCTTCATATAGACATCTAGCAGCATAATGATTTGTGTGTTCTTTTTCTGTTGCCTGCCATTTGATATTTTACTGTATGTGTTCTTGCTTAAAGTGTTACCCAGGACCCTGCATCCCCCATATCTGGTCTCCCACAGTACACAGAAAATGGAAATGAAAATTAGTTTAGTAAATTGCTAAATACCTTTTCTCATGAGTAGTATATAGCAGCCTTGTGAATTCTATCAGTTCCTAGTAAACCTTGTAGGAATAGTTTTTATTCTCCCCTGATCCTCTGTCTGGACAGTGCTGATTGGCCCTGTGCTAATCACATGCACCCTCCCAAAAAAAAAAAAATCTCTCTAGCAATACACACCAAACTGAGCATGTGCAGCCCATCCACTGGCTCTGTAAATATCAGTTTATTTTTTTTGAGATAGTGTAAGAAGAAGAGGATCAGAAAGACAGGATCAAACAGCCTTTTTACACACTGTAGAGCACAGGTGTCAAACACAAGGCCTGCAGGCCGAATCTGTCCCACCATGCCATTTGATGTGGCCCTTGCACCTCTCCTGCAGCTGCAAGAGAGCTCCAGCCCTCCTCTGCTCTTCCTCAAGAACCTTACTTTCTGCTTTCAAGCAATGCACCCAGCTTCTTCCCAGCAGCAGCATTAGGTAAGGGGGTGCACTGTGATTTAAGGGAGAGTGGGGGACCCAACTTCTGATGGTGGGATGGCTCTTGACATCTAATATATGGGGAGGGGATGCGCTGGACATCTAATCTTACAGATACAACTTTGAGGGCAATCATAGTGCTGATGCGGCCCACAATGAAATTGAGTTTGATGTACAGGATTAACCGCTTAGGTTCCACAGTGTGTATAACAAGCATGCTTCACTGCATATACAGACTGATTTTACTGTTGTTGGTTTAGTAACACTTTAAATAAAATGAAGAATTAAACATGCAAAGCTACATACTCATTTTTTTTCAGCGATCAGTAACCAAATTGCTGACAGTCTTACTTGAATTTGGCACTTTGCTTATAGATATTAACTATGTTACTCTTTACATTTTTCTAGTTTATGTCGAACAAACTTTTCTACACTGTACATTACTTAACCTGTGTTGACCCTTCTTCATCTGTCCCCTTCAACCAGCAGAAATTGGAATCTGCAAAGTCTGAGCAACAGCCCGATGCTTGGCTGATTTCTTTTAGCTCCAGTGCTTATAATATACAACTTTTTAGTACTTCTCTAAGGACATGTTTGGAAAGGAATGATCTAAAGTATTTATCAACTACAGCTATCCACTAGAGCATCTTCTAGCTCCATAATTGTATTTTGTTGATTAGGTAAATAATTTCATAGTGCCGGAGGGTATTTCCTGATTCTAAAAGAATACACTCACTCCCTTGGCCACAGGGGCTGTTATAAAGCTTACTGTTGCCAATGAATGCAATTACTAAAAACGATAAAACATTAGGTTTTGAGAATAGCCAAGAACAGAGGGAAAACCTTTGCTGTGCTATTTTTTTTATACTGGATAAAACCAGGTATATAGCAGTAAAACACTTTTATTACATATATTTGCCAAATGCGGGCACAGTATGTTCTTTTCATTCTACTTGCCTGGCTTTTCTGCTGATAAAGTGACAATAGCAACTAATCCCAAATAATTATTAATAGTTACTATTTAATAACAATTAACAATTAAATCAATTTTAATAATATTATCTATGTACAATTAAGTAACATAACTAGGTATCATCATTTTTTGGGGCAACCAATTTCATATGATTTATTACAGGGACATTCAGGGCAGGAAGTGATGGGAATTCTCTCTAATAGAGACAGACAAAATGACTCTGTATTGGTAGTTTGGGGAAGGGTTGGAACTTCTGACAATGTTTTTTAACCTCTTTTACAGAAAAACAGGAAAACATTTGAACTCTTTTCCACTCTAAATGCAGTAAACATAACTTAGAAAACATCAATTTATATGTTAGAAATGCTTAAAACAGTTGGAAATATGGGCATTTTTGTAGAACAGAAAATTGAAGCCTCACAATATTGATTTTGATGGCAAGGAATTGCACAAATAAATAAACTTTAAAACAGTTTTTTTGAATGGAAATACAAATTACTTTCTTGGTTTCTACTTTTTGTTCAGTTACTGTGTAGGAAAAAAAAATGTAAAAGCAAACATTTTGAGGATAAAAAAAAATAGCAAATTTCTATTTTAATAGACTATAATGGACCATGAAATGTAACTGCATAATGACAGGTCCACTTTAAATGCAATACATACAGTGGGTATAGAAAAGAATCACCCCCCTTTAAAATAATCAAATTTTGTTGCTTTTCAGCCTGAAATTAAGACAGAGATGTTTTTTGTTTTATCCCGCTGTATTTACTAGTGCAACTTATAACATTCAAGTGCAAGATATAACACCAACATGTCCATAAAAAATAATAATTCAAAAACAGAATCACTGAGTTGAAAAAAGGATCACAGCCTTTAGTCTGTTGGTTATATGACTCTGCTAACTTTGCACATCTAGATGTTGCAATATTTTCCCACTCATCTAGCAGAACTGTTCAAATTAATTTAAATCTGATGGTGACCGTTTAAGGACTGCAGTGTTTAAGTCATTCCAGACTGGGCTCTGACTAATCCATGCAAGGAATTCACCCTTTTCTCCTTCCATCTTTGAGTGGTCATTTTTGCTGCGTGTCTTGAGTCATTGTCATGTTGGCATTTTTAAGAATTTGATGGTATTTTGCTCCATCTATTTTTCTTCTATCCTGGCGAGTGCCCCAAGCCCTACTGCAGAGAAACACCCCCATAACAAGATATTACCACATCCATGCTTTACTGTAGGAATGGTGTTATTTGGATGGATTTCCGCCAGACATATCATTTGGTGTTGAGGCCAAATCATTCAATTTTAGTCTCATCTGACCATAAGGCACTTTTCCATGTGCCCTCAGAATCTTTAAGGTGCGTTTAAGGTGATCACATGAGACTAACGTTGAATTATTTGGCCTTGACTCCAAACTATATATCTGGCAGAAACCTAATACAGCTCACATCCAAATAACACCATTCCTACAGTGAAGCATGGTGGTGGTAATATCCTCTTGTGGGGATGTTTCTCTGCAACAGGGACTAGTTGGATGGGGCAAAATACCATCACATTCTTGAAGAAAATCTACTGACCTGTGCCAGAAAGTTGTCAATGAGAAGAATGTTTACCTTCCAACATGACAATGACCCAAAGCACACAGCTAAAATGACCACACAGTGGTTGAAGGGCAAAAAGGTGAATGTCCTTGCATGGCTTAGTCAGAGCCCAGACTTAAACCCCATTGAAAATCTGTGGAATGACTTGAAGACTGCAGTCCACCAAAGGTCCCCATCACATGTCTATATGTGCAAGGTTAGTGGAGACAAATCCCAACAGACTATAAAGGCTGCAATTAAAGCAAAATGTGGCCCAATAAAATACTGACATAAGGAGGGTGATCCTTTTTTCAACTCAGTGGTTCTGTTTTTGAATATTTTTTTTTAATGACATGTTGGTGTTATATATGCAAAGCAACACAATTTGATTATTTTAAAGGGGTGATTCTTTTTTATATCCACTGTACATGTACAGTTAGCAAACCTTCTGTGCAAGGTCATTACATTTATTTATTTTTTGCAACTAGCTGCTTTTCTGTTAACTCAGCAAGTGTTTAGGAATGTCTCAAAGATATTCCAACTGCTGGATTTTCTTATCAATGCCTTGGCTACTAGAGCTTGAATTAACAGCTGAAAGCATTCTTCTCTGGCTTTCACATGGTAAATGACTCGGTTCAAGCTATACAGGAGTGACAGTACGAGTGAGTACTTTCATTTGCCATGTTTAATCTAGCTTTCCAAATGTATCTTTGGTCAAACAGCTAACAAATTGTATTTTAGGGCAAATGTTAAAGAGTTTCTGAGCTCTGACCTAAAAGATCGTTGTCGTGGAAACAAAAAGTTCTGAAAACACCATAATAACTGGTTTTCAGGTTATTGTAGCGTATTAAATAACTGTATTAACCATGTGTTAAAAGTAATTATGAGCTGGTAAATAGACATTTTTGCCATTGCTCATAACCTTTAAAGACTAAAGTCACTGCACCCAGTTGTCTATGAATCAAGCAGCATAAGCCATCCATTTTTAGCTTGTTCTCATGTCACTGCTAGATTTCACTGGTTTGCTCTGTGCAGCACTTATTCTCATATTCCAGGCCATGAACTGTATCATTTGTGAGTTTTTTTCATGGTGAGAAAAAAAAACAGACATGTAAAAAAAAAATGTTCAAACAAGAGTCAAAGTCTTAAGTTTTTTAAGTACAGGCATACTGTACTTTTAAGTACTGTGGTACTGCATACCACTTTTAAGTACACAATTGGGTGTATTTACTAAAGCTGGAAGGCGCAAAATCAGGCTCACTTCTGCATATAAACCAATGAGTTTCTAACCCCAGCTTGTTCAGTTATGCCTCGTAATAAAACCTGGAAGCTCATTGGTTTTAATGCAGAAGTGAGCCTGATTTTTTTGCTTTCCAGCTTTAGTAAATAAACCCAATTGTGTACTTAAAATCGGGGTATGCCTGTATTGGAATACAATAATGATTTTGTAAATCATTACTGAATTCTAAATGTTACATTTTTAAATTTACTCCTACTGTGAGTAGGAATATTTGCTAAGTAAGAATGGACAGTTTCAATTAGAACTCAAAGCACAAAGGTAAAAAACACTTGAAGTGCACATATATATATATATATATATATATATATATATATATATATATATATATATATATATACATATATATATATATATATATATATATATATATGTGTGTGTGTGTGTTTAACCACCTCAATACTGGGCACTTTTACATTTTTCAGCTTTCAGCCCTGTCACATTTAGAATGACAATTGCACGGTCATGCAACACTGTACCCAAATGAAATTTGAATCATTTTTCCCCCACAAATAGAGCTTTCTTTTGGTGGTATTTGATCACCTCTGTGGTTTTTATTTTTTGTGCTATAAACAAAAGAAGAGCGACAATTTTGAGAAAAAAAGCTATATTTTTCATTTTGCTATAATAAATATCCCCCAAAAATATATAAAAAACGAATTTTTCTCTCAGTTTTGGTCGATACATATTCTTCTACATATTTTTGGTAAAACAAATTGCAGTAAGCGTTTATTGATTGGTTTGCACAAAAGTTATAATGGCTACAAATTTTTTTTTTACTATCAATGGTGGCGATCGGCAATTTTTAGTGTCACTGCGATATTGTGGCAAAACATCGGACACTTTTGACACTGTGTAAATGTGACTGGCAGGGAAGGGGTTAACACTAGGGGGGCGATCAAGGGGTTAAATGTGTACCTTATGGAGTGATTCTAACTGTAGGGGAAGGGGACTGACTGGGGGAGGTGACCGATCGGTATCCCTAGGGACCCACTACCGGTCTCCCCTCCCTGACAGGAAGTGGATCTGTGTGTTTACACACACAGATCCACGGTCCTGCTCAGTTACTGGGCAATCGCGGGTGCCCAGCGTACATTGTGGCCGCCGGGACACGGGTGGTGGGCTAGTGGTTAAACTATGTATTTAGCTTTTTACCCGGAGATCTGCTTTAAGCTGATAATTAGTGGGACATTGTAGCTTGTCATTCAAGCATCAGAGTAAAATGAGGAATACAGACATCTGCTTTACCCTGGAATTCAGTCACTATCTGTTAGTTGTCTGTTAGAATCACCTAAAAGAGAATTATGGCCAAAGTTTTTGTTGGCCATACTTCTCCCGTGAGTCACAGGAATGCATTTACATTTGCTCCGCTGTAACCCAGAATCAGTTAATAGCAAGCTTTTGCCCACTATTGGCTGACATGGCAGAGCCACATCAGGCTCTGGAAAGATCATGACAATATTGGCAGATCCGAACAACTGCCTAATTGGCCACTATATACACCCCTCAGCAGATCGCTGAAAATCAGAACCAACTTTACTATCCCCCTCCCCTGCTCGTTGCTCCAATGAGCACTGGAGGAGCAGAGCAGGGAGCGGTGACTGACATTCACTGCTCTCCACTCAAGCACATTGGAAACTGAGCAATCCATGATCACATGATCACTCCATTCTCAGTCTTTGAGCATGAGGTGATTGTAGCTGTATTAGTGCACTTGTGACAGAAACAATTGAGTACTGTCCGTGTAACTTGTTTTATTTGCACTAGCATACAATTTTTCAGGACAAGTTTTCAGGGCATGTCCTCTTCTTTTTAAGGTCCGAGCAGTACTTGATTACTACTCGGACCTTGAAGAAGAGAACATACCCCAAAAGCTTGTCCTGGAAAATTGTACATTAGTGCAAATAAGAAAATTATCACAGACAGTACTCAATTTTTTCTGTCTTTGATTCAATGTGGGACAACTGCAGCATCACGCTGATGTTGCAGCATAGAGGCGAGTATGAATGTTTATTTAAAAAAAAATGTATTGTATATTGTAGGGCTGCAGGAAAACTGAAAGCCCACATATGTATGATGGGAAGTGTTTTGCAGTAATGAGACTTGTATACACAGGTGCTGGATGAAGAAGGTGACACAACTCCCACAGTCTTTGTAGCAGTTTTGATTTCTACATGCAGAGGCAGTCATAGTAAAATGTGACAACTTTTGAAGTTATTTAGCCTTGTGCTGATGGAAATAAATCTCAGTAGAGGTAATCTTTTACTTTTCCAGCGCTGAAAACTTAATACAAGTCTCTGGAGAACCATGGGCATAGGACACACTTTCCACAGGATTCATTATTTCTCGTTAGACCAACAACAAAATAATGCTTACTACCTTAAAAATTGTGATTTTGTTTAGAAGTAACAATAAATTAATTTGGAAACAGAATACTTTGGTGATTTTTATCTAAAGACTGGTGGAATCATTATAGTCTCAAGAGTTTTTTTTTTTTGTTTAATTTTCATTAAAAGAGCATTATAAATCCTTGGAAACAAGGGTCAAATAAAATGGGTGCTACATTTTGATAAATAATAACACAGTACATCAGCAACCATCCGATTATATGGAATCCAGATTTCATTAGGTACACTGTTTTGGTTTCCAGCCTTCAAATTGTAGACACAGCAGAAATTGGCAGTAGATCATTATTTTAGCCAACCTGATGTCAGCACAAAAACATATTATCAAAGTTGAGAATTGCATTTCTAAAAAGGGAGGTGCATTGCAGTGGGGATTCAGATAGCAAAGAAAAAAAGTCTGCAAATATCCCTGCATGTTAAACAGTTCTACCACATGTCACAAAAGTCACATCATTAAAGCTTTATAATTAAAGTTGACAGCCAAGTTGTCTGTCCCTAATCACATATCACTCAATTCATAGAGCAACTGAAAACAACGCCTATGTGATGATAATGTAAACTGCAAGCAATTATGCTATCTCTTCTTTGCATTTCACAAAATCTGGTCATGCGTTGCATAATCAGTTGTTTTTGCAGCAATGTTAATATTGTTCTTTGTGCTTGCGGAGAATCTGCATACCTAAGTCTGGCTGGGTTCACACTACGATTTTCCCGTCCGTCAGCCGCATACGATTTATATGAAAAAACGTATGCAGCTGAAACGGATTGAACCGTACGTAAACGTATGCGTTTATAAAACGTATACGGTTTCAAAAAGTGTGTACAGTTCCATCCGGTTTTGATTTAAAAAACGCATACGTTTTTGAAATTAGTGTCATTTAATAAATAAAGATTTTCTTGTTTTGAAAATGCGCATGCGCAGACGAAAAACGCATACGGTTTATACGTATGGAACCGCACATATGTGCGTTTTCCATTGACTTTAATGTTAAAAAAAAAACGTATGCGTTTGCCATACGGTTTCAAAAACGGACTCAAAACCGTGGTCGAACACGGTTTTGCGTACTGTTAAAAAACGTTTTGCCAGCAAATCGTACGCACCCGGATGCATCTGAGTGCATACGATTTGCAATGCATTGTCTATGTATGCGTTTTCCCATACGGGTCCATACGTTTTCAAAACTGAAATCGTATGCGGCTGACGGACGGGAAAATCGTAGTGTGAACCCAGCCTCTTTCATGTTTACCTTTGGGTGTACGGTTTATCATACCTGATGAGATGTAAACCATAACTGAAAATCATTTGTGTATGGAATGTGAATCTCCATTGGGAGAGTGAGTGACAGGGTACCAAGACAGGAGAACAGTTTGGAGACAGCGACAAAGGTTTGTCACCCTAGTACACATAGCTTCACGGGATGAAAGAAAAATCCTGGACCGCCGCGCTCCTTAAAAAACGATGTCTTTATTCAGAACATAAACAAAAAATCTAATGAAAAAACAACCAAAGTTGATGCAGTCAAAGAAACAGAAGTGGCCAAAAGGAAAAGGCTGACATGTTTCACATTGTGCGATGCTTACTCGTAGCTAGTGGACAAATGACAAAAATGTGCTTAAATGGGCATTTTTTCAGAGCGGTATACCTTTCGTACACATAGCTTCACGTAAGGACCTTGGCAGGATAACCAGGTTTTATTTGATTGAAAGCTGAAAGTTTAAAAGTATTGAAAACAACTTTAGAAAGTACTTTAAAAAATGTAAAAGTACTATGAGATTTTAGTGATGGAGTTTACATAAACTTTAAAGCACATCTAGCATACACATTGAAATATACAATATTAAAGTGTAACTAACCCCTTCCCGGCAATCGTACGCATATATGTGGCCTCTTGGCAGGTGGGCTTTAATGGCGAGAGGCCGCATGTATGCTGCCCTATGTAAACGTTTTTCTGTGCTGAGAGCGCTCCCCCAGTGCGACCTGGCAACTGTGGAAAAGCAACATCTGGAAAACTCCTGGTGCATACTTGTGTACATGAGCTTTCCATTCATGTGACAGCATGCCGACGACTGTGCGTGATGATGTCACCTCTGGCCCCACCCAGCTCACACTTTATAAGTAGTTAAAGCAACCATTCTTTTTTCTTTGTAAATAAATAAATTAAAAATGATCATTGTAAGTTCCCATGTGAGTAGTAAATGATTTGTTTCATCCCTCTCACTATTATAACTTTTTCTTTTGAACACCAACAGACTAACTGTTCAAATCACCAGTTGAAAATAAGGCAACAAAAGCCTAAGATTGTGCCAAAATTACTGTGTTCTTGGAAGCAAAAAACAATTATACTGTATCTTCCTTCTAGAAACTACTATTCTCCCTATCCCTATGTAAAGACAGCCATGTTTGAAGTCCTGCCTGGGTGGCAGCCATGGCACTCCCTCCATACATACAGTGGCAAAGTAAGTGTAGCTGCCACATTGAAGAAAACGTGTTATTCACAGGATTACCAGATGAAAATAAAGGAAAAAAATCTTGAAAAAATAAAACTAATATAGCCGCCTTGTGTAGGGACTGGTAATCTGCAATATATTACATTTTTGTTTTTAGATTTATATACACTTTAATATAGTTCAAGTCCTTAGATGTGCTGGCTTCATAAGTTTTCTTTCTTGACATTAAAAGAGTTGTAAAGGAAAAAAATGTTTTGCCTAAAATTTATGTCTGCAAGGTAGACAGACAGAATAGTGTAATGATTCTGTTAACAAATGAGTAAATACCTATTAAACTCCTTCATCTACAGGTGGTTCTCAAAAAATTAGCATATTGTGATAAAGTTCATTATTTTCTGTAATGTACTGATAAACATTAGACTTTCATATATTTTAGATTCATTACACACAATTGAAGTAGTTCAAGCCTTTTCTTGTTTTAATATTGATGATTTTGGCATACAGCTCATGAAAACCCAAAATTCCTATCTCAAAAAATTAGCATATCATGAAAAGGTTCTCTAAACGAGCTTATAACCTAATCATCTGAATCAACTAATTAACTCTAAACACCTGCAAAAGATTCCTGAGGCTTTTAAAAACTCCCAGCCTGGTTCATTACTCCAAACCGCAATCATGGGCAAGACTGCCGTCCAGAAGGCCATCATTGACACCCTCAAGCAAGAGGGTAAGACACAGAAAGACATTTCTGAACGCATAGGCTGTTCCCAGAGTGCTGTATCAAGGCACCTCAGTGGGAAGTCTGTGGGAAGGAAAAAATGTGGCAGAAAACGCTGCACAACGAGAAGAGGTGACCGGACCCTGAGGAAGATTGTGGAGAAGGACCTATTCCAGACCTTGGGGGACCTGCGGAAGCAGTGGACTGAGTCTGGAGTAGAAACATCCAGAGCCATCGTGTACAGGCATGTGCAGGAAATGGGCTACAGGTGCCGCATTCCCCAGGTCAAGCCACTTTTGAACCAGAAACAGCGGCAGAAGCGCCTGACCTGGGCTACAGAGAAGCAACACTGGACTGTTGCTCAGTGGTCCAAAGTACTTTTTCCGGATGAAAGCAAATTTTGCATGTCATTCGGTAATCAAGGTGCCAGAGTCTGGAGGAAGACTGAGGAGAGGGAAATGCCAAAATGCCTGAAGTCCAGTGTCAAGTACCCACAGTCAGTGATGGTCTGGGGTGCCATGTCAGCTGCTGGTGTTGGTCCACTGTGTTTTATCAAGGGCAGGGTGAATGCAGCTAGCTAATAGGAGATTTTGGAGCACTTCATGCTTCCATCTGCTGAAAAGCTTTATGGAGATGAAGATTTCATTTTTCAGCACGACCTGGCACCTGCTCACAGTGCCAAAACCACTGGTAAATGGTTTACTGACCATGGTATTACTGTGCTCAATTGGCCTGCCAACTCTCCTGACCTGAACCCCATAGAGAATCTGTGAGATATTGGGAAGAGAAAGTTGAGAGACGCAAAACCCAACACTCTGGATGAGCTGAAGGGCGCTACCGAAGCATCCTGGGCCTCCATAACACCTCAGCAGTGCCACAGGCTGATTGCCTCCATGCCACGCCGCATTGAAGGAGTCATTTCTTCAAAAGGATTCCCGACCAAGTATTGAGTGCATAACTGAACAGAATTATTTGAAGGTTGACTTTTTTTTTTATTAAAAACACTTTTCTTTTATTGGTCGGATGAAATATGTTAATTTTTTGAGATAGGAATTTGGGGTTTTCATGAGCTGTATGCCAAAATCATCAATATTAAAACAAGAAAAGGCTTGAACTACTTCAGTTGTGTGTAATGAATCTAAAATATATGAAAGTCTAATGTTTATCAATACATTACAGAAAATAATGAACTTTATCACAATATGCTAATTTTTGGAGAACCACCTGTATATCACTTTCGGCGTTCTAGTTTCTGTTCTCTCATTCACTTCCTGGTTTGCATCATTTGTTCGTGTAAGAACTACATTTTACCAGTATGAATTGCGTAATTTGGTAAGTCTAATGCCGCGTACACATGATCAGGCTTTTTCCCGGCCAAATCACATCGGAATTCTATCGGAAATATATAGAACATGTTCTTAATCTAAACTCCGATGGAATTCATCAGAATTTCCGATAAAAAATCTCAGATGGGACTACACACGATCGGAAAATCCGATGGAAAAAGTCCATCAGACTTTTTCCATCGGAAATTCCGATAATGTGTATAGGGCATAAGAGTTTGTTGATAGCCAAACCAGTCAATAGACCATGCACACTCATAGGCTACAGGTATGATTAGGCAAGTTTTGAGCAAGCAATTTCTGACAGTTCCGTCATTTCCTAACATCTAATCTCTTCAATGTCTGTGGATCCAGCTGTCCAACCTAGTTCTATTTCTAAATTTTTCTAAATACTAGGGTATTATATTTGTAATTCTAGCTGAAAAAATAAATAATATTTTGTACATCAGCCTATCGGCCTTTAAAAATGGTTTCTAAAGGGTAACTCCAAGTAACATACACAAAGTTAAGGGACTCCAACATCTCTACAGACATTACTCAGAACTAGAACTTAGCAGGTTTAAATAAAAGCTGGAAGCTCTTTTCATTTTCTGTCAAAAGAAACTGATAGTATTCCCTGTGACACTACAGGCTGCAAGGCTTCTGCTGAAGAACCAGAGGCTGCCCCTGGGCCACCATTAAACAGCTGTGGTATAGAAGGTACCATGTTGCTTGCTTATCCATTATACTATGCTTTTCTTTGTTTTTTCTTTGTATCATGACTTTTAACATATAAACCCTTTTGTCATTTTTTTTTTCTTTTTACTTTTTTAGCTGCTTTAAATAACCATAATTGATAGAAAAGTGTGTTACAATCACTATTTCTGTTTAAGAGGTTTTTGTCATACAGACGTCTCAAATTATTATTTCACAGTAACTTGCAGGCCAAACTGCTATGAAATTAAATACGGTTGTTATGGTGAAATGAATAAATATACAAGTAAAGAAAATACTAAATTATCTTAACTCCCATTTGCAGAAAACTGCCAACTATTATGTTTTTTTCTGAGTGAATCATGAGTTGCAACGAGAGGAGACTAAGACAAGGGTGTCTTGCTCCTCAATGAGATTTCTGCGAGGATCTCTTCTTGCTGCTTTCTTTGTTCCTGAATATCTAAATTATGTTTTGCCTCCATTGTAAGCTTTGTTAGCTGTCAATAAGACTTTGGCCTCTTACACACACATCAGTTTTTCTTCAGGTTTTTCTTTTCAGTTTACCAAATCCATCTAATATGAGGTCAAACCTCAAGAGTCTCAATTTGTATGCAATCAGGCAGGCCCTTGTACTACATAGTTTTGGTAAACTGAAAAGAAAAACCTGAAGAAAAACTGATGTGTGTGTAAGAGGCCTTAATATTAGGCACTCACATGTGTCTGAACTTACGTTTTGTAATCTTCCAGGGCATTCTTCAAACCCCGAAAACCAAAGTGCTCCATTATGCAAAGATCAAATTTAGTTCAGTTGGCAGAATGGCACGTACAGGCACATTGGCGTACCTGTACGTCCCTGCCTAGACGTGGGTCGGGGGTCCGTAGGCTGTGGGAGCGATCCGGGATGAGGGGGCATCTGTTTGTTTTTGTCCGCCCCCTCCGGATCGCTCCCAGCCAATGCGCGCCTGCCACAGGAAGGGGGAAGTGATGTAATCTCTCCTCTCGGCGGTATTTTCAACCGCCGCTGAGGAGAGAAAACATCAAGTGAGTCTGCACAACACTATACTGACACAGTAACACACAGGCACATAAACCCCCCCCCCCGATCACCCCCCCACCCCCCTGTCACAGTGTCACTGAATGCAGTGGTCATATATGTACTGATCACTGCATTTAGTGTTAGTGTGACAGGCAGTTAGTGTTAGGTCCAGGGTAGCCCCCGTACCCCCCCAATAAAGTTTTAACCCCTAGATCACCGCCGTAGTTAACCCTTTCACCCCCTATTGCCAGTGTCACTAAGCGATCATTTTTCTGTTGCCGCTAGGTAGCTATTTTTTTTTTATTGGGATTTTTTTTTACTAAAGACATGTGGCTGAATACATTTTGGCCTAAATGTTTGACTAAAATTTAACTTATTCGATTTTTCTTATAACAAAAAGTAAAAAATATTGTTTTTTCAAAAATGTCGCTCTATTTTTGTTTATAGCGCAAAAAATAAAAATCGCAGAGGTGATCAAATACCACCAAAAGAAATCTCTATTTGTGGGAAGAAAAGGACGCAAATTTTGTTTGGGAGCCACGTCGCATGACCGCGCAATTGTCTGTTAAAACGACGCAGTGCCGAATTGTAAAAACGCCTCTGGGCATTTAGCAGCATATTGGTCCGGGGTGGGGGGATGCCGGATTGGCTGGGAGCGATCATGAGGGGGCGGACAAAAACGAACAGCCGCTCCCTCATCCCGAATGGCTCCTGGAGGTAAGATACCCGCCACATGTAGCGGGTGGGGTCCCGATCGGACCAACGACCGGCAAGAAGGCAGGGACGTACATGTACGCCCATGTGCCTGTACGTGCCATTCTGTGGACGTAAATATACATGCGGCGGGCGTTAAGTGGTTAACAGAACTGCTACCAAAGCAGGGGAGAGCTATTCCACTGACCAATAATGTGTATGTGTTTGGGGGGGTAAACAAAACTGCCATTATTCACCAGTGCAGGAGGGAGCTATTTAACACTGATACTGACCATTAATGTGTATGTGTTTGGGGTAAACAGAACTATCCCTAATCACCACTGTAGGGAGGGGGGCATTTAACACTGCCACTGACAATTATTGTATATTATGGGGGTTATTTACGAAAGGCAAATCCATTTTGCATTACAAGTGCAAACTACAAGTGCAAAGTGCACTTGAAATTGCACTGAAAGTGTACTTGGAAGTGCAGTCGCTGTAATTCTGAAATGAGGGGAAGCTCTGCTGATTTTATCATCCAATCATGTGCAAGCTAAAATGCTGTTTGTTATTTTCCTTGCATTTTGCCATCTGATCTACAGCAACTGCACTTTCAAGTGCACTTTCAGTGCAATTTCAAGTTCACTTTGCACTTGTAGTTTGCACTTGTAGTGCAAAGTGGATTTTCCTTTTGTAAACAACTAATGTGTTTGGGGGTAAACAGAACTGCCATTAAACACCAATGCAGGGGCAGGTGGTTAGTTAACACTGCCACTGACCACTTAATTGTGGGGGGGGGGGGTGTTTAATAAGACTGCCACTGCCCATCAATGTAAATAGGGGGTTAGGGGGGTTAACAGCATTACCACTAATTACCAATGTGGAGTTATTATTGTAGTTACTGGCTCAGTTGCTGAGAGCTGTTATTGTGACAACTGACATGCTGGTGGTTATTATTGCAGCAAATGACACCAATGGGTTATTACTTATTACTGTTATACGTACCATTACTGGTTATTGCCACATGGCAATCACAGCAAAATCACACTATGTTTGGGGGTGCCATTAAGAAAGAATGACATTGCAAATGTGTCGCAATTCGTGCTCAGGTGTGAATGTAGCCTTAGTCACTAACACCAAATGCTGGGGGCTATTATTAATGATGCAAACATTAAGTGGAGCAGCAGGAAAATACATACAACAAGAAAAAAAATAATATAGCAATGCCTCTGAGATTACTTTAGAACACACTATATATTTTTCATGTTTTGTACAATTATGTTTATTATTTAAAAAAAAAATGCCATAAAATGAATTATATGTCATTACAAAATCATACCTGATTCCGTATTCTCTAAAAGTCGAGGTGCCGAGAGGGGAGGGTGGGTGACAATCTGTAGCTATTTGATGACAGTAAAAGCCCTGTATTTTATATCATATACTGATAAAAATATATATATATATATATATATATATATATATATATATATATATATATATATATATATATATATATATATATATATATATACTGTTTCTACATTGACAGGAACTCAAATCGGAGCAGCCGTCTTTATTTAAAAAAAAAAAAAAATGATTTACTTGCTTCCAGTCTTTACAAGGAAGCACTTCAAATTAGAAAACTTGAAGGTCGAGCATTGCTTGCTTCTAAGAGGGAGTGGGAAGAAGCTAGCTTCAGTAAACAATGGCTGTTTCCATAGTAACATAGGATGATAGATTAGCGAGTCCTACATTACAAATTGTCACATTTGCAATGCAGGATTCTGGAGCATTTAATATATTTTTTTCTAGCTAACATCCATGGCCTTATTTTTTATTTATTTTTTAAATACAGTTAAATGGTAAGAAAAAATTTAGCTCCAATAGAAATACTATTTAAAACAGAAAATATTGCAAGGCTAGTTATAGACTAAGATCAGTGCTTGCCCTTGTTCTGCTCTTGGTTGGCTTTGGTTGTGCCAAAACTATCAACAAAACAGTTTTTATACAATGCGTTTGATCTTTTTCATACTAGTAATGTCAGGCCAGTTGGGGAAGTGAAACGTTATAGTGAACTTGATGTCCCCTAAATTTTATGCTAATTTATGGAAACCCAGTTTTACTATCTTCTCTCGCTTTAGGGCTCCTTCTATTTCAATCCCTTGTTATGTCCCCCCTACCAATTTTTCCCCTTCTTTGTTTGGTACACCTGATGATGTTATTTTTGCCAAAAGGCAAAACAAAACAAAAAAAAAAAAAAAAGGATTTAACCTAAAGATAACAAAAATAAGTGAAATGTGTACAATATGTATTTGTAAGTTGTTATGTGCAAAAGAATATATGTAATTCTTGTGTCAAGTCTTTTTCTGAGCATTAGTGGGAGGAAATGAAAGTGATACTATTGTCTGGGGAGAGTGATGTAATTATTTTACTCAAATCTCTCTGAAGGTAGAACTTTCAATCTTTGCCTGTAGTAAAGAACCTAGTACACACTATTAGAAAATTGGAAGAAAATATCTGTATTCAGAACAATCATTTGATTTTATGTTCATCAGTGTTTTCGAGAGCCCATATGACCTGTTCAGATAAAAATTTACGAAAGGGACATGCTGAATTTCTTTTCTCATTAGTTATCATAAGGTCTGATTTTGTTTACTTCGTACAGTATTTATCCTATGAAAATTTAATGAGCAAGTCTGCACATGATTGCAAACAAAATAGGACCATAGAATAGACATTATGGGCCAGATTCTCTAAGAATTCCGGCGGCGTAGCGTAAGCCAGTTACACTACGCCGCCGCATCGTAATAGAGCAAGTGCTTTATTCTCTAAGCACTTGCTCCGTAGGTTTCGCCTGCGTCGCGTAAATCGCGCAGTGTAAACCCGCGCAATTCAAATGGGGCGGCTTGTATTTAAATTAAGCGCGCCCCCGCGTTGAATGAACTGCGCATGCGCCGGCCGGGGAAAAAGCCCAGTGCGCATGCTCCAGCTCACGTCGGAAAGCGTCGTTGAAACCGACATCAAAACGACGTGATCGGCGCTTACGCAATGCCCTATTCGCGAACGAGTTAGTAAAACGACGTAAGCGACGGAAAAAGCCGACGCTGACCCGACGCCATACTTAACATGGCATCCGACGGGACCCGACGGCATCCGACGGTACTTCGTAAGGTTACTCCACATAGAAGCTGGGGTAACCTTACGCGAACAAAAACGACGTACGCGACGACGGGGCGGCGTAAAAGCGATAGAGAATCGGCGTACTACCGCATTTGCATATGCAAATGCGAAAACAACGTAAAGGCCACCTAGTGGCCGGAGTTGTCATTACACCTATGATCCGCAAGTGTAATGGTTTTACACTTGTCGGATGTAGAAGCGTATCAATGCAAAAGTGATGCTTAGCATCACGCGCATAGATACGAGACAAAAAAAACGGCGATACGACGGGGTATCTGAGATACTCCGTCGTAACGCCGCTGAGAATCTGGCCCTATAGCTACATACGTGGGAAGCTGTCCTCTGTCGTTTCATAATTTTCATACCCTTTTTGGCATTCTCGTTTTCAACACGGGACAAGGACGTGGAAAAATGCAAATGACCACTCGTCTGATTATCTAATAGTGTGTACTAGACTTAACCTTCCCAATCATCCCGCTATTTCATCAGCCACTTGTTAATTCGTTTTTTAGATGCTGCTGTCCATCAAGGGAAGAACACAGAGCAAGGCTTGGAGGCGCAGAGATAGTCTCTGCTGCAAATATAGGAGCATAATGACGTACTAAGAGGGGGGTGTGAAAAGCCTGTGACCTAAGTATTTCTGCCAGCAGAGCTGAGGTGAAGAGGAATCCAATGCCTCACACTGTTTCGGCACAGCAGCTGGAAAACTTTCTAGAACAGCCACAAAACACATAACTGTACAAGCATGCATGCATGTGCTATTTTAAACTTGCAATTTTCCAATATTTGCATTAAAAATGCTTTAGCTCTGTTGAGTTAATCGTTCCCAATAGGTTTATTTTCATGTGTTTAATTCCAGCAGAATATTCTAGTGCTTTCCAATATATATCCATTATTTCAGTCCCTTGAATTCCATTTGCTGTAACCAATTTTAAAAAGTAAACTAGCAGAGCAAGATTTCCTCCCGTAGTGATAGTGTATACTACGACTCCTATTTTTGGCATGATCACCATTGACAGTGTACAAGTTGGAGGAGCCAATCACAAATCTTTTCTTTCTTGCCTGCCTTTTTGTTTCGGGTTACTCTACTTTTCAGGTCAAGGTTGCTTTTTGCACCATATTATTAAAAAACAGTTTGCGTTATTTTGGTTTTATTTTCTTGTTTAATTTTTATTTCTTTGTTTTTTCTTGACAATCTCACACCAGAAAGTGACAAATTGAAATGAAATAAGTGTTAAATCCATCAGGACTTCTAAAACTAATGTTAGACGTGGTGAAGAGGTTGTTGTATAATGAAGAGCCTTCACTTTGTTTCAGGTTCAGCATGTTGTTAAGTAGCACCCTTAATGATGATTGTTTTGTGGGTTGCTAAGTGGCACTTCTGCTGAAAATAAATGCTCTAGTTTGTACTTATGTTAGTGAGCTATGTAGAAGGGAAGGTCACTGAACTATGATCAATTGATCTGGCAAAAAAAAAGATTTGAGGCCCATAATGTGGTTTTATTCTGTTATTTAACAAATCACATTTTAGATTTGTGGCTGAGGGCATGGAGATAAATAGGATGAGATCTGCAGGGCTTTAGCCCTAATGTCATTTTATTACATTGCACACATGCTTAAATATCCGACGGCAAGGCTGAGCAAACGATAAACCACTAACTACTGCCTTAATATGAAAGTTCTTCCTGGCATATTGAAGAGCTGTCTTTTTTCAGGAGTGCACAGGATAGATGATTGCTAGCATAGTTGGGAATTCAGGTTAGCACTATGTAAATGAACAGTAACGACTTAACACTTGTTTCCCCTTAATCACCATAAATATCTTTCTTTTATGGGTATTGGACCCATACAGCTGCAGCTAAGGAAAATATTCATTACACGAGAACCTGGCATACATTTTATAAATATTCTAGTTTCTTAGCTGAATATCATATAAATATAAGTGAACTGCACAAAGTTGGAAATATATTTTGTTCAAGTCAGGTATATACACTATTACAAATATAACAATTTATGGACCTTTTAATAAAAAGGAGCAGTCAATCAAATTCTTTTCACTTTAGGCCTCATGCACACTGGACGTTTTTGGACATTTTTACAGCAGCTGTTTTTGGCAGTAGACGTTTTTTTCTACAGTCAATAAACTCCCCATTATGTTATCATATGTGTCCATGCACACATAGGCTGTTATCAGCAATTTTGGGCAGTAAAAAAAAACAAAACGAGTGGGTACTGAGAGACGTTTTTCATCTGTAAACGCTCTAACGCTGATAAACGTGGATAAATGCCGATAAGTGCTCAAAAACTTCACTCACCAGAATTTTTTAATGTTTTCGCTGCACAAAAAAAAAAAAGTCTTAAAAAAAATGCTGAAAAAACGCTAATAAACGCAGAAAAAACGTTAAAAAACACTATTGAAAAAACGTAAAAAAAAAAGCTGAAAAAAGTTGAAAAACTCACTGCAAAGCTACTGGAGTTTTTTATAACGTTATTTTAACGTCCAGTGTGCATGAGGCCTTCTTGTACATTAAAAATGAAAATAAGTATTGCTTACTGCAAGAAACATTGCCAAATTTTCTACCTCAAATCGGGACTGATTTTTGACTTTTACATTTTAAATAAAGTGTCAACCTTTCTTTATGTAGTGAATGCTGTATGGTGCATAATGTCTTTATTTCCACAATTTATTTTGCTGCCCATTTTTATTTATTTTTGTCAGACAGTGAAGTGACACATGTATTGTTCTTGCCACAGAAAGAAATTAGTATATTTTAATTAACAGAGTGCAAAGTTGAACTTTATGTTAGGTCTGTGTGTGTTGTTTGCAGATGTACACATATGTGTTTTTATTCCGCTGTTTCTGGTCATTTTGGTTGAACACAGGTTTTAGAAATGTCAGTTCCTGTGGCCAATAAATATTTAGAACACTGTTTTTTGTACTATCCACAGTAGTCATTCATATGTTTGCCTTTTTGTTTTTTGTAGTAAATTTATAAGGTAAAGCAATTATTTGGTGGACACTATTAGATTGATTTACTAAAGGAATCATTTGACTTAGCAAAGGGAATGCCTACTTTGGAAAGTGAATTTTCATGAATAAATTAAAGCTGTAATCACTTTGATTACTAAATTATGTGCTAGCAAAAATTCAGCTTTTCTTGAAGCCCAGAAATCTCTTGTAATTATCTAAATATATTCCAGGTGCATCAAAATAAAAGGTGAGCAAATATGTGCAAAGATGTTCTTAGGAAAGCTACAGCAGCCTAAGTAGAAAAAAGGGATTTTTAATAACAGCTTACCTGTAAAATCCTTTTCTTGGAGTACATCACGGGACACAGAGCGCATAGCCATTACATATGGGTTATATGGAGTACCTTCAGGTGTGGACACTGGTGTAATCAACTTCACAGGAAGTTCCTCCCTATATAACCCCCTCCCACTGAGAGTGCTTTAGTTTTGTAGCAAGCAATTTCTCTGAGGTTACACAATGTTCCCACAAAGAGGGGTGGGAGCTCTGTGTCCCGTGATGTACTCCAAGAAAAGGATTTTACAGGTAAGCTGTTATTAAAAATCCCTTTTTCTTGATCGTACATCACGGGACACAGAGCGCATAGCCATTACATATGGGATGTCCCAAAGCAATGCTCTATGAAGGGAGGGAGACCGTAAGGCAAAAAAATAGCCAAACAGAAACTATATCAGGAGGTAAAATAGCTCCACCAACAGAAAAAGGGGGCGTGAACCGGGCCAGAGGATTCTATACTGCTGCCCGTAGGACCGCCTGCCCAAATGCTGCGTCCGCAGCCTTTGTGACGTCCAACTTATAAAATTTAGTAAACGTATGTACGGAAGACCAGGTTGCCGCTTTGCAAACCTGTGCCATAGAGATCTGATGGTGTGCCGCCCAAGAGGCACTCATGGCCCTCGTAGAATGGGCTTTAACTGATAAGGGAGGTGGAACGCGCTTCAGACCATAGGCCTGAAAAATCAGCTGCTTAATCCACCTAGCCAAGGAAGACTTGGCAGCCGGCTGACCCTTCTTGGGGCCATCCGGAAGAATGAAAAGCACATCTGTTTTCCTAATCTTTTCTGTAGCCTTGAGATAAACCCTCATGGCTCGGACCACATCCAAAGTATGAAGCAATCTTTCCTCTCTGGACTGGGGAGTAGGAAAGAAGGATGGTAGGACTAGGTCCTGATTCAAGTGAAAACTGGATATGACCTTAGGAAGGAAAGAAGGCTGAGGCCGCAGAACCACTCTGTCCTTATGCAGAATAAGGTACGGTTCCCTGCAAGACAAGGCTGCCAGCTCGGAGACCCTTCTGGCCGAAGCCATAGCCACCAAGAAAACCAACTTTCGGGTTAGCAGCACAAGAGGGATTTCTGTCAGAGGTTCAAACGGCTGCTTTTGTAAAGCTGACAAGACCAGATTTAAATTCCAGGGGCAGAGGGGAGCTCTAATAGGGGGATTTACATGCAAGACCCCCTGCAAAAAGGTTTTACAAGCGAATGTGTGGCCAAAGGCCTTTGAAACCATATCGATAAGGCAGACACCTGCCCCTTTAGAGTACTAAGAGCCAACCCCTTGTCAACGCCAACCTGGAGGAATCGCAAGATCCTGTCAATAAAAAACTTGCGAGGATGCCCTCCTTGAGACTCGCACCACTCCACATAGGTTCTCCAGACTCTGTAATAGATATTTCTAGAGACTGGCTTTCTAGCTTGAATTAACGTAGATATGACTTGGGCCGAGAGGCCTCTGCCCTTAAGAATTAGAGATTCAGCCGCCAAGCCATCAAATTTAGCTGCTGTGAAGCAGGGTGGTAGATCGGGCCCTGAGACAGCAGATCTGGGCGCAGGGGGAGTGGCCACGGTGCCCTTACTGACATCCTCACGATGAGTGCGTACCAAGCCCTTCTGGGCCAGGCTGGGGCCACCAGGATCACCGGCCTGCGCTCCACCCTGATCCTTCGTAGAAGGCGGGGAATCATCTGTAGTGGAGGGAACGCATACAGGAGAGAAAACTGGTGCCAGGGGCAAACCAACGCATCGGTCCCGTAGGCCGAGGGGTCCCTGGCTCGGGATACAAATTTGTCCAATTTCTTGTTGAATCTTGTTGCCATGATGTCCACATCGGGAACTCCGAATCTTTGGCAAATCTCTTGGAATACCTGGGGGTGAAGAGACCACTCTCCCGGGAGCAACTGTTGACGACTCAAAAAAATCTGCTTGAGAATTGTCTATCCCTGGGATGAACACTGCTGAGATGCAGGGTACATGGGCTTCGGCCCATGCAAAAATTAGGTTTACTTCCCTTTGAGCCGCCAGGCTCTTTGTGCCCCCCTGGTGGTTTATGTATGCCACCGCCGTGGCATTGTCGGACTGTATCCTTACTGGCAGACCCTGCAGGGGGAGAGTCCAGGCGACCAGGGCCAACCGAACAGCTCTGATCTCTAGGACATTGATGGGAAGCAGACTTACTGCCTCTGACCACTGTCCCTGCTGGGTCCGTTTTCCTAAGATTGCCCCCCAACCTGTTAGGCTGGCATCTGTGGTTACTATTTTCCACGAGATGGGGCAAAAGGTTTTCCCTTTTGATAATTTTTGAGGGATCAGCCACCAGTACAGGCTGTGCCTGACTTCTGGAGAAAGAACTAATGGACGGTCTAATGCCTGTATGGACTTGTTCCAAGCAGAGAGAATAGCTGCTTGCAGAATTCTGGTATGGATCTGGGCGTAGGGCGCTGCTTCGAAGGCGGCCACCATCTTCCCAGCAGTCGCATGCATAGGCGAATAGTCGGCTTCTTTTTGCCTAAGACTATTTGAATCGTTTGAATCAACGACCTGATCTTCTCTTGAGGTAAAAATACCTTCTGGCATTCTGTATCTAACCGAAAGCCTAGATATTCCAACTGTCTTGTGGGATGTAACCTTGATTTTTCTTGGTTCACAATCCACCCGAACTCTTCTAGATGCCGCACTGTGCGGACTACTGCATGATTGAGGTTGGAAGCTGAACTGTCGATAACCAGGAGATCGTCCAGGTATGCTAGGACCAAGATGCCTTCTGTCCTTAGGACGGCTAGTACCGGGGCTAACACCTTTGTGAATACCCGTGGAGCTGTTGCCAACCCGAAAGGGAGGGCTACGAACTGATAATGACTTTGGTTTATCGTAAAACGAAGAAACTTGTGATGTGCTGGGTAAATTGGCACATGCAGATATGCATCCTTTATGTCTATAGATGCTAGGAAGTCGCCCTGATGCAGGCTGGTTGTCACTGAACGTATGGAGTCCATACGGAAGGTCTGAATCCTTAGAAAGCGATTTAGGCGTTTGAGGTCTAATATAGGCCTGACGTCGCCATTGGGTTTTGGTATAACAAAAAGGTTGGAGTAGAATCCCAGACCCCTTTCTTGGGTTGGTACTTCTACAATTACTCCTTGGAGCAAGAGGCGATCCAACGCCTTTACGAGAGAGGCCCTCTTTAACGGGTCGCTTGGAAGACTTGACCCCTGAAAATGAGGAGGGGGGATTTCTCGAAACTCTAGTTTGTAGCCTGAGGCTACTACGGACCGAACCCAAGAGTCGGGAATTCTGGCCTTCCAGACTTCGGAGAAAAACTGAAGTCTTCCCCCCACCCAAGAGAGTGGGGGCGCCCCTTCATGAATCTGATTTGATGACTGGTTTAGCCGGCTTGCGAGACCAGGGCCTCTTGTTTGCCGCGGCTTGTCCCTGTGGGCGGCTATTAACTGTTGAACGCCCGGGAGGCCGTCGATACTGACGGGAAGTCGAAGGGGCCGAGCCTGCAATGGCCTGTCGTTTAAACGTGGGCCCACGCGGTCTTTTCTTGACCGGTAAGGAAGTACTTTTTCCACTTGATATGGTGTGGATATATTTATCTAGGTCTTCCCCGAATAGTCTTCCCCCATGAAAGGGAAACCCTGCTAGAAGCTTTTTGCAGGGTGCCTCTGCTGACCAGTTCTTTAGCCACAAAAGACGACGCATGTGAACCATCAGTAGAGATAAACGGGATGCCTGTTGGATGGAGTCCTTAATAGCATCTACTGCAAAGCAGAGAGCCCTAGGGAATTCTGCTAATTCATGAGTATGCTGAGCCGGCATGTCCTTCAATATATGCTTTGCCTGATCCTTCAAGGCCTGACAAACACCAATGGCTGCTACTGCTGGCTGAACCATGGCACCTACTGAGGTAAAAGCTGCTTTCAGTAGGGTCTCGAATTTCTTGTCGACCGGATCCTTGAACATATGGACATTTTCAACCGGACAAGTCAGGGATTTATTCACGCAGGAAATGGCTGCGTCCACTGTAGGGAGAGCCCATTTCTTTACATATTCCTCTTCCATAGGGTAGAGAATAGAGAATCTTTTAGGAGGGACAAAGATTCTATCAGGTCGAGCCCAATCTTGGTAAATCACGTTCCGCAGAAGGGGGTGCATTGGAAAGGATGCACCAGTTAATGGGGCCTTTAAAGAACCCAATGAGGATACCTCCGGGGCTACTAGTTCTGGCACTGGAAGTTTAAAGGCAGTGCGAACCATATCTGTCAAAGACTGGATCCACAGGCCCTCCGCTTGAGAGGCCGAAAAATATTCATCTATAGTGGAATTTTCCCTGTCTGAACCGTCGGGACTTGGGTCTGCCTGATCCCCTTGTGGGTCCCGTTCCTCTGAAGAGGAGACCTCCGCATCTGAAAACCCCACACTGGGTGAAGGGGATCTAGCCCGCTTGCTACTTGGGCAAGGACGGGAAAACAACGCAGTTAACCTTTTCTCTAGCCCACACATGGTGGCTGCTAGCATTTCTTCCGTCACGTAAACGGGAATGGGTGGATCGGGGGCCGCCTCTGCCCCCAGCACCCCAATGGCTCTTGTACTATGCCACTCGGTGTCCTGACTGGCGAGGGTGGGGCCGTAGAAGCCTGGCCCAAATCCTCTGACCCCGATGGAGACCCCTTTTGCTTTTTGGTACCTTTAGCAGCCTTGGCTGGTCCAGATCCCTTTGGAGCCATTGTACAACCTTGGGTCACCCCTATAGCCAACACCTGACTGTTGTAGCTAGGAATAACCAATATGAGGGCAGGTATGAGAGAAAATGAAAAAGAACTAATTTCTCTCTTTTTCTTTTTTTTTTCTTTTTTTTTTTTTTTTTTTTTTTCAAAAAAATCTTTTTTACCCGCCTGGGAGGTGGCAATACCGAGGAAGCCTGTGAGTATTGACACACCAATGCCCGTTAGCCGGAGTCCAAGGTAGACTCAGATACTGCTGGATCTAAGGCTGAGTCCCTTTAAGCAAAAAAACCCTTTTTTTTTTTTTTTTTTTTTTTTTTTTTTTTTTTTTTTTTTTTTTCTGGTCTATAGTGGACCTAAGTCCTAGACCTGAAGATCCACTAAACCGCCACTAGGTGTCCCTGTGTGGCCAAAAGACCCAGCTGCACGCTCTGTATCCTTTCTTCCTCTGCCTCCAGGAGGGAAAGACCAGCCAGAGAAAATTTTTTTTTTTTTTTTTTTTTATACAGACCCTGACGCTGCTTGCCCGCCCCCCGACGCACGCCGACGCTATAAAAGGCGGCGTGCACGCGCGCGCGTATGCGCGCGCACACACGCGCGCATGATCGCGCGCACGATCGCGCGCACGATCGCGCGCACCACGCCGAACCCACATGGAGGAAGCAGAGCAGAGGAACAACATGGACCAGCGTTATGCAGCACCAACAGACACCAGGTAAGCACTAATCTTATTGTAGTGCACACACAGCGAGGAAGCTGTCCCCATGGGCTTCCTAAGAAACAGGAGTTTTAACCAGCAATTTCCTCTTTAAAACATGTGGGGTTGCAGTATCAGTGTTAACAGGCAGACCTGGGGTGAGTAGCAAATATATAACTTACACAAGTATACATATATCTACATGTTATCTGGGTAAACATTAGAATCCCATCCTGCCTCAACAGACATAGTGGAGATAGTGGCTGATGCACAAGCATACCATTAGCCAACCCAGAACCCCCAGGGGGATACCTACTGTCGAACCAAGTCCCGCAGGTTCCCTCTTACCTGCTCCACGCCGCAGGGTATTGCAAAATGCAAGAGGCCCAGCCTTCCCCCATCTCCGTGGGTATTGTCTTGGACCTTCAGGGACCGGGGTCCTGTGTTAAGGAACCCACACCCCTGGACCTATATAGCATCCTGGCATCAGTAACTTTTAGTTCTTGGAAGAGACTAAAGCACTGGAGCCCAGAATCCAGCCCTCCAAGGAGAGGCATTATAGGCAAAACCCCACTCCAGCAGGGCCCGGGTACCGTACATCTTGGCTCTGAAGCACTTCGGACGGATCCGGCTAGCTATCCTGGGTCCCGAGACCTCCGAGGGACAGCTAGACGTGACCAACACCTAAGACACTGGCGGAAAAACTAAAGCACTCTCAGTGGGAGGGGGTTATATAGGGAGGAACTTCCTGTGAAGTTGATTACACCAGTGTCCACACCTGAAGGTACTCCATATAACCCATATGTAATGGCTATGCGCTCTGTGTCCCGTGATGTACGATCAAGAAAGCATGTTCCCTACATAATTTTTTAGAGAAGGAGTTTGCTGTCTCTCAGGAAGCAGCGGTGTCTCTGCCGATGTCTGACATGTCCATTGCTGAGTCAGAGCCAGTGCTCTCTAATTAGCAGGTAGCATGGACTTTGCTAATTGAACAGTTGTAGCTATGACTCTGCGGGGGAGATGGGGTGCCCATCCCATATCAGATATCATTAGGGAGCACACTGCTTCCACACAGAGAGCAAGGGTCTTTCTCATTCTCCGCAGCATGCCAGTAAGAGACAGGCTTTCTATTTAGGCAAAAAAAAATAACTGTTATACATTGAATGCCTTTTGTTTTGAGGCACCTGTATTTAGGTAATCTTGCCACTTGCTTACTGGGTACTTAAACCCCCTTTTTGCCCAGGCTAATTTTCAGCTTTCATTGCGTACGCACGTTAAATGACAATTGCACAGTGAAGCTACACTGTACCCATATGAAATTGTTATAATTTTTTTTCACACAAACTTAGCTTTTTTTTGGTTGTATTAAATCACTACTGGGGTTTTTATATTTTGCTAATCAAACAAAAAAAGACTGAACATTTTGAAAAAATAAAATAAAATAGCAGTTTTCATAGTTTGTTATAAAATTTTGCAAACAGGCAATTGTTCTCCTTCTTCATTGATGTGCGCTGATAAGGCTGCACTGATGGGCACTGATAGGCTGCACTGATAGGCACTGATAAGGCAGCACTGATGGGCATTGGTAGATAGCACTGATAAGGCAGCACTGGTGGGTACTAATCAGAAGGCACTGATGAGGTGGCACTGATGGGCACTGATTGGCTGATAGCTGATCATGTGGTAAGGGGCCGGCATCGTCCCATTACTCCGATCTGGGATCAGCCGAGTCTCATGGACTCGCTGATCACAGAGCATGCCACGCGCACCCCGCAGTGGGTGGCAAGAGGTTAAAACAAATACACACTTTA
Organism: Rana kukunoris; assembly: GCA_029574335.1. Lineage (NCBI taxonomy): Eukaryota > Metazoa > Chordata > Amphibia > Anura > Ranidae > Rana > Rana kukunoris. The sequence goes on along the minus strand of CM056053.1, from coordinate 350,786,719 downwards.
AAATATATACATTCAATTTGGTAGGTGAATAGCCTCTGTTCTTTTAGTAATTCAACTTTATTGTGTATTACCTTTGCATGGACATTGTCTGGGATGCCACTGTCCATTTTAATTACTGCTAACTGTTTGTTTTTTACTGACCTATTTATTTTATCAAGTGCAGAAAACCTTGTTCAGGGATGAACAACCAAGCGCATCCTAAGGCCTTGTTTATTACCTAGCTCTGAGTTTTAGAAGTTCACTCAGGTACAGTAGACTGTAGCCCTCCCCTGTCCACAGTTCCAGCTGAGCTCATTTTCCAGTCTGAACTTCAAATAGGCAGCCATAAAATCTTCAACCTTGTCTTTTTCAGCTAAGTGACATTCCTCCCATTCTTTTTCAGGTCTATGTATATACAAAATTTACTGAAAAATCATTGTTTCAAGAAACCTGAGTAAATGCAAGTTTTATAGAGAAGTTCAATATTTGTGCTTTTTATACGAGCTGTGAAAAAAAGCTGTCACTTTTATTTGACTTCTCTGGTTTCAACGTATTTGATTTTTTTTATGTTGATTATTTGACTCAGGAAGCCAGATAAATAACAGAGACTAAACCTTAGAAAATAGTACATGAATTGCATGCTTATTGAGTTTTTTTGGCTAGAATACTGATGGAAATTTAAAGATGGCCTACACCTTTGTCTTGGTATTATTTAATATATTATCTCTTTTGATTAATAGTAATATAAGTTACAGAGAGATCAGGAAAAAAATGCAGTGCTAGTCACGACTCCAAAGCCCCAATACCTGTGAGCAAAAGGGGGATCTGGCCTGGTCTACTAATCCAGTTGTGTACCAGAAGATTGGAGCACTACAATCTTTAAACGTGTTGGTAACATAATAATGGAATTGAAAAGTCTTAGGACTTTTTGTGTTTGTGCAATATAGAAAACATTTATAGTATGAGTATGTTTAGGAAACCACTGTTGTAGCCCAGTACTGCTTTTCTATGGTGTCCCTTAGGCTGCATTCACATCTGAGCGACAAATCGCCTGTCGCCCGACACTCATGCCCCTGGAGGGGCGAATCCCCATTCACGTCTATAGAGATGGTTCACATCTCTGAAACGCCGAACGCCTGTCGCCTGAAAAAAAGTCCCGGACCCTTTTTTTCAGGCGACATTGGCATTCGGCCATAGACATCAATGGGGATGATTTGTAAAAAAAAAAAAAAAATGAATCGAATCGCGGCAAGTAATGCCGCGTACGCGGCGTTACTTGCCGCCTAGATGTGAATGCAGCCTTAGGGTCCTTTCACACGGAGTGGACCGTTTTTGACCTGCCCCGTGTCTGTCCGTCGGCTCAGCGGGGATCATCCGTAAATCCCCGCTGAGCTGTCGGCGGACAGGGCGGTTCCCGCACACTATGCAGAGACCGCCCTGTCTCTCCTCCGCTCTCCCCTATAGGGAATCGGATGAATACGGACCGTGTGTCCGTATTCATCCGTTTCGATCCTTCAGACGGAAGAAAAATAGGGTTTTCTTCCGTCTGAAAAACCGGATCCTGACTGAGGTGGGTCATTACGGACGTTAGCGGATGCTCATCCGCTAACGGCCATGATCCCATAGGGAAGCATTACAAGTCCGTTTACAGACTTGTAATAAACAGACCGTTTGTCCGCACATGTGAAAGGGGCCTTAAGGTTCAGCACTCTTAGTGCCGGTTCACACAGGGGCAACCCGACTTACAGTGAGACTTTGCAAGGCGACTTGGAGCAACTTACAACGCGACTTATAGTTGCCACCAAGACAGGCGACTTTGGCTGTGGCCAATCACAGAATAATCAGCTCTGTGGGAGGGAGGAGTTTGCTGAGTAAACTATTTTATTTTCCTGTAAAGTTGCTTCAGTTAAGACAGTGATCCGACTTTGGAGACGACTTCCATTGAAATCAATTGGTACACGTTGCCTAGAAGTCGCCCTAAATAATACAGGAACCTTTCCTGAAGTCGGAGCGACTTCAGTAAAGTACATTAAGACGGCTCTCATTCACTTCAATGGAATTTCTCATGTCGCACCACTTGGGGCGACACAAGCCGGATTCCAAGTCGCTCTAGTGTGAACCGGCACTCACTATTACTGTTTACAATTTGTGTACAACTAGTTGCCAAAATAGGTCAGTGCATGGAAATTAGCTATCAGTGAAATGCGGATAATACAAACTGTTTGAAGCAGGGCATGTAAGATCCAGCATTACCATCAACCATGCCTAAATACACTTTAGTACTAGGTGAGTCCCTGCTGTTTTTTTAAACCCTGGCAATGTGAAGCTATTGTTGGTAAATTGACTAAATGTTTACCCTGCATTTGTTACAACTGGGTTGATATAGGTGGACCACAGAAATGATTTTCCCTGCTGGGACATGTACAGAAAAAAACCCAGAAATAAAGTTAAAATAAATAAAACCAACGTGCAAATACTATGCACAGTTTCATATAATAAGCATATCTATAGAATTTTGTAGAGTTAACTGTTAAAAATGCAGTTGCATATTTTCCCCCATCAGGCTAATGGTGCCTTTTGCACTTTTGTATTGTAAAAATGCAAACCGCATAAGTTTTGCTCCAGGCTTCTGAAAGCCATTGCTAATATTTTACATTTTATACTCTGGATTTGTGTTTTATGAGAACCTGCTTTTCCTTTCATAAATATGTATTAGTGAGCATATTTGAATGGAACATGATTTTTTATGAATATACTGGTTGCTGGAGTTGAATTTTCCCTGCTTGTGACTTTAATCTTCTGCAGCAGAAGCTATTGAAATGTCACATGTAGAGTCGTAGAAGTACATATTAGGTGGTGTAATGGCTGTTTTGATCTTTTATTTTTAACTCCTGCCATCGTCAGTTTCTGGAATGTATAAGATGTATTGAATGTTTGATGTTATCTGTCTTTGATATTTACCAAGTGATTCGTTTATTTAAACGGCGCTTATAAAACTTTATGGGCCCGTTCACACCAGGTGTGATGAGACTGCATTGTGTCCGACATCCTTGCCCAGTGCAGTCCCGCCACAAGACAAAGCAAAATGCCTTGTCTTCTATCAGGCCACTTCATACTCTGTAGAGGCGGTCCGTGCTGATTTTTTTTTTTTTTTTTAGGGCAGCACAGTGCGACTTAATCGACGCCTCTACTAATGCTGCTAATAGAACTTTGTGACATTTCATACATTTCACTTAAACAAATGAACAGTGTGATGAGTCAGGATTGGTGCACCATCGGCTGCTTTCTAGCCCAGCTGCTGTTCTGAAAGGAGAGAAGCAAAACACGTTTTCCATACTCGTATGTGTATTTATTTGTTGTTTTAGTAATTATTTTATTTCTTTGGTTTTCACTTATGGTCAAGTTATAACTCCTGGACTATCCTGGGTGTTGTTGGACAGTAGCCTGGATCTGTCACCTAAAAGTATAGGCATTGGGATTTCTTTTAGGACCTTTATAGGTAATGATTATGGTCATATAGACAGGACGGTTGTTAAAGCAGTAGCAAAGTCCAATATTTATTTTTTCTTTTAGGGGCCCCCTGAAGGTATATGCCACAATGTTCTAGTATGCACCACATATTAGCACATTATGGTAGACTTACCTGTCATAGAAACCCTCCAGTGCTGCAGTGTGATCAATCCGGCGGGTCCTAGGCGAAGGTGGATCCATCTTTCATCTTTACTTGGTCTTCTTTCTGGGTTCTCTGTCTTCAGCCGCTTTATTGGCCAGGCTGCAATGACCAAGGCCATAAGTGCTCATGGAGCTGCACATGCGCAGTTCAGTGTACATGACGTTTGACAGACAGGAGGAAGCTTTTATGACAGAAGAGACCAAAAAGGTCTCTTCTGTCATAAATGTCTTGTCTGTCAACAATCTTTCAGAAACTAGGCTTTACTACCACTTTAAAATGTTTCCAAACTTAGTAGTTTGTTTGATGATGTCTAGATGTTTTTTTTTAGATGTCTTAGGCCTCGTACACACGAGGCAATAGATTTGTTCAAAACGGTCTGTCCGACCGATTTGAACAAATCTGTCTCTTTGGATTTTGGTTTGCTCGCGTGTACACACGAGCAAACCAAAATCCCCGCCAGCAGACGGCGCGCTGACGTGTCGGTGACGTGGCGGTGACGTTGACGCCGCCACGTCACCGCACCAGGAAGTAAAACACTTCTGCGCATGCGCCGAATCCATTCGGCGCTGGTGCGAGACGACATGTCTGCTGGTAAGTGTACTAACCAGCAGACATGTCGGGCGGACGGGTTCCCACCCGATAGATTTCAAAGCATGCTTTGAAATCTGTCGGGTGGCCAAATCCGTCGGCTCGCCCGTACACACGATCGAATCTGTCTGCTGGGACGGTCTAGCAGACCGTTTCCAGCAGACAGATTTGATCGTGTGTACGCGGCCTTAGGCTGGGTTCACACCTATGCAAATTGGTTGCGGTTTCAACCGCATCCAAAACGCAGAACATTTCTAAATACATTGTTTTCAATGAGGCTGGTTCACATATGTGTGATGCATTCGCACTGCGCATTGCCGGAAATCCGTATGCGTTGTGGAGGCCTTGCGGTGCGGTTCAGGTGCAAATTCAGTCCCATTATCTTCTATGGGTACGCAGCTGATTCGCAGATGTGTCCAGTTCTGTTCAGGAATTTCTGTCATTCAGCTCAATACATTTCTCCCCCACTCTCCTCTCACTCGGAACTTCTCCCAGGTCTCCAAATTCGCAGCAAAAAATGAGCTAATCTGCTGAAAACTTCCCTTATCTACTGTATCTGCAGAGATAAAAGAGCTGAAATTTGCACCGCACAAGTGTGAACCCAGCCTAATACTGGCAGGGATTGAAATAAAGTAAAAAAAAAAGGAAGGTTGTGATGAAATATAGATATGGTTGATATATTTGGGTCAGTGGTCAAGTCCTGGGGAAAAAAGTGTGGGAACTCCCACCCACGATCCACTCCCCCACCAAAAACAAATGATACGCTCATATGCATAATTACTAAACCGCATTTTTTTTTTTTCAAAAAAAGAAGCAAGTTCTTTCTAAATCCCGCGATAACTCGCGTCAGACCTCCGCAATGTCTCCTGGGAACAATAACAAAAGTTCCCAGGAGACATTGCGGCATCGAGGAAGTGACGGAATACCCGCACATTACCCGATGAATCCATATACAGGAAGCGGCCAGTAACATAAAGGATTACTAAGGTTCACCTGCCCCTGATAGTGACTCGAGCTGGGCATCACCGCTTAGTGAAGGATTGGCTCAGGCGGCTCGGCTGCTCTAGTCCTGCAAAGGGAACGGAGTTCCTGCTGTGAAAAAAGTGCAGGAACTCCGTCCCCACGCGTTCCTGCAGGACTTGAGCCCTGATTTGGGTACATTACAGGGAGGGGAAAGATCATAGCCTTCTATATTTTAGGCTTTAGAATGTTGGAATGGTTCATATAAGTCTTGCTTTTATGTCAATATTATTTATTTATTACAGGTACTTATATAGTGCCATTAATTTACAGTACATATATACTGTACATTTACATTAGTCCCTGCCCCAAAGAGCTTACAATCTAAGGCCCCTAACTCACAATCATACATACACATACTAGGGCCAATTTATTCAGGAGCCATTTATTCTATTATGCAGGAAATTTTGCTACCACTGCAGGCTACATATTATACAGAACTCATCCCTGTTATTACCATTACATATTGACAACATTTCTATTATTGGTAATATCCAGATGAGTCTGAATTTAGTTAACCACAGTAACCTGTCCAATTCAAACATGGCATTAAGTAGAGAAGAATAAGAATAAGAAGAAAAATAAGAAGAAGAATAAGAATAAGACTTTCCATTGATTGCATGATTTTTTGGCACGAATCTACACAGATTCATTGAATATTCTTTTATCAAAATGATTGTAAGTAAACCGATGACTGGAATGGATTTTATTTGACTTCTGTGATTAATTGGCTGTTCTTTGAACAGTAGCAAATATCTTTTAGACTGTGATTGCGCTTGTCTTAAACCGTTATTTGTACTAATTAAACTGTGATTTTGCAACAAGCTGTAAGATCCTTTTGATGGATATCTTCCATGTATGTGTCATCAATTATCGCCTTATACCCAGAATGCTGCAATGTTATTTGTTTTCACTGAATATTCCAAGGATGTTACAAAATATTTTTAAATACACTGAAAATCTATTTATTATCAGTCCTGCACTTTTGAAAAGTGTCAGTCCTTAAAGCGGTATTTCACCCTAAATATAAGATCTCCCATGCGCTTCAGCATACTGGCGTCAGCGCCAGTATGCTGGGTTTTTTTTTTTTTTATAGCACACTTACTGTTTTATCGTAGAAATCCTTTTCTGTCCCCCGTGGTGGACGGCGCCAGTACAGCGCGTCACATCTTCCTAAGATACCCGATATGGACTCGGGTATTTCCGGCGCTATGCGGCGCCTGCGCACAGACCTAGGAGCTGACTGCGCAGGCGCCGTATTTCTCCGAAATAGGACTCGGAGAAATACGGCGCCTGCGCAGTCAGCTCCTAGGTCTGTGCGCAGGCGCCGCATAGCGCCGGAAATACCCGAGTCCATATCGGGTATCTTAGGAAGATGTGACGCGCTGTACTGGCGCCGTCCAACGCGGGGGACAGAAAAGGATTTCTACGATAAAACAGTAAGTGTGCTATAAAAAAAAAAAAAACCCAGCATACTGGCGCTGACGCCAGTATGCTGAAGCGCATGGGAGATCTTATATTTAGGGTGAAACTCCGCTTTAAGGCCCCTTTCACATGTAGGAGTTTTTCAGGCGGTTTAGCGCTAATAATAGCTCCTAAATACCGCCTGAAAAGCTCCTTTCCTGCAGTCTCAATGTGAAAGCTTGAGGGCTTTTACACTGAGGTGATGCACTGGCGGGACCGCTCCAAAAGTCCTGCCAGCAGCATCTCTGGAGCGGTGAGAGGAGTGGTGTGTTTACCGCTCCTTTCCCATTGAAAGCAATGGGCACCGCGGTAATACCGCCAGCAATGCACCTCTACAGAAGTGCATTGCCGGCGGTATTAACCCTTTTTTGGCCTTTAGCAGGGGGTTAATACAACATCGCTAGCGGCCAAATACTGCCACAATTCCAACGGTATAGAGCCGCTAAAAATATACTGCCACTGCACATTGAGCCCCAGTGTGAAAGGGGCCCGAGCCCCAGTTCACATTGTTCTGGTTATATTATATCTATGTAGTGCCCTCCCCAACCTCCAAGGGCCTGGTGGTGACCCCCAGAGGCATGAAGGGCCGACATTCTTGTTTAGGGTGCAGGTTACTAGGCATGGTGGGTGTAGTGTAAAGTGGAAAGATGGGCACCAGTTACTTAAAAAATAACAAGAAGAGTTTTTTTTCTCTTAACAGGAACTGTGGGAGTGAGGGGTAGGGCACAAGACCCCCTTAAGCAAATGCAATATTGAACTTGGCAGGCTCCTTTGGGCAAAAATAGAACTAGACAAACAGCTATGCAGAAAAAGGGCCTGTAAGCTGAAGGCAGAATCTGTATTTCATAGCAACTGCTGTCTCTTATAGCAACAATTTTACTCACAGTATCCCTCAAGCTTAGCTCACAGCTACCCGCTGCATTACTCAAGCTTTCATCACAGCTACCCTTTGTAATTCTCTTCAAGCTTTACTAACAGCTACCCACTGTACTCCTATAAGCTTTCCTCACAGGTACCCGCTGTACTCCTTGAATGAGTTCTCTCCCGAAGCTTTCCCAGCTACTTTATATTCCACAGCTAAAGAAGAGTCTCCCCTAGTACTCGTTTAAACCTGCCTCTGGCAACGAAAGTGGTTGACTCTCTGACAACGTCTTCTCCCTTGCCTGCAGGCAGCAATCAGGCTCCCCTCAGGTCAAGCCCCTTTACACGTGGTTAGGCCCCAGGCTTTAGGCCTAACCTTCAGCTGCTGCTCCACCCACACCCACCCAGGCCGCAGCCCAGGCGGAAAGAAATTCACTGTCATTTATCATACTAATGACAAAGGTAACAGTGCCACCTATTGACAAAAGGGAGGGATCACAGTTAAACTCAAGCTTAGAAGAACCCCATTTGATCAAAGATTACAAATTAGAGAGGCTAGATACCACCCAGCACAACTAAATTTACATGCAGCCCTGCTTAGTACAAGGGTTCTACATCTATATCAAACTAGCAACTGGAGCAGTTTACTTTTGTCATTCTCTGTAATAAATTTCATGTCTTATATTTTTTAGGATTTAGTGTCCAGAACACTCTTCTTAAAGGAGAAGTACAGCCAAAACTCTTTGGCTGTACTTCTTATGTGGATCACAGGAGTGCAGTTAGTTCTGCACAACTGTGACCCATTTTCAACAGTCGCAGAGCAGGTCCAGGTTCTGGCAAGATCGTGACAATGGAGTTGGGATTCGCCCACGCGCCTCGACCGGCACCTGGATCAGCCACTCAGCGAGCAGTTGAGAGCCTGAGCTGGCCACTTCCACCCCCCTCCGCAGCCCAGTGATCTGGTGAGGGGCAGAGCAGACAGCAAGGAATGACAGTTGCCAGCTCTCTGCTCAGGGGGTTCTAAGAACCAAGCGATCGTCAGTGTTTGATTGCTCGGTTCTCAGTGTTAGAGGCTCCAGGGGACAGATGTCCACCTAGGTAAGTATGATTCTTAAAAAAAAAAAAAAACATTATTCTCTTTGAAGCCCTGATGAGATTGACTTTCCGAGTCCCTACATTTCAATCTGTATTTTATGACAACCTACAAATAAAAACACATCCCCACTTTATGCTGTTAGCTTGTGGATTTAATATCTGCCTTTTATAATGTATTTTGTGTTCATGTCAGGTTCACTTTACAATGCAGCTCACACATAAAATATATTGTATGAATGTGCCTTAAAGCTGAACTCCAGGCAGATATAAAAGGCATGATGGAAGGAGAAGAAAGGGGAAGCGCCATCTAAGTGCAGAGATTAAAAATGCTTTATTAGCACAAGGATGAGTAACACTTACAGCATAAAAGGTAGTTCAGGCTCATAAGATCCAAAGGTGAGATATAAAACACAAACAACATTGTGTAGCTCTGGAATTATCAATATACTAATAATTGTAGTTATTTTGATACTTGAATTACACGTGGTATTTTGTTTCTTGCTGTCAGCGGAGCTCAGAGAGGAGGAGGGAAAGGTTATGCAGGGAGTCAGTCAGGGATACTGTGAAAAAGAAAGAAAAACTCGCTCCAGAAAATAAATAGTATATATATATATATATATATATATATATAAATATATAAAAAGCTGCTCCCTAAAAATGCAGATAACTGTATTAGTCTTGTGAATAGTGGAAAAAGGGGCCCCCCTTTTTCCACTATTCACAGTCAGGGATACTGCAGTACTCAGAGTATGCTGATAGGTGTACAGGGCTAGTGCAAGGATTTTTGACACCCTAGGCAAAACCTTAACTCCACCCTCTTTGTCCTGCCCCTGTATACCCCACCTCTTTAATGAATGGCCCATAAATTGCAGCCCATCAGTGCCCATCAAATGCAGCCTCACCAGCACCCATCAAATGTAGCCTCACCAGCGCCCCCACCAATGCAGTCTTACAAGCGCACACCAATGCAGCCTCACAAGCACCCATCAAATGCAGCCTCACCAGCACCCCCACGAATGCAGTCTCACAAGCGCACACCAATGCAGCCTCACAAGCACACATCAAATGCAGCCTCACCAGCGTCCCCACCAATGTAGTCTCACCAGCACAGAGAGAAGAGAGTAGGAACACCAGTGGCTGGGCACCCTAGGCGGCTGTCTAGTTTGCCTAGTGGTAGCACCGGCCCTGTAGGGGTAAAGAGCAGAATGACAGGGGCTAAACTTTTCAGTGTGCTGTTTCTCCTTTCACTGTCATAGGGTGGGTATGGGAAGGAAACCTGTAAGTGAAAGTGAAATTGTTTCAGAGAATGATTAGATTCTGGACTACAGAACAAAAAAAAATCTCCTGCGCTCCAGTGTCCAGATTCTGGACTATGCAGTGTGGCAGAGCAGTGTAAATCTCAGGACTGGTCAGGCAGACATACACATTTTTGAAGGTGAAATAGCTGTCATATATGTAACTTATCTGTGCATTTAGCTGTTTGCCAAGAGTCTTTAATTTCTGTTTTATGTCAAAGTAAACTTGCAAAAATGATGTTTACATTAAGAAAGAAAAAGCTTAGACAGCTAAAGAGAATAAAAAACGTAAATCCCTTAATACGGCTAGACACTGAGCAGAGTTGGATGAAGACGATGGGGATGGGAGTTTTACAAGTGTAATACCTTAGGCATTCGGTATTGTGAAGAGAGATTTGTCACTGAGGTGTTTCAGATGTTGTAGAATGTTTATGTGCTGATTCTTCCAATGGCCATTCTGCTCCTATACACGGGGTCAGTGTTTCCTGGCACTTCTTTGTGCTTTCTACTATCTGCATGTGAAATTCCTTGTGTGCATATCTCCAGCCCCAGCCCTCTAGACAATGCAGGCAGACAGTGAGTGGGCATTGGTAATCTGGGCTTTCTGACATTTACCAGAAATCTCATAGCTGAGGGTTGAAATCATCAACTCCAGTGAAGGATAACAGGTTGTACAAATGGAGTGGCTGACAGTATTATCAGTGTGACGGGATTTTTACAAATACTTAAATCTATAGATAATAGTTTATACTGATATCATTCTATATTTATCCCAGGGCAAAGAACTTGTTCATAGTTCTGTGGTCACATCCAGAGGTCAAGGCTGATGTAATTCAATGTCTATTAAACTATTTTCTTTATTATAATTAAATAATTAAAGAATCTTTAAAAATAAAAAATGAAGTTAAATAAAAAAATAATAATAATAAAAGCTTTCTGTGCAATGCCCCTCTCTTCATCACTGTCTCCTGCAGACTGGAGTTTGGCTTTAAACTATTTAACGAAGAATTCCAGCCTGAGCTTGTCATCCCAACAATAAAGTTGGCATCCTACAGGTACCTGGACTGGCACCCTGCTCAGCCTCTCAGCGAGCCACTGAGAGCCTGAGATGGCGCTCCCCGCCCTCCACAGCTCACCGCACTCCAGTGATTGGAAGGAGTAGAGGAGAGAGCTGCTGACTGACAGGCAGCAGCTCTCTGCTCAGGGAGCTGTGAGAACCGAGCCACCTCCGGGATGTAGAGGCGGGATCAGGTAAGTATGATTCAGGGAAAAAAACTAAACATTCTTCTCTTTTAAAGGAAAAACATCAGACATTTTGCACAATGGGGTTTATTTACTAAAGCTGGAGAGTAAAAAATCAGTCTTAATTCTCCAGAGAAACCAATCAGATTCTAACCCCAGCTTGTTCAATTAAAGTGATTGTAAAGTCTTTTTTTTTTTTCATATAAAAATAATAAACATGTTATACTTATCTGCTCTGTTGCAGTGGATTTGCACAGAGCAGCCCAGGTCCTCCTCTTCTCAGGTCCCTCTTCTGTGATCCTGGCCCCCTCCCTCCTGTTCAGTGCCCCCACAGCAAGCGGCTTGCTATGTGGGTCAGGGCTGTGGAGTCAGAGTCAAAGGAAATTTTGGGTACCTGGAGTCGGAGTCAGAGTCACCAACATTTATCTACCGACCCCACAGCCCGAGTCGAGTCACAGCTCCCTGTGTCCATTCAGACACGGAACCAAAAACCCAGTTCGCCCCCTCTCTCTCTCTCTCCTGATTGGCTGACTTTAACCACTTAAGGACCGCCGCATGTACATTTACGTCGGCAGAATGGCACCGACAGGCACATCAACGTATATATACGTTGGTGCCTTGGGGGGGATCGGGGGTCCGATCGGACCCCCCCCGTACATGCGGCGGTCCGCGCGGCTGCAGGAGCGATCCGACAAGTGGGGGCGGCTATCCGTTTTCATCCGCCCCCTCCGGATCGCTCCCAGCCAATGCGCGCGCCCGCCGCCCGCCCTGTCACTTCCTCCTCCTGTGTAAACACAGGAAGGAGGAAGCGACGTGATCTCTCCCTCGGCGTTTGTTTCAAGCGCCGCTGAGGAGAGATCACCACACTACAAGTAAGTCTGCACCAAACAGCACACTTACACACACACACAAACACATTTAACCCCCCGCGATCGCCCCCCCCCCCCCCCCTCCCCCTGTCACAGTGTCACTGAATGCAGTAATCATACATGTATGATTACTGTATTTAGTGTCAGTGTGACAGACAGTGTGACAGTCAGTCAGTGTTAGTGTCAGGGTAGCCCCCCCCACCCCCCCCCAATAAAGTTTTTAACCCCTTGATCACTGCCCTAGTTAACCCTTTCACTCCCTATTGCCAGCGTCACTAAACGATCATTTTTCTGATCGCTGTATTAGTGTCGCTGTTCCCGCTAGGTAGCTAATTTTTTTTTATAATGCGATTTTTTTTTTTTACTAAAGACATGTGGCTAAATAAATGTTGGCCTAAATGTTTGACTAAAATTTAGTTTATTTGGTTTTTTATTATAACAAAAAGTAAAAAATATTGATTTTTTTTCAAAAATGTCGCTCTATTTTTGTATATAGCGCAAAAAATAAAAATCGCAGAGGCGATCAAATACCACCAAAAGAAAGCTCTATTTGTGGGAAAAAAAGGACGCAAATTTTGTTTGGGAGCCACGTCGCACGACCGCGCAATTGTCTGTTAAAGCGACGCAGTGCCGAATCGCAAAAACCCCTTGGGTCATTTGCCAGCGTATTGGTCCGGGTCTTAAGTGGTTAATTGACAGCAGCGGTGGCCAATGGCACCAATCAATAGTTAGAATCTCAGGCGGCCGAGACACTCGTGGACATTGCTGGCCAGAGAGGGACCTCAGGTAAGTATTAGGGGGGCTGCTGCACACAAAAGGCTTTTTATCTTAATGTATAGAATGCATTAGGATAAAAAAAAAAAAAAAAAAACCTTCTGCCTTTACAACCCCCTTAAGCTTTGTCAATAAAACTCGGAAGCTGATTGGTTTTTAGGCAGAAGTGAGACTGTTTTTTCACTCTCCAGATTTAGTAAATAAACCCCAATGTGTCACTGCTCACATTTCCCCGCTAGCAACCAATTGAAATGTTCCATTTACCTTTTCTAGGTCAGGTTAGAACTTAAAAGGTTGAAGCTGATTGGGTGCTAAAGGGTTATGAGAAATAATATTTTCAGATATTACATAATGCGGCTCATTTGCTCTCTGGTGCCAGACATGGAAGAAGTAGTGACAGGTAGCCTTGGATGTTAACAAACAGCCTGGTCATCCAAAGCACATTTTAATGGCAGGCTTTAAAGACACCCAGATTTTTACATGTTGTGTGACTGATGTATCACTGGCAAAATTCCTGACACATTGAAAGAGCCTTGAGAGCATTAATGAGTCCAAAAGATTGCTGGATGGCCTCATTATTCTCAAGGCTTTCCAGGGTCTCGGGGTATTTTACAATGTATTCAAATGAACTTGCAAATCTTGCCTTCTGTTCAATGATGATTTCATTTTACACATTTGTTTTTCCTTGCTTGCTTTAGAGCCCTAAATATTTTTCATATTTCTCAGCTATTTTCACAGCCCTATACCTCGTACACACGATCGGAATTTCCGATGGAAAAAGTCAGACAACATTTTTTCATCGGTTATTCCGACCGTGTGTTTGCCCCATCGGACTTTTTCCGACGGAGTTAGAAAGAGAACATGTTCTCTTTTTTTACGATGGAAACAATTGGAAATTCCGTTCGTCTGTATGGAACTCCGACAGAGAAAAAAAACACGCATGCTTGGAAACAATTTGACGCATGCTAGGAAGCATTGAACTTAATTTTTTCTAGGCTCGTTGTAGTGTTGTACATCACCGCGTTTGTGACGGTCCGAATTTGTTGTATCTATATGTATACAAGACAGCTTGAACGGAATTCTGTCAAAAAAACCCGTTGGACTTTATTTCGATGGAAACTCTGATCGTGTGTACAGGGCATTATAGATGAGAAAATGTTGTGAGTTGTCTTGCATGGGTTAATATAGCTGAACTCTGGCCAAAAACTGTTTTTGACACCATAAAAATAAATACAGGCTAATGAAATCTGTCCTCTGTGTCTGGGGGAAAAGTCTCTGACATCTATTCATCCCTATACTGTGCAGCCCACCATCCCATTGGATCACTGGCACTCCAGCTCCACCATTTGGCAAATCTCTTGCATGTTTCTCAGTAAGTGCAAGGCACATTGTGAATGGAGGAGGGGAGATTGTTATGTTCAGCCCCCCCCCCCCCCCTCAAATCACAGAGCACCAGAGCATTGATTGAAAATAATGCAAGATGTTTACTGGGGTGAGATTTGAGTACTCCAGGCGTGACTGTAACTCTCAGCGCCAGACATGTGACACTGACTGCTCTCTATGGGCTGCACATAACGCTGCAGCCTAGACACATGGGACACACTTCATTAGTGTGAACGTACACTCCCCGGCCACTTTATTATGCACACCTAGCTAGTACAGGAATATAGGAGGGGGGACATGTGGGACTTTAAATGAGGTGTATGAATATAGCACCTCCATCCCTGGTTTAGGAGATAGAAAAACTGGAAAGGGAAAAATTGGGACTTTTAGCGAGGCTGCAGACAAGATGGGGATAGTATAAAAGTACAAATTTATTCATGGAAATGCAAACATACATCAACATACAGAAAAACATGTAAATGAAAACATAGGTATTTCAAATAGAGGACATTACTTAATATTGAAAACACAAAATATGTGCATATACAATAAACGCAGCAACAAATGCAGCAATGCCTGGCCAGGTGCCACATGCTAATGTGCATGGATAGATGGATGCATCCAATGACAATATATGTACAGAAGGCATATTAACAATTATAGCGAAAAGGTTACACATGTGAGGAACTGGTAAAAAGCATATAGAATATACCAATGCTAAAATAAATAAAATAGAACATATATAGCATCCATATTAGCCCAGGATATGTATAGCATCCATACTAGCCCGACGCGTTTCGTGTCTATGGGCACTCTTCAGGGGCGGGATGCTTGAATTATCTAGAACAGGTAGAGCATAATTAATGAATAGTTCATAAATGGATGACCAGTATGGGGTGGGGAGAATATCCACCCAAGGTACTCACATTGGATCTAAGGCAAAAAGATATGGGATGTATGGAACCATAGCCGAAAGGATATGTCCGCCAGGGGAGCTGTGGCGGCATTATAGCACACACGGGACATGGACAGCAGGAGACCTCCCAAGCAAGATAAGTGCAGGATCAGGTGTGCGTGTGGTATATAACCAAAGCAGGTAGCCAGCTGGGGTCTAAAAAGACAATGAGATAGAAAAATAAACAAATATGTATTGGGACCAAACCGAAGACAGCCAACCCACACATAGGGGTAGGTAGAATAACCTACTAGTGGCGTCCAGGGCTCCTCTGAAATCCAGCAAAAATATGGTGTAGCAGAACCTAGCACGCCAGTGACCAAAGAGATCTAAGGGAGGGCATTTATACTGCCGCCCTGCACACGTGGACGCTAGTAAGCCGTCAACGTCATGTGGGCGGGACGGAAATCCGGAAGAGCGACGGAGTGGGCGGAACTGCCCACAGCGTCTACTCATTTGTCCGGGTCACGCCCGCTGAGATGGAAACCACATCCAGCATGGTGACGCCAACACTGACGTCACGAGCTGGGCGGGACACATGGCGCCGACGCGAGATGCGAACGGACCCCACCACCGGGCAGCTCTCCACCCAATGAGGGCGGGGAGAAGGACGGGAGGGGGCAGTGCACAACGCGCGTCGCAACTCCCGAATCGCAGACAGATTAAGGCAATGGACATACAGTGACCATAGTAAGATTACCAGACCCACGGCTTCCCGCTGCAACATTGTTAATCTCAGGAGATGTCCTGAGTGAGCTGTGTCTGGGACAGGTAATCCAACCTGTCCCAAACAAGATCATCCACCGTGTGGATGGCAGGGGAACACTGCCAAGCCTGTCTGGCACACCTCCATCCCTGAACATGAAATATAGGAGGGGGGACATGTGGGACTTTAAATGAGGTGTATGAATATAGCACCTCCATCCCTGGTTTAGGAGATAGAAAAACTGGAAAGGGAAAAATTGGGACTTTTAGCGAGGCTGCAGACAAGATGGGGATAGTATAAAAGTACAAATTTATTCATGGAAATGCAAACATACATCAACATACAGAAAAACATGTAAATGAAAACATAGGTATTTCAAATAGAGGACATTACTTAATATTGAAAACACAAAATATGTGCATATACAATAAACGCAGCAACAAATGCAGCAATGCCTGGCCAGGTGCCACATGCTAATGTGCATGGATAGATGGATGCATCCAATGACAATATATGTACAGAAGGCATATTAACAATTATAGCGAAAAGGTTACACATGTGAGGAACTGGTAAAAAGCATATAGAATATACCAATGCTAAAATAAATAAAATAGAACATATATAGCATCCATATTAGCCCAGGATATGTATAGCATCCATACTAGCCCGACGCGTTTCGTGTCTATGGGCACTCTTCAGGGGCGGGATGCTTGAATTATCTAGAACAGGTAGAGCATAATTAATGAATAGTTCATAAATGGATGACCAGTATGGGGTGGGGAGAATATCCACCCAAGGTACTCACATTGGGTGGAGAGCTGCCCGGTGGTGGGGTCCGTTCGCATCTCGCGTCGGCGCCATGTGTCCCGCCCAGCTCGTGACGTCAGTGTTGGCGTCACCATGCTGGATGTGGTTTCCATCTCAGCGGGCGTGACCCGGACAAATGAGTAGACGCTGTGGGCAGTTCCGCCCACTCCGTCGCTCTTCCGGATTTCCGTCCCGCCCACATGACGTTGACGGCTTACTAGCGTCCACGTGTGTGCAGGGCGGCAGTATAAATGAATGCCCTCCCTTAGATCTCTTTGGTCACTGGCGTGCTAGGTTCTGCTACACCATATTTTTGCTGGATTTCAGAGGAGCCCTGGACGCCACTAGTAGGTTATTCTACCTACCCCTATGTGTGGGTTGGCTGTCTTCGGTTTGGTCCCAATACATATTTGTTTATTTTCTATCTCATTGTCTTTTTAGACCCCAGCTGGCTACCTGCTTTGGTTTATATACCACACGCACACCTGATCCTGCACTTATCTTGCTTGGGAGGTCTCCTGCTGTCCATGTCCCGTGTGTGCTATAATGCCGCCACAGCTCCCCTGGCGGACATATCCTTTCGGCTATGGTTCCATACATCCCATATCTTTTTGCCTTAGATCCAATGTGAGTACCTTGGGTGGATATTCTCCCCACCCCATACTGGTCATCCATTTATGAACTATTCATTAATTATGCTCTACCTGTTCTAGATAATTCAAGCATCCCGCCCCTGAAGAGTGCCCATAGACACGAAACGCGTCGGGCTAGTATGGATGCTATACATATCCTGGGCTAATATGGATGCTATATATGTTCTATTTTATTTATTTTAGCATTGGTATATTCTATATGCTTTTTACCAGTTCCTCACATGTGTAACCTTTTCGCTATAATTGTTAATATGCCTTCTGTACATATATTGTCATTGGATGCATCCATCTATCCATGCACATTAGCATGTGGCACCTGGCCAGGCATTGCTGCATTTGTTGCTGCGTTTATTGTATATGCACATATTTTGTGTTTTCAATATTAAGTAATGTCCTCTATTTGAAATACCTATGTTTTCATTTACATGTTTTTCTGTATGTTGATGTATGTTTGCATTTCCATGAATAAATTTGTACTTTTATACTATCCCCATCTTGTCTGCAGCCTCGCTAAAAGTCCCAATTTTTCCCTTTCCAGTTTTTCTATCTCCTAGCTAGTACAGGGTTGAATCCCCATTTACCTTCAGAACTACCTTAATTCTTCTTTGCATAGAATTAACAAGGGGTTGGAAACATTCCTCAACAATTTTGGGTCCATATTGACATGACATCATCACAGATTTTTCGGCCTCACATCCATGATGCAAATCTCCCGTTCTACCACGTATCAAAGATGCTCTATTGGATTGAGATCTGGTGACCGTGGAGGCCATTGGAGTACATTGACCTCATTGTCATGTTCAAGAAACCAATGGTGAGATGATTTTAGATTTGTGACATGGTATATTATCCTGCTTGAAGGAGCCATCACACGATGGGTACACTGTAGTTATAAAGGGATGGACACGGTCAGCAACAATACTATGGTACTAAACTCAGGTATTAAATGATGCTCAATTGGTACTAAGGGGCCCAAAGTGTGCCAAGAAAATATCCCCCACACTATTACACAAACCAGCCTGAATCATTGAAGATGATATCCTGCATACCTTGGTTGTAACGAGTGGTTATTTGAGTTACTGTTGCCTTTCTATCATCTCAAACCAGTCTGTCCATTCTCCTCTGACATCAACATGGCATTTTCCTTCACACAACTTACGCTCACTGGATATTTTCTCTTTTTCGGACCATTTTCTGTAAACCCTAGAGATGGTTGTGTGTGAAAATCCCAGTAGATCAGCAGTTTTTGAAATACTCAGACCAGCCCACCCATGCCATGTTCAAATTATTTAAATCCCCTTTTTCCCCCCATTCTGATGCTTGGTTTAGCCCTGGTTCACACTGGGCAGCGGGAGTGAAGCCGTGCGAGTTCAGCTGAATTTGCACGATTTCACTCCTGCTGGCAGTCCCGATTTCGGCCGCGATTTAAGAGACATCTGTGCGCACAGATGTCAATGTGAATCGCGGCCCGAAATCGCAAAAAGTAGTACAGGAACTACTTTTTGAAATCGGTGCAGCGCTGCAGATGCGGCGTCGCACCGAATAGGACGGTGTCATTGCCGACAATTGCCTGCAAATGCCGCCAATTTGAGATGCGATTTCACATGTGAAATCGCATCTCAAATCGAAGCAAATCGTACCCAGTGTGAACCTGGGCTTAAACTTCACAACGTTTAGATGCCCAAATGCATTGAGTTGCTGCCATGTGATTGGCTGATTTAGCAATTTGTGTTACCAAGCAATTGAACAGGTGCACTTAATAATGTGGCCGGGGAGTGTTTACAGTTCACATGTCAAGAAATCATTTTTGGCCAGAGTTCCGCTTTAACAGATGTGCCCCTATCTGGAAGTACAGGAGACTTGCTTTTTTAGTGGGTGTTGTAGAAAACAACTGATGAAATAAATGAGGACACAGAGAACAAAATGTATTATGTAAATCAAAAAATATTCTTATTGAGTGGGGCAGAAAACGGCCAAGTGTAGTACCACATAGAAAGCAGGCAGAATTTATCATGAATGAATCCAATTTCAGTAAACAGAAATGTGAACACCTTTCTTCACAGTGTGAATGCCACTGTTACCGCTTTGCTGAATAAGGCCGATAATGTCCTAAATAAAACCTTTAGAAATTGCACAGCAATTTTACATAGTAGAATGTAGCACTGCAGATTTGTAATTAGCAGCCTGCATATCCTTATTTGCCCTAAAGTACTTAACATTTCTATGCAGCTTTTGATAAACAGAACCTGGCTGGGAGATCCCCCGCCCCGTAGATTCTTGCTTGTTCAGCAGTAGGGCTTCATGGCAACATGTGACTCACTTAGCTGACTGCCTATTAAACTGATACTGATTGATGTGACACGGCCATCCCCGGGGCTGAAAAGTGCAGCAATGCAGAGACAAAAGGAACAAAATAGTGCCTGTTTTTCTTGTGCTGAATGCCACTGCCGGGCAAATTGAGAAAGACAGAGCGGGATGTTAGTTGGGATGAGACGGCTATGATATACGTGTACATGTTGTGCACAATTAAGGTGCACTTCTACTTTAAGTTCCAGCAATACCGGGAGATACCGTCAGCTTTCATTGTTGCAGGAAGGCGGATGTCCTAATTCCTTTCATGTCAAATAAATCCCTCGGATCAAAATGTGCATAGATGACTGCCCTGATAGTACATCACAATATTAACAAAGTCAAACGCTTCGCAGTCGGAGATGAAAAGTTTGACGTGCCTGTTATACATCATTACCGTGTTATAAGCATCTATGTAATTAGCAGTATCCAGCATAGAAGACGCATCAATATTGTCTGCTCAGGATTGAAACCGCCAGTGCCAGTGACTATCTGAAAATGTGTGATAATGTGTTTGGTGGAGGATCCATTTCCAATTATGTTTACGAAAAATACATTTTCTATAATGTTGATGCCTTGTTAGTCTCCATGGCAACACATTGCACAATTTTGTGTTTCCTTAATCCAATGTAAAGGTTACTCTGTCTATGATCGTAATTTATTTGAAATAAGGTGCAGAATGCTCCACGAGAGGAAATGTTATTCAGGGCCGCTGATAGGGGGGACCACCAGCCCTCCTGTAGGGGGCCCAGGCAAACAGGGGGGCCCGGACAGCGGAGGGGATCATTGTGATCGGATGGAGGGGCAATTACAGAATTACTTCCCCCACACCGATCCCCCTCCCTGTTTCACTCTGTGCCCCCTGTCACTGTGCTGCCCCTCCCCCCACAGCACTGCTGGCTTACCTGTCATGTAAAAAAATTACAAATAATAAAATAAAATACATTTTAATACATTTTAACATTCTTTAAAAAATTATATAAAAACAAAGTTTAGAGATTTTTAAAAAACATTTTTAAAAAGGGCAAATTCACACAGGTTCTCTGTTATGTTTGTGTCCGCTAATAAGGATTTTAGTGTATTTTTTTTGAAAAATATTGTTTTGATATATTTTGGGGGGCCCTGTCAGGTAGGCTGTACGGGGCCCCTGTGATTTCGAACATCAACCCTAAATGTTAATGCATGTATTTTTTCGACACATTTAGCACTTTGATAATGTTGAATATGTAGGCAGCCTGGTCCTTTTTCTTTCTTTTTCTTTGGTATGTCCCGTTTATGGGTGACATTGAGTCTCCCACGAGAGAGGGATTGTAACACAAGAGTATGCCGCTGAGAAGAGTCTGCCATTCTTAAACTGAAAATAAACGGCAGCTTCATTGAACGCACATGAAGAGTTATTAGATGCAGTCATTCTTTAGACCATTAATTCATACTCCCTCCAAACCCAAATACCACAGACATTATGATCATTGTTTTCAAAGGCAGAAAAGTGCTGCAGGAAATGTACACGGTTGCAAGCACTAAATGTGAAATGAATTAGCGAACAGCAGCTTGCACTGGAGTCTGTATGCAGTTTAAAAACTTTTTTCTTTTGCTTCAGCCAGAATGGTTGCATTTAGCACAGGGATTCATTTCCAAAGGATCTGCATATCCATTCACACACTATAAGTGCATATTTATTCATTCTGTGCAAATGGAGCATATTGCAAATAAAGTTAGGCTATATCGTGTGATGTTCGAGTGTAAATGATTGGTTTAAAATGGGAAATACCGCAGTTGGCCAATAGATGGAGCTAAATATTATAGAACATTCTTATGATACTTAAAGGGGTTTTAAAGATTTGTTTTTTATTTTCTAAATAGGTTTCTTTAAGCTAGTGCATTCTTGGTTCACTTACCTTTTCCTTCGATTTCCCTTCTAAATGTTTTTTTCTTTGTTTTCTTTGTCTGAATTTCTCACTTCCTGTTCCTCCTCAGTAAGCTGTTCAGTAAGCTGCTCTGGCTGACTATCCACCACTCGGATGATGGTGGCAAGCTTACTGAGGAAAAAAAGGAAATTCAGACAAAAAAAAAACATGTAGAAGGGAAATCGGAGGAAAAGGTAAGTGAACCAACAATGCACTAGCTTAAAGGAACCTATTTAGAAAATGAAAAACAAACCTTTACAATCCCTTTAAAGCAGTGTTCCAGCCTGGAGAATAAAATTAAAAGTCAGCAACTACAAATACTGTTGCTGCTGAATTTCAATACACGGACACTTACCTGACCAGGGAGCCCACAATGTCGACACCCTAGCCGATTTTCAGATTGGCTCTCGGGTGCTGCCATTGTGGTAAGGGAAATAGCAAGCAAAACCTTTAGCCCTGCTGCACTTTATAACTGGCCCGGTGGTGGAGGAAGGAGGGGGCAAACTCCTGAGGGATGGCGCCGTTTCACGGAAGTGGGGACAGGAAGCAGAGCTTCCGCTTTTGAGTGGAACTCCACTTTAACTTTATTGAGTGGCCAAATGCAGCATTATCCATTTTTAAATCAATGATTTACAATGTGAATAGGGAAAATACTATATTATGGCCACTGGATGGAACATCTGAGTAACAGCGACGTGGCACTGTCTCCCGGTAGTAGGGACAGGTACCATATTATGGCCACTAGATGGAATAAAGGAGCCTAGTTATTCCCTGTGATACTCAGTACCATCTAGTGACCATAATGCAATATTTTTCCCATTCTCCCCACTGTGAACCGGACCTTACTGTCTAATAACAATGTAAATACTCAAAACACTAAAACCCTGACAGATGTGCTAGCCCTCCCACTGTAGCCAAAATAAGAAAACAAGTTACACATCTTGCCAGGAGTTACACTGGGTTCACACTGGTGTGATGTCAAACATTGCATGTGATTCGAACCGCATTGCTGTGCAGATCACAATGTCTGTGCAATGTGAAATCAGCTATACCAATTGTATGGCTGAATTCACATTGCATTTGCACCAAAATGGTGCAGGACCCTTTTTTTTGGTCACACTGGAATCAAATGACATGGGTGTTCCCAAGCAATCCGATCCGATTCCTTTTTACAGTTCACACTGCGATCTGCAAACTGATCTGGTGGTGTCATTAACTTTCTGTAGCGGTTCGCATAGGCCAGAGTGAACTGCCTGTGAGTGACATGCGATGCGGGAACCCGCACAGGAATCACACTGGTTCCCGCATTGCACATGTGTGAACCGAGACTAAAGCAATAAGTAAAATGAACTGTAGCAGTCGTGATAACCTTGAGTTACAGTCGTGATAACCTTGAATTACATTGTTCCAAAGAACAATACCATTTTATATATAGAATAAATAGTTTTGCTTACGTGATTGACAAAGCCACAGACATGTCATGTAATGTTGAGAATAAAAGGCAAAATAAATTTACATATATAAATACTGCAGTTTATAAAAAGTATTCATAAAGCGTTGTTTGTTTTACTGAGTCTTCTCAGTAACATCGTTTTTTTAACTGTTGATCCAGCCAGTAGATCTGTTACTTGGCCAAGCTGTCCAGCAAAAGTTGGTGTTACAGAAAGTCCCTGTCCGAGCTGCTAAGTGGTCAAAGCAACTGTCAATCAACCAGCAGGGGGAATTTAATGAGAAAAAAACATACAGCCGATTGGGAGATGCAGTCATGCTAATAAAAAAGGCCCCAGAGGGAGGAAGTGGCAGGATCCATAGTTATTTGTTAAATATTTGCACTTTTCCTATGCCATTTCCCTGGAACTTGTTCCTTTGTTTACCTTTTTTTTTTTTCTGTTGCTCCCACCCTCCTCCCTTTTTCTTTCTTTTTTTTTTTTTTTTGTTCTTTGTTTTGTTTTATTGGAGGAGAGAGGACTGGAATCAACAATTTAAATTTAAACAATTGTGCTTTGAAGTCAATGCAAGTTATATTCATGATTGGAATATGTTGCAATGTTAAAAATAAATAAAACACAAAACAACAGGGATATGTTATAATTTGATTATTTGTATTTATTTTTCAGTATGCACTTTTTTCATTTACTCTGTGTGCTTATGTTATGACACTGGTTTTAAAAAAGCATTATGGGTTTACTAAAGAGATAGCAGCAGAACTTGTTGCCTTCAGTCTTCCTTTCTGATGTAAACCTCTTGCTCAGCCCTCAGAACAGGCAGGAAAGGACAGTAATTCACTCATATAGTTTTATGTATATTTCAGCTTTAGATGTTGAGCTGTGCAAGCTCAGATTTTTTTCAGCAAAGCGGCTAATAATAGAGAAGTAGACATGATGGAAGTTACGCCTGTTGCTATTTAAACATTTATTTACAATATATATGTAATAATGTGAAAATAGTTTCCTGTTGTTTTAATCCCTATAATAAATACAGAGTATAGACAAATAATAATAATAAAAAATAAACCACTTTATGTTCCCCTTAAATCGGAGGTCCACACAAAAAGGGAACCTCCGCTTTTTGGAAACCCTCCCCCTCTGGTGTCACATTTGGCACCTTTCAGGGGGTGCAGATACCTGTATAATGCAGGTATTTGCACCCACTTCCGGGCAAAGCCCGCCGCAGAATCTGTGGTGGTCTACGCCACTTCCCGCCCCCCCCACTGTCTTCTGGGAAACACACATGTCCCAGAAGAGAGCGGGGACCAGTGAGGAAGCACAGCACAACTCGCGCATGCGCAGTAGGGAATCGGGAAATGAAGCCGCAACACTTCACTTCCTGATTCTCTCACCAAGGATGGCAGTGGGGGCAGTGATTGCTCGGCTTAGGCTGCTGACATGGCGGGCATGCTGGACAGGTAAGTGTCAAGTGTCCATTTAAAAAGTCAGCAGCTGCAGTATTTGCAGCTACTGGCTTTTAATATTTTTTTTTTTTTAGACAGACCTCCGCTTTTAAGTGGATGTAAACCCGATTTATAATTTTTTTTAGATTTTTTGTTATCTCACTCCAAAGCACTGAGTCTTGAGGCTTTCTCCTGCTCCTTAGCTCTGTTATCAGCCTGATAACTCCTGACAAGTTCTTATACACATGAGATAAAAGCAGTCTGAAATTTGTGTTATGGGAGGTTGCTATAAATAGATTAGTAGACAGCTTGCCTTCTTACAGAAGAGCTCTGAACATTGGTTCCTTCCTTTGCCCAATGGTGCTTTTCCCTGAATCAGCTGTCTTGGCTGTATGCCCGGACTTCACACTCAGTGCTGACCAGGAAGAAAAAATCTCCTAACACAATGTGCACATTCTAAAGGATATATAAAGCTAAAGACAGCAGATATACATGTAAAACATATTTAGGGTGATTTGTTTCATCCCTGTGTATCATCTGAGGCTGTTCACTTCACTGGGTATGTGTGAAGGTTTACATCCACTTTAATTTACTGCTGGGTGTAAGTGGAATAAATGCTCAGTTATCCAATTTCCCCCCTTCATGACTAGGCCATTTTTTTTTGCGATACCGCACTGTGTTTCTTTAACTGAAAAAACTATTTTGACAAAAACAAAGATTTTTTTTTTTTTTACATTTGTATCAAATTTCTTCATCAATTTAGGACAATATGGATTTCATTACATATCTTTGGTAAAAAAAATCCCAATAAGCATATATTGGCTTTCACAAAGGTTAAAGTGTCTACAAACTATGGGCTATATTTATAGATTTTTTTTTTTTAGGGTTAACATTTAGTAATGGCGCTGATCATCAACTTATAGCGAGACTGCAGACAAATCTGACACTAAGTGACACTTTTGACACTTTTTTGGGGACCAGTGACATTATTACAGTGATCAGTGCTAAAAGAAATATGCACTGACACTGTACTGATGACACTGGCAGGGAAGGGGTTAACATGTGTGCCTAGCTGGTCATTCAGTATAGTAAGGGAGGTTCTTTTTACTAGTGGAAGACATGGATCAGTGTTTCTGCTTTACAGGAACACAGGATTCATTCTTTTTGAAATGACAGAATGGCAATCTACCTTGTTTACATAGGCAGACTGCCATTCTGCCAGTGTACTGAATGATCAGCAGGTGCTGGCGGACATCAGGTAAAATTACAGTTCGAGCGTGCCAGCTGCGCAACCTCTGGCCCGATACCCAGAAATACAGCATCACGTGTTTGTGTGCAGTATATATATATATATATATATATATATATATATACATGTACAGTATATGATCCTGTGCAGCGTGGCTGCCCTGTAGCAGTAAATGTGCTATGGGTGGTCGGCAAGTGGTTAATAATATTCACATAACTGAACTCTGACCACAACCAGAACAAGTTAATTAATGCTGTAACATTAATTAATTGTAGTGTAGCACTATAATCTTATCTAAAGCTTTGCTTGATTTGGGTGTTGTAAAATAATAATAAGAAGAAGAATACTCAGACTGTCATTTGGCAATATGTTATGACCAATACATTGGTTAGCAGCAATTGAGGGTAATGCCCCATACACACGGTTGGACTTTTGACCGGCCAAAATCACATTGGAATTCCAACAGAATTCCATTGGAGTAAAAGAGAACATGTTCTCTATCTTAACACTGATGGATGTCCTCGGAATTTCCGATGAAAAAAGTCCGATGGGGCATACACATGGTCGGAATTTTCGATGGAAAAGTCCGTCTGACTTTTTCCATCGGAAATTCCAATCGTGTGTACAAGGCATTGGAGTGATCAGGTTAGGAATCACTGTAAAGCACAGGTAATGAGAAAGCAAAGAATATAGAAGAATAACTTAGTGACAAAAGGGCATATGACTGAGCTTGTGTTGTGCCTTTTTTTTTTAAAGAAAACCACATTAACACTGCCATGTTGGTCTGCTATTTTAATTTCTACTAACTAACTGTGTCATTCTTTTAATTACTAAGATATCTGTTAAACAGGCTCAGTAGTTAGGTCAAAGAAGTCAGTGCTTTTCTTAGCTGCATTTAAAAACCTTTGTAATTCTAATGTGTTAGCGATTAAAGGTGTGAGTTGGCAACCATATATATATATCTGTTAATTGGAATAATAAGAGTAACCCCAACATTGGCAACTGAAACAAATCGTGTAATATATTTAACCACTTCAGACCCGGACCTTTAGGCAGGTAAAGGACCTGGCCAGTTTTTGCGATTCGGCACTGCGTCGCTTTAACTGACAATTGCGCGGTCGTGCAATGTGAGTCCCAAACAAAATTGGCGTTCTTTTTTCCCACAAATAGAGCTTACTTTTGGTGGTATTTGGAGGGCAGAATTATATTGGTTGAAGTCTTTCTGGGACTTATTCTTACACAACAGGCAACTTTTTTTGATACCTCTGGTGTCATCTGTTTGCCAAGGTTGTAGGGCTTGGGGCCTGATTTTGTGATGAGGTAGATGCACTTGTCTAGGGAGGATGACGGTGAGCTGTTGTAGACAGAAGTGGCTAGATTGGGACAGGACAGAGGTGAGATTTTGTCATAGAGGTGGTCAGTAGTAGAGTAGAGAAGAGAAGGGTCGAGGTGGCGAAGGTTTCTATGGGTAACTGTTAGGCGGTTTGGGGGAAAAGAGGTGGAAGGCAAAACTAATAAGCTGGTAATCAGAGAGTGGGAGAGGATTGTTGGAGAGGTTGCAGATTGTTGGAGAGGTTTCACGTGCATAAGACAATGCAAAGTCAAGTATTTTGTCATCGGAGTGAGTAGGAGCTGATATCCATTGCTTCAGATGGACAGAGGAGGTTAGACGAAGGGATTAGAAGTAGCAGGAACATTACCATTGACAGGGATGATGAAGGCTTCGAGAATGATTGCCCTGACAGAAGTAAGTTGGCTGTGTCTGCAACAGTCATAGACCTGAGATCATCTTGTGTATAAATAAAAACAATGGCCCAGATTCACAGAGCGATTACGCGTGCGCAACTGCTGTTGCGCGTGCGTAAGTCTAAATGTGCGCGTGCGTATAGTTGGACGCGATTCACAAAACAATATACGCCAGAAATCTACGTTTTTTGGTCCGGCGTAATTGAGTTAGACATTCGCTTCCCTTCGCGCAAAACTGCGCTAGACACACCATTGATTTGCTAGTCAAATATGCTAATGAGGGAGTTACGGGGATCCACAAAAAAACGCAGTTGCTGCGCAGGCTACGCGATGTGCGCAACTGCAAAATGTCCTGTCTAAAGTTAGAGCACATAAAAGCTGATCTAACTTTTGAAAAAAAGTCTAATTGTCAGATAAAGCAACACCGTTATTGAGGAGCAGACCACACACACGTGTTGCACTACAATTTGACTGCCAACATGCTAGGGGCATCGTCGCTCATAGCTGCACTAGTGAATATAGATGACCAAAGAAGGAGGAGGGCACGGAGGATGGCACGGGAGAGGGTATACCGCACCCGCATACACCTGTTTGGCATGAATGATTCAGAGGTCTTTCGCATCTTCAGATTCCCCCCTCATGCCATCCTGGAATTAACCACAACCTTGCAGGAGGACATCACCAGCCCAACACAACGCTCACATGCAGTGCAGCCACTGGTGAAGGTCCTGGCAACACTCCATGTCCTTGCCAGTGGCTCTTTTCAGCGTACAAGTGGAGTGGTGGCTGGGATGTCACAATCCTCCATGAGCAGATGTGTGCACCAGGTTGTCCCTGCAATCCTCACACGCTTGGCCAACCAAATCATCAAACCCACCACTGAGGAGCTTCGAATCAAGGCAATGGCAGATTTCTACCGAATTGCCAGATTCCCACGCACCATCGGGGCCATAGATTGCACACATGTGGCACTCCAGCCCCCCCATGAGACCGAGCACATCGCAATCGGAAGAATTGGCACTCCATCAACGTACAGGTGATAGTTGATGCCCAAGGCCTCATATGGCACGTCCGTGCCAAACACCCAGGGTCCAGCCATGACAGCTACATCTACAATCAAAGCCACATCCGAACAGAATTCGAACAGAACGTGTATGGGAACACCTGGCTGGTTGGTGAGTGACATGGGAGTCAGGCATGACTATCCCCTCCCGTGATGCACAACAGAAGTGGCACATGCATGACTAACATTCTCCTGTCTTTTCCTTTACAGGTGACTCTGCATATGCACTGGGACCCCATCTCATGACTCCTATCCGGAACCCCCAAACCCCAGGAGAGGAACGATACAATGAAGCACACATCAAAACCCGTGCAGTGGTGGAGCGCACCTTTGGCCTCCTGAAGTCACGTTTCCGATGCCTGGATAAGTCTGGGGGTACACTGTTGTATTCCCCAAACTTCGTGTGCCATATCATCGCTGCATGTTGCATGCTACACAATCTCGCAGTGAGGAAGGGCCTGCAGGTTGAGCTACGTGATGATCTGACCCCCCAACCAGAAAATCAACCCCTAACCGAGGATACCCCGTCTTCTGAGGGAAGAGCAGTCAGGAGGCAGCTCATATTGGGCATCTTTGCACGTTAAACACACACATTAATCATGGCACAATGAGAATGCATGCATGCACACCACTATGGTCCCTAGCACACACACCCCACATCCTCATCAAATTGGATTGGCACCAGTCCACCATGCAAGACTGGTGAGCAGTTACGCCACGTCAAGGCTCCAATTATGTCACTGTACATTCATACACCATTCACACGGACCTGGGAATCACTTCTCCCTGGTCCTGGGGAACCCTTCTCCACCAAAATTGAGGGTGACACCCCTTTTCCAGCAGGAATGTCACCCCCACATTCAAACATCATTCACAACCCAAAATATGCCAAAAAAGTCAAACAAACAAAAATGCATAGAAACAAAAAATGCATAGGAAAAAAAAAATGCTTAGAAAAAACAAAAAAAAGCAGAGAACAAAAATAAAAAAGCTTTCAAAACAAACAAAAGGGGGAAAAAAAAATTATTGCCCTCTGCCTGAGCCACGCCTGGGGCGCCCCCGGCCACGGCCCCGGACCCTCAGGGGAGACGCATGGGGGAGGGGAAAAGCCGGGGAAGGAGGAGCAGCCCCTGAGATCTGCCCACCTGGCGGCCTGCCCTCCAAGGCCACGGCTATTCTGTCCAGGGCAGCACCAAGTGTTGCCGTGTTGCCCTGGATAGCCTGGGTAAGGGCCCTCACATCCTGCCCAACGCCTGCTGCTGTAGTTTGCAGGTCATTTAGGCAGGTTGTGGAGGCCCGGGAGTGGGAGTCCAGGTTACCCAGGCTATCATTAATGGAGGACAGGCTCTGATCCACCCGCCCCATAGTCTGGCAGAGCTGTCTCAGAAGGCGGGTCTGGGTGGCCAGGTTCCTTCTCAGACAGGCGGGCATGAGATTGGGCGCCCCCCTGGTGCTTGGGGATGACCTCCTGGCTCCAGCTGATGGTTGTGGCCGGGGAGAAGGGGAGGCCCTTGTGAGGGGAGCCATGTTGGGGGAGGAGGGGGGGGGGCTGACCCTTAGGGAGGGCAGGCTTCTTGCAGCCAGAGGGGAAGAGTCCGCAGAAACCAAAGGGCCAGTGCCTTCCATGGACTCCTCCTCCTCATGATTCTGCTCCTCCTCATGATCGTCCTCCGCATGATCCTCCCCCTCCTCTTGTTCCTCCTCTGCGGACTCTGGCCTTGTTGGGGGGGCCTCATTAGGCTGCTGTCCTGGGGTTGGAGCGGTCAGTCCAGATGGCCCTGCACCCTCCTGCACAGCTGTGGATGACACAAAACATTCACAGGTTGGAGGATCCACACACTTGCCACATATTCCCTTTCACCCCCTCCCCCACACATGCTACACACCTGAGAGAAATAAAAACCTTACCTGGCACCGCGGGGACCGGACTTGTGTCAAAGCCTGGCAGGCCCTCCACTTCATGCCGGTGAAAGGTCAGGGCCACCACACGCTCCGTCTCTGAAAATCTAACCCGGCATGGTGGGCCCCCTCCTGTGCCCCTGGCATGGGCATTTATTGCGGCCAGTTTTTTTTTCACCTCACGCCGGAGGTCATTTATTTTCTTTTCTATCCCAGAGCGGGTCCGTGTCTCCCCCTCCCCCGATGAATTCACCTGCTCCGTGATCCTATCCAAGATCTCCCTCCTCCTGGCCGGGGTGGTGGTGGCACTCTGCGGGCCGTGGAGAAAACGCCCATAGTCGGTAATGGCCCGGGCAAGAATTCTTTTTTCCCCCACAGTAAAATTGAGCTTTCTTTTTCTCTCAGTCATACTTCCAAACAAACTCACTAGCAGTCACCAAAAATCTGTCACAAATACAAGCACAACCAATCAGACAAGAACACACACAAAGAGAAAAAGAACAGCCAAAAATCACACTAGCACTCAGCAAGAAACACACACAAAAAAATCAGATGAAAAAAAAAAGCAAGAAAACAAACGCTCAGAAATCTATCAATCAAACAAACAGTCTCAAACACTTATCAAAATACACTTTCACAAAACTACCAACAAGCACAAGATCACACAGAACACTAATCTCACAACTACAAAACACACTCTAACGAACAACAGAGCAAAAGCACTTGATTCAATGGGAAGGGACACAAAGGGATGTACTTTTGCAATGGAAGGGCGTTTGTGTGTGTCTATTTATGCTGTCTGCGTAGTTCACAACATTGCCCTAGTCCATTTCCAATTTCAATGATTGCGCCGCTCCCGAGTTGTGAGCATGCGCACAACGGAGCTGACATGGTTTCCTTCACGCGCGCATGCGCGAGTCGGCCGGCCCTTCATTTGCATGGGGTCACGGCTCATTTCAATGTAACACGCCCACGTCCCTCCCAATTTGTATTACTCCTCCTTACGCCTACGGAAAAAACCTTACGTTTGCGCAAGCTCTTGCGTAAAAGCTACGTGAATCGCCGGATTACGCGGCTAGATTGCGCAAGTCTAACGGAAAAGTGGTGCGCTACGCCGGAATGATAATGCGCCGATCTACGTGAATCTGCCCCAATGTTACAAATCGTATGAATTTGTATCTTCTTTTGTGATCTAGTGTTACATGTTGTAGTAGTTGTTTATATGTAATGTTTTAAACAGAAGGAGACATTAAAGGGGATTTTGGCTTCACAGTGAAAAAAAAGCAATTTTCCTGGAATAAGACAAACCTCATGACTTTTTTTTGTTGCTTTGTTAAAGGTACAGGTTTATTGGGAATATATTGACTGTGGCTTTACATGGTGGTAATGACCACAGCTTAAACTGTCTTAGAGGTCAAGCTACAAGTTGTAATTTGCTTTGCAGCTGGATCCATTACAATGCACAGGGCAAGTTTAATTTTGATAACCCATGTCTGGCCATACTGCTCCAATTAATGAGCTTTGGGCATGTCCCAAAGCAGCTGTGCTCTCAAATAAATAAATAAACCACCAGTCTATCTAGGATGCGTCAAGGTTGGCAAAGCACCAAGAGTGTGTAATTGCATTTCATCTGTTCCTTGCCTCGACAGCTGGACCTGTTAAGTTGGGCACTTGCACAGTTTGTCCTTCAGCAGAGGCTGAAAATTTCCAGTGGCTTATATTGCAATTAGTGGATACAGTTAATGAGGACATATGCTGTGAACAAATAAACATCCAGAATGGAGTTAATATTTACAGACGTGATGAGTCTCTGTTTTCTCTGTTTTTATCGGTGAGAATGTAGGCATGTTCTCTTGTCAGAAGGCTCCATTGCCAAGGAAAGTCGCCTAGATGTTTGGCTGCCAGTAAGATATCAACTTTATGCTTTTCACTGAAAATAAAGTTCTCTCTTAAATGGCCTTCCAGGTGGCAAAAATAACTACAATGGTTAGTACATCAAGCTGCGCTAGTTCATGCTGTTTTTCTACTAATTGTCAATTTCTGGGCAGATGTTCTACTGGGGAAGAAAGTTTCTTTGAAGATTTTTTTTTATATGGAATACACTGAGAAGTGAATGAAAGGTGCTATTTTTATTTCCCTGGGGGGAAGAAATCATCTTCTTTTTTAGCGGAAGAGCCACTCTCTAGTGAAGGTGTTAATTGCCAACCATCTCCTGCTTCCTCCACTGAAAATTCTCAGCTAACAGATTTATATATATATATATATATATATATATATATATATATATATATATATATATATATATATATATATATATATATATTTTTTGCAAAAAACTGTTATAGGTAAAATAAAAACCACAGCTGGTGCCTGAAAACAAATGATTTAAAAAAAATAGGCAACTTATAATATCGGGATTAGAATTTTTTGGATGGTCTGGAATCAATTTAAATACAATGGACATAAAACTGAATACTGATTGCAGCCACATGACATCGTTGAACTGGCTGCTCTTTGGAATCATTTGATCTGCATGATACCTTTTAAATAGTGTTTTATTTCACAAAACTCTTGAGCTTCACAGCAGATTGTGCTTATATACTATTCTGTTTAAGACTATGTTTCCGGGCAAGGATATATTCAATATACAGTATATCATATGTTTCATCTGAGAGTCAGATGAAGCCACTAATAAGATTACAGTTTGTGATATTTTTTAACAGCATAGACAATTCAAGCAAATACATTTTTGCAGACAATTAAAGCAAATACATTTTGGACAATTCGTCCACTTTTCATTTTCTTTGGATTTTTATTTAAAACATTAAATATGAGTTACATTCTTTAATATATTTTCTAGAACTATCAATGTAAATGAACATATTAAATGTGGAAAAAAAATCTCCTTTTACTGTTTGCATATCCAAATTTTCAATTTTAGGCATAATCACATTTTAAGAGATAACCCCCCCCCCCCCCACCCAACTTCCAAAATCACACACACTTCCTTTTCATTAATCATGCAAGCTCATTGTTTGATTTAATAGTAATGGCAATTTAGAAGAGGGTAAGCCGTTTGAATTGCAGATTACCACCAGTAAATGTAGTGAAAGCGCAATAGCCTCTTTTCATGGCAAAAGGTAACATTTTATACATCAGAGATTTCCCTTTTTCATCAGCAAGCACCCAATTCTGTCTATTCATTACAAGTAATGATTAACCAGTCAAAAGGTTTTCTGATAGACAGGATGGAGATGAAGTAGTATACTTGATTACAAAGAAAATGTTATATGCATTGCTACTCCAATTTTGTATACATCTTGCACTGCTAACAGACGAATGATAATGCCCATTAATGCTAAATCAGGAAACACATCTGTGGGCAGTGTGTGACCTCTGTATACACACCCTGGAGACTTCTAGGAAGAATACGTCACTCATTTTCCCAATAAGACCAGTGCCAGTGGTACCTACTCAGCATGCTCAGCCAGTATAAGCAGGCATGTTCATGCCTTACAGTAAGTGTTCTGAAGAAAGATTGTGTATTGGTCAGATTTCCTAACTGCCATCTCATGTCTATAGAGAGCTTAGAGATAACATAGTAAAATACTTTTATACATCTAAGATTGAGGTTAAATTATATAACCAGTCTTATCTAAGAACTAAGAAGAACATTTCAAGTTACCATTCTTGTTCAACAAAAGTGAGTCCACCCACACTAAAATGTTCTTACACTCTCTGGCTTCTTCAAACGCTGATTGATCCTTTGGGAGAGCCAAGCGCTTTCCAACACTGCTATATATATATACATATACAATATATATAGTATATATGTCTGTGCTGTAAACATTTTGTCATCCATAGCTTGAAAAAAGGAAAATGTGTTCTGAAACTTAACCAACATGATTTAAGGATGGTTGTTATGTTCACCACTCATCTACTGTGATCGATGATAATGTATTTTATGGAAGAATAACGAAAGAAAATTTACTTGAAATACAAATTGAATATAGTGCCAACTCTTCTAGTTGCAATTGTGATGTGCCTTGCATGTGCCCGAATGGGATGGAAGCATAGTGCATGAGATTTATATGAAGGTGTGCAGTCTATTTTATAGTGGTTCTAAAGGCTGAAAGTTTTTTTTATCTTCATGCATTCTATTCATGAAGGTAAAAAACCTTCAGTGTACAGCTCCCCCTCAGCCTCCCCAATGTACGTCCCCTTTAAGAGTGCGCCCGCCGCTAGCTCCATGAGCCCGACCACGGGTCCCACAGACTCGATCGCCGTGGGAAAACCCACGATCAAGGATGAATGGGGAGATGCTGATGTAAACAAGCATCTCCCCGCTCTGCCTAGTGACAATGACAGTGATCACTGCTTCCTGTAATCGGAAACGGTAATCACTGTCTTGTCATGTGTAGCCCATCCCCCTACAGTAAGAATCACTCACTAGGGCACACTTAACCCCTACAGTGCCACCCAGTGGTTAACCCCTTCACTTCGCAAAAAGTAAAAAATATTAAACTTTTTTCAAAATTGGCACTCTATTTTTGTTTATAGCGCAAAAAATAAAAACCACAGAGGTGATCAAATACCACCAAAAGAAAGCTCTATTTTTGGGGAAAAAAGGACATAAATTTTGTTTGGTTGACTATCATACAAGGGGTCTTGACTTGATGTGCGGCTCTCGGGACACCTAGTCACTCTCTACCATATCACTATTTTCTATTGTCATAGTGATGTGGGAAATCTTTTAGGTGAAGACACAGACAGCAATGACAACCTGCTAGAAGTTCTATGCTTTATCCACTCTATTCACAGATAAAAAGTACTTTGTCTGTAGTCAGGTATATTTAAATATAAGGATCTCAATTTAAAACACAGTACTTCAGAGGTAAAGCCACTGGCACAAAGGTGACCAACCCTATGATAAAACTTAATGATAAAAAAAGCGCTACCATATTTTAAACATTAAGTGCCATGTGTAAGCAAAAACATCATATATTAAACATGTGGTCATTATATAAAATCCTAACATATAATGGAAAGTCCATAAAGTACAACACATGTCAAAAATGTGTAAAGATCATCCAATGAAGTTATGTGCCCAAGTGATAACAGAAATAAGTGACAAAGGTGCTTCTCCGCATAAAGTGACAAAGGTGCTGTTTCCTTCACCAATATGCACTCACTAGAATGCCAATGATATATGGCATAACATTAAAATATCCCTTAGGCATTCCCAACAACTATCCAGTGACTCCTTCAGGGGTAAAATGGCCTCTTGCACTGGAACCTGATCAGAAGGGTGCTCACCACACAGAGCCCGAGAAACGGTCTATAGTGTAGTCATTTATTATAAAATTGGTAACATATAATTAAAATAAAGCATGCATATCCAGTATAAAAACATAAACGGCTGAACTCACAGCAATGGATGCCAATCCCAATCTAGGATAAAGCGGTATGGCATCAGCATGAAAGGATATTTTAATGTTATGCCATATACCAATGGTATTCTGGTGAGTGCATATTGGTGAAGGAAACTGGAGTCTCATTATGCAGAGAAGCACCCTTGTCACTTTTTTCTGTTATCATTTGGGGACATACCTCCATTGGATGATCTCTACACATTTGACATGTGTTGCTCTTTACGAACTTCAACTTTTGCTTACGCATGGCACTTTGTTTAAAATATTGTAGCACTTTTATATTATAGATATTTAAATATAAACACAAAACCTAGATACAGATTTCTGCAGCTCATCATTGTCTTGCAGCCCAAGACTGGGTATTGTTAAAGTACTCCCGTGTGCCAATGCCAGCAGGGTTCACACAAACACTTTTTTGTACTGTAAAGCCTTCCAGAGATATGGTTGAACATGGATTACAATCTGTAACCCGCCTTAACTGTATGTTTAACCAATTTACTCATATTTTCCCAAGATGGCTAATTGGGGTCAACAATTTAAGAAGCATCACCCAGGGATTTATAGACATTTTTATGTACATTTCCGGTTGCAATTGCAATATTATAAAAACCTTATACAGGAGCATTTCTATTGATTTATTTCTGACATTGCATTTGTTACTAGAACAAGGCAGACTTTTTCCTTGCAATCCCTGTAACTCCTTCAAAGTTTGTAGTGATGTCACAAATGCTTATAAGTTGTTTCTGAAGAGTTAAACACATTGTAACATTGTTGACATCATGTATTGCTAAATGTGAACTGTTAACTTCCAATTCTCTTTTCCGTGTCACATGAAATTGTTAAACATCCCAAAAGCAGAAGTCAGCGTGAGAGAAAATAATCTATGAGTCACAAAAATAACCTGCAGTGCTTTTAGAATCTCCCGGCATATTATTGTTAAATTATTATCAATTCTTAGTGCTGACATGTAACACAGCTATTTACTTCTTCAGTAAGGCACTTCCATTTTGGCACGTCTGGGTCAGTAAACATAATGAATTTTTTTTTTTAAATGTATCCTGTACAAAAGTTGTATAAGATTTTGATCAATACATATACTGTGAAAATCAAGGTTTTATTTGAATCTTGGGAGCTTGCAATCTTAAGGATCGGGAAATGGGAAATGGAAATGTAAACATTGTTGATGGGAAAGGATGTGGAAAGTGAACGTGTCACAGATAAGCTCTTGGGGTCCTAGCTGGACTCACTCCCTTTCCCATCTCTGTGATAAATCCCATGGAGTTTTCTAGTTGAAAATGAAACCCTGTTTATGCAGACATGAAAAAGTGTCCTCTTTATATCACTGCACAACTGAAGATAGAATGACCTTTAAGGCTTGTAGCTGGAGTTACTGTGAATTTGGAGAATGTTATTTTTTCTGCTGGAAATGTTAACAACTGTTATGTTACAAAAGAAGTAGCAATATTTAATATAGTATCTCCAAGCAAAGGTCATGTTATCCATATCCGTGTTATAACCATCTAGTTTTACATGTATACATGAGTCTAAAATTGTACAAATGCTTTGAAGATACAAGACTACTTGAATAGATGGAGGTCACAGACCCAATATGTTACTATGCTTGGAAGTGAAGAGAAAAAGACAGCAATTTAGCTCAGTTGTTTATTGTCTAGTGAAAATCTATGTGGCCTAATTAAATTTAGATCAGTAATGAAAATCAAAATGGTATGTTATATACTTTCTGCATATTGTACACGATTATAGTGTTTTATTGGTGACCCGCAGAACAAGGGTTTTCATTGATTTATAAAAAAAATATTTATATATTTTATAAACAGTTTTGGCTTTTTGTGACTTTTTTTCTTTTCTAGCCTGTAGGTTTCCACAACAATATACTGTACAAAATAATAAAACAATAGCATAACCAACAATCAAAGGAAAAGATACAATTTGAAGCCTACCATACACAATTGTACCCTTGTTCGATTTTAGAAATACTATCAATAATCATGTATTTGAGATGTGATTCCATTTTACCATGATTAATAAAATATCTAACAAACATAAAAAGTATAGCGCATAAAATTAATAGATCGCCCAATAAAAGGATGAATAAACAATGCATCAAACAAATGGTGAAAAAATTATGATGACAATATATCAACCAACAAGTGATGTATATGTATAGACACTGGATAGTGTATATATAAAATCTAAGCATATATATGTGAAAAAAAATATGTCCAATGTGATGAAAGTTGGTGATAATAGTCCCAATGCCCCGGAATGAAGTGCAGTAAAGAAATCCACCACCGATCATTGAAAGGAAGGCTTACCAGAGATACTGTACCCTAATGGACATATGCCCAGAGGGTCAGTAAAGCAGGGTATAAACCACTCTCAGGCCTGGATCACCGGCTGCAATTCTCACGGAGACGTCTCACACGTCAATCAGAGAGGAACCCAGGGATCAAAAATAATACATTTTAATGATTTAAAAAATAAATAAATAAATAGTTACCCCAATTTTTTGTATAATGTGAAAGATGATGTTACACCAAGTAAATACATACCTAACATGTCATGCTTTAAAATTGTGCATTCTCGTGGAATGTCAACAAATTATGGTACTTAAAAATCTCCAACTTTACATATTAGCTGTTTAGGTGTTACAGAGAACTTCTTGTGCTAGAATTATTGTTCTCGCTCTAACGATTACGGTGATACCTACATTTATTTTATTTTATTTATTTTACTTTTTATTTAATTTTTTTACACTGTCACTTTTATTCCTAATACAAGAAAAGGAAACAGCCCTTGTAATATAAATAAGCATGACAGGTCCTCTTTATTAACAGATCTGTGGTCAACTCCCCCCCATCCAGATCTCTCATTTACCATTTAAAAGCAATATTTTGGAGGGTTTTGGCCTGACAAT
This sequence comes from Rana kukunoris, assembly GCA_029574335.1. Lineage (NCBI taxonomy): Eukaryota > Metazoa > Chordata > Amphibia > Anura > Ranidae > Rana > Rana kukunoris. The sequence goes on along the minus strand of CM056053.1, from coordinate 350,747,882 downwards.
TGGATGTGACATCAGATGTTGCTTCGGTCCTCCAAGGGCATAGAGACGAGTGGGGGACATCTTACCCTCACTCAACTTCCTGTCTAGCAAATGGCCGCATTGGATCGCTTCTGGGCTTTACGATGGCTTCCGGTAAGCCCAGAAATGTGTGGAGGGGGGCACTCCTCCTTCCACTTCTAAAAGTGATCCGTAGAAGACCACTATTATTAGTGCCCCAGACGACGTCAATTTTTTATGACGAAACGTACGTCGGGAAGGTGACGTGCTGACGTTTTTTGACGAGACGATCCGAGTGACACGGGCGTTCGTGTAAGCCGGCCGGCTTTCATTTCCTTATGTTTTAATTCTTTCTGTAACATGTAAGTGCAACCTTTATTAAACCTTTGAAGACCTTTCTAAGCATACTTCACTATGTGGGCTATTTACTTGTTTTCGGTGCACTGCTGACATCTGGAGGATCTACAATACACCCTGACATCAGCTGTTCCACTAAAATCCCTGAATCAAGGCTTTCTTTCCTATGTGGTTACTTATTTGGCTTCTGGTAAGCCTTCAATTTATTTGGTGACACGGTGGTGGTGTTATTTTAGTCACAACTTAGGACAGCAATATCCTATTTTTAGTACCGTTTTTTTATGTGCTGTTTGACGTACTTCACTATGTTTATTTAAAACCTTTTTTTGGGCAATCAACTGCTGACACATCTGGAGCTACCCACAACCTTTTTCCTGCTTTATCAACCTACTGTGGACTCCTAAAGGCCCTGGCTGGGTTGTAGCCGCAAGCGTGTTATGCTTGCCTTCTGGTAAGCCTCCATTGTTTATCACACTCACAGTTTGGTAGTAGATATATGCATATTTCTTTCCTAGAACTGCCCGCTAAGGACGTTTCAACGATTTTTGGTTCATCATTTTCACTCTATTGGTTTATATTAGCCATTTGAGCACACTGGACTTTAGATCCACACTAAAGACATTATTTTGCACTTTGTCTAAAAACCATTTGTTTATCACTCTTTATTTTTATTTTATATATTTTTTTCTTTATTAGCGCAACTTCAATTTTTCCTCCACTATTATTAGACGCAGAACCGGCCATAGTAAGAAATAATACCAGGGTTATAGCAGCTAGCTGCTGCCAAAAACACTGGAATTAAATGTCAAATAATTACATATTTTTACTATGGGCTGGTAAGCAAGTGGTGTCATATGATTGTGTCAGGTGATTTATTTCATACCCACATGAGCTCTCCCTATGAATCAAACTTCTAATAAAGCAGTTATGCAAGTGTGGGTTCCAAAAAGGGGCTTTATTGGGCAAAGAAAAAAAAAATACATTTGTTTTTTAAAGCGGAGGTCCGCCTAAAAAAAAAATATATATATTAAAAGCCAGCAGCTACAAATACTGCAGCTGCTGACTTTTAATAAATGGACACTTACCTGTCCAGGGTGCCCGCGATGTCGGCAGCCAAAGCAGGTCAATCGCTTGGCTCTCAGCTGCCCTTGCCTCTGTTCTCGGTAAGGGAATCAGGAAGTGAAGCATTGCATCTTCACTTCCCGGTTCCCTACTGCGCATGCGCGAGTCGCGCTGCACATCCTCACTGGTCCCCGCTGTCTTCTAGGACCTGTGTGTTTCCCAGAAGACATGGAGGGGTGGGAAGTGGCGTGACCCCCGCGGGAGTCTATGCCCGGAAGTGGGTGCAAATACCTGTATTATACAGGTATCTGCACCCCCTCTCCCCTGAAAAGGTGCCAAATGTGACACCGGGGGGAGAGAGGGTTCCGAAAATCGGAGGCTCCATTTTTGTGTGGACCTCCGCTTTAAGGCTTATTAAAACCCATCTCTGGGATGGCATGTTTGCATATTTTCTATACTTTTCACATATTCATGCATTCTTTTGCATCTTCTGTTTTTTTTTTCCAACAGAAACCTTCTTCTTAATATTTTGGGGAATATACAATACAGTATGTTTATTAGAAATTAGTGACACCATGGATTCTAATCTGTAATCCCAAAATGTCAGGTTGGATGCTCTGGAATGATTTTGCAATGGCTTTCAATATAGTATACTATCGTATATAGTATGTATGTATATGCACAGCACAGGTAATGTTAGTCTTTGTAGTAGGTATTATCTGAAAACTCTCTAGAGATGCTTTTGTGAGGCACAAGAATGTTAGACTGATTGGCGTTTGAATGGATAATTATTGTTGATTTAACCCAGCAGTAATCATTTGACCTTCACAAGTAAATAAAAAAAAGATAAACACATTAGCAATGTTTATACTAATGATATCAGCTTAATGTTGAAACCAATTTTGAAAATTAGAATGCAAAAAGAATTGGCTGGCATGTTATGTTAAAAAAAAAAATACAAGGTTACAAAAGCACAGTTATTTCATAGTGTTTTTCCTTCAGATAGACCCCGTTATACAATGTGCACATTACAAACAGTGTGGGGTCTTGGGACGTGATCTGGTTAATGTACATAAGCGAGCTAGCCAACTTTTCTTTACAATGTCAACTCAGTAATCTTGTATCATTTGTGCCAAAGGAAATAATTGTTTTCCCTTTTTTCGACCTGCTAAATCTGTTCAAACATTAATGCGTGTTACCAGTGTTTGTATTTTGAAAGGGTTAGAGTAAAGAATTGGACAAACCAGCAGCAAGTACTGGACTATATTTACCATCTCAAGCTGAAATCAAATGTAAACTTTACAAATTAAGTCATTTTCTGTTGCTGTACTGTAGTTAGGTAGCATATTGATGAATTGTTGAATGAAAGCATAATTGTCTTCAGAAATATTTTTTTGACGGAAGATTTGACTTTATGGTTAGTTTTAGGCATATAGTTGCTTAACAAAGCAAAAAACTGTAAAGAACGGAGCTGATTTTATCATCCCTCTTGACAATCAGCCACCTCTTGGGCCACATTAGAAAATAGATGGAGGACATAGCACATGCTTCTAGCTACTAGTAAATCTGTGGAAGTGGGAATCAGTTGCTACATTTTTGGCTTTATTTTCCAGCTTCTCTTATAGTAGATTTTCTTTGCACAAGCAAGAATGACTCTTCCTTCTCCCTTTGTTAAGGCATATGCCTCTTTATGGACAAACATTTTCATATATAGTAAAGCTGTTTGAAGCTTATATAGTGTATTGCTGCTCTAAAGGGTGCCATAGTGATAGTAAAATCCCATTAACCATTGAGTAATCAGAAGGACAATAATATATCAACATACATATTTGTATTGGATGTGCCTGCATCTCTATGTTCTGTGCATGTACTTCCAGGTTTTCTCAGGGGAACAACAGTGAGAAACTAGAAAATACAACTTAGACTCATTTCAAGATATGCTGGCCAAGAGATGTCTGCACAGGTCTGAGTGTGGACACTTTTCAGCATAATTTCCATGCAATAATAGCACCCTACTGAGAACACCAAATGATGTCTTCTCCTGAAAAACACTAGATCATCAAATGTGTATTTGCATTAGATACACGGTACCCATTGATGCAGTTTTTCCCCAGTAGTGAAATCGACACCATCATGTTTATGGGTTTCTTTACATATAAAGGACTTTATCACAATTTTTGTTTAATGCATTTTTTTTACATCTTAACGATATAGGTAAAACTTGCAAAAAACAAGATAAATGAATAAAGAATATGATGGATGCATTCCTAAATCAGGAACACCATCACACTAGTATTATTGGAATGAATAAATACTGTAAGTATTGAGTTTCTGTGATAAGATAAAACCTGTAGGCACTGTGCTTACTCTGAAGAATGCTAATATGGATTCTCTATTTATTAGTTTCACAAAAGTAGTTACCATATATACTCGAGTATAAGCCAAATTTTTCAGCACATTTCTTCGTGCTGAAAATGCCCCCCTCAGCTTATACTTGAGTCACCTTTTTGCACCTGATCTCCCGGATTTTGGGGACCCGGTCTTCCTCTACAAGTGTGCAAGTTTGTTGTCAATGGAACCTACGGCCGGGGAGCACCAATTTTTCAAAGCCGGACACCCCTTTTATAGACTCCCATGTTAAACGGTCATTTATTCAGTGACTTTGGGGACCTGGTATTGGCCGGTCCTAGATCCCCTGAACCCTGAACTTGGCACATATGTAGCCCCATTTCTCCTCTACAAGTACAAAGTCTGGGGGACCTATGGCTGGGGGGCACCAATTTTTCAAAGCCGGGCATAGGCTCCCATGTTAAACGTCAGTCTAGTCATGGGCACAGTGATGCATGGACACAGTGAGGCATGGACACAAAGAGGCATGGGCACAGTGAGGCATGAGCACAGCGAGGCAAGGGCACCGTGAGGCATGGACACAGTGAGGCATGGACACAGTGAGGCATGCACATGGGCACAGTGAGGCACAGTGAGGCATGCACATGGGCACAGTGAGGCACAGTGAGTCAGGCAGATGGACACCCTAGGCCAAGTCAATATGTTTTCCAATTTTTTGGGGGGTAAAATTAGGTGCCTCGGCTTATATTCGTGTTGGCTTATACTCGAGTATATACGGTATGTCAGGTACATAATCATATTTACATGCTATGCAATATACCCCAAAAAATGGGGGCTATAGCCTTCAACACTGATCAGTGTATTCTGACAGGAATGGGGGGGGGGGGGTCCTCCCTGCTGTCAGAATACAATTTTGCAGTGGGGAGGATTCCTTTATCCACCTCAAATGTGTGGATGGGGGTAATCACTGGTTGAATAAAAAGAATCTATGAGCTACCTTAGACCTTGCACAGCAGATATACAATATAGTTATGAAGCTATAAGGACAGAAACACCAAGACAACCTCCGATACCATGCTTTCAGTAACATAACAAGCCTTCACCTTTTAAATGCAGGTTTACTTAAAACAATTAGAAAGGGGATAGGGCACTTCATATCCATTTGCAAAATATTTCTTCTTGCAGATAAGGGAAGTTGATATAACATTCTGTGTACTATTTTAGCGTTTAAGTGTTTGATTATTTGACTGATACAAGTTTAAATAACTACAGTGCTCAAAAAAGTATTCATACCCCTTGACATTTTCCAAATTTTGTAACGTTACAATCAAAAACGTAAATGTATTTTATTGGGATTTTACGTGACAGACCAACACAAAGTGGCACATAATTGTGAAGTGAAAGGAAAATGATAAATGGTTTTTAATTTTTTTGGTGGGCATTTGTATTCAGCCCCCTTTTTTCTGATACCCTTAACTAAAATCTAGTGGAACCAATTACCTTCAGAAGTCACCTAATTAGTAAATAGAGTCCACCTGTGTGTAATTTAATTGCAGTATAAATACAGCTGTTCTGTGAAGGTTTAGAGGTTTATTAGAGCACCTTAGTGAGCAAAACATATCATAATGGCAAAGGAGCACACCAGACAGGTCAGGGATACAGTTGTGGAGAAGTTTAAAGCAAGGTTAGGTTGTACAAAAAAATCCCAACCTTTGAACATCTCGTGGAGTACTATTCAATCCATCATCTAAAAATAGAAAGAGTATGGAGTAACTGCAAAGCTATCAAGACATGGCCGTCTACCTAAACTGACAGGCCAGGCAAGGAGAACATTTATCAGAGAATCAGCCAAGAGGTCCATGGTAATTCTAGAGGAGCTGCAGAGATACACAGCTCAGGTGAAAGAATCTGTCCACAGGACAACTATTAGTTGTGAACTTCACAAATCTGGCCTTTATGAAAGAGTGGCATTGTTAAAAGAAAGCCATAAGAAGTCCCATTTGCAGTTTGTGAGAAGCCATGTGGAGGACACAGCAAACATGTGGATTGGATGAAGGTGCTCTGGTTAGATGAGACCAAAATGTAACTTTTTGGCCTAAAAGCAGAACACTATGTGTGGCAGAAAACTAACACTGCACATCACCCAGAACACACCATCCCCACTGTGAAACATGGTGGTGGCAGCATCATGCTTTTCTTCAGAAGGAACAAGGAAGCTGGTCAGGGTTGATGGGAAGATAGATGGAGACAAATACAGGGAAATCTTAGAAGAAAACCTGTTAGGCCCTGTACACACGATCATACATGTCTAATGAGACTTGTCTGATGGACCATTTTCATTAGACAACTCTGAACTTGTCTGATGTGCGTACACACCATCGGACCAAAATCCGATCAGACCAGAAACGGTGACAGAACACAACGGCGTGATGAAAAAACGAAGTTCAATGCTTACAAGCATGCGTCGACTTGATTCTGAGCATGCGCAGGTTTTTGGTCCGACGGACAGGTTCCATCAGACAGGTTTTAATGCATGTTTTAAAACTTTGGTCTGACGGACAACTGTCTGATGGGCCGTACACACTATCAAACTGGTCCGATGAAACTGGTCTGCAGACCAGTTTCATCAGACATGTCTGATCGTGTGTACAGGGCCTTAGAGCAGGGGTGGGCAAACTTTTTGACTCGAGGGCCACAATGGGTTCATATATTGGACCCGGGGGCCGGACCAAGAGTAGATGGACAGTGTGTATGTGTGAATTAATATAAATTACATTTAAATTTGTAACATTAAATGTTTAGATTAATTTAAGGTAGAAAAGCATAAAAAGAGTTATTTTACAAAACTTTTATGCAATGTATTACTTTCAGGTGTCCCCATCACAGCCCTCCTTTACATAAGGTGTCCTCATCACAGCACTCCTTTACATCAGGTGTCCCCATCACAGTGCCCTTTTACATCAGGTGTCCCCATCACAGTGTCCCTTTACACAGGTGTCCCCATCACCTCGCCCCTTTACATCAGGTGTTCCCATCACAGTGCCCTTTTACATCAGGTGTCCCCATCACAGTGTCCCTTTACACAGGTGTCCCCATCACAGCACTCCTTTACATCAGGTGTCCCCATCACAGTGCCCTTTTACATCAGGTGTCCCCATCACAGTGTCCCTTTACACAGGTGTCCCCATCACCTCGCCCCTTTACATCAGGTGTTCCCATCACAGTGCCCTTTTACATCAGGTGTCCCCATCACAGTGTCCCTTTACACAAGTGTCCCCATCACCTCGCCCCTTTACATCAGGTGTTCCCATCACAGTGCCCCTTAACATAAAATGTGCTCATCATTGTGCCCCTTAACATAAAATAACTGTCACGCTGATGGGCACATTTTATGTTAAGGGGCACGCTGATGGATATATTTTTAATGTGTACGCTGATGGCCATATTTTATGTTAAGGGGCACTCTGATGGGCACAACAAAATGTGTCCATCAGTGTGCCTCTTGAAAAAATATGCTCATCAGTGCGCACATTAAAAATATACCCATCAGCGTGCCCCTTAACATAAAATGAGCCCATCAGAGTGCCCCTTAAAATAAAAAAGTGCCCATCAGCGTGACCTTTAACATATGCCCAGCAGTGTTAATGTTGACAATAAATTAGCCCATTAATGGTGATCAACGAACTAAGAATATGCCACATACCTACAATGCAGGGGCGGATGCTGTAAGAAAAAAATTGCCGGGAACGAGTAGCAGTGGGCGGGGCGCGCACGGGACGTCACGCCTCTAGGAGAGCCAGAAGTGGACCCGGGAACCAGGAGCAGCAGGGGGCGGGGCATGCAAGTGACGTGGGAGACAGGCGTTACCCCTACTCGCAATGTGATCAAGGAGTGGACCACGAGCTGCAGGGAGCGGGGAAGGAACGTGACGTCACGCCCCTACTCGCCGCCGTACACGCTTGTAAACTTCCAGGACCTGCAGTGAGGAGCAGGGGGCAGGCGCACACTGGCAGTGTCACTGGTTGCTGGGGAAACCCCCGATCCCAGCAAACCAGTGCTGCAATTTGTAAATATACTGGCAGTCCAGGCAGACCAGGGCCAGCGCTGGAGGGCTGGATTAAAAGGTCAGCCGGGCCGTATACGGCCCGCGGGCCGTAGTTTGCCCATTCCTGCCTTAGAGTCTGCAAAAGACTTGCGACTGGGGCGGAGGTTCACCTTCCAGCAGAACAACGACCCTAAACATACAGCCAGAACTACCATGAAATGGTTTAGATCAAAACATATTCATGTGTTAGAATAGCTCAATCAAAGTCCAGACCTAAATCCAATTTAGACTTGAAAATTGCTGTTCACAGACGCTCTCCATCCAATCTGACAGAGCTTGAGCTATTTTGCAGAAAATAATGTTCAAAAATGTCACTCTCTAGATGTGCAAAGCTGGTAGACAAAGCCAAATTGCAGTGAGAGGTGGCTCTACAAAATATTGGGGCTAAAAACAAATGCACACCACACTTTTCACATATTTATTTGTAAAACAAAATGAAAACCGTTTATCATTTCCCTTCCACTTTTATGTGCCACTTTGTGTTGGCCTATCACATAAAATCCTAATAAAATACATTTACGTTTTTGGTAGTAACATGACAAAATGTAGAACATTTCAAGAGGTATGAATACTTTTTCAAGGCACTGTACATTGGTGTGAATAAACTTTACGATGCATACCCTGGATAAAGATATACGATCTGCCCTTGGTATATTGCTTTGCTTGAACTGATGCAAAAAATAGTTAAATGATCCCTCGGTTGAATATAGTCTATAGTCCCAATGGAAAAGTAATAATTAATGAACCCTTTGAAATGCCAGCAAGGAGTATGTGTATTTTTTTTTTCATCAGTTCAAACTAGGGTCGCTATAAGGAATACTCTGCTTGGCAACACATAATGAGCTAGTATGCCCATCCATTGTATTCACCTAACTGCAACAGACATAGTCCTTAAAAAAATGTAGTTTATACATAGCTATGTCCCTAGGCACCTGTTCTATTCATCCATTCAGTATAATACAAATTAAAGGTCTACTGACCTACAAATTGAAAAAAAGACAAAATCAAATATGAGCCATGAAAGTAAAACACACGGCTCAGTTAAAATAAAGTATAGCCTGTCTTGTATATCACAAAGGAAATCTCTGAAGCAACTTTGGGACTTTATCCTACCAGAATTTGATTTAATTTTAAGCAGTTGGTGCCAGTCATGTGTCGTACTTTAGCAATAGGAGGAATTTCTTGCTACTCAAGGTAACTTTGCACACATTGTAACTTTATTGATTTGGTAAGTTTTTGACACATGGCAAAAAATTAGGAACCCAATGACTTCATGAATTAAATCTCTGGTTTAAAAAAAAAATTTTTTTTTTTTTTTTTTTTTTTATAGAAAGCTGCTTTGATTTTTAAATATAAGGTTTTAACAATGTCTGAATCTTGGATAGGTGTTATTATGAACAGTATTACAAAAATGGTACAGCGCATAAAAAAGTTTAAAGTAGTCAAACAAGAGTTCATAAAAGGTCAAAGTGATGATCCTGGAGTGTATATATATATAGTGTATATGGTATACTGGATAGAAGTGCCGTCACCAACACCCAATCATTCTGACTTTACCCTAAAATACAGATGTATGCACAGTGGGAATCTCGATATTGATCACAGCGATCCTGAGCTGCAAGGGGATTTAGTCAAGAGCGCACACTTTACTTCCTCTATGTCACCTGACTGTTGTCAGTCCAAAGATTGTAGCCATTGATCCTATCAGGTGAAATCTGAGAGTATCATTGCTGTGGTGAAGACCCTTTATTGACTTTCCTGGCGGTTGTTGGTGGAGTTCAGAAACTGACATCCATATTTGTGTACTGGGATCAGCATACTCTATCCTGGGTGAATGAATCCCCTTTCAGCTGAGGCTTAATATCAGGTTATTTTAGGATAAAAGTCAGTATGATCGGGTGTTGGTGATGGCTCTTCTATCAGGCATACCATTATACACTCCAAAATTATCACTTTGACATCTTATGAAGTCAGCAGCTACAAAAAAGGAAGTGGGAGAGGGTACCTGTCAAAATCATTGGCAATTGTTCCAGAGAAGTGGGGGACAGGTCCTTAAAGTGGAACTTACCCATTTGGGTGGAGCTACGCTTTAAGTGCAGTTGCTGTGTTTGCCCTTTAAGATTCCCAACTCACTGATTGATTTCACTTGTTTCCTGGAATTGCTGTTTAAACAGAATTATGGATTTGATGGGTAGATGCTGCAAGATGTATCTGTTTGTGTGTGTGGGGGGGGGGGGGTACATTTCACTTTTATATAGTGTCACTAGGCTGAAGATGACATACTAATTTCAGAACATTTTAACAAAACAAGTTCTGGACTACTAGCTTGAAGTTACCCTTTAAATGTACCGTAGTCCTTTAGGAGGGAAACAACACTTTACAGCTTATGAGATGGTTAGGCATTAATCTGCATGCCTGGAACCCCCCGAAAAATCTGTCAGCCATCAGATCCATATGGCAGCTGGTTTGTTTGGGTATAGGGCCCATGTTTACATTTACCTGCCCTCCTACAGTGCTCAGATCTGAGTGCCCAGGTGCCGGGCTTAAGTGCTGTTCTATGGGCAGGCATGCCAAGCAGAGTGTGAGTCCTGACCATAGGATAGGGATATAGTCCATACTTTCATAGGCTCTTGGCAGCTTATGCACCAAAGATAGGGTTGGCATACAGGAACAAGAACTAGTAAAGGTCCTCTGAGAAAAAGGCAATCTTCAGCCTATGTGTGGGGATGTGGTATATTTTTATTAACAAAATTCACTTTAAAGTAGATTTGTCAGCCATTTTAAACGTAAACAGTAATAGTGTTGCCTAAGGGCAGGCAGCACAAGCTGCCTAAATGAATGCATGTATGTAAGTACGTACACCAATAATATGCTTTATTGTGTTACTGGAGTTGACAGAGCAAAAAGAAACAGATTTGGAATATGGAATTGTACCTCAGGAAAAAAAAAATCAACCTGCTATTTCACCATAAATAATATTCAAAGGCGAGCAATTTATAGCATTGCCACACAGCACAGCCTAAATGAATTAGACAGTTGTGTTCAGTCGATTACTCGGCAGGGTAATAGTTGGTTGTTGCAGTAGTCATTTTCATAACTACATTATATATGGTTAATTTGATTTGAGACAAAATGTGAAAGCCAAGTCTAGCTTTCCCCATCAGTGCAGCTACAGCTTGGTTCTTACTTTGAACTTGAACACTGTAAAATGCAACTTTGGTATCATAACGTTCAAGGGCGACTAATCCAAGAAACAGTTTAGAAATCAAAACAAGGGCACAGCCATAAGAAGGACACATATTTCTCTAATCAGACATACAAACAAAGGCTTGGAATTAATTTCGCCACATGAATGGAATAAGAAACGACCATATACAGCCAAATAATCTCCCCTTATTTTGGAATTCAGCCGCTGCCTCCTACCCTGTAATCTCTAATGCAAGAATAATAATGAACTTGTCAGCGGCAGCAGTCATGTTGACCAGTGTGTCGTGTTTATTAGGTCCGGGCTGCAGATTTGTACTGGCAACGGTTCAAAATAGCCACTAAGCAATGAGAGAGCTTTTTTTCCGAACTTCCATTTAATAATTTATTGTTTTATTTTTCCAGCGAGACAGAGAAAGTGATTCATAGGACAATGCATCTGTTTTGTTGGCTTTGGAAATAATGTAAATGAAAATAAAACAGTTATCTCTCCTAAGAAGGATGGAAGGGGCAGTTTACATTTTGATTTGTTTGGGAGATAAAACACATTTAATTAGTAGAGAGCTCAGAAATGTGAAACACTGCTGTGTGTATTTCACAGGAACTAATTTCTATGTTTTCTTCCTCTGGGACATCAGTAATGTCACGTTCTACCATCTGAGTGATACCGATCTAGCAGGGTATCACCGTGTAAAAAATACAATTTAAAGGATAATATATGTGTATATGGTATTGTAATCAAACCTTGAAATATTCTTTAGCTCTGTAAACTGCTTACTATATCTGATTGTTGTGGGCCATGGTTACACTTTTAATGGCTTCAAATTTCAAATATCTGAAGCTTGGGAAGGCAGGACATGCAGGGAAATGTTACAAATGCATAAATATAGTTACTGAACATATCAGTAGTAAAAGAAACAAATTGCATACACATAGAAAGTTTATTCTAGAAAGGCTTTATGTCATTTAAAAAAAAAAATGAACAGTGATAGTTATGCAAGAATCTAAAAGTCAAAATGTCAGTAAAAATAATGATACAGTAAATAAGGGAACATATTTTTTATACATTTTTCAAAGGTTTGTCTGCCCAGTTATAATGGCTTAAAGTGATACTAAAGTTTTTTTTTTTTTTCTTTTTAATAAGAAACATGTCATACTTACCTCCTCTGTGCAAGGGTTTTGCACAGAGTGCCCCCCGAAGCTCCTCTTCTGGGGTCCGGTGGCGCTCCTGGCTTCTCCTCTTCTCGAGTGCCCCCACGAAGAGCCGCATTCCATGGGGGCAATCGTGCGGGCGTGCTCCCAAGTCCTGCTGCTGCGTCCATTGGCTCCCGCTGCTATCAATCTATCCAATGAGAACCCAAGACAGCAGCTGGAGCTATTGTGCTCGTCCCCATCGCTGGAAAGATCAGGTTGGGGTAAGTGAACATAACCATTCAAGGGAATTGTTCCCATCAAATAGAACGCAGCAACAGCCCTTAAAAAGGAGGCATATGTTCCCCCAAAATGCCTTGGCTTGAGGTACATGCTGCTAATTTTTAAAAAAGTTCCATGAAAGAACCAGATTTTAGAAGTCACATTTCTCTGGACATCATGCGCGTGTTCCTTTTTGTCCATCCAACAGGTGGAACTCTTGGATCATGTTTGCATGCTTTTTAGTTTCTTCTACAACAGAGTTGTAAAAAGGGTGCTTACAGAGATCAGTATTTTAATCTAAAATCCATAAGATCGTACACAGAAACAAATGAATAAAATAAATGACTCATCTGTTATCAGATGGAAGCAAAGTCTGCAGTAGATTGTCTCATCCACATTAATCACCAAATCTTTTTGTTACTCTGGAGTACCATAAAAGGACAGAGAGACAGTAGTAGCAGTTGTATAAGAACCTCATACATACAATGATAAAGCCATTGTTTAATTACATGACTTTATTCAACCAAGTATCTGAATATTGGGGCAGCCCATATACTGAATGATTATCAGCAGAGTAGTTCTGTGCTGTCAATTCATCAGCTACATCATATGCATAATTTTGTTGGGGTTATAGCTAATACATACATTTCTAATAGTCAGTATACTTGCTTGATAAATTATCCTAATTGTTAAAAAAAGGTACCATATTAATCAGCGTATAACACGCATAGGCGTATAATACGCGCCTTAACTTTAAGGAAGTTTCAGGAAAAAAACATAATTTTTAAATAAAGAACTGCAAAGCAAAATAAGGGTCAGTGCCCATCAATGCAGCCTTACCATTGCCCACCTGCAGCCTCACAAGTGCAATGAATGCAGCCTCTCCATTGCCATGAATGCATCCTCTCCACTGCCATGAATGCAGCCTCTCTATTGCCATGAATGCAGCCTCTCTATTGCCATGAATTCAGCCTCACCATTGCCATGAGTGCAGCCTCACCATTGCCATGAATGTAGCCTCTCAAGTGCCCTAAATGCAGCCTCACCATTGCCATTGCCATCAGTGCAGCCTGATCCATGCCCATCTACAGCCTTGGAGGGGACAGGGATGGGGCCGGGATGAGCGCTGACAGATTAACTTTGAAATGTAATTTCTCTACGATATCTATAGCTACAAATATGAATGAGGGCAAGTGTAAGGCCCTGTACACACGAGGAGACATGTCCGATGAAATCGGTCCGCGGACCGTTTTCATCGGACATGTCTCCAGGGATATTTTGGTCTGATGTGTGTACACACCATCAGACCAAAATCCCCGCGGACAGAGATTGCGGTCACGTAGAAGACACTGACGTGCTCTAACCAGGAAGTTCAATGCTTCGACACATGCGTCAAATCAATTCGACGCATGCGCGGGATTTCGGTCTGCTGGTTAGGCGTACTAACCAGCGGACATGTATCCTCGTGTGTACATGGCCTTAAAGTTATTTACTACCTGTTCAGAATGTGTACTGTACATACCTTATTGTTTATAGTCTAATATAAAGTTAAAATCTGTATATAATAGAGTACCTAGTTTAGCAGAAAGATCATTTTTTTATTAAATGGCCTGTCAAATCATGCTGCCATTGTTTAAATCCTGCATATTAAGTCCTTGGTACCGCTACTAATATCTATGTGGCATTCAAAGAGGCTAGGTCACTGCAAGCCAGGTGAGAGCAGAGCCCTTCTGCAGTGTAGGGTAGATGCCAAGGAGAAGATATGCAGCTGAGGAATATAAGTTGTGTTAATGAGAACATGTACGTAAACTGATTTAGCTGTAAAAAATATGCAGTTATATTTTGGGCTCATTCAGATGGCCCATATGCATAATGCAATTTAGCAAGTGGGCAGCTGGTAGTTTGAGCTACATTGACGGTGTGGTGCAATGCATTGTTTACATTTTCCTTTTAAAGGTATTGTAAAAGCTGCAGCGTCCCCCAGACCCCCCTTTTTTTTCTTACCTAAGCCCATTTGTTCCAATGCTGTGCACGAGTCGCTGGCTCTCATCTCATTGGACATATTGATAGCAGCAGGAGCCATTGGCTCCCACTGCTGTCAATCAAATCCAGTGACATAGGGGGCGGAGCTGAGTCCTCCTGTCTGTGTCAATGAATGCAGCAGCAGGACTTGGGAGTGCGCCCGCATGGGTGCCCCCCAGGGAAACATGGGTGGATGGGGGAATCTGTTTATTTTTTTTTCCAATCATCTCGCTAGCTGATCAAAAAATAATTAACCATCTATGACAGCGGTTTCCAAACAGTGGCCCTTTGCTTGCCTTTATCCAGCCCCTGATGCACTATTCCTGCCATGGACACCATCAATAGGGGGAAATTACTGCCTTGGACACCTACAATAAGGAACTATTCCTCCCTCTGACACCAACAATGGGACATAATTCCTTCCACTGACACCAGCAATCAGGCACTATTCCTCCCCCTAATACCAAAGATGGGGAATTGTTTACTGCCACTGGGCACAGGCAAGCCCCCCTAAAGTCTGAATGACAGTAAACTGGACCTTTGTCTAAAACCTTTGGAGACCCCTGATCGATGACCAGTGTAAGCATTTGGTTCTAAATGACTTAATTCACAATCAAAAAGCTGTCTAAAAGTCCTCTTATTCTGTAAAATAAAATGAAATAAAGAAGTTAAAAACACAAACTATAATTGCATATGCTAAGCTTAGCAACCTATTATTCATTTGTTTCATTAAAACTATTTTTAGGTGAATTTTTTTATGTTCTGTCCCCAAGTTTTTTCTAGGAAGTAAGGAAGCTGTCGGCTCTATTGTGGATAGCAGCAGATAACATGGCATTTCAATATTTAAAAAATGGCTTATGATTAAACAGAATCCTTTTTTTCCAAAGACTGTAATTTACTTCTGCTGTACCTCACTAAGAAAAAAAAATCTACTTTGATATAAAGAAATTGTACCCTGCCGAATGTGAAAGTCTGCCCACTTCTAAGGCCTCTTGCACAAAGCAGTGTGAGGCAATCTCTCGTACAATGAGAGGCACATTGCAAGCAACCTGCTAATTTGTGTAATATGTAGTTTCACCTTTCTGACTACTGACTTGTAAGTGCCATGTTCTGGAATGGTGAGAAAAACCTCCTCATCAACACCTAGTCCAATGTGATTAACTTAACAAAATGTTTTTATCAGCACATTGCAAGTCTTGTGCTTTTGTCGTTGGCTGATTTCTTTTTTTTATTTCTAACAGATTCATGCTTGGAATTTGGATGTGCTTTTCATCCTTCTTTGTTCCTTTTTTTTTGAGAAAGGTTCCTTTCTGCCCGCTGGTGCAACTAAGCTCAAATTATGCAAGCTGGCTAGCGTTGATCGATTTGACACAGTTTAATGATTAAAGTACGGGGGATGGGCACGGCTTTGTTAAAACTCCTGGGACGTCATGCTGCTGTATCTCACTTTAAGTGTACTTTATTGGACAAGATTGTCTTACAGCATTTTCTTTCCTGGAGAATGTAAAAAAAAAGCTAGTCCTGTAACAAGATCTTATTTTGGTGTTGGAGTTTGCAGAATGTGGAGGCGATTATTGTTGTTGATTTAGCCGCTGTAAGGATTGTTTTATTTTTATGGCAGTATTAACCCAATGACAATATGCTTTTAGTGTGCGCTATTAATGATTGTAAATGAATGCCTTTGTTTATGTGGGAGAGTTATTACACATTCATTTCATTTGTAGAATGGAGACCTGTCTTGGCAGTCATCGCAACGCATAAATGCAAAATGCCAACAAGTCTTGTCGGAGTTTATTTTCCTGTTAGCACATATTATCATACTGATGAGTTGTGAATATAATGTGAAGAAACAGATCAATCTAGAATTTTTAAAAGTCATTGTCAAAATATGAGGTCATGCGAGAGGTGATGAAAGAAAGTATGGTGGAAATTGCTTCCCATACAGCCATTAAATGTAATGTAATTAATCGATTAATCTTTAATTTTTTTGATCGATCAAAATCTTTTTGATCGATTAAAATTCTTTTGATTGGTACTCACCTCTCCGCCGGCTTCTGGGCCTTCAGGGAGTTCCATCTAAAATTCGGTGACGTCATGGACACCGGCGGGGCTTGCCGTGTCCATCTGAAGGGCTCCTTTGCTGTGCCTTCATATCTGCATGCCGGCGGGACCTTACTATCTGCCACACGCAAGGGCTGTTGCACTTCCCTCTATCACTTCCCTCCATCAACCTGGGATTCTACAGCCATCCACTGGGAGTTGTGATAGTTCCCTTCATGGTAAATCTACATGCCGACGGACTGATGTTAACCTCTCCTCATCTGGATTCAGCAGTGGTATCATTGTACACATTTTTATACCAGTATCATACTTAGCTACATGTTTTTTTGACTGCTTTTGCTACCGTTTGGTATTACTCGCACCATTTTTACAGTTTATGTAGCTACATCGATTTTATCTCCAGTGCAATATTTATTTTGTTACCTACTTGAAGACTATAAATGTTTTAATGCTATTCCTGTCGAGCGCTGCCTTTGTGTGTTTTTTGTATCCTGCTATGCATTTGTCCAGTGGTTGGTAGCTGCACTGGGAATCAGCCTGCAAGGAGATCAGCTAAAAAGTAGTTGGATCTGTATTATAATTAATCTAAATTAGTCGATTAATCGATTAAAAAACAAAACGATTAATCAAACGCAAAAATTTTGATCAGTAACAGCCCTACTCTTTATAGTATGTTTAGTGCTTTATTAAAAATATTAAATATATAGATAGATAGATAGATATATCTATATAGATATATATCTATATACAGTCAGGTCCATAAATATTGGGACACCGACACAATTCTGATTTTTTTGGCTCTATACAGTGCCTGCCGCCGAGAATGTGTTTTTAACACGCCAGCATCGCGCTGAATCTCGGCGACAGGCTGCCGATATCTCGCACTCGCTGGAATAGTAAAAGCACATTCCAGCGAGTGCGTCATAGAAGCGACGGGGATCCGACTTGGATTCCCGCCAATTCTACACGTGGGCGGAGTTTGTTATGAATCCTGAAGGAGAAATCCCCGCCGGATTTTTAAAGAAAAATCCGGCATGGGTTCCCCCCTCAGGAGCATAACGGGCCCTTAGGTCTGTTATGGGTTGTAAGGAGACCCCCTACGCCGAAAAAACGGCATGGGGGTCCCCCCACAATCCATAACAGACCCGTATCCAAAGCACGCCGGCCGGCCGGTCAGGAAGGGAGTGGGGGCGAGCGAGCGCCCCCCCCTCCTGAGCCGTACCGGGCAGCATGCCCTCAACATGGGGGGGTTAGGTGCTCTGGGGCAGGGGGCGCACTGCGGCCCCCCACCCCAGAGCACCCTGTCCCCATGTTGATGAGGACATGGCCCCTTCCCGACAACCCTGGCCGTTGGTTGTCGGGGTATGCGGGCGGGAGGCTTATCGGAATCTGGAAGCCCCCTTTAATAAGGGGGCCCCCCAGATACCGGCCCCCCACCCTAAGTGAATGAGTATGGGGTACATTGTACCCCTACCCATTCACCTGCAAATAAAAAGTGTAAACACAAATAAACCACACAGGGTATTGAAATATTTTATTAGTTGGCCGCCGGGGGGGGTGTGTATGATCGCTTTTATAAAAGCGCCCCCCTCCGGCGGGCTTCTGTGGGGGGTGGGTGCCGCCGTCTGGTTCTCTTCCGCCGCCGGGGGGGGCGCTTTGATAAAAGCGCCCACCACCCGGCGGGCTTCTTTCGACGTCTTCGGCGGCTGGGGGGTCTTCTCCCACTCTCCGGAGTCTTCTCCTGCTCTCCGGGGGTCTTCTCCGCTCTCCGGGGGTCTTCTTCTTCTTCAAGACTCGCCGCCGCTAACTTTGTGTGTTAGCTCAATTACTAGCGGCGGCGAGTCTCCTCCTCTGTGACGTCGTCTTCTTCTTCTCCAGATGTTGACGCGACGCTTCCTTCCGCTGTTATGCCGGGCGCGCGGCTCGCAGCGAGTTATATAGGCCTGTCTTGTGATGTCGCAGTCCCATCATGCTCCGGTAGGTACCACGTGCTACCTACCGGAGCATGATGGGACTGCGCCGTCACAAGACAGGCCTATATAACTCGCTGGGAGCCGCGCGCCCGGCATAACAGCGGAAGGAAGCGTCGCGTCAACATCTGGAGAAGAAGAAGAAGACGACGTCACAGAGGAGGGGACTCGCCGCCGCTAGTAATTGAGCTAACACACAAAGTTAGCGGCGGCGAGTCTTGAAGAAGAAGAAGACCCCCGGAGAGCGGAGAAGACCCCCGGAGAGCGGAGAAGACCCCCGGAGAGCAGGAGAAGACTCCGGAGAGTGGGAGAAGACCCCCCAGCCGCCGAAGACGTCGAAAGAAGCCCGCCGGGTGGTGGGCGCTTTTATCAAAGCGCCCCCCCCGGCGGCGGAAGAGAACCAGACGGCGGCACCCACCCCCCACAGAAGCCCGCCGGAGGGGGGCGCTTTTATAAAAGCGATCATACACACCCCCCCCCGGCGGCCAACTAATAAAATATTTCAATACCCTGTGTGGTTTATTTGTGTTTACACTTTTTATTTGCAGGTGAATGGGTAGGGGTACAATGTACCCCATACTCATTCACTTAGGGTGGGGGGCCGGTATCTGGGGGGCCCCCTTATTAAAGGGGGCTTCCAGATTCCGATAAGCCTCCCGCCCGCATACCCCGACAACCAACGGCCAGGGTTGTCGGGAAGGGGCCCTGTCCTCATCAACATGGGGACAGGGTGCTCTGGGGTGGGGGGCCGCAGTGCGCCCCCTGCCCCAGAGCACCTAACCCCCCCATGTTGAGGGCATGCTGCCCGGTACGGCTCAGGAGGGGGGGGCGCTCGCTCGCCCCCACTCCCTTCCTGACCGGCCGGCCGGCGTGCTTTGGATACGGGTCTGTTATGGATTGTGGGGGGACCCCCACGCCGTTTTTTCGGCGTAGGGGGTCTCCTTACAACCCATAACAGACCTAAGGGCCCGTTATGCTCCTGAGGGGGGAACCCATGCCGGATTTTTCTTTAAAAATCCGGCGGGGATTTCTCCTTCAGGATTCATAACAAACTCCGCCCACGTGTAGAATTGGCGGGAATCCAAGTCGGATCCCCGTCGCTTCTATGACGGCTTTGTCTCCATCGCGGCAAGCCAGCTCGGCGCTGGCTCCCGCGATGGGGCTCGTAGGTGGTCAATCTCGCCGAGAAAGGGAGCGAGATTGACACAATATCCCAGTCACCTACTGTACACCACCACAATAGATTTGAAATGAAACTAACAAGATGTGCTTTAACTGCAGACGTTCAGTTTTAATTTGAGGGTATTTACACCCAAATCAGGTGAACGGTGTAGGAATTACAACAGTTTGTATATGAGCCAAAAAGATTAGAATTGTGTCGATTTCCCAATATTTATGGACCCAACTGTATATACAGTATATATATATATATATATATATAGCTCCTTCCTCCTACAGCTGATCTTTCAAATGCTACAGTATGCTACATTGGGCCCTTACCAGGGCAGGTTCACTTGTGAAGTGTATTATGGAAGGAAAAAAGCGACTTCATGGTGCAGTTATAATGATACAATACTGACATCCAAGTAAAACGGTTCTCAGTGTAAAAGACACAGCCACAGCTCAAGCCAGCCATCTGGTACGTAGTGACGTCAGGTCCTGTAGCTCCACCCGGCACGTTTCTCCATATTAGGCATCGACTGAGAATGCCAACATGTACTGTGACATACTGAAGCAGAGCATGATCCCCTACCTTCGGAGACTTGGCCGCAGGGCAGTATTCCATATGATAAAGACCTCAACCACACCTCCAAGACGACCACTGCCTTGCTAAAGAAACTGAGGGTAAAGTTGATGGACTGGCCAGGCATATCTCCAGACCTAAACTCTATTGAGCATCTGTGGGGCATCCTTAAACAGAAGGTGGAGGAGCGCAAGGTTTCTAACATCCACCAGCTCCGTGATGTAATCATGAAGGAGTGGCAGAAGACTCGTGGCCACCTGTGAAGTTCTGGTGAACTCCATGCCCAAGAGGGTTAGGGCAGTGCTAGGAAATAATGGTGGCCACATAATTTGGGCCCAATTTGGACATTTTTACTTAGTGGTGTACGCCATTTTGTTGCCAGCGGCTTAGACATTAATCGTGTGTTGAGTTATTTTGAGGGGACAGCAAATTTACACTGTTATACAAGCTGTACACTCTCCACTTTACATTGTAGCAAAGTGTTGTCACATGAAGAGATATAATACAATATTTACAAATAAATTTGAGGAGCGTGCTCACTTTTGTGAGTTTACCTTCAGGTAAACTGCACAAACATTTATGTTTAGTCCAAAGAGAGTGTTGATGACAAAGAACCAACATGACCACCATCCAAGTAGTATTGTTTTCTAAAGGAGGTAAGTAAAAGCAGCACCTGCAGTTCTCTTAGCACAAGTTTTCTTTAAAAAAAAAAGTGACAACGCTTACATGAAAAACAATTGAAATCTAACTAGAATTGTATACTAATCGCATTCATTCCTGGGCTAACCACCTGTGGATTATCACAATGTCAGCGGGAGATGCTTTGAGACCATTACAAATGCTGGATTGTTTGAGACAGAATCCGGTCTTCTTGTGGGATCAGAAATATTAAAATGCCTCCATTGAAGGCTCTTGAATAAAAAAAATCCCTTTCCTCTGACCTAAGCTAGACTCTGCCTGCATAGGTCATACACGGAGCAGGGTTCTTAGAAATATTTGCCTCAGGCAGATGGATGTGGGTGGAGGAGACATCGAGCAAAGTTAATAAACGAATTTACTTACAATAGGTATAATTGGTGAAAACACTTGATGCCTAATGCACCAATACTAGTCATTGTTACGCTGTCTGCAGGCCTGAGGCAACAGAACAAATAGCATTGCTTCTGCTACTTTTTCAAAACTTTTTAATATTGTTTTAGATTTGCAAGACTTTGTTAGGCACATGCATATATCACGAAACAGAGATTCAAACAAAGAAAAAAAAGAGCATGAACAAATTTAAACATGGTTGAACGATTTATGTAGTTAGTAGTGTGTGTTTTTCCAATTTACTTAACGGTTTGCCACTACAATACCTATGTGAGCATTACTTGCAGATTTCTATTTCTCCAATATAAAAAGAAAAAGGAAATTCTGTTTCAAGTAGGATTTATCTGGAAGTAATTTTCTTCTATAAAATGCTGCTACTACTTCAGTTACATTGAGACAGATGCTTGGATTCATTTTACTGAAAGGATATGTAAAAAGAGCAAAGCTAAACCTCACACATTATTATGTTCTTGCCAGGTAAACAGGTGCAATGTATCTATGCTTTGTGCTTTTAAGGAAAAGGAAAACTCCACTTATCTAAAAATTTGATACAATGAGTATATTTGCTACGCAAACTATTTCCTAGCCTAAAATACTGTATATCCTAAGGCAAAAAATGTTTTGCCTTTGTTTTAGGTAGAATATGGATGGATAAGCAACCTTGTCAGGTTTTTTAAGATTCCTCTGTCCCTGTTAGGGAGGTTCATCCTCTATATATGTCCTATTCATGGCTGTGACAAGGGTTGGGTTGGAGGGGAAGCTGCCCTGGGCGCAATTATTTACTGTAGGGATGGGGGCACCTTCCTTCTATTACAAGGTTGACAGGAGCAGTGACAGTGACAATGAGCTTGACAAGCAAAAGACTGCTGATTTCCTAAGCTTGCACATCTCCAAAACTTAGGCAGGTTGGCATCTTTACCTTGGGCACGGGATGACCTTGTTCCAGCACTGGTTCTATTGATTGTTGTCACTGTGACTGAAGGTGAGAGAAGATCTGAGTTGCCATCATAAGTGGAATACATAACACTTCCTGGTGTGTTTGTAGGGCAGGAAGTGAAGAAAAATCTATCTAAAGGGGCACAGATGATGTGGCCTTTAGATATAGATTAATGTTTTTAATGTCCTTTAATTGGACCTACTGTATCATTAAAATGCAGAATTTACTTGTCGGTATAAAGAAATAAACGTATTTAGCGTAAAATAGTACCTTTTAAATAAGTATAAAACTGCAGCTCCCAATATCCCACATGACTCCTATAACTTAGACCCCTTTTACTCTGGGACACTTTTCATGCATTTTAGCTCTAAAAAGTTCCTCTCATGCCTCCCCAGTGTGAAAGCTCGACTGGGGCGGTGTGCTTGCAGGACGGAAAAAAAAAGGCCTGCAAGCAGCATCTTTGGGGCAGTGCAGGAGCGGCATAGACAGCGCTTTTAAACCACCCCTGGCATTTAAATCAAGTGCTTTTCGGGCGCATTTGACCCTTTCTTTAGCTAGTGGAAGTTAAAAGCGCCGCTAGCGTACGAAAAGCGGCACTTTACTGCTAATGCATTGGGTCTCTTGTTTATAGTTAGACAGAACCTGACTGCTGTGCTTACAGTGATATAACATGAACACAAAGACATCACACTATCCAGCACTATTAAGCAGGAAGCAGAGCCTGCATTTGTAATGCCCCTAAATGTGTTATTATATATATTATGGGGGGTAAAGAAAAAAAAAGAAAGTTTAAGATTCCAAAAAAAATGCACAGGCACACACATGTTAAGGAATTGCAAAATTCACAAAATTGTAATCTGATGGAAATATTTGTGTAATGTAAAGTGTATGTCAAGTCCAGAAGTTTTATTTACAGTTCGGGATAGAGAAACAAAGATAATTCCTATTGGGTCTTTATGAAGCCATTTAGATTTCCAATTTCCCCTCGATTCCTGCTCTACTGACAATGGTTTCATTAGACAGGAAGTGTGGAGAAATCTGCAACTGGGACACAGAATAAAATAAAAATCTGAGTATTAGCCTTCCTTTAGGCTCAGTTTACACTGCCGCGACCTGAAAGTCACCAGACTTACAGCCAGGTGACTTTGGCATGACTTTAGTGCGACTTTGAAGCAACTTCAGGGAATGCCTGTGTAATCTTTCTGTGATGTTAAGGTGAGGATCTGACTTGGAGGCAACTTCCATTAAAGTATATGGGCACAAGTCGGATAGAAGTCACCTTAAAGTAATACAGGAACCTTTTCTAAAGTCGGAGCGACTTCAGTAGTGCTAATTAAGGCAGCACTGATTGACTAAAATGGGATTTCACATGTCACGCAACTTGGGGTTCTCACAAGTCGGATCCCAATTCGCAGCAGTGTTATCCGAGCCTAACTCTACTAAAGGAAAGCATTTGTATTTCTGTCTGTGTTGTTATTGGAGTCTTTCTCTCACTTCCTAACTGGTAAAATGTCAGTGGTACAGAAAGTGAAAAAAATAGAGCCTCAAATAGTAGTAAAAGTCTGATGGGGCTTTTAATCCTTCCTCAGTCTTCCCAAAACTAAGAAAAATCATTTTTATTTCTGCAGTTTTGCTTTTGGAGCATTCCCCTTACTTCCTATCTGGTAAAATGTCAGCTGGACAAGAAACAATGAAAATCTCTCTAACAGAGCCCTAAGTAGTAGAAAAAACCCGATGAGGCTTCTTATGCCTCATACACACGATCGGTTTTACTGACGTTTTTTTTTTTTTTTAGCAGACACCCTAGGGAATAAAATGGCGGTCATTGCAACTTTTTATCTTGCACCATATTTGCGCAATAATTTTTCAAACGCCTTTTTTTTTGTAAAAAAAAAATGGTTTCATGATTTAAAAAAAAAAAAAACAGTAAAGTTAGCCCAATTTTTTGGTAAAACATGAAAGATGATGTTACGCCGAGTAAATGGACACCTAACATGTCATGCTTTAAAATTGCGCACACTCATGGAATGGCGCCAAACTTTGTTACTTAAAAATCTCCATAGGCGACGCTTTAACATATTTACAGGTTACCAGTTTAGAGTTACATAGGAGGTCTATTGCTAGAATTGTTTTTGTGTTTTTTTGTTTTCTTTTTATTTATTTTTTTACACTTTTTTTTTATATTTTTTTTCGATCGCTTTTATTCCTATTACAAGGAATGTAAACATTCCTTGTAATAGGAATAGTGTGTGACAGGTCCTCTTTAAGGAGAGATGCGGGGTCAATAAGACCCCACGTCTCTCCTCCAGGCTGGAAACAATGAGATCTTAAAAAAAAATTCACAGATCTCATTTAAAATAGCCGCAATTGCGGTTTGTTTACTTACGGGTACCCGGGCGTGACGTCATCATGATGTGCCCAGGCCTCCGACGGTCATAGAGATCTCTATGCCTCCCATCTGGCGGATGGCGATCATCTCTCCGGCCCCCCCGATGGGATGAGAGAGCCCGGAGAAGCACCGGATGGCGGCGGGGGGAGATGTCCCCTCCCGCCGCCTGTAAGAATGATCAAGTGGCGGAACCGCCGCTATGATCGTTCTTACGGTGTGCAGGATCGCCGTCGCAAGAGAATAATATCTGAATGATGCCTCTAGGTGCAGGCATCATTCAGATATCCCCCCGCAAAGTGCAGGATGTCATATGACATCCACCCGGGATAACAGGTCCCGTTTTGGACATCATATGACGGTGTGCGGTTATTGAGTGGTTAAAGAGGAAGTCTCCTCTGCAGACTTTTACCTATAGGTGAGCCTATAATAAGGCTTACCTATAGGTAGTACAAAATATCTCCTAAACCTGTACAGTTTAGGAGATATTTTCAGTGCATGCAGCCAGTGACATCATTGATATACACTCTTTGAAAGGAACAGCCCACGGGTGCCGTGCCTCCTGAGCTGGTGCCGTTAATGACAGCTAAAAAAATACACGTTTTTTCCGCTCTTTAACACCACCCTTTGGGCAACTTTTGCTATTGTTGTTTGATGTTCATCATTGCTTCCGAGCATGCGTGTTTGTACTTTGGATTTGGAATAGACACAATTGGATAATCCAACGTAACAGATTTATTGCCAGACAGTTGGTGAGCATGAACAGCCAACATTAGTTGTCGTTAATTTCGCCAACAATTGTCTGATGGGGCATACACACGGTCGGATTATCTGACACAACGCGTCCATCAGACAATTATTGTCGTAAAATTGGGTCATGTGTACGGACTTTATTCTTGAAGGGTCTTTTATTTTTTGCAACTTCTTACAACTTCTTTAAGACTGCATTTGTATACACCTCATACAAACCTATGAATTTAGAGAAATCACATTTGAGTTTAATGCAGCCAGATCAGTGCAAGATCAATTTTTACAAAATAATACCCCAATAAATCTTTTTTTAAACCATAGTTTAGGACACTAAGGTCCCTTTCACACTTGTACGACTTCAAAGTTGCGTGATTTTACCGCAATTTTGTCGCGATTCGCGGCCGCGATTTTGCTGCGATTCGCGTCCGCGATTTCAATGAATGCCTGTGTAAGTGGCATAAAAATCGGACCAAAGTAGTGCAGTGACTACTTTGAAGTCGGCACTACTTAAAGTCGTGCCAGTATGAATGGTGTTCATTGAAAATCATGGAGAATGACTTGTCATACGATTTTGCAGTCCAAAATCGTGAGACAAGTCGTATAAATGTGAAAGGGGCCTTAAGTGAGATTGTAAATAATGAAATTCATATGCATAGGTGGTATATTGTTAACCAAAACAATCTGATAGTATTAGCGCCTGAGTTTACAGATTACAAAGGTTAGTAGCTGTACGTAAAAATACATATGTTTAGTTTTATGTAAAAATAAATATGTTTTCCTACTGTTCGTTTATCATTTTGCATCACCTAAAACCAGTGATGTTTATACTGTAAATCCTTGGCAGATTTATAAGTAATGATATCTGACTTAGTACTGTCATCCTTCATGTTTTTGCACTAGTAACCAATTTTCTTAATTATATGTCAGGTTTACTTTGCGTTTGACAGATCCCAAGCATCTTGCCTCTTAGTTTCCATTGTGTGCAATCTAGCCAGTCAGTCTTCTCCAAGAGGCATGCAAATGCTTCTAGCTCTTTGTGTTCCTTTGTCTCGCACCTTCAGAGCTGTCACTCTGTCCTCTTGACGACTTTACACAGACAGCTATGTAAGCTTTTTCTTCAAATGGTTCAGCTAACAACTCAATGTGCCAATAAACATGTTCAGCAAAAGGACCTAGTTTTAAAGTTGAAATATTTATAAATGGGAGAATTGTACTTAAAACCTTGCTATGTAAATTGACTGTCAGACATATTTTAATAAATGCTTTGCAAGTCAACTGTCCAGTCCCAAGATACTCATTTGCACCTAATTGAAAAACAAGCTTGGTGGCAACAGATTCTGCAGTGATCTGCTCTTAGTTTGTGCATACACATGTCCTATTTGGATCATTATATCAGAAGCAGTGACTTCCATAATTACTCATGGGATGCTTTATATTAATATTCAACTCCAATACTCATTAGCATATCATTAACTAAAGAACAAATTTAAAGGGGTTGTAAAGGATTTTTTTTTTTTCATAAGCATCCTTTACCTGCAGACATTCCTCTTTTCACTTCCTCAGTGTTAGTTTTTGCTCAGAGGTTGCTCTATTTCTTCTCTGTTCTGTTCACTTTCTGCTTGTCTGAATGTTACTCACCAAAGTGAAGGGAGGCTTTACTGCGGTGGCCAGTTACATGCTTGCCCCCTCCTGGGAACTACATCTGTGCGGCAGGACGCTGTCTACGTGTTAGAGACTTCAAGGAGGTGTGAATTACTGGGCGTGCCACAATGCATACTGGGAAATGTAGTTCTTACATGTTCGAGTGCCGCAAACCAGAAAGTGAATGAGAGAACAGAAACTAGAATGCCGGAGGTGATATAGATGAAGGAATTTAATAGGTATTTACTTGTTTTTTAACAGAATCATTACACTATTCTGCCTGTCTAGGCAGACATTCATTTTTTTTTTTCCTTTACAACTCCTTTAAAGGGACTCTGTCGCTTCCCCCCCCCCCCAAAAAAAAAATGAAACAATCTGCTTAGTAGAAGACTTTAAATTGTTTCCTCTGGGGGGGGGGGGTGTCAAGGTGGAACCCAAAGTGCTAAACCCTCCAAAAGAATCTTCACTTCTTCCCAGAAGTGTTTTGAATTTATGATGCCCTGCTTTGCTCAATGGTTCCTTTTCTGGTCCCTACATCACTATTGCTTCCTGTTGTACCAAGCACCACAGCAACATGGATGCCACCACTTTGTCTATACAAATAAAGAATACCATGGTGTCATCACTTTAACTCCAACCTGCTAAAAAGGACTGTGAAGGTCTATTAGTAGACTTCTCCTATAATAGTAAGCACATTTGCTTGCAGCACACATGATTGGTCCCCAGTGCTGCCCATTCCTCTCCCTGTCTGAGTGCTGCTGTATAAACAATAGCTGCTGATCTCAAGTCAGATTCAGGTACTTATACCAGTTGCAAAAATATATGTTTTTTTTTTTAATAAAAATTATTAATTAACCTCTTATGGACCGCCGCATGTACATTTACGTCGGCAGAATGGCACCGACAGGCACATCAACGTATATATACGTTGGTGCCTTGGGGGGGTTAGGGGGTCCGATCGGACCCCTCCCCGGTACATGCGGCGGTCCGGTTACCTGGCCAAGCGATTCGTGCAGAGGGGTCGGCTGTTCGTTTTTGTCCGCCCCCTCCGGATCGCTCTCAGCCAATCTGCGCGCTCCCCTGCAGTGTCACTTCCTCCTCCTGTGTAAACACAGGAAGGAGGAAGTGATGTGATCTCTCCCTCTGCGTTTTTTTTCAACCACCGCTAAGGAGAGATCACATCGCACAGTAAGTCTGCACAACACTACACTGACACATAGGCACATTTAACCCCCGCGATCGCCTCCCCCCGTCACAGTGTCACTGAATGCAGTGATTATATGTATGATCACTGCAGTTAGTGCCAGTGTGACAGGCAGTTAGTGTCAGGTCCAGGGTAGCCCCCGTACCCCCCCTAATAAAGTTTTAACCTCTTGATCACCGCCCTAGTTAACCCTTCCAATCCCTATTGCCAGCGTCACTAAGCGATCGTTTTTCTGATCGCTGTGTCGCTGTTCCCGCTAGGTAGCTATTTTTTTTTTATTGCGATTTTTTTTTACTAAAGACATGTGGCTAAATAAATTGTGGCCTAAATGCTTGACTAAAATTTAGTTTATTTGATTTTTCTTATAACAAAAAGTAAAAAATATTGATTTTTTTCAAAAATGTCGCTCTATTTTTGTTTATAGCGCAAAAAATAAAAATCGCAGAGGCGATCAAATACCACCAAAAGAAAGCTCTATTTGTGGGAAAAAAAGGACGCAAATTTTGTTTGGGAGCCACGTCGCACGACCGCGCAATTGTCAGTTAAAGCGACGCAATGCCGAATCGCAAAAAGGGGCCTGGTCATTTACCTGCATTTTGGTCCGGGTCTTAAGTGGTTAATAAATAGCTGCATTCTTTGGTGTCATGTATGTCTACCTGGATCTCACATTTTATGGCTTATTTTGTTTCACTATCACTATTTTCACAATTATCTTTTCAGCTATTTAAAATGTATATTCTGCCCAAAGGAGAAAGCTCTTTTTTTTTTCTCTTTTGTCATCCAGTTCAGATATTTTTTTACAGCTGACTATGGACTGTTCACCTAGTGACAGCTTTCCGTTTCTTCAATTCCCACATGACAAAAATCAAACTGAAACATTTTCAGCTAGGCACAACAAATACTTTTAGAACTTGTTCTAACAAGTTGACAGGAACATCAAATTTGTAAGAAGTGGTAAAACTTGTGTAATTCAAGGTATCAGTTCTAGCAGTAGCCAGGTTGAAGGCAAGGTAACGTGTTAGGATGCCACGATTGCCTCGATGAAAATCAAAAAGTATATTTCCATGCTGAACTAAAAAAATCTGACACCATCTTTTTATAGGTTTTAAAGAGAGTCACTTTCCCCATTCACATGAACTAGAGGAAAGAGCAATCCAATTCAAAATCCTTTGTTTAGGCGTGCTCCTTGTGACCAGACCTCCTGTCATGGCTGCTCCTGGTAGTAGATATAGACAGTTTCTATTAAAGTAAATACAAAACACAACTGGATGAACATGTATTTTGCGAAAAACAGTTTGGGTTTGATTTATTAAATCTGGAGAGTGAAAAATCTGGTGCAGCTCTGCATAGAAACGTAATGGTGGCATAGCGAGGCATGTGATGGTGGCACAGTGAGGCATGTAATGGTGGCACAGCGAGGCATGTAATGGTGGCACAGTGAGGCATGTAATGGTGGCACAGTGAGGCATGTAATGGTGGCACAGTCTGGCATGTAATGGTGGCACAGTGAGGCATGTAATGGTGGCACAGTCTGGCATGTAATGGTGGCACAGTGAGGCATGTAATGGTGGCACAGTCTGGCATGTAATGTTGGCACAGTGAGGCATGTAATGACACAATGAGGCATGTAATGGCACAGTGAGGCAAGGCATGACTAGTAGGAAGGGGTTCATCTTATACAGCGAGTATATCCCAAAACCAACATTATAGCTGGAAAATTAGGGTCATCTTATACGCCGGCAAATACGGTATCTCCTTATGGAGATATATGACTAGGCATGTTCTATACATAATCAGGGAAATGTGATGAATTAATGTGTTTTATAATACATTAATCTATCTTTAGTATGTACAAAACATGCCTAGTTCTTTATCTTTATATCGCTTCAGGCTACATTCTATGTCTTGACTGTTTGTTTATTTGTCATTGATTTATTGCAGGTACTTATATACAGTAGCACCATCAATTAACTCAGCGCTTTACATATATATTATACATTCACTTCAATCCCTGCCCTCAAGGAGCTTACAATCTAGGGGCCCTAACTCACATTCATACATAAACATACTGGGCCAGATTCTCAGAGGCGTTACGACGGAGTATCTCAGATACCCCGTCGTATCGCCTTTTTTTTTGTCTCGTATCTATGCGTGTGATGCTGAGCATCACTTTTGCATAGATACGCTTCTACATCCGACAAGTGTAAAAGCATTACACTTTCGGATCGTAGGTGTAATGACAACTCCGGCCACTAGGTGGCCTTTACGTTGTTTTTTCATTTGCATATGCAAATGAAGTAGTACGCCGATTCTCGATCGCTTTTACGCCGCCCCGTCGTCGCGTACGTCGTTTTCGTTCGCGTAAGGTTACCCCAGCTTCTATGTGGAGTAACCTTACGAGGTCCCGTCGGATGCCGTCGTGTCCCGTCGGACGCCATGTTAAGTATGGCGTCGGGTCAGCGTCGGCTTTTTCCGTCGCTTACGTCGTTTTACTAACTCGTTCGCGAATAGGGACTTGCGTAAATGACGCTCACGTCGTTTTGACGTCGGTTTCAACGACGCTTCCCGACGTGAGCTGGAGCATGCGCACTGGGCTTTTTCCCCGGCCGGCGCATGCGCAGTTCGTTCGACGCGGGGGCGCGCTTAATTTAAATACAAGCCGCCCCATTTGAATTGCGCGGGTTTACGCTTGGCGATTTACGAGACGCCAACGCAAACTACGGAGCAAGTGCTTTGAGAATAAAGCACTTGCTCTAGCACGCAGCGGCGGCGTAGTGTAAATGGCTTATGCTACGCCGCCGAAAATATATGAGAATCTGGCCCACTAAGGACAATTTAGTCAGGGGACAAGGAACCTACCAGCATGTCTTTGGAGTGTGGGAGGAAACGGGAGTACCCGGAGGAAACCCACACAGGCACAGGGAGAACATGCAATTTCCAGGCAGGCAGTGCCGTGGTTGGGATTCGAACTGACAACCCTAGTGCTGCTATTGTAACTAGATATACAACTTGTAATTTCATAAGCTTCAGAAAGCAAACCTGTGGCGTCCCAGTCATGGAAAATATTTCATTAGCTTTCTTGGGGGAACTATTAATCGACTAAGTTATATACACTATATATATATATATATATATATATATATATATATATATATATATACATATATATATATATATATATATATTGTTGGCTAATGACTATTGTTTATCTCAGGATATTGCCTGGGTTGTTTTGATATTATATTGCCTGGGTTGTCTTGATATTCTTCTCCTTCATAGTCATTTACCTGTGCACATGGTATATTAAAGGTACATGTTATTGGGATGATCACTTGAACAGATAGTCACTTAGAAGTTGAAATGTCCAATTGCCTTCTCTAGCTAGCCTTTGCAAATTTCATTTGCGTGTTGCAAACCTCTCAGATACGGGAATGATTTAGTGAGGGATAAAATCAGTAGGCAGCAACTGCTGCACACATGCAATCATTTAGTTTGACAATTCCCTGTAATACTGAAATTAACTGATATCCATCATGAAATGACTTGTTTGCTAGATATTAAAGATAAAGCAAAGCTTGATATATTGTTTGTTTGACCACATCTGAGCTCTGCTCTGCTTATTAAAAACGGTTTGATCTTACAGCTTTCCAGCAAGAGCTTTTTCAAAAAACCTTCAGTAAAATTGAAATCTAAATGCTGTATGTGACTGTGGTGCACAGGGTGAACCTGCATGTATTGGCTTTACATCAAGTCTTTGGTTTTAGGGCAAATGCGTGTGGCATTTCTGTCTATGTCTTTCTGTATGAAAAACTCCAACTGACTTTTATTTTTGGCGATAGAACATGTCTGGATGCATGTAGAATAACCTTTGAGCACTCAAACTTTAAAATAAGAAATGTGTTTGCTAGACTGTGGGTCATTGCCCTTCTAGTAAAAAATAAACACACTGGGCCAGATTCTCATAAGAGATCCGACGGTGTATCTCAAGATACACCGTCGTATCTCTGTTTTTTGGCCCGGGTATCTATGCGTGTGATTCCTAGAATCACTTACGCATAGATACGGCGTAGATCCGACAGGTGTAAGACACTTACACCGTCGGATCTTAGATGTAATTCTTCTCTGGCCGCTAGGTGGCGTTTACGTTGTTTTCTCATTTGACTATGCAAATGAGCCTGATACGCCGATTGCCGAACGTTTTTCCGCCGCCTCGTCGTCGTTTACGTCGTTTCCGTAAGCGTAAACCTACCCCTGCTATATGAGGGGTAAGTTTACAAAGGTCCGTCGTATGCCATGTTAAGTATGGCGTCGGGACTGCGTCGTCTTTTTCCGTCGTTAACGTCATTTTACTAAGTCGTTCGCGAATAGGGCTTTACGTCAATGACGCTCACGTCGGCTTCATTGACGTTTTCCGTCGTGAGCTGGAGCATGCGCACTGGGTTATTTGTACGGCCGGCGCATGCACAGTTCGATCGACGCGGGAACGCGTTTAATTTAAATACAAGCCGCTCCCTTTGAATTATGCGGCCATACGCCGGGCCATTTACACTAGGCCACCGCAAATTAAGGAGCAAGTGCTTTGTGAATGCGGCACTTGCTCCAGTAAGTTGTGGCAGCGTAGTGTAAATAGCTTATGCGACGCCGCCGCAGGATCTTAGAGAATCTGGCCCATTAACGTTACCCTTATCTCTAAGTGTATATCCAGTCAAATATCATAGTTTTATGTTGAGTGGGGTAGGGTAGGGAAGGGAAGGGTTATAACACCTGTCAGGTTTTTTTACAGCTTACTTTGCCTCCTTTAGATTGATTTACCCTCACTTCCTGTCCTGCTTATAACATTTACTATATATATAGGAACACAAACAGAACTAAACATATAATTTATCAGCCAAGGATATGGGGAACAGGGCACCACATCCTAATTTTTATGGAAATATTAGAAATGGGGACTTTTAAGGTGCCCGAATCAAGATAATAGACTAATGCCGCGTACACACGGTCAGACGTTTGACGGGGCAAAACTCTGTCGGAATTTCCGACGGAAAAATAGAGAACCTGCTACCTATCTAAGTCCGTCGGAAATTCCAACGGAAAAAGTCAGATGGGGCATACACACGGTTGGAATATCCGATGGAAAGCTCCCATCGGATTTTATCCATCGGAAATTCCGACTGTGTGTACGTGGCATTATACATAGTATAAAAAATATCAAATATTATAATGGGATATTTTATATACTATGTATTATTCTAGTATCTTGATTCAGTCACCACCAGATTGTGTCAAAACCAGTTTACCCCCCCCCCCCCCAAAAAAAAAAAGTGGCAAAAATAGAAGAGATGGGGGGGGGGGGGGGCATCTAGCATAACTTCCCCTTTAGGGTGAAATTTTGGTTTATTACTTTCTAAGTCACTAACCTTGTACAAGTATGCCAGATAGTGATGCTGCTTGACTAGCTTTGGCATTTTCTAAATCACCAAGTATGTCAAATAGAAAAATCTGAATTTTTTACTTGTATATTCTTTCTGGTTTAGTGACAATGTTGACAAGTGACAGCATAATAGCCAGGCAACTAGCATGAATGTAATACTATATTTCTGTTCTAGAGCTGTAAATGATTCCATTGTGTGTGGGATAGCATGGTTAAAATAAATAAATTACACTGTTGCTAATAAAACATAGGCCGTGGTTGAACAGGTCAAGATTGTTGTGTGGTTTTATATTGTGATGATCTCTGTACATATGAAGCCCAAACTATTGCATCGGAGAACATCTGGGGACCGGCATCAGTGGCAGAAGGGAGACGGAAGGCTGGAGGGGTTTTTATTTGTACAACATTCTATTGATCTCTCTGATAAAGCAGAAATCTATAGAGACAATTGGGCACTCCCCATTACTGCTTCATTGGCAGTAATGGAGAGAATCCCTGACACACATTATAGTAAAGGAAGGATTTTTCAAGGGCATGATGATTTATTTCCAAGTTATCACATCCTCCTGCATATGAACCACTTCAGAAAGAGATAAAATGGCTTGATGTAAAGCTGAATGTTAGGCAGATATACAAGATACAAGTTATATTGCAGTTCTGTATTCTATAATACTTATTTAATTATTTATTTTAATTCAAGCAATGTAAGTATCTACATTTGGTTTGATATCAGCCTCTGGCAGTCACAGCAGATCTCAGACTATAGGATCGGGAAGCAACATAATGAGCCAGTCATGCTTAGTACTTATGTGCTGTAGTTCTTATGTGCTTACAAAAAAAAAAACATCCTGATAGCAGAAGAGTACAGAGTGACAGACAGGTTAGCACATCAGTCTGCTTCTTCTACTTTCAGTATCCAGTCACATGGAGGTAATACAAGGCCTGTAAGTGTTACTTAAAGTGGTTCTAAAGGGTCATGTTTTTTTTTTTTTACCTTCATGCATTCTCTGTGCAGCAGCCACCTTAATACTTACCCGAGCCCCATCGTGACCCAGCGATGTGCACATGAGCCACGACTCTCCTGGGACTCTTCCTCCTCATTGGCTGTCAGTCACAGCCAGTGAGTCAATGAGAAGAGAAAGGGGACAGGACCAATCTGTGACTCTGTGTGTGTGTGAATAAACATGCAGAGCAGCAGCTCAGGAAGCGAGCCTATTCGGGTGCCCCCATAGCATGCCGTTTGCTCTGGAGGCACTTGGCAGGAGGGAGGAGCCAGGACCACTGGTGGGGGACCAGAGAAGAGAAGGGTCGGGGCTGCTCTATGCAAAACTCCTGCACAGAGTTCTTTCACACTGGACTACTACACAGATCCAGAAGATACAAAGCACACCAAGATTAAAAAACAAATACACATGCTTCTTGTATTTAGAGAATACTTGCTAGTTCTTAAGTGTGTGATGTGGAATGTTATCCTGAACCACGGTGGGCTGGTTGTTCCATTATGATCTACACCAGGGTTTCTCAACCAGGGTTCCTCCAGAGGTTGCTAGAGGTTGCTACATCTCAGATAAGTTCCTACTGATCTGTAAGGAGGTAGTTCTTTTTTCTGACCACAAGTGTAAGTAGCAATCTTCCCACTGACCATCACACTAATTTATGAGTTTTAGATATAGTGATTTTTTGTAGGGGTTCCCTGAGACTTAAAAGTCATGTCAAGGGTTCCTCTTTGTTGAAAAGGTTGACAAAATGCTGATCTACACTTTGAAATTAAAGAACCTTTAAACACCCTCCTTTTTAACCTTCTATTCAACCCTCCTTTTCAAGAGTGTCAATTAGGTAGATCTCCATCTTATCTCAGCCTTTTTCATTTAATTGGCACACAACTAACACACACTTGTTTTGTAGTATTTCAGAGCAGCCTAGCTTGTTGTCAACTGATTCTTCTTCCTTTTAAGTCATAGTGAATACTTTTAACACGTCTATGGCTGTTCTAATGGAGTGACTTTCAGTGAGAGTATCCACTAAGAATACCAGGCTTCCTGTTTAGCTATATACTTGTAATGCTATATAATATATACAAATATGCTTGTATTTACACTTAGCCTGAGCTCTATTACATTATGGCATTCATTCTAGTGCACAAACCTCTAGACCTAGCTGCTTGGTACCCTTTGTGTCAAAATAGCATAATCACAAATGCAGGGGTTGAATTAATTTCATTGCCAAGCAGGTAAGGCAACATATACATGATAAGTAATTGTAACCAAATACTCACACTTAACAGAATGGTCTTTGTGAAACAGCACAAAGAAGTAAGCAAACCACTTAATACATCTAGACACCCAGAGATGTAAAACTGCTGAGAGCTGGGTTCTTACGGCCTTCAGACATAAACAAAGAGGTCCACTAAAGTGAACTTTTCTTTTAAGAACATAAATAGTACTACTGGGTTGTGCATATGTAATCTGAGTTTTTAGTAGCTCAGTCGTCTATTAAAATAACCTGCAACACAGCACTGAATAATACAAATCACTACAAGACTCAGTAAATGGCTTCCAATGATGTATGCTACACAGCAACATGTAGTAGCTATTCATTTTACTGTTCTTTAATTATGTGCAATAATTTAGTACTACATGCTACAGTCTTAAGCTGTGTATACATGTAACAAAATGTGTCCAGTACAGATGGATACTGGAGAATTTTGGTAGGTGTGTACACTACTTCGTTCAATAGAAGCTAGTTGCTAGATAGCCATCTGTTAAACAGTCCTGCTGAAAAACTAGCCAATGGCTGCAGCACTGATCTGTGTGTTCTGATGGAGGAGTCCCTGCTTTCAGAATACAATAGGCCTGTGGGGGATCTTCCTGCATTCACACTGCATGTGTGTATGCAGGGATATGTTAGTTTATTTTTTGTTCAACCCATTGGTTGCATTATTTACACTGCAGCTGAAATTCAAGCTTTCATGTTTACAGCGGAGCTCCAGTAATGTTTTGGGTTATTAAAAATCAGCAGCTACAAAAATTATAGCTGCTGATTTTTAATAAACACACATTCACCTGTCCCAGGATCCAGTTGCCCCTTCCTACAGGCTTCTCTCCCTGGCAATGGCATTTCAACTGTGGGCAGCCAGCTGTGACAGATGCGGCTTCACAGTCAGGAGCCTGCTACACATATGTGAGTCGCGCTGTGCATTGTGAATGGTCCTGCAGTCTTCCGGGAACTGTGAAGACTCCAGGGTGGGAGGGGGAGAGGAGAACTTCCAGTTGGATCTAATTTTTCATGTGCGTCTAAACCCACCACGTCTCTAAAAAGTGACTGTTTTGTAGAGGTCAATTGACAGGCAGTGAGGACACCTCCTCTGCGCCTATTTTAACCCTCACTTTGGCAAACAAGTGTGACACAACCACCTACATTGAACTCATTTGCTTGAATTACAATATGTTAGATGATTTTTGCCACAGGCAAGTATCCTAACGGCACCACGTAAACACCTTGTTTTCTGCATTGCAGCTTAAGGGGGGCACTAAAAAGGAGGCGGCTCAACCACGCGTTTTTAATGCTCCCCTTACAACCGCTAGTCTAAATGAGATATTTAATGTAAATTCTAAATGAATAACTATATTATACTTTCCTTTAACCCACCCACAGTATTTGATGTAAATTTCTCCACAGACTTGTGCACACATTGGGTCAGAGGCAGTCATTTTTAGCATATGTATTTAAGCCTTTTCCCATCTATCAGATACTGCATGTTTTATCATTATATGCTCATTCTCCACATCACATCAGCAGCAGAACTGCTTTATCATGCTTTCCCTTCAATGGAATCACAGCTCCTTTGTACACACTGCCTTCCCCTCTGCTTTTATCCTGGTCTTTGTCTCTGCTGCATGGAAATTGATCCCTCATAAAGCATGATATCAAATTCAGCAACTGGCAAAAGGATAACATTTCAAAGGTGCAGTGTGGACTGGAGAGAAAACTCTGAAGCATAAGAAAGTTGTCTTGCTGACTCAAACATGGATGCTTAGCTAAAATATGAAAGCTGACTACATGCTGTTAAATCCTATTGTTCATCCCATCTAAAGAATTTCACATTGTGGATAACCTCGAGACCTCTGACTGTATGCAAAGCAGGAGGCCTCAATAACAGCATTGTGCTGCCAATGTCTGCCTTGAACAAGAGCAAAAGCCCAATCTCACTGGTTGTTTCAGACATTTAAATGGAGTCTGGGAGAGAAAAGCTCTTTGTGAGTCAGTTCCGTTAATTAGACCTAAATTACCATCCTTAGTGGATAAACACAAAAGATAGTAACTGGACCTCTGCAAGGCCACTGAAATTAAGAATTCTGATGTGATGAGAACATGCGCTGAGGAACTGAAACTAAATACTGCTAGAACTGCCAAATGCCAGAGCTGGCACTTTTTTCATAAGTAGTTTTCTATTTCTTTTTTGTCTTGAAAAAAAAAAGAAGTTTGCTGCCTTTTCTAGACCAGTTCTGTAGAGCAGAACTGTTTGTTCATTTTTCTTTTAGTGTTATACTTTATATTTTAGTTTAATTGCGATCACAAGGGTATTAGCTGTCTCTAAGTGTGTGACAAATGTGCAACTGGGCTTTTTAGAAGAACAAGCGCAGTTGTCAGCTGCGTGCGATGAGGCAGTCGTCGCTTTATTCTCTAAAACTAGAGGAGATCAAACTTGGTTCCCTTGTTTTACAATAATTCTTGGGAATTATCAAGATTTTAAATCAGTACTTTCTTTGCAGACAAAAAAGCAATTTTTCTGGTAAAGCAGTATGGGTTAGAGCTTTGGGATTTCATGGGGTGCATGATGCCCTTATTCATTACCTTGAATGAAGACATGATAAAAAATCACTACTTAGGAAATAAACTTATTCTGCTGATTTGATGTGCCCAGAACTGTATGCTTCAAAAATGTGTGCTTGCAGAGAAGTGTAACAAGTGGTGATGAGGCACATTAAATAGACATTTTTGCCAGTGCATTGCAATAAAAGGTTATTTATTATTTATTTATGTATTACAGGTACTTAAATAGTTCTGTCAATGTTTGCTGTGCTTTACATATATATTGTACATGTACATCAGTCCCTGCCCTCAAGGAGCTTTCAACCTAAGGTCCCTAACTCACATTACACATTATATTGGCATTTAACATATTCTGAGCATGCCATTCACCTGTAAAAGCCTCACTTGTGTAGGAAATCAAATGCCCTAGACTGCTTTTGGGTGTCACCATCTTAGATGTGATGTCTAATTTTGGGCACCACCATTTTGCATGTGATGCCTGATTTTGGGTATCACCATCTTACATAGTTACATAGTTAGCTAGGTTGAAAAAAGACACAAGTCCATCCAGTTCAACCATAAAAAATAAATAAATAAACAAACAAAATAAAACACAGTACAATCCCATACACCCAACTCCATACCCACAGTTGATCCAGAGGAAGGCAATGGATGTGATGTCTGATTTTGGGTACCACCATCTTGGATGTGATGTCAGATTTTGGGTAGCACCATCTTGGATGTAATGTCTGATTTTGGGTACCACCATCTTGGATGTGATGTCAGAAACCCCAGCAGTCTCAGAGCTGAGTGACACTCTTTAGTATTAGAGTGACAATCTACAGTATCCCTGTCACTCCTGTCCCACAGCTACATAATAATTTATGTAGGTAGGTGAAGAAATGGACAAAGATGCTGGGACAGTATAGAATAATTAGACTGTCTAAAGCCACGTACACACGATCGGCTAACCGATAGGTCAAAAACGATCATTAGTACGCACGAGCATCCGTTAAAAATCCACACATGCTCAGAATCAAGTCGACGCATGCTTGGAAGCATTGGACTTCGTTTTTTTCATCACGTCGTTGTGTTTTACGTCACCGCATTGGTTCATGAACTGATGGTGTGTAGGCACATCAGTCCATCAGTCAGCTTCATCGGTGAACCGATAAAAACGGTCCGTCGGACCGTTCTCATCGGATGGACCGATCGTGTGTACAGGGCTTGAGAAGAAGAGGATTCTACGACATGCAAGGAGGTGACTGTGCAAGGGAATAAACTTTTCTGGAGTAGTCCCATTTTCTACCAAAGGCCCATTGCAAAAGAATTGATTTATGAGTAAAAGAAACAATGCAAATATTTATTTATAATATTTGTTTTTTTTAAAGGATATAAAGGGTCTGTAAAATACTACAGACACATCCGCTTTTATGTAACGGAACAAGATTTGCAGTAATTCATAGCAACCAGTTGCTCTGATTATATTAATATTTCACTTGCTGCAGATCTTTTAATAGGAGCCAAGGTCTAAAAATACATTCAGGTATACTCCTGTACTTAATATATGGTAGGACATGCCTATTCTGTACTTTCATTTCCACATTATACCTAACTGTATCCTTCTGAACCACTCCCTTCCGTCCAACAGATATTGCCAAACACTGCAGCTTACAGTCTGCAACACAACAAACATATTGCCAATAAAACAGCAATCCTCTGATGCTTCCTTTGTGAAAGCCTAGAGGCAGAATTATCAAGCAGTGGCTGGTGTTGGAGCCCAGAGGGAGCAGTGACATCACTGCTACTGTCAATTGACAGTAAAAGAACAAAGAAAAACCTAGTGCCTAAAGCACGGTATACCCCTCATGGATTTAGTAAGCAGAACAATATATCAGTAAAAAACATTTTATTAAGACATTATAGTAAAAAACATAGGTAAGTAAACATACAGTATCTCACAAAAGTGAGTACACCCCTCACATTTCTGTAAATATTTTATTATATCTTTTTATGTGACACTGAAGAAATTACACTTTGCTACAATTTAATGTAGTGAGTGTACAGCTTGTATAACAGTGTAGATTTGCTGTCCCCTTAAAAAATAACTCAGCACACAGCCATGAATGCCTAAACTGCTGGCAACAAAAGTGAGTACACCCCTAAGTGAAAATGTCAAAATTGGCCCCAATTAGTAATTTTCCCTTCCCAGTGTCATGTGACTCGTTAGTGTTACAAGGTCTCAGGTGTAAATGGGGAGATGGTGTGTTAAATTTGGTGTTATCGCTCTTACTCTCTTATACTGGTCACTTGAAGTTTAACATGGCACCTCACTGTAGAATGAACTCTCTGAGGAAACCTGAAAAAAAGAATTGTTGCTCTACATAAAGATGGCATAGGCTATAAGAATATTGCCAAGACCCCAAAACTGAGCTGCAGCATGGTGAACAAGACCATACAGTGGTTTACCGGGACAGGTTTCACTCAGAACGGACCTCATTATGGTCGACAAAAGAAGTTGAGTGCACCTGCTCAGCATCATACTCAGAGGTTGTCTTTGGGAAGCAGACATATGAGTGTTGCCAGCATTGCTGCAGAGGTTGAAGGGATGGGGGGTTAGCCTGTCAGTGCTCAGACCATACGCCATATTGGTCTGCATGGCTGTCATCCCAGAAGGAAGCCTCTTCTAAAGATGATGCACAAGAAAGCCCACACACAGTTTGCTGAGGACAAGCAGACTAAGGACATGGATTACTGGAACCATGTACTGTGGTCTGATGAGACCAAGATAATCTTATTTGACTTGGGTGGTGTCAAGCGTGTGTGGCGGCAACCAGGTGAGGAGTACAAAGACAAATGTGTCTTGCCTACAGTCAAGCATGGTGGTGGGAATATCATGGTCTGGGGCTGCATGAGTGCTGCCAGCACTGGGGAGCTACAGTTCATTAATGGAACCATGAATGCCAACATGTGTGACATACTGAGGCAGAGCATGATCCCCTCCCTTCAGAGACTGGGCAGCAGGGCAGTATTCCAACATGATAACGACCCCAAATACACCTCCAAGATGACCACTTCCTTGCTAAAGAAGATCAGGGTAAGGGTGATGGACTGCCCAAGCATATCTCCAGACCTAAATCCTATTGAACATCTGTGGAACATCCTCAAACGGAAGGTGGAGGAGCGCAAGGTCTCCTAACATCCACCAGCTCTGTGATGTTGTCATGGAGGAGTGAAAGAGGAGTCCAGGGCAACCTGTGAAGCTCTGGTGAACTCAATGCCCAAGAGGGTTAAGGCACTGCTGGAAAATAATGGTGGCCACACAAAATATTGACACTTTGCCACAATTTGGACCTTTTCACTTGTACTTACTTTTGTTGCCAGTGGTTTAGACATGAATGGCTTTGTGTTTAGTTATTTTGAGGGGACAGCAACGTTACACTGTTTTACATTGTAGAAAAGTGTAATTTCTTCAGTGTTGTCACATGAAAAGATATAATAAAATATTTACAAAAATATCAGGGGTGGACTCACTTTTGTGAGATACTGTATATGAAGTAAATTGTAATTTCATAGATCATGACATATGATAGCCAAATCATTGCATTGGAGCATGTTAAACAATAGCTGCCTGTGGGATTCTGGTGGAGAGAGCCAAAAGCTGGCTTCTATACACGGGCGTTGAATTATGGGAGGAGGTCACATATTCCCCTATACTAGGGTTGCCACTTTTTCTTCAAGCCAAACCTGAACACTTTAGTGGTGCACAGCAGGAATTATATATTTTTGTGCATATACTATAGGATTGTAACAGACCAGGGACATCTTTAAGCTCCCCAAAGAGAATAGTAATATGGCATGCATAGTGCCCCCTCACCCTCCTGTTAGGCCCTGTTCTAAGTCACATTCCTATCTGAATTTTGTGTCGGGTTGTACGTGGACTTAAACCAGGACACATGATTCAACACCCGGACTGTCCTGCTGAATCCCAGACAGGTGGCAACCCTACCCTATACCTAGGAGCATTGGGTATTTTGCAGTCATGGCCACAGAAGAGTGAGTACTGGGAATGTAGGGTTGAAGTTGTGGTGGAGGTTGTCTC
This sequence comes from Rana kukunoris, assembly GCA_029574335.1. Taxonomy (NCBI): domain Eukaryota; kingdom Metazoa; phylum Chordata; class Amphibia; order Anura; family Ranidae; genus Rana; species Rana kukunoris. The sequence goes on along the minus strand of CM056053.1, from coordinate 350,705,246 downwards.
TTGAATTCAAGCACCATATGCACTCACCTGTCACAGAATCACACTATGCACAGTCTAACCTCTGTTTTTTTATTCATTGGCTTCCTTGTTTCCACCATGCAAACCCATGTACTACTAATCATTACAGCAAAATTTAGCCCTTCAGTAAATTTGTGTATACAATCTTCCGGATGTGCTTCCTTTCCCAATGACACAGTACAGACCACCTAAAAACATTGTTGTACAGGAGAAAAAATATCTTCCCACCTTTATCTTTAGCACCTTTATTGCTTTATTCTTTGCCTCCTCCCTCCCAATAGGTGACACCTGCCCTTGTATACCCTTCATACCAGCCCAGGTAATAGCCTTCACACCTCTTACCCAAAGATAGAAGGACAGCTTTACCCCCTGAAATGCTGGGCTCTTACTGTCTACTCTCTTGATAGAACAAGGTGCAAAATAGCCAGCACCTCCAGAAATTACAGGGCAGGTATTGGCACCATTCACCAATATCATTCTCTCAGTGGGACCCACATAAGTGCTTTCACTGCAGTGATGAGACAGGAGCTTCTTTTATCATAGTCAAAGCTGCATCATTAATATCGAGGGAGTTTTAGCCTCTGCAGTGCAGGTTTAATCTCACTGTGTTGTAAAATCAGGAGACACCATCTTAAATCTGTTAATACAGAGGCAGATCTGCATTTGGCAATGCATAATGTTTTTCATCCTTGCTTATGTACCAAAAGCAGCAGGTTATTTTATGGCTATGTACAAGCAGATATAGATCATCAATGCCCTTGCAAAGGCAGAGCTGCTTCTGTGTTATCTGTGGAGCCCTGAAATACAGTGCATTTGGTTTTTGCATATGGGTATCAGAATTAGAAGCAAAAACAGCACGCTTTCAGGTAAGAATGACTTGGTTTAAGATCACTTTGAAGTAATTTTGAGATCATTTTTAATTGCTTGTTTTTTTGCCTTCACTTTGAGTGTTATAAGGGTTAAATGCAGTTCAGACATCAACAAGTTGGAGATCCTGCATTTACTAAAACACAACGCAAGTGCAGCAATAAATACGACTGAATGATGTTCCAAGGGATTTGGATCTAAATCCATAAGTTTTTTTTCCAAGATCTTTTGAACTGCTTCATAAACGCAAGAACAAATGTATATAATGCACAAACTGGTAACTAAACGGGGAAAATCACTGGTCGATTGTGTCAATATCTAAATAACCAGGGAGACTTATGGGAATACGGCTAACCCTAGATTACTGAGCAGCTCTATTTTTTATGCTTTGTTATTAAATATTGACCTTAAGGCTTTTTAAAATGCGACAAAAAACAATGTATGAGAAAAATTGACCCATAATAACCGATTAGAAATTATCTTTTTTAGTATGCTTATTCCAACGGAAGGATTTCTGATTGATTTACAGCACAATAGTAGTACTTTGTATTAACAGCTGAATGTAATTATGTACATATCATAGATTATATGTTTTGATAGCAGCTATATTAGATTCAATTTTATATTTATGCAAAGTGCAGTAGTACACAGCTCCCTATAGGTATATAACCTGGTGGTAGGCTTATCTCTGCATGTTTAATGCAAAACAATAGGGATTCCATTGAAAATTCCAATAATAAACCTGCTGTATTACAAAAGCATTTGTTATATTTCTGATTGTTGTAACTTAATATTAAAACATATCATATATGAATTAATCTCATGGAATGGCTTTCATTATTTAAACTAGACTTTGTGTCCAAGTAATAGTTGATTCACTTTGCACAGTTGTGTTTGATGTCAACTGAAGTCATTTTCTCTCCACATTTTGCTTGTATACAAGTAAAGGAATTTGTCTGTTTCAGTTGCTCAGCATAGCGAGTAGAACCTCAGCTTTTGCAGGCATCTCTTTGGAGGCTGGCTGTCACTTACCACTTGGCTTCCAGCTGACAATCCAAATTATGGGGTGTGAGTTAATGAAGTAGAACAGCGATTTGTAGCTTTGCTTCCCAAGAGGCTCTGCTGGAGAAACATTCTTTTTACTGCATGACCTCCCATGGTGGTCCAGCTTATTACAGTCTCTCCAGGTCATTTTGCTATGGCTCTTAGAATGCTGCAAATAGACAAAGAAAGGTAAACTGTTGTCTGTCAAACAGAAAAATATCCTCCGTGACTATTAAGCTGTAAGCTTTAAGCTTGGGGTCCATTGTAAAATTTATACTTTAGATTTAATAACTGAAAATACAATTGGTAAGGTTTAGTGTAGGGTATTTTTTTTTTTTTTCAGTTGATCAAACATATTCTAGGTTTAATTTTTCTTATTAATGCTTAATATACAGCAATTAGGACTGACTGTTGTTAATGTTTTGCCTCTACTTTTTGAAGAATGCCTAGAATATATGTTGTTAAATTAAACATTGTTTAACAGTGTCTATGGTATCTGTCTTTCATGATGAAATATGGATAGTTTACATTTGGTAAAAAAAAAAAAGTTTGAGATTTTTCTAAATATGACCAAGTGGCTGCTGTTTGTGAAGTTTAATTATTCTTTGCTATGTTACATACAGTTATACAATTACAATGACTAACAGGTGTATTCATTAAGACAGTGCCAAAAGCAATTGTGTGCAATGAGATGTAACCTACAGCAATTAATTAAATATATATATTTACCTTTTTAACTACGGAAAGTGCAACTGTGATTGGTTGCTTCGGGTCATTACACTTTCTACCTCCATTTTTCTTGTTGTATACCATTAAAAATAAGTCTGCTCAACTTTTACTTTAAAGCGGGGGGTCACCCTTAGGCCGGGTACACACGATCAAATCTGTCTGCTGGAAATGGTCTGCTAGACCGTCCCAGCAGACAGATTCGATCGTGTGTACGGGCGAGCCGACGGATTTGGCCACCCGACAGATTTCAAAGCATGCTTTGAAATCTATCGGGTGGGAACCCGTCCGCCCGACATGTCTGCTGGTTAGTACACTTACCAGCAGACATGTCGTCTCGCACCGGCGCCAAATGGATTCGGCACATGCGCGGAAGTGTTTTACTTCCTGGTGCGGTGACGTGGCGGCGTCAACGTCACCGCCACGTCACCGACACGTCAGCGCGCCGTCTGCTGGCGGAGATTTTGTCATTTTTCATTTTATTTTTATCTTTCAATTTCATTTTATTGTTTTCCAAACATTGTAATATACATATGAAGGGTCATCCCCCTGACCATATAGTCATTACAACATACAAAAAATGAGAATAGTAAAGGAAGAAAGATAAATACCCACATAGTACAAAATCAAATCCATTAAACAAAGAATAGAAGAGGATTGTTCCCCGAAACATTTCTTATCACTTCTCTCTTAAACTCCGGTTCATCCTCCGTACTTCTATTTGCCTGTGGGTACCTTCCCCTTACTACATCAGGCCAGTGAGCCCCTCTTCTGCCTGGAGATCTAAATGTCCCCTGCAGGGAGGGGCAGTTGGACCACCCCCTATGGAATCACCCTTGGTGTTATCTTCCCAAACCCGCCCCCCTTCGAACAACCCATAAAAAAAAAAAAGAAGAAAAAAGGGAAAATGTATATGGTCCCCCCCCCCCTCCCACCACACAAAAAAAATAATAAAAAAAATAAAAAAAAAGGGGGAAGGGGTGGGAAGCACCCCCCCCTCCGTCCGTCTCCTCTCCTCCTCCTCAACCGCCGGGTCGGATCCCCCCCCGACGCACCTCTACGCATCCATCAAGGCCCCTCCCTCTTCTGAATATCTGAACGTATTCCATTCAGTCCACGTATCAAGGTACACCTTACGTTTCTGTCTGGAGGTCCACACAAGGTCTTCCATTCTATTTGTATCCTCTACTCTGTTAAGCCACATCTTTACTGTTGGAGGATGTGTCTGTTTCCACATTCCTGGAATACAGGCACGGGCAGCATTTAGAAGGTGGCAAACCATAGATTTCCTATAACATTTTACAGAGAGCTCGGAGTCCTGTATTAAATAATAGGACCATTCATCTGGTAATTTTTCTTTGCTAAATTTCTGTACTATTCCCTGAACCTTTGTCCAGAAGCTTAGGATCTTTGGGCAGAACCAGAAAATATGTAGCAATGTTCCCTCTTTCTTACCGCACCTCCAGCATCTATCCGAGATGTCTGGGTAGCACTTTTTTAATACTACCGGAGTACGATACCACTGAGTTAATATCTTGTAATTCATCTCCTGTGTCTTCACACAGACTGATGATTCAAATATATTCCGAAGTATTTTGTTCTTTTGATCTTCTGTAAAAGGTCTTCCCATCTCCACCTCCCACCTATTGAAAAAAGGGATTTGAGCGTCCTCCGTTGGAGCGTTTAATAATTCATTAATTCTTGAGAGGGCGTGTCGAAGCACTCCGCTCCCACTACAATATCCCTCAAATCTTGTTAGTTTACGCCCATATCTTATAGGGGATTTTGGTTTGCTTGTGTGTACACGCGAGCAAACCAAAATCCAAACAGACAGATTTGTTCAAATCGGTCGGACAGACCGTTTTGAACATATCTATTGCCTCGTGTGTACGAGGCCTTAAAACAATTGTCTAACATTACATTGAGCTCACTCTCGACATTGACAGTATGCAGATTTTTTTTTTTCTGCTGTACCTCGAATGCCGATTTTCTTCCCTGGCATCCGGGTAGTGGCTCTCGCGGGAGTGGGCTTTCCTATGCAGCAGTTAGTGATTGACGTGATGACTAAAACTACCCCCCCCGTCGCATAAGGAGCGTCACGAGTTGCCGAAAGAAGCCAAACGTCGGTGCGCAGGCGCCGTATAGCGGCGACTTGACGTTCGGCTTCTTTCGGCCACTCGTGACGCTCCTTATGCGATGGGGGGGGGTCGTTTTTGTAATCACGTCAATCACTAACTGTTGCATAGGAACGCCCACTCCCGCGGGAGCCACTACCCGGAAGCTGGGGAAGAAAATAGGCATACAAGGTATGTACAGCAACCAAAAAAAAAAGGGCATACTGTCAATGTCGAGAGTGAGCTCAATGTAATGTTAGAAAATTGTTTTAGGGTGAACCTCTGCTTTAACAGCAATGGTAGTCCATCAGTGAGGTAGCTAGGAACCACAAATGCCAGTTTTCTGGCACATAGCTGGGATTATGAGATTAGTCAGATTCATAAAATGCAAATATAGCAGAACAAGCCACTCTAGCTATAAATACGGATGTTTACCATATCCCCCCATATACATTTATGGCCAAACTTGAAAAGTAAATATAAATAAAGGCAAACATTTTGAAGGGGACAAAACACAGTTATGAGAAAACATTACAATAAGCTGTCTCTATACTGGCTATTAGATCAGAAAATTGTTGATTGGCATTATGAGGTTTTTTTACATTGATAACAAGAAAGTAGTTTATTTAGCAATGTTGTACATGAGGAAAAAAGATCAGTACAAAAAAAAAAAAGAAACAAATCCTAACAAAATTGTTACATAAGGAGATGATCCAAGAGGACTGTATTCTATATACAAAACTGACAGTGTTTTCAGAGACTAAACCAGCAGCAAACAGCAAGGTATCATGGTATAATGTTTGTGGTAGATAATATGAAGTAACATGTACATATCAAATGAAAGTTACCATTTGGTGATAGGATGAAAAAAAAGCAGCAAAGAATATTAAGCGAGGGGTCATACACACGTGGCAGAGTGTTGCAACCAACTGTCCTAGGTTTTGTTATATTTAGAGAAGCAACTCCTATAAATGTAAAAAAAAAAAAAATTGTATGGAAGAGTAATGTTGATTTTTAATAATAGAAATTGATAAAGTGAAAATGGGAAATATGGGCCACACGGTAGTACATATGAAAATCAAGGAAAGTCAGTCCCACCCAGGGTCATTTTTTGGGGGGGTACTCCAGGGTAATCTGGGCCTGCTATTGCTCCAAAGATAGGTTTTAAAGATATAATCCATTGTCTTAAGAAACTTTTGTGGTAGGTAGATGGGGGAATTCCAAGGGATATACAGGTATTTGGGGTAGTAGAACCATTTTAATTAAGTTAATCCTACCTATCACACACACCTAATTATTGCAATTCATTAACTCTGGCGAGAGGGAGGTCCCCAGAAGAAGGGGAGTGGTCTAGAGGGAGGATCTGGGACTTGTGGCAATTTTTTGTTTTTGAACCAGTGTGTTCCCTGAATTGCTCAGTGGTGTGCCATCAGCATACAATCCTATGGTCTCGACTAGTTGTCCCATGCGTAGACCCCATATATCAGGATTTGACCTAATGGAGATTGCCAATGTTTCCACAGCCATGGCATATAGGAGGGGAGAAATCAGGCAACCTTGGTGTGTTCTCCTAAAAAAGGGAAAGGTTTAAAAAATCTAACCATTCACTGATAGTCTGGCTATCAGGGCATGATATAACAGCTGTAACCATTAGTCCAAAGCCAAAGAATTTGAGAATTCCACGTTGAAAACCTTGGCTGCATCTAGAGCCATTACCTCTCTTGTGCTGACATGGTCATGATGGGCTTGAAGGTTCCAAAACAAATGCCTTGTGTTAATTGCAGTACTTTTACCAGGTATAAAACCCATCTGTTCAAGGTGATTAGAAAGAGGATTACCTGATTGAGGCGAATGACAAGTGACTTTGCTAAAATGTTGATGTTAACTTGAATCAGTGAAATTGGCCCGTAAGACTCTGAAAACAGCAAACTTTTACCTGGTTTGGGGATTAATATATATTCCTCTCTCATGGAATCAGGGCATGTTGAAGAGTCCAATATACTATTGAATAGGTCTGATAATCTAGGGCTCAGTGTTTCACTATAATATGCAAAAAAATCAAGGGACAGCCCATCAGCACCTGGAGTCTTGGCATTGGCAAATTGTGATATAGCTGTAGCTATAGTGGAAAGTGGTGAATTTTGGAAACTCTATGCATTACAGAAAGACTTGTGTGTCGGGACAGTGTGTACTGAAGTTGAGTAAGACCCTTTCACACTGAGGCGCTTTGCAGGCGCTATAGCACTGAAACAGTGGCTTCATTACCTCCAGTGTGAAAGCCCAGAGCTTTCACCATGGAGCGGTGCGCAGGCAGGGCTTCAGAAAAAGTCCTGCCAGTAGCTTCTTTGGAGCGCATTTTTAAGCATTATAAGTGGTGAACTCACTGATCTTAAGGCGCCCCTGCCCATTGAAATCAATGGGCAGCGCCGCCGAACCGCCGGCAAAGCACTGCTGTGGCGGCACTTTGCGGGCACTTTTTGGCCACTAGCAGAGGTTAAAAGTGCCCAAAAAGCGCAGCAAAAATGATGGTAAGGCGCCACTAAAAATAGTGGCTTTTTACCGCCGATGCCCAGACGCTTTTAATGTGAAAGCAGCCTAAAGGGTGAAAAATATTTGCATAATTCTGCAGTGATTAGATGTCTTATGAGTTACTATTGCTATTATTGCCAAACTATGCCAAACAACTAAAATAGCCTTTGTATATATTGCTTTCATACAGAATCAGATGACTATGTGTAGTAAGGTTAGTGGTACTGTGGTAGTTGTTTTCCTACTGTGAACATATTCCAGAACAATATATAAAGTAGAATGCCTTCCAATGCAGCTATAGTTTTGGATAAAATAGGCATGGATTAGAAGCTTGAAAGCTTTTGTTAATGTTATCTTTATCTCTTTATGTGTATTTTTTTTTTTTACAACGTGTGGAAATGTTGATGTGTCTATGAGGTTTCCATTGCTGTCTGTGTTCTAAGAAGGGGACTCCGCTCATTTTCTGTGCGGTCACTGGACAGAAAATTAAGGTAAATAGTTCAAATAGGAACACAAACAACAATAAATATGACTGAGGTTCTAATACATTCCAAGGCTAATCTAAAACTGAAGAAAAGTTTTGCTTGGGATCGACTTTTCTGTTAAAAATTATGATGAATGTTAAAAAACACATGGTTGACTGTTAATTATGTGTACATTGTATCTGGAAATAAGCAACTTTAGGTAGTGAAAATGTTTAATTTGTGTAACCTTTTAATTTAATGGCAGTTGTAATTACTATATTTATTTTGTGTGAAATTCTTCTTGCTGTGTCGAGGCCTTGCTTTGTATTTTTATTTGCCTTTCTTGCTGTGAAGTCACACCTTAATCACGGGGTAGAGGCCGGCTTGTGTTTTCCCTTTTGTTTTTCCTTAGTCCCTCTTGTCCTTAGCAGTCAAGTATTTATGCTGATAATTTGGTATGTGGTACTTTGTGTAGGCACACAGACCATCATTCTTTTCTAATGAATAATTAAATTTCCATATGGCAAGTCCAGCATTGCAGCAGATGCAGCAGTTGCTAAGTGCATCGTTCATTAGACTGTAACGTCTTTTTTTTCCTCAGTCCTAACCATTAAAGGAAATCCAACACCACAGAGTTGTAATGAGGAATGAGTGATTATTTATTCTCTCAAACCCTTCTGCTACCATGTCTTTGTGAGGTAATATTAATCATCAGCTCACCAACACCTTGAGCGTTTGATGTCATTCATCAAGGTATTGAAGCATTTCAAACAAATACTGTATTTATTGGCGTATAACACTCACTTTTTTACCCAGAAAATAGAGGGTAAACATTGCCTGCGTATTATACGCAGGTGGCTGTGGAAAGTTTTTTTTCCTGAAATTTCCCTCTTAAAGTTAGGGTGCATGTTATATGTCTGTGCGTGTTATACGCCGATAAATACGGTAGATATTATTATGCTAGTGTCTCAAATGATTTGTTACACATCTTTCTTCAGCTACTCGTGTGCTTAAAGTAGAGTTACAGTCCCCCAATTAATGTTTAAATACTCTGCCATAATTGTTTCCCCTTCAACTACAGCATTTTGATAATGTCAGAAATGTGGTTCTTTTATTTTTTGTTTAAATTGTGCAAAACTAACCTGATCTTGAAAGCAGGCAGGATCCATATTTGTTGTGGGCATCTGAAGCCGCCCTCTTGTCTTCATTTCCAGGATTCTGTGCAATTGGCTACCCAGCATGCACCTCCCGATCTCAGTAATGCCACTGCACGTCATTCTTTCTTCCTGACAGGTTGCCATAGCAATGGTGGTGTCTGCAAAAGTTCCTGCCCTGTTATGGTAACCTGTCAATCAGAGGACATCCCAGAAGGAAATCACGCAAGATTACATTATTAGGCGATTCCAGTGGACTCCTGGTATGGAAGAGTCCATGGGAATCACCTTGTTAAGTTATCGCCTTCGGCGACCGGGGCCAGAAATGCTCCAGGAAATAAAGCAAAAAAGGTATTAAAAAAGTATTTGCCATTTACAAATGATATGCGGGTGGGCATGGGAATGATTGCAGGATAAAGGAAATAGGTGGAACCATAGAACAGCCTCTTGCTAGTCCTTTGATAAACAATGACAATCTTGGGTTGATTGGTACACATAATCTGATTCTGATGTGAAATGTTCTATAATGGAGTACAAAAACCTGCTTATCTAGTGGTATATGCTTTAAGCAATCAACGATCATTGTGTTTGTTTTTCTTTTTTACCTTGTAATATGTATTATACAAATACTAAACAAAACTTGTTTTATATTATTGGGCCCTGCGTGGTGCACCTCTTGAATCTACCACTGTGTCTCTATGTAGTTTTACGAACACATTTGTTACTGATCTTTCATTTCTTCTTTTGTATTGCTGAAAAATTCAACAAAAATGTAATGTTGGGAAAAAAAATGGGTGAAACTCTGCATTAAGGAACTATTTTGTATTATTCGGGGGTAATTTACTAAAGCTAGAAAATTGGTAAAGCTGTGTTGACTTCAGCCTTCCAATCATAAAATCCTGGAGCAATAATTTTGCTTTCTTTTTTTTTCATGCACATCATTGGGTAAGGCCCCTTTCACAATTTACTTTGGACATCAGAGTCACATGACAAGTCGTTCCCCATGATTTCAAATAATAACCATTTATATCTGTGCGTTTTCAAGTCACACCAAATTCAAAGTAATCTTTAATGGGAGTTGAGGTCCATAGACCTCAAATTTTCACAGGCATTTCCTGAAATCACGTCAAAATTGCAGCCGCAAAATCACGTGACTTTCAAGTCGTGGCAGTGGGAAAGCGGCCTAAGTGAGCTAACACTAAAATAATTACTTTCCCAAAGTACTTTGCGTCATAGACAATTTTTGTTGTTTTATAGAAAACATTTTTTCCACACGTTGTATCTCAGTGATACTGATCTCCTTCGTTCTTTTTCAGTCACATTCTGTCTTTGGTGCGCTCACTCTCAAAGTACCCGCACATCATTAAGGTTATTTGTGTTAGGTTTATATGATATTGGTATTATACTTCTGGATTATTGGATATTTGGTGATTATGCTAAGGCCGCGTACACACGATCAGACCGGTCCGATGAAACTGATCTGCAGACCAGTTTCATCGGACCAATTCGATGGTGTGTACGGCCTATCGGACCGTTGTCCGTCGGACCAAAGTTTTAAAACTTGCTTTAAAATCTGTCCGATGGACACCGGTCCGTCGGACAGATTCGATGGTTAGTACGCAAAAGCATCGGACCAAAAACCCGCGCATGCTAAGAATCAAGTCTAAGCATGCTTGGAAGCATTGAACTTTGTTTTTTCAGCACGTCGTTGTGTTCTACGTCACCGCGTTCTGGTCTGATCGGATTTTTGGTCCGATGGTGTGTACACACATCAGACCATCAGACCACTTCAGCCTGCTCCGATGAAAATGGTCCGTCGGACCAGTTTCATCGGACCGGTCTGATCATGTGTATGTGGCCTAAGAGTTATGTAAAGTTTCAGTACATCACCCCAAGGAGTAGGGAATTTTCACTTTAAAAATTGTTGACCTAAGTCAACAAAGCTTCACCTTGTTTACCAAAATAAGTTGACATTCTTTTTTGCAGCATTCTCTGCTCTTTTGGTATATTACCCATCAAATGAATTTAATCTCTACCTGCCTCTTTCAGCCAGAGTTCCTGCTGAGGTTGCAAGGGGTTCCTTTAGCAATGAGCGATGGAAAATTGGCCGCTCACCTAAACTGACCACAAATGCAAAATAGCAATTTTCAGCTAACTACCAACATAAGGGGTTAGAACTACACTGGCCACTGTTAAATATACCACAATTTGTACTATACATATTTCTTTTTGTTGGTATTATGAAAAAGGGGGATGTTTAAAAATCATCTGACCTAGGTATGTTGCATTTTTTTTTTTAACATTGTACAATTTACTGCTAATGTGTTGTGCTGTAGGTATAATTAATTTTTGCGGGGGATCCTTCGGAGGTAAAAAGGTTAAGAAAAGCTGATCTATACAATGCTTTCAATTTTCTGAGTCATTAAATGTTATTAAAGAGGACTCTTCAAGAAAAATTAAAGGTCTTCTTTACAGCCAGTCCTCCACCAACCAAACAGAAATGGCTTGGTGGGGGGGACGAAAAAAGAAGTGCCTATAAAAATTAGAAACAAGAAATTCAAATGCTTTTGAGAAACATTGACACTATCACTGTGCCTAACTGCTACCATCCGGCTTTGCTTTTGCAATCCCATGAGAATTCATTGTAGACCATTGCAGGAGTGCCTTCTCTATATTTTATAGAATCGTACATGACGTGTACATTTTTAAGAGGTTTCCACTTTCTGTAAAAGAAGTTACGTTTCTTTTTTTTTTTTTTTCATTTGCTTTCAGTGCCAGTTGTCTTTGGAGTAGTTTTGGTTAAAGAATGAAATGGAAAAACTTCCAAATTTTCTACAGAAAATGCTCATTTATTATCATTTCAACTATTCATGTTAACTTCACAGGTTCCAAATTTGTTTTTGGAAAACACACAGCATCCAGCTCTTTTCTGGTAGTAAAAGGAAAGGGTTAGCTCATTTTGCTGGAATGTCAGGTGGATATCTGTATTATTTTTACTTGCACAGTAAATTATTAAGAGTGGTTTACAGGCTTTAGGCAGCCCCTGGGTATCTTAACATAAACATGAACTTTTCTATGTGATCTTAGAATAGAGAAGTGAGAATGGGTCTTGAACTTTGAAAGTTCATGTTGTGTTTGGTTTTTAATGAAGTCAATAGTTATTTTCCAGATACTTGCTGTATATATTAGATTCCATATATAACTTTAATAGTCTTATGCTTTGCTCTTCTAGTTTACTAACCACTTGAATCCCTGGTTTGTTTTGGCTTTGAATCCCCTTAAGACCCAGAGCATTTTTTTTGTGATGTTTTGGTTCCTCATATTGTACCTTTCAGGTACAGGTATATATACAGATATACACACACAAGGGTTACCAGAAAGTTTCAAGAATGGCTCTATTTACAAGAAAATACTTTATTTATCTACGTTTAGAGCCCTTTCACACTGGGGCATTTTTCACGCGGTACAGCGCTAAAATAGCGCTGCTATACCACGTGAAAAAAACCTGCCCTGCAGGCTTCAATGTGAAAGCCCGAAGGCTTTCACACTGAAGCGGTGCGCTAGCAGGACTGCTCCAAAAGTCCTGCTAGCCACATCTTTACAGCGATATAGGAGCGGTGTGTTCACCGCTCCTATACCTCTCCTTTCCATTGAAATCAATGGGAAACCACGGTAATAACGCCCCCGCAGAGGCGCATTGCGCTCGGTATTAACCCTTTTTCGGCCACTAGCGGGGGTTAAAACCGCAGGTAATGCTGCAATGTGAAAGCAGCCTTACACACTTATCACCTTCAAAACAGTCCCCTTTCACAGCAATATAGCACTCCCAGCATTCCTGCCACTTCTAAAACGTGTCCTAGAAGTCTTCTTTTTGAAGCGTGTCAAGCACCTTCTGCTATTCACACTGAAGCAAAGGCCCTGAAATTGATGTTGTTTTGTTTAAAGACTATTTTTGTATAATTTTGGATATAGTGGGAAAGGGTTGGCCATTTTTTTTTTTTGCTGTCTGAGTGCCCCCTGAGAAGATGCAGCTGCGAAGAAAGCAAAAGGTGAGGGTAGATCTCCCAATAGGGATATCTGTTCCTGTGATAACCCAATAAGTTGGGAATTCCCCTCACTTTGGGAATATTTCTAATTTCCTGTTGCATTTTCAGGGCAAGAAGTTAAGAATAAAAAAAAATAAAAAATAAAACTTGATAGGGTTTTACCCTTCCCCACTCTGTCCATACAGAGTGACATTAGGCACATACATCAAATAAGGATACTTACTTGCTTACATTATAGTTGTGTTCTATCTATGATGATGCTTGGTTTTACTAGTATGGCATTGTAAAAGTAACCTTTATTTTAGCAGTCTAAGCATATATAAAAGTGGAGACAAGGGCCCCTCTGTATTGTAGATCAAGAGTTTGGAAACAGGGTTGAAATAATAATCATGCACGAAAAAAATATTGTCCTTTTTTTATCTATACTCATATTTTATACAGCTATATAAAGAAATTCTCATTCAGCTCAATCTCCACTTTGGGTAAAACTGTTATGCTTCCATGTGAAGATAATGGCATATGAGTGTGTGGGCATTTTTTGATCTTTGAGGCTTTGCACTGGAGTCACTGGTACACTGCTAATGGTCAGTATCTTTAGGTAGAACTTTACTACTGAAGAAGAAGTCTTCAGATTTACCTCTTGGTTAACTTCTGATTAATGGGAATGAAAATGGGGTGTAGAAAGTGGCAAGATTGCCTATTGCAATAAATCCATTGATGCAAAGCAAATGTGAAATAGTGTTACCATATACAAGAAAATAAATGGATAGATTAATAGTAATTGGGTGTGCAGTCTTGCTTTAACATAATTTAGTCAAGGGAGTGTTTCTCTGGAGACTTAATGCTGCAGAAAACATGTCATTTCTTGATTGCCTGGTGATCACACTTTTTAAAATATGGCACAAAAATATTGACACTCGATAAGGAAATGAATATTTATTAATACAAACATACAGTTGTGTGTCATTTATGGTTTAATCTAACACTTCCTTAGGCCTAGTAGTGATTTATTATAATGAATATCTCAGATCATAAAGCCTTTAATCCTGCTGGATTTGAGCAGATACAGTAAATGTTGCCCTCAGTCAAATGGTCAGGTTCTGTGACATTGATTTTCTTAATGAATATTACAGTGGTGTAGGAATATTGATGATGAAAACCCTGGAATGATTTGTGGAGAATAGTATGTGGTTTTTATCACTTTGTAGCAATGGGATTGATTGACTTAGAGCATTTCTTTATTTTTCTAGTTAAAGTGAACATGATACCGACATATTTTGGTCTAACATAAGTCTGTTACTCAAAGGTAATAACACCAGATTCTCTACAAAGCGAAAGGCTTATTCTTCTAGCACCCGTATAATAAGCTGCATTGTATGTTGTCACCTAATTTTTAAAATCAATGTAGTTTTCCATAGATTTGTTTTGGTGTGTAAAATATTTGATGTTCTAGTATTATCTGTATAAGTATTGCCATGACAGAATTTATAGCTTGGATAGTACTTAACTGCAATTAAAGAGTATTTATTACTACAGATGTGTAATATTACTCTGCGGTTGAGGCCCCATTCACACCTCAGCATTTTTTAGCTTGAAGCTCCAAGCTCCGAAAACCTTGGAGAAGAAAAAAACAATTATTCTCTATGGAAATGGTTCACATCTCCACTACAAGTTGCCTGAAGCCAAATGCCTGAATCTCAAAAAAAATCTGGGGCTTTTTTTCGTAGCTCGAATCGGGCAGAATAATGCATTTTTTAACAATTTTTTTTATTTGTTCCATAAAATGCATGGATTTGTGAGGTTTTGATTGTTTTACCATGTTTTTTGCCTGTTTCTGGCTGTTTTTCTGCTGAAATGCAATATTTTAATAATTATAAATAAATATTTGGAGTACAAAAACAAATAAATAAATACTAATAAAATAAATGAATAAAGTAACCCTAACCCCAACTTATAACCCTAATATGAATCCCTAACCCTAATCCTTAACCTAACAAAATAAAAACTTAGGAAACTCTCCCCAATGGGACACAGAATGCAAAAAAAAAAAGGCTTACAAGGGTTATAACCCTCCCTTACTCTATCCAAAATAAAAAAAATAAATGCAAGTTTTGCCTTTAGTTATACTTTAACCACTTAAGGACCCTGCACTGTATATATACGTCCTCTTTTTAAAGATGGATATCTCGGTAACGGCAGCAGCTGCTGCCACAACCGAGATATCCATCTCTTCAGTGCAGGGTCCTGTGTACAATAACGGCGGTCTCCGCGGCGGATTCGCCGCGAGATCGCCGTTATCGGTGACCGGAGAGGTGACCCCCCCCCCCTCCCGCCGCTTTCCCGTGCTCTCCGCCGCTTACCGTTGCCGTCGGTAGCGGCGGAGGCGATCGGGTCTGTGCGGCTCCTCTGCTGGGATACGAGTGAGGGAAAAATCGCCCCCACCTATTCCCCATAGCAGCGCTGGGCGGAAGTGACGTCAAAACGTCATTTCCGCCCACTGTCTTAACCACTTGACCACTGGGCACTTAAACACCCTTAATAACCAGACCAATTTTCAGCTTTTGGTGCTCTCACATTTTGAATGACAATAACTCAGTCATACAACACTACATCCATATGAATTTTTTGTCCTTTTTTTCCCACAAATAGAGCTTTCTTTTGGTGGTATTTGATCACCTCTGCGATTTTTAACTTTCTCGCTATAAATTAAAGAATAACGTAAATTTTGTAAAAAAATGAATTTTTCTTACTTTTTCGCGAAATTTTATAATAGAAATTAATTTTTCTTCATAAATTTGGCCTAAAATGTATACTGCTACATATCTTTGGTAAAAAAAAAAAAAATTGTGGATAAAATTTAGTCTGGGTGAAAGTTATAGGGCCCTCAAGCTATGGTGCCAATTACTGAAAATGTATCAATTTGATCACATCTGATGTACTGACAGCTTATCTCATTTCTTGAGACCCTAACAAGCCAGTAAAGTACAAATACCCCCCAAATCACCCCTTTTTGGAAAGTAGACATTCCAACGTAGTTAGTAAGAGGCATAGTTAGTTTTTTGAAGTTGTAATTTTTTCCCACAATTCTTTGCAAAATTACGTTTTTTTTTTTTTTTGTTTTTTTTTCACACCAAATTGTCATTATAACAGGGTATTTCTCTCACATGGCATGCACATTCCACAAATGACACCCCAAAATATATTCTGCTGCTCCTCCTGAGTATGGCGATACCACATATGTGAGACTTTTACATAACGCCGCCACATACAGAGGCCCAACACTGAAGTAGCAACTTCAGGCGTTCTAGGAGCATAAATTACACAACTAATCTCTCAACCACCTATTACACTTTTGAAGGCCCTGGAGCACCAGGACAATGGAAACGCCCACAAAGTGACCCCATTTTGGAAAGCTAACACCCCAACGTATAATTTATGAGGCATAATGAGTCTTTTGAACGGTTATTTTTTTTCCAGATGTTTTTGGAATATGTGGAAAAAAAATGAAAACGCATTTTTTTTACACAAAGTTGTCCATTTATAGGATATTTCCAACACATAGCATGTACATGGCAAACAATACACCCCAAAATATATTCTTCTGCTCCTCCCGAGTATGGCGATACCACATGTGTGAGACTTTTACATAACCTGGCCACATAGAGGCCCAACATCCAAGAAGCACCATCAGGTGTTCTAGGGACATAAATTACACATACAATTTCCTTACAATTTTTGAAGGCCCTTCATATTTCTAGCACATAGCATGTACATATCAAGAATTACACCCTAAAATACATTCTGCTGAGTAATAGGTAAAAAAATAAAAAAGATTACCTGTGGTTTTAGTAGTGCAATTTTCCACAGGAGGAGAGCCCTGATCCAGGCAGCAGGCAGGGACGTGGTCAGCGACAGTTTGTCCAGGCAGCAGGCAGGAATATTGTCCATAGTCGGTGCAGGCAGGGATACTGTCCATTTATAGTCCAGGGCCAGTGCAAGAAGAAACATTGCCAGCAGTGCCAAAATATTGGTCCTGGTAGTAAGCAGGTACATGGTCCAAGTAGCAGGCCAGGAAAGAATGGGGACAGGGGTAGAGGCTTCTCCCACCCAAATCTCTTTGAAGCCTCCGGGCAACCAGACCCTAATCCGGAAATGAGAAAACTAAAAAAATTAGTTTTCTTCATCCAGAAAAACTATTCTGGAGCCCCTCACATATGTGAGACCCCTGTGTTCCCACTAGCATAGCAAGATCAATCCAAGGGGCAGGCAAAAAACGTGGTCAAACAGTCCAGGGTCAGTTCCAGAGCAGGCAGAGGTAGGTACAGTTAAGCGTTAGGCAAAAGCGTGGTCGTATAACAGGCCAGGGTCAGTTCCAGAGCAGGCAGAGGTAGGTACAGTTAAGCGTTAGGCAAAAGCGTGGTCGTATAACAAGCCAGGGTCGGTTCCGGAGAAGGCAGAGATATGTACAGTACAGTGCAGTGGCATAAGGGGTGTGGAGGAAAATGACAAGAAATGAGAACTACCTAATAATTTTGGAGGGTATGGTAACGGCGGAAACATACACCTATACAGAGGCCTGGTTGGGAGGGACAATCGGGACAATAATACACAGTGTCTCTTCTGACTCCTACTCTGGCGCACACACGGCATTTTTTCTGGCGTCTGTAGCCTCTTTCAGGGGAGGGGGTTTTCTCAGGAAAGTGGCGCTCGTGGAGTCTGCTCACGGAATCAGAGCGAATATTTTCTGGTGGGTTTTCAGGGTACACAAGGGCGGTGATGACTTCTTCTTGGTATTGCAGATAGGATGTGGGGTTTTCTGTCGATTTTTTGTAAATAACATAACTGTTATACATGGCCAAAGTGAAAAGATAAATGGAAACTTTTTTATACCAGTGACGGGATTTTCTTGTGGGAAGGTAGGGTTCAATCATCTGATCGTTGAAGTCCACTCCCCCCATAAACAAATTGTAATCATATATGCATGTTGGTTTTTGGATTGGGCCTTTTTTTTGGGGAACTTCCACGTAGGTGTCATCGTGGATTGTGGAAAGCATGTGGACATTTCGTTTGTCCCTCCACCTGACAGCCAATAGCTCCTGGTTTCTCAATGATGCCGACTCCCCTCGTTTGAGCTTTTCATTGACCAGTTTTTGAGGAAAGCCCTTTCGATTGGCTCTTACTGTGCCACATGCTGGGGTGTCCCTCAGGTAGAGATTGCGAAACAGGGGCAGGCTGGTGTAGAAATTGTCCACATAAAGGTGGTATCCTTTCCCAAGTAGTGGATAAATCAGATCCCAGACCACTTTTCCACTTGTTCCGATGTATTCGGGGCATTCGGGAGGATGCAGTTGGGAGTCCTTCCCTTCGTATACCAGGAAGGAGTAGAGGTACCCCGTGACTCGGTCACATAATTTATACATTTTCACCCCATATCGGGCCCTTTTGCTGGGGATGAACTGTTTGATGCCCAGCCTGCCGGAGAATTTGACCAGGGACTCATCTATGGAGATATTCTGTTCGGGGATATATAATTGGGGGAATTTTTCAGAGAAATAATTTAGGAGTGGCCGAATTTTAAATAGTTTGTCGAAAGCTGGGTCATTACGGGGAGGGCACTGGGTGTTGTCATTAAAGTGGAGGAACCGTAAAATCATGAAGTATCGGGATCTGGGCATACGGGATGAGAAGACTGGCATGTGATGGATGGCTTTGGTAGACCAATAGGAGTATGATTGTTTTTTTTTTGAGAGACCCATATTCAGAGTTAGGCCCAAGAAAATTTGGAATTCCTCTACGGTGAGTTCTCTCCACATAAAGGGGCGGGCATAGCTGGAACCAGGGTTGCTTTCAATGAACTGCTGTGCGTAGAGGTTGCACTGGGCCACAATAGATGATAAAAATTCTTCAGTGAAAAATAAATGAAAAAAATCGAGAGTGGAAAAATTTTCGGTGTTCACCTGGACACCTGGCTGGGCGGTGAAAGGGGGGATATTTGCTGATCCAGAATTAGGGGGAAGCCACATGGGGTTTTGAAGGCCATAGGGAAGGCTGGCATGGCCCTGATCCCTTTGGGGCTGAGATGACATCCTACTGGTGCCTGCTCTTGAGGTGGACGGCACTGCTCTTGAGGTGGACGGCACTGCTCTTGAGGTGGACGGCACTGCTCTTGAGGTGGACGGCACTGCTCTTGAGGTGGGCGGCACTGCTCTTGAGGTGGGCGGCACTGCTCTTGAGGTGGGCGGCACTGTGCTTGAGGTGGACGGTGCTCTGCTGGTAGTAGGCTGCTGGCTTTTTTTAACGGGCATACATTCCTCTTCCGATTCTGTATCAGAACCACTGCTTATAACGGGTTCATAGTCTGAACCGGACTCGGAGAGCTCCCCGCTGCTCTCATCAGTCATGGATAGGCGTTGGTAGGCCTCCTCGGTAGAAAAAAACCTTTTTGCCATACTGGTGGCAGGTGGCACTGATGGGCACTGATGGGCACAGGTGGCACTGATGGGCACAGGTGGCACTGTAGTGGCACTGGTGTGGTTCTGCTTGTACAGGTGGCACTGGTGGGCACAGGCGGCACTGGTGGGCACAGGCGGCACTGGTGGGCACAGGCGGCACTGATGGGGCACAGGCGGCACTGATGGGGCTCTGGTGTGGCTCTGGTAGCATTAATTAGCGCACAGGCTTTACTCGTGGGCACAGGCGGCTCTCGTGGGCACAGGCGGCTCTCGTGGGCACAGGCGGCTCTTGTGGGCACAGGCGGCTCTCGTGGGCACTGATTTGGCGCAGATAAGCACTGGTGGGGGCAGGTGGCACTGATGGGCACAGGTGTGGCACTGATGAGCACAGGTGTGGACTGTAGTGGCACTGAGGTGGTACAGGTGGCACAGAGGTGGTACAGGTGGCACAGAGGTGGTACAGGTGGCACAGAGGTGGTACAGGTGGCACAGAGGTGGTACAGGTGGCACAGATGGCACTTTGGGGCACAGATGGCACTTTGGGGCACAGATGGCACTGATGTGGCACTTTGATGCACTTTAGGGAACAGATGTGGCACTTTTGGGCAAAGATGTGGCACTTTGGGGGACTTTGGGGCACAGATATGGCACTGGGCACTGCACAATTGCTATCACTCACTGTTGGGGGTCACAAATCACTCTCCTCTCCTCTCACGCTGGATCGGTGTGAGGAGACTCAGGAGAGGAGAGTGATAAACTTCAAATGTCCCTGTTTGTTTACATTTCAGATCGCTCCGTCATTGGACGGAGCGATCACATGGTAAACGGCCGCTGTCATTGGCCGTTTACCGAGATCTGTGTTGCTACGGGTCCCCTGGACCCGGCGTGCACGGAAGTCCCGGCGTGCGCGCGCCAGGAGCGCGCGCAGGAACCATTCCATTCCAATGACGCGGTTTGTTTACATTTCGGATCGCTCCGTCATTGGACGGAGCGATCACATGGTAAACGGCCGCTGTCATTGGCCGTTTACCCCGATCCGTGTTGCTACGGGTCCCGTGGACCCGGCGCGCACGGAAGTCCCCGCGTGCGCGCGCCAGGAGCGCGCGCAGGAACGATTCTCTAGGAGGCCGTTAATTAACGGCTACTTAGAGATGAGCAACCGCCCTAAAGCCGTACTTTCGGCATAGGGCGGTTGCAAAGTGGTTAAAGAGACATTTTCTTTTTAAGGCTATTTAAAAAATGACATTTTCCTTTTTTTTTTTTTTTTCTTTTTAAGCCTAAATATGAGATCTGAGGTCTTTTTGACCCCAGATCTCATATTTAAGAGGACCTGTCATGCTTTTTTCTATTACAAGGGATGTTTACATTTCTTGTAATAGGAATAAAAGTGATCAATTATTATATATTTTTTTTCAGTGTAAATTTTTTTTAAATAAATACAAATAAATAGGAAAACAAAAAAAAAATGTTTTAAAGCGCCCCGTCCCGACGAGCTCGCGCGCAGAAGCGAACGCATACGCGAGTAGCGCCCACATATGAAAACGGTGTTCAAACCACACAAGTGAGGTATCGCCGCGATCGTTAGAGCAATAATTCTAGCCCTAGACCTCCTCTGTATCTAAAAAAATGCAACCTATAGAATTTTTTAAACGTCGCCTATGGAGATTTTTAAGGGTAAAAGTTTGATGCCATGCTACGAGCGGGCGCAATTTCTAAACGTGACATGTTGGGTGTCATTTTATTTGGCGTAACATTATCTTTCACAATATATAAAAAAATTGGACCAAATTTATTGTTGTCTTATTTTTTAATTCAAAAAAGTGTATTTTTTCCAAAAAAAGTGCGCTTGTAAGACCGCTGCGGTGTGACAAAAAGTATTGCAATGACCACTATTTTATTCTCTAGGGTGTTAGAAAAAAAAATATATAATGTTTGGGGGTTTTAAGTGATTTTCTAGCAGAAAAAACAGTTTCAGTCTTGCAAACACCAAAACTGAAAAAAAACACCCAAGGTCCTTAAGTGGTTAACCACTTCAAGAATTTACCCGCTTCCTTACCAGAGCACTTTTTGCGATTTGGCACTGCGTCGCTTTAACTGAAAATTGCACGGTCATGCGACGTGGCTCCCAAACAAAATTGACATCCTTTTTTTCCACAAATAGAGCTTTCCTTTGGTTGTATTTGATCACCTCTGCGGTTTTTATTTTTTGTTTAGGCCGATGGGTATTCTTCTTTTGGTAAAAAAATCACAATAAGCATATAATGATTGGTTTGCGCATAGTTGTATTGCATTTTTTTTACTAGTAATGGCGGCAATCTGCGATTTTTTTATTGTGACCGTGAGATTGCAATGGACATATTGGACACTTTTGACACATTTTTGGGACCATTCACATTTATACAGAGATCAGTGCTATAAAAATGCATTAATTACTGTGTAAATGTGACTGGCAGGGAGGGGGTTAACACTAGGGGGTGCTGAAGGGGTTAATATCTTCCCTAGTGTGTGAACTGTAGGGGGAGGGGACACACAAGGGGAGAAGACCTATGTGTGTTCCTCTGAACTGGGAACACACATCGGTCTCCTCACCTGACAGGACCGTGTATTTGGGTGTTTACACACACAGATCCACGGTCTTGCCGTGATTGTGGGCAATCGTGGGTTCCCGGCAGACATCGCGGCTGCCGGGCACGCGCACCGGGGTCCTGCGCGATGCCACAGGGGCGTGCGCCCCCTAAACGGCCAGGAAGCCCAGGACGTCATATGACGTCCACCCAGGATGGTAGATCTGTGGACGTCATTTGACGATGGGCAGGTAGGGAAGTGGTTAAGAAGAAAAGCAGACATGCAAAAATGGTAATTGCTGAGCTCTGCAGCACTATATTTTTAATTGCGGGTTCAATAACTCTTTAATGTTGATTGGTTCAACCTTGTGAAGTTACCATTTTTAGAATGCAGAAATAGAAAAGTTGTTAATAGTCACAAGTAAATCTCCTCAAATCATCATTTGTAAATTCATTATCTGTGTTCTCATTTGCAGCTGGAAGATTCTGACAACCTTTGTTGTGTTATGATCAACCATACCTCTTGGCTAAAGAGCTACAATAAAAAAAAGAGCTGTCTTTCTTTAATTACACACTATTGACTTCAGTCAAATGCTTTGTGTTTCTGACAGCATTTTAATTGTGTTTGCATTTAGGTGGCCTCAACTGGTCCTAAAAGGTAGCAGTACACAAACATAAAAAGGTGGTGTGTGTCAGAATCGGTGCTATTGTTTGGATCTGTCATGTTGCAGACTCAGCACGACAGGGCTACATTGATTTTACAGCCTGACAGATTCCTCCAAAGCTGTGCTAGAAAGGACAGCAAGTTTGCATTAATACAAAAGCGAAAACCATTCAATATAGAACAAGTGTCAATATAATGAGATACTGTTAGGCAGTGTAAATTGTCTGCTCTCACAGTGTGTAATAAGATCCAGTCTTATATTAATACATAATCTCTTAGGTTGAAAAAAAAATGACGCATAGGTTTGTTTATTTTGAAAACTGATGCAAAAATATACAATCTGAACAATGTACTTAATCAGTTCTGCCATACAGTGCACTGTTCCGGGAGTAGTGAACATTGAGCAGCAATGATTTGCTGAATATATGAAATAAGCTGGGAAGGAAGTGCTATGTTATCACTAAAATGGGAGGCCAGTCAGTGTTACAGAATGTTGCATGGACATTATCCATGACAACATTTAATAAGCAGTTGAGAATTTACAGTATCACTGTTAAAGTTTAGTTTGACTGTATTTAGAAATAATTGTATCCATTCGTTCATCCAGTTAATGAAAAGTAAAGGTACTTACTTTAAAACCCTCATCATGGTTGAAATGGGTATGAAAAGCAGCAAGGCATACAAGGCCAACCAGCCCACATACTCAACAAAAGTTCCAATCTAAAGTTGCCCATAGATATCTAATTCTATAGGGTTGGAGATTGTGCTGGACTGACTCGATTATGCCTCATTTCCACTGAGCGGATCGGTTCGGTACGGTTCGGTGCGGTACGCTCTTTTGGGTGTTTCCATTATGAAAGAGGCCCATACAACCGAACTATACCACACCATTCTGGGTCCTGCTTCAGATGTGGGGCCATAGAAAATGGTCCAGTTTGGTTAGGGCGGAGATACTTGCTTCACACAATACATTCCACTGATTGGTGGACACTGGACACACTAGGCATTTTTTCTAAACGCTGTATGGCCCCTGTCGGTCCGACTTGCAGTGGAAATGTTCACCAGAATAGTCCGGACCATTCTAACCGTTCCAAACTGTACCGGCCTAAACCGATCTGCTCAGTGGAAACGAGGCATTGGTTGCATGTCAATGGTTAGGGGATGGTGGAGGTGTATTAAAAGAGTTCTCTTCCAATGCCTTTCGCCCAACTAAACCATATGAGGTGGTGAGCCCTTTTTGGGGGCTTGGGCTGCTGCCTCTAGGTATGGCCTTGAGGTTGTTTCCACATGTACTAGTAGAGGTAGATAAAGATATCCAATGAAATGCAAGCCAAGAGGTGGATTTGTGGTTGTTTATTGAAAGTAGCAACAAGTGATCAAGCCAGCGCGTTTTGGGGTGACTCCACCTTCCTTGGGGCTGCTGCTGTTTGCTGATGGTAAATGGGGAAGGATCCTAAATGCATGCACACCAAGATCAGAATGATATGTGTCCGCTGTGTTTGCTATGCTGCCACTGCAGCTCTCCACCTCTCAACTTGCATTTCATTGGATATTGGGTGCTCCCTCTTTATCTATCTCTGCATAGATTTTAAATGGAAAATCAACATTGCATAGGGTGACAATTTAATTTTCAAACAGCTCTGGGCCAAATCTTTTATGGGGAAAAGTAATTGGATGGTTAGAAAACCTTGTCCAATTTCTATTGTTTTGCGCTTGATAAGCCAAACCAGGAAGGTTTCTGCAGAGCACCTAACCCACCTCTTTACATAGGTTTAAACATGGCTAATGTCCAGCTATTCTCTACCATTTGTGTTTGCCCTTATGGACCTTAGCTGGCATCAAACTTCTGCAGGTGCAACAAAAAACGGCCCAATTTATATTTGTGTATGGCCGTTCTCATTCATGAGAAGTCAGACAACTTTTTGTGAATGGTCCGGCTGGAAAATTTTGCTTTGATCAGCGCTTGCAGCCAATAAGCTGCAGCGCTATTCAGTGTATCCTGACTGCGAGGAAGTCCCACTGTCATAATACAATCCTCAAATGTGTGGATGAGGAAATTGGCTACGTTTTTTCCTCATCCACAGATTTGAGGACACTGCTGAACAAAAAAAAAACAGAGCCATGTTTGGCCAGCTTTAGATTCATTGTGGGGCAAATTTGTAGTTGGCTATAGTGGATATTTTTGTTATTCAGGTTAAGCATGCTACTGAAATTCAGTTCATGCAAGTTGTTATGTACTAACATTATTAGCATTGGTTTAAGAAAAAATGGAACATGGCAATCTTCAGTGCTGAATGGGTACTGTGGTTTTGACAGATAAAAGCCATCTTGACAAGTTGTAGTTAATACATACAAATAAATCACAGGAGGGGGGAATTGTGCTCATAGAGATTATTTACATCTTGATTGTAGATTCTGTTATTGGTCAGATATGAGTTGTTTCTGGCCTGTGAATGGAGCAATAATGACAGATCTAGTGCTCCCTCACCCTTTGTGATGATTGGACTGTATATGTGTACTGTAAAGAAAATCTGTTATGATCACTGTTACTTTCTGCTGTAGTCACATGATTCGTGACAGGGTGGTAGTAAGAGAAAAACGATTGAGAACAGGAGGGAGCCAATCACATGAGCAGAGCAATTATATATCTGGGGGAGTTTTCTATAGAAAATTCCCCAATCCAAGGAACGTAGTTAGGAAAAAAAACATAACTGGCAGCAGATTAAACTGAAAGCCAATTTTATTACCGTGAATTCACAAAAAGGCATGAGGCTACCCTTTAATCTTGTACTGACCTTTAAGCCCCTTTCTTTCCTAATACCAGAGCAATTGAGTTTGAGCAGTTTGAGACGTTTCTATAGCAACAATTTAAAACTGCTAATCCTTCTTAAAATATTTCATGTGATTATGAATTGTTGGAAAGATCTAAAACACAAGCATTTTTCCTTCCTGTCATTAAAATAGTACGTCATTACATTCGTTCTTTGTCAGCATAAATTGAAAATATTGCTAAAGTGAGTTTTCTTTTTGCATGGAAAGAGTTATATATGTAATGTCTCAGTGCAAATGTTTAATGTTCTTTTTTGTTCCCCAAATTCTGGGTAAGTATGATGAGGCTGACTATATCCATAGCAACAAGGTGCGGTAAGCATCCGCTTGCTGGCACTCCATCCTTTAATGTTTTTTGGCTTGTACGTTCAGTAGAGATCTGGTGCGTCAAATATATATTTGATGCATGATTGATGACTTCATGTAGTCAATTTCAAGCTCTGCTAAATGAACAGATGTAGCAAACATAAAAAATGGACTTTCGTTTGGAAGCCAGCATGTTTATGTATACTTCCTGATAAATTATATCTCTACTTTAACAAGGAACTCATTTTTTCTTTCTCAGCAAAGGGACTCTAGCAATGCTTTGCCATTTGCCAATTAACTAATAACTAAGAATACATGTAGCTAGCCTCATGTATTTATTTATTTTTATTACAATTTAGTATCTAAAATTTTGTTTTATAAACTATACATTTTGCATATTTACATATCAGATTATCCAAAACTGATTTTTCAGGCAAGGATAGACTCTGATAGATCAAGGACCCTCAGATTCTGTTTTCCTTGTGGATTTCACTGGCAATATGTCACCCAATATGGAGACTACTTGCAACAACATTTATAGATTTGGACCTGGGATTTTAATTGCACCCCCAAAGAATGAACGAGCATCTATCAACAACAAACGCTTATGATACATGTCCTTCTGAAATGATAATTTTGATGGTCTGACATTTTTTTCCTAGTGAATTCCTGCTGGTACCATGTTTTCATCCAATATAGAAATACCAAAACTATCACTTTACACTGTTTGGTAAAACTTTCACTTTATTTAAAGGCCATCTCCAGGAATTACAAAAAAAAGAGTACTTGCAGACCCTCCCACTGCAAGGGTTCAAGGGTTAAAAGGTTGGTAACTCTATAAGATGAGTGATAGGATGTAATACTTACCTTATTCTTTATTTTAGCAGGCCCCCATGCTCTCCTCCGCTCCAGATTGTTAGGCGGGCACTTGCCATCCTCATGTAAAATGCAGGGCTATTGGCTACAGGCAACTGCTTTCACTGGTTAAGGAAGCCTGCCAGAGTGGGAAGTGAGGTACGCCTTTTTCCCCACTTCATCCCATAGAGTTAACAAGCATTTAACCCTTGCAACTATTTTTTTTTTTTTTTTTAGTTTGTTTGACATGACATAATGATGCACTGTATGCTGTTTTCTTCAGCAATTTTTTGGTTTAATCTATTGGAAAGTTTCTTCTGGATCTTACCCGTAACACCATGTCCTGTATCGGTCTGTGTCACTGCCTCATGTTAAAAAAGGAATTCCAGGTATAGCACTTTTTATATAGTTACATTGATCCAGCTTAGCCCAGTGTAACTATGCATATACCATACTTACAAACAAAAATGTCATTTTGGACCATAGTCCATGGACTTTATGGGCACCACAACACACCCAGTGTTGTGGTGTTCATATAGTCCATGGACTGCGGTCCAAAACAAAATATTTGTTTGTAAGTATTGAGCTAATATTGGGACATGCCACTTTTGTATAGTTGGGGTGAAAGAGTGTCCACATTGCTAGTGGCCTTGTTATGCACATACCGTACCTGTGGTATCCCTGTAGTACAGGGGTGTTAAATCAATTTCATTGTGGGCCGCATCAGTATTATGGTTGTTCCCAAAAGGGCTGGTTGTATCTGTAAGATTAGATGTCCAGCACATCCCATCCCCTTACATTAGATGACAAGCGTCACCCCACCATCAGAAGTTGAGTCCCCCACTCTCCCTTACATTACAGTGCACCCCTCTTACCTAATGCTGCTGCTCAAAAAAAAGCTGGATACATTGCTTGAAAGCAGAAAGTAAGGGTCTGAAGGAGGACCAGAGGAGGGCTGGAGCTCTCCTGCAGTTGCAGGAGAGGTGCGAGGGCCACATGAAATGGCCTAGAGGGCCGGATTCGGCCTGCAGGCCTTGTGTTTGACACCTGTGCTCTAGTAGCTGGAAATGATTGTAGTAGGTTCCACTACATAAGTGATATCCACTTGCTAAGCATTCCATGAATGGCACCTGTGAGGCCAACCTCCTGTGTTCACAGTGTAGCAGGGCAGCCGCTTGGCACAGAACCCATGAGCAGCCCAGTGGCCAAATGAACCATCACACATAACAGACTAATGGCTCTGTTGCTGATCATGAGGCTACGGCTTAGTGTTGTCAGCCTGCAATAGAAAGCACTGTTATTGGCAGGTAAGAAACTTGCTTAATTGTTTTGTCCTGTACAAGAGCACAAACTGTATAGATTTTAATAAATGAGAGGTTCAAGAAAGTACTAAAAACTCTTTAAATAAATGTCGAAAACCCTTTAAAGGTTTGTTTACAAAAAGCTGATATTTCAATATTGCAAATGTTTACTTTGCTGTTTACTGTAGAAGCAAAGGGTCAAATACACTTGTAAGAAGTGTTAATTGATGGAGCTTATTGGATAACAGCTGAATTTAAATGACAACTTTTGTGCTAATAAAAATGATATGTGACAAAGGACATCATGGTTGAAAGAACTGGTTGTGTCCCCCATAGAAACCAAAATAATTCTCACCTAAGTACAGGGAGAATTTGACTGGTTGCTGTCAACACAACTATTTTCTTTTAATATGGTCATACATGACCTTTTACATTGCATGGAAAAAATGATATTGTTTGACCAAGAAGTAGATACCATTATAAATATATAGACTATCAAATTGATCAATGATTAGTGTTTTTAGAGTGAGCTTGCCAATGGCTTGCCAATATTTCATGGTAATGTTGATGTCCATAAATATTCTTGCAGTTAGGCAATGTGCTGTGCAAATGTTTCCTGTACAATCACAGCTTTCATTAGTTTACAATTAGATCTTTTTTTTCCCCCCTCTGTGATGTTTATCAGTTTGCAAATATTAATTAGGTTTGTTTTGGTAAATGTCTGTTCAGAATTAATTTACGCATACCTTCATGATTAGAGGCAATCTGTTATTTTTAATGACAATAATTTGTGGTACATCAGAATGAGTAAGCAAGAGTTTGAGGTTTTTTTTTTGTTTTTTCTCATTCATCTCAACCAGTGGGCTGAACTAAAAAAAAAAAAAAAAACTAGGTGGATAGGGGATCCTTCCTAATGGGACATTGTATTCTGACAGCTGTACCCAGCACTCTTAGGCCGCGTACACACGATAGGTTAACCAGAGGACAACGATCTGATGGACCATTTTCGATGATCAAAACCGATCGTGTGTAGGCCCTATAGGTTATTTAACCTTTGGTTAAAAAAAAGCCAACTTGCTCTAAAATTTAACTGATGGACGCCTAACCGATAGGTCAAAACCGATCGTTAGTAGGCACGACCATCGGTTAAAAATCCACGCATGCTCAGAATCAAGTCAACGCATGCTTGGTAGCATTGAACTTCATTTTTTTCAGCAGGTCGTTGTGTTTTACGTCACCGCATTCTGACCCGATCATTTTTTTTAACCGATGGTGTGTAGGCACATCAAACCATCAGTCAGCTTCATTGGTTAACCTTTGGACCGTTCTAATCGGATGGACTGATCGTGTGTACGAGGCTTTAGATTGCACTGATCCGCGAGTACAACCGTGCCCATTCAAGAGAAGTTAACTGTGAAGGCCACTCACTGATCAAAATTTGTCCAGTCCCTGCTGAATCGGCTGAATTTTAATCCATCTATTGCCAGCTTTAAAGTGATTGTAAACAATCACCTTGTAAAACATTCCATTCAGTTTTAAAATAAAAGTCAAAGGCAAAAGAATTTTGTAAAAAATACATTATGAAGTCCTTTTTCCTTTTTTAAAAGTGATCACATTTCCTCTGTTCTCAGCTGCATAAGAGCTGGGGGGAGGAGAAGCAGCAGCACAATGAGCTTCCCAATGAATGGCTGTGCAGCCAGGGCATGTGAGGACAAGTCTGATCATTGGAGGAGAGCAGGCTGAGTTCCCAGCACAGATAGAGAACTGACCACGTTGTGCTACTCTACTTAGGGTGGTCAGTTTTTATTAGGAAAGCAGGAGGACTGGCAGGAACACCAGGGGTTTCACACAAAGGAAGCAATACAGAGAGAACAGGATACTTTCTCATACAAGTGCATGGTATAGCTGGCACATATCAGGAATATTGATGTTTGGGGTAACAAACACTTTAAATTCCCCTCTGCTTCTGTCTCACTTATTCCTTCTCTTTTCCTCTCTTAATAATTTCTTCTACTTTCTTCTCCTTTTCACCTTCTTACCCATCTACTCTTTCTTCCTGCCATCTTTTCTCCTCTTCCTATGTTTTAGGACCTGACTGGTCCTAAACATATTGGTGCTGTAGAAGTCCAGAGTCCCTTATTGAATAAAATAACATAAAATATAACAAACAATGTGCTTATGACAATCACAGGTATATATTTGATCTTTATGGTGCATTTACTGCACAAGTTATGTAGTATATGTGTTTTCTGTAACACTTTACTCTTCATTACTGTGTTATCTCATTTTAAGTTCATGAATTGGAAATGGCACAAAGCTATAACAGCCATCTAAACACCCATCTACAATAGGCCTTGTATGTTACTGGTTGTGGATAATCATTTTGTATGCTTGCTTGACATTTCTGGCAATTATATACATATTTAGCCTCCTTTGTGGCAATTTTCATTGAGTATTTATTTACAGAAGCTGTATTTGTTTAAGATTTAGTTAGGCATAAATGAACAGCTATGAATCAAGTGCATAGCTCAGCTCCCATGGTGTAATGGGATCTTCCCCAGTACGGTGTTCTCAAAGGGATTGATTTACTAAAGGCAAATAGACTGTGCACTTTTGCAAGTGCAGTGACTCCAGAGCATAGCAAGGTTTCCAATTCTGTAATGAAAATGGAGAAACTGTTTAAGGTGGGTACTCATGGAAGATGTTAGCAGGTGTTGCATGATTCAGCATCTTGACAACTGCTCCCTGTACTAATCTGAACTAGAGACACGTATGACAATATACATGCAGGTGGTTTTCAGGAAATCGCTTAGATGCCTCTTGCAGACTGTCATCGCCCTCAGCTCC
Organism: Rana kukunoris; assembly: GCA_029574335.1. Taxonomy (NCBI): domain Eukaryota; kingdom Metazoa; phylum Chordata; class Amphibia; order Anura; family Ranidae; genus Rana; species Rana kukunoris. The sequence continues at coordinate 350,674,466 of CM056053.1, read as the reverse complement.
TCATAACCACCTGGGGTCAGTTTTACTGTCATGTTTTGTGCTTTTCAAATGTTTACAACCCTTTGTTTTTTTCAAACTTTTTTTCCCATTTGGGATCATCAGACACACTTTGACTGCTTTTCAAATGCTAGAAAAACACTATAGACTTGAACTAGCCCTCAATAAGTACCTGGCTGTAGAACCATTGTGCCAAGCAGCAGAAAACAATTTAGAAAAAAAAGAACAGCGATGGGAAGGAGGGAAGAAACAAGTGTCAGAAGCCTGAGCGAGTTGTTGGATGAAAAGTGTAAACTGTTAGCCAAATGGAATCACAGCTTTTAAAATGCCATTGTTACAAGTATAAAATTTGCCCTTTTGCTGATTTGTTACAGCCTACTAATTCTACTTCTTTAATGCTGTCAGTGTTTTTAAAAGCTTCTGATGGCTATTTTGAAATATAAACCCTGCTTTGTATGAATATGCATAATTTAACATTAATAATGTTCATGTCACACATTATCAACTTAAATTCACAATAAATCATTTGTTCAGTGTGCATGTACTGCTTCACTTAATCAGCCTATGTTGTGAGCATACCATTCTTTAATTATCAAGACCTTGAGACAGTAATTGCTTCTCTAATGCCATGCACAATCACAGAACAACAGTCATGGAACAGATTGCTGGTGAATTGTTAAAGAAAGTTGTTGTGGGTGGCGGGATGGTAGCAATCTTACCTTAGCTTATTAGATGCACTTACCATCAGGAAGCAGTTGATCCAATAATACATATCAATCCCAATATTTGTATAATTTAACTATTTGGGTAGTGCTGATCACACAGGTTTCATTCACATGTGCATACCACAGCATATGCCGGTGCAAGGGCCATGTTGACCCACACAGGGATACACAGGTGTTCCGTGCATCCACATGCATGTGTTCCATGCAGTCCTATTCATGTCAATCGAGATGCAGCACCTGCACAGTATGTTGTCCCGAATGCACACCAACTGTACTTGGGGCCACACACTCACACAGATGTCATGACTAGGGTAGATCAGAGGTCACCACTGAACTACTGATATAAACTCCACCCCCTTGCCCCAATTAAACACATAACACAATGTGGAGTTCAATGGCTTTCAGGCCTTTTTTATTAAACAAAATACATAATAAATAACAATTGATTAACACTAACATTAACCAAAGATAGATGTCCCCAGCTGTAAAACACCAGAGGGCATCATACCAATGATGGTTCCCCACTTGTATCCCACCAACAAATTTTTAATCCCATCCAAGGGGTCCCAACCACCATCTCAATACCTACCTACCTTCAACCTACTTATCCTATCTCAGGGAGAGAGGGTGGGGCGTTCATCCGATGACTTCCCAACTCTGACTTTTATTGTCCCATCCATTCCTACAGTCTACACTTCTACTCTCCTCCCCAATCACCCTGTCTCCTCAACCAATCGTGTAAGTAAACCTCCCACCTCTCCCTTTGAAAACGTTAACACTATACTGTCTGGTTCCCCCGTCACCCTGTCATGCCAGCCCTACGCTTTATTTGTACCTTATAGCTCTGGACCTTCCTAATTGGGAGTAGAGGCTGTGTCCATTCAGTTGCTGCGTCCCAATTTACATAAATGGGACTGCCTCCATGGAGATGGACAGAACACCTGTGGATCCCTGTGTGGTTAGACAAATGCTGTAGTACACTTATGTGAACAAGGCCTTAGTGTGTCCCCAAAATGGTGGTATGAACAATTAGGTATTTCATAAATATATATATACATTTTATGACACCTTGGCTGCAGTTTTAAGTCCCAACTCCAGCCAGTTGGATTAGATAGAGTGGGAACAGGCTAGAATTCCTATCAGTTTTTATTGCCATCTCTATTGGGACAGGAAATTATGGAAGATCTCTCCAATGCTAAGAGAGGCACATTTTTAGTAGAGCGGATAAAAGTTAGAACAATGTTATTATTGATGTGTGTGTTATTTATGTGTGTATGGCATTTGAGTGTAAATGCATTCTACTGGGTAGAATATTCATGTCTTATGGTCATTTAAATGCATTTATGCACATATGAGTGCATTTATGGGTTTTCACATGTTCACACATCTTCAAGTACTCCTGTAAACACCTAGGTGTGCATGGACACATAAGTGCTTTTACAGGCATACAAAATTATGTTTTTTTAAGTTCTGTGTGCAGGAAGACTTAAACTTTCTACATAGGTTTAATCTGATTGATAGCTGTTAAAAAAAACTTCTTAAGCCAGCCATAGGTGGTTTGAATCTCGGCCAGTTCAACAGGGTTCGGACAATATTCGAACCATTTATGGGCAGGCTGTTTGTATCCATCATCGACTTGGATACAATCAGCATGTTGGATTTCCAGCATGCAATTATTGCCTACTGCCGCTAGCAATAATCATTGTGGCCGTCATCTCCAGCTGGGAAAAACACAATAGCTTATCAGGAGGGATTCCCCCATCAACCCTGACTATGTTGAGGAATCAAGTGATTTTCTATCCTGCAACCCATGGTTGCAGAATAGAACATCACATCATCCATGGCCTTCCTTAGTATTGACATTCTGTTTAAATTAGGTTTTCTGTATGGAGGAGACGGCAAAGAAACTACAGTGGGCATGTTTGGGAAATCTCACCTTCATCATGGAGCCCATTAAAGTAATTGCAGTGTGTAATGAATCCAGCAAAACAGGCCAGTGAAATCAGAGAATCTACATCTATACACTTTGTAGAAACACCCAATTGGTTTAGACATTGTGCTGCACACATCCGTCTCTTTTTTCTAAACATTAATGACCCGCAGTTTTCTGTTGGCTTGAAACATCTCTTTGTTTTACCGAATATTGTTGCATGTGTATCTCATTTATTCCTTATCACAATATTGTGCTAAAATTGAAGATTCTGTTTATCTTATTGCTAGTAGAAACTGTGCACGCTTTTAAAAATAATACATTTCATACTGATCGCACACATATCTCCCTTCTTGAAAGCAGTTTGTTGGAGCTGTTGAGAAAACATTAATATTTATATATGAAAGGAAAGGTTCCAAAGAAACCTCCATGATAGATGATAGCGGAGGAGTTTGTTTTTAGAAGTTAACATTACACGATTATGTTTAATGTTTGTGGCATTTCCTGAAGTGAAAGTGTGAAAATGTCTGTAATTGTTCCAATGTATGTCCTGAATTATGAGAAGCTTATTAAGACTTAGGTACCAAGGTTGTGTCACTGTGTTCCAACACTTCTAATTGCTAAAGTGTTTGCCCGAATATGTTATTTGAATTTAGAGTATTCATTTTCACATAGATTTATTAGCTGGGGTTGTGGATTTGCAAAGGCTGTCAACATGGAATTTATTTCTGCGCCATTCGTTGTTAAAGGTTACTTCATGTTAAACATTCGAATATGGATACTACGGTGGATTATTTGTTACCATTATAATGGTCATGTGTTCATACAAAAGAGATTTAAAAAAAAATATGTGAACCCTCACCTTGTAAAACCACCCATTCATTAAAAAAAAAGGAAATGCAAGGCAAAACATTTGTATGTGTATGTTTATATATATATATATATATATATATATATATATATATATATATATATATATATATATATATATATACAGTACTGTGCAAAAGTTTTAGACAGGTGTGAACAAATGCTGTAAATTTATTTCTATCAATTAACAACATGGAAAGTAAATGAACAGAAGAGAAATCCAAACCAAATCAATATTTGGTGTGACCACCCTTTGCCTTCAAAACAGCATCATTTCTTCTAGGTATGATTGCACACAGTTTTTGAAGCAATTCATCAGGTAAGTTGTTCCAAACATCTTGGAGAACTAAGCACAGATCTTCTGTGGATGTAGTCTGCCCCAAATCCTTCTGTCTCTTCATATAATCCCAGACAGACTCTTGTGGTTAAGCCACTACTTCCAGGACACTTTGTCCTTCTTTACTCTGAAGATAATTTTTAATTACATTGTTTGTATTTTTTGGGGTCATTATCCTGTTGCAGAATGCGTTTGGGGCCAATCACATGCCTTACTGATGGTATGGCATGATGGATAAATATCTGCCTTAGCATTGGGCACACCACTGATCCTGACCAGGGACTTGAGAAGTGGGGTTGGAGAAACTGCAGTTCACTGATCTTCCATGTGAATGGCTGTGCAGGGGGGCATGTCAGCACAAGTTGATTATTTGGAAGACAGGCAGGCTGTTCTCCCAGAAAACTGACCATGCTGGGATGGATGAGCCTCCATGCCTAGTGTAGTCAGTTTGAAATAGAAAAGCAAGGAGACTGGTAGGATCACCAGGTATTTCACCCAAACTACATGATCATTTTTACAAGTACAGACACAAATCAGGAATATGAAATGTTGTGATAACATATTCTTTAAATCCTTTCCTGGATTCAGTACTTGTTTACAAAATTTGTAAAGTTTTTGGCCTAATATAAACAGTTACCAAGTTCTCTGTTTCTTCCAAATTCAGTTGTGAATAAATTATTGAATTGTAGTTAAAAATAACAATTTCAGAACTAAATGAAAACTTCTAAACATCATCCAGAAGACTTAGGGACTGAATAATGATTATGTGAGTCATGTAAAAAAGTAAAAACCTTGGGATTATGCGGTATATGATCAAGCATATTCTTTGTGTGTTTTATCAGTTGTAAGCTATGGTGGTAGAAATATAAAGCATTGCTTTGAATATTAAAACTTGCCAACAGCAAGAGGTAAAAACAGCAGGAATGTGCCACCCTGTGCAGAGATGTCCATATCTGCAATACAGTAGTTGTTTAGTAAAGTTGAATATAGGAATACAGCTGAATTCACAGATGAAATACATATATGTGAGGTGCTTTAACTACCAAAAAAAATGCGTTTCTGACCATTAAGTACATTTATTTTGCTCAGATAGACAGCACAACCTTCTGGCCTCCAGCCTGTAATTGGTCAGCAGCAGCAGACTGATTAGCACAGCAGACTGCTTTCTCCTCTTCGCCAAAAAGTTCATTGTCAGTATGGTCCCTTTTATGTGGGGTGGACCCTGCCAGCAGTCTGATGGTTTTTCTGTGTTCACTCTGCTTATTCAGAGCGGACACAGACACAGCCTGCTGTCCTCTCTGAGGGTTGGATGTAAATGGACCATCTGCATGTGTTTACACCTGATGGCCTTCTGATCTGATCCGATGACACCCGCCGGTCCATAGAGGGCAATGGATGTTCCGATTGGGTCTGCCTAAAAAACTGACAGGTGGACCTGATTGGTCCACCCCTGTGAAAGAGGCTTACATTTTTATGTAGCACACCTGTTTGCCAGCTAGTGCTGCCTTCCCTCTCCCAAACTGAGTTCTATTATACATAAGATTTCCAAAGATTGGTATGACGTTGAATGCATCTACATATACTATTTGGATTTAAAAATGCATTTAATGATATTAACCACTTGCCAACCGTGTAACGAAGATCTACGTTGGCAGAATTGCTCCTGTGCGCATATGGAAGTACCCGTACATTGCTTTAAAAAAGCTGCCTTGGGGACAGGCATCCATCTGTCGTGGGCTCTGTGACCATGCCTGAGGACCCGATGTCCGCCGGTGTTCCGTGATCACGGAGCGGCAGAATGGTGGGATGCCGTTGTAAACAAGGTCATTGGGAGCAGGTATCAGTGTTGTGTCACAGTAAGCCCAGCCCCCACACAGTTAGAATCACTCCTTAGGACACACTTAACCCCTTCCTCGCCCTCTACTGGTTAACCCCTTTACTGCCAGTGTCATTTACACAGTAATCAGTGCATTTTTATAGCACTGATCGCTGTAAAAATGACAATGGTCCCAAAATAGCATCAAAAGTGTCTGATGTGTCGGATCACCACCATTTCTAATAAAAAATGTATAATAATAAAAATGCTATAAAACTATACCCTATTTTGTAGATGCTATAACTTGTGCAAACCATTCAATATATGATTATTGTGATTTTTTTTTACCAAAAATATGTAGAATACATATCGGCCTAAACTGAGGAAAAAAAAGGTTTTTATATATTTTGGGGGATATTTATTATAGCAAAAAGTAAAAAATATTGCTTTTTTTCTAAATTGGTGCTATTTTTTTTGTTTATAGCACAAACAATTAAAAACACAGAGGTGATCAAATACCACCAAAAGAAAGCTCTATTTGTGGGAAGAAAATTACATAAATTTTGAAAGTGACGCAGTGCCGAATTCGCAAAAAATGGTCCGGTCATTGGGCAGGCAAATCCTCAGAGGCTGAAGTGGTTAATAAACACGATTCGATGCGATTACGATTATCAAGGCCACAATTCTATTCGATTCGATTCCGCTCTCTCCACGGAACAGTGTGTTTCCCAGAAGATAGTGTGGGCTGCGGGTAGAGGCGTGTCTGCCGCAGTACCGTATTCCCGGAAGTGGGTGCAAATACCTGTCTTAGACAGGTATCTACACCCCCTTCCCCCCCCCCCGAAAGGTGCCAAATGTGACACCGGAGGGGGGGGAGGGTTCTGAAAAGCGTAAACTCCATTTTTGGGTGGAGCTCCGCTTTAAGGTGATGACAGCTTTATTTTGCCAAGTGAATTTTCTCGCCTCCTTTAGTAAACAAGCCGCCTAGCATCTGAGCTCATTGAAGTTACATATTAGAGGGTTATTGTATATAGTAAACAATAGTTCGCTATGTGGGCATGTTACTTCTTTATTAAATGACCCCTTAAATATCTTTGTGTCTGTATACCAATTCAGAAAATATGTACAGAGACATTATCCTCAAGCGATGTCTTTTATACACACGCAAAAAGAAAATGTCATTCTGAATTATTAGTTAACCAACGAAGGTTCTGTTTTTGTTTTGTTTAGATAATAAGGTTTTATAACTGCATTCATCTAGCACAGCTTTTATTTGATTCTTAGCTCAATAATCCTGACATACTTTTGGTTTTCAGTAACTAATTAACATACTGTGCCTTGCCAGTCCTTTTTTTTTTTGCATTATTGTTTTAACCGCAGAAAGTGAAGTCGTTTCACATTACGTTGGCATACAGCATGTCCAATTAGCGTCTAACATTAGTTGCCTGCTTCAGAAAGCACTGCATGTGAGAAGAGGTCAGCATTTTAGAAAGCTCCCAGGCTTGCCTGATCAAGTCTGGTCTTTTTTCACATTTCTACCCCTCTGCTTTCATATTGTAATTGTCTGTTTACGCTATATGAGCCTATTATTTATAGAGATCATCAAAATAATTGTTTTGTTCCACCTTGTTTCCCTTTGTTTCATCATTAATAAAAGGGAAGTACCAATATATGTTAAAACTATTTAAAACGGACAGTAAAAAATAGCAAAGTAAGAAATGAAAACACTTATACCATCTTGTGAAAGGTCCTCCCACCTCAGCATGTAAACAATAAATGACTATTAGGCTTCATTCACATCTAGGCGACAAAACGCCTGTTGCGCGACGCTCGTGCCGCTGGAGGGGAAAAATCCCATTGATGTCTATAGAGATGGTTCACATCTCTGAAACGCTGAACGCCTGTCGCCTGAAAAAAAGTCCCGGACCCTTTTTTTCAAGTGACATTGGCGTTCGGCCATAGACATCAATGGGGAGATTTGTAAAAAAAAAAAATGAATCGAAGCGCGGCAAGTAAAGCCGCGTATGCGGCGTTACATGCCGCATAGATGTGAATGCAGCCTTAAAGGGGTTGTAAAGGTAAAAAAAAATTGTGTTGTGTTGTGCTTGCCCCCCTCCCTTGGACTACTGGAGAGTAGGGGTGCAACGGATCAAAAAACTCACGGATCGGATCGATCCTCGGATCAGGAGTCACGGATCGGATCATTTTCGGATCAACACAAAACTGAGCTCATGTGCTTAAATACAGTATTTGGAAATCTGACGGACTGTTTAATGTTAATTTTTAAAAGCCGCAGCAAACCTGCTGACCTCACATTTTCTAATATGACAGAACACCTCTGATATTCACTTTTAATTTAACATTTAAACAGTCCGTCAGATTTACAAATACTGTATTTAAGCAAATAAGCTAAGTTTTGTGTTGAAATTACTGCATCCCGCAATCCACCATTGCCCCCAGCCCCCCACTCATCACATAATGTCCACCATTGCCCCCCACTCGTCATCACCATCACTGTTCCAGTGCAACATTGCCCCCACATTAGTAATAATAGCCAGTAGTTTTACATTGCCCCCACATAGTAATAGCCAGTAGTTTTACATTGCCCCCACATAGTAATAGCCAGTAGTTTTACATTGCCCCCACATAGTAATAGCCAGTAGTTTTACATTTCCCCCACATAGTAATAGCCAGTAGTTTTACATTGCCCCCACATAGTAATAGCCAGTAGTTTAACATTGCACCCACATATTAGTAATAATAGTAGCCATTAGTCAATAGTTTAACTCACTGTACTGCACCGCACTGACTGTCCTGCTTTGCGCGCTCTCTCGTAGAATACAAGATCCACGAGTAGAGGGGTGATGACGTCAGCGCGCACCGCCGCCGCCGGGTGTACCAAGATGGCCGACCGCTCCGGAGCTAGGCCAAAGCCGCGGCCTTTCCTAAGGCCGCCGCGGCGGTTCGTTCCGCGAATCGCAATCTGTGCAGATCCGTACAGGCTGACCCGTACGGATCGTGGATCGGTCACGATCCATTGCACCCCTACTAGAGAGTCAGGAAGCCCACTAACACACAGCTCCTTTCTCTATCTGCAACGTAGAGAGCGTCCTGACTTTCCTGTAGTCCAAGTGAGGGGACGAGCACAACACTCCACACCAGGGAGGAAGCCTTGCATTACTGTGTGGAGTAGGATTACCACCTTATCTTCAAGTCAAACCTGAACACTTCAGTGGCGCACAGCATTTTTTTTTTTATTGTATAAACTATACATATATTTTGTTATTAAATAACATTTCAAATCATATTAAGTTAACAAGAGTTCCCCTTTTTCATCTGAACTCGCACAGTTCTCTTTCACTGTATGATGAAGACTCTGCAGACTCTGATGTAAGGGAGAACTCTGGGGACTCTAACATAAGGGATGCTCTGGGAACCTTGAATTAAGGGGGAACACTGAGAACTCTGATGTAAGAGGGAACACTGCGGCCTCAGGTGTAAAAGGGAACTCTGATGTAAGGGGTGCTCTGAGAACCCTGGTTTCTTAGTGTACTCACTCAGAGGCAGAAGAGAGAAGGGGGAGATGGCAGACAGAAGAACAGAAAGTGAGGATTTCTCAGAAGAAATAAGGACATTTAAAAGCAAAATCGAAGGACAAGGTAAGTGAAGGAGGACTGCACTAAGGTAAAGGAAGCTATTTAGGGAAAACAATTGTACCTTTACAACCCCTTTAAAATAAAACCTGTGAGAAAATAAGTGTAAAATAAGTTTCTATTGACTTATTTAAAGGTGCAAGCTTCAGAGTTTTTTTCCCAGTCCTTGCTTTATCAGGTTGTCAGTCACCGACCTGGAAGATATATGCAATTGTATATGTTCATTGACTGCAGGCATCTTCTAGGTTGGTGTCTCACTATATACAAATTTTCAGTTATAATCCACTTGACTGAAACGTTTGACAAATATAAAAGTTTTACCCAAGCTCAGGCGCTATATTATTTATCCAGGAGCTGGAGTCCAGTGCTCTGGCCAGGGGGGGCGTTTAACTCCCAAGGTAGTAGATATAATATGAAAGCCGGTGACTCGGAGTGCTTTTCTGAAGAAAAATCTTTTTTGGCTAACACGTTTTGGATTTTGCACCCTTCCTCATAGCATAGGACTGCATAGCTATGAGGAAGACTGCAAAAGCCAAAATGCATTAGAATCTTTTATATCAAGCTTTGCAAGAGCACTCAAAGTTGCCGGTTTTAATCTTAATGACCAAAAAGTTGGTCTTTTTTTATACATAGATTTATTGTTTTTTTTTTTAGAAGAATAAGTGTACTGAAAGATTGTGAAGGCAATAAAGATAGGCAACAACACATTTACAACACAAGTTAGAATAGCAAATAGCAGTAAGCATTCGGGGGAATAAGGAGCATTGCTCAACCAGTAGAATACAAAGTGAGGCATATAGCTAGTGATGAGCGTGTACAGAGAACCGGAATCTACCAGGAGAACCTTAGGAGTGGAAGCAGTTAGACTAAAAACCATTTGTAAGACCTAGACTGCATGTGCCGGGGCATATTAAAAAAGAAAACTATAAGCTAAGTATGGCAGTATGGAAATCAGAGGGTCCCTGAAATGGTGAGCAGGGGCAGAATGGGCCACTGGGTCAGATGTGTCACATATTTGAGAGTTGGTGCCCAGAGAGTTGGTGATCTCAGCACGTAGGTACCAGTCAGTGTAGCGAAAGGGCTGCATATGTAAGGAGAGTTCCTCGGGAGAAAAACAATGTTCCATAAAGCGATGCCACAAAAAAGGGTCTTAGTAAAGGAAATGCAATGGTATATGGAACTGATGAAAAAAAAATAGCTGATATATAATAATATTGCAGCCAAACGATCAGAAATATTATACTAGTAGCAGTAATCCATAAGCTACTTGTGCTGGTGTCCAGTTTGATTGTGACTCTTGTTATGTATATGATTATATGTAAAGTCGGTGAGTTTGTAGCTTATGAATGAGTGTAATTTTCAAGAACTGATGGCCGATAAATTCTTGTCTAGATTCTGCAAACCACAACCAACAAATTGATGCATGTGGTCACAATTGGTTTAACCCTCAGCTGATATATTGGATCTCAGTTATATTTCACAAAAGCTCTGATGTGGATAGGTCATCATATTGCAATTTATATAAATTCCCTGACTATGTAATCATATAGTTGTAAAAAATAACTGTACAGTTAAATGATATAAGAATATCCTTCATATATGTCAAATAGCCCTAATGGGTACATAATGTGCACAATACATCTATACTGATGTAGTGCACAAGTGGTCCACGGTATAGTGTGTATCCAAATACGCAATTGCACTGAAGAGTCAAATATAGAGCTCTAGTTGGTGGTAGTTTGGGCGATATTACTAAGTTGCTAACAGGACAGCTTGTCCACAAATTCATGCTTGCTTGATACAATCATGTAAGCAATTAAGGCCGGGTACACACAGAGGGACATGTCCCATGGAAACGGTCCGCGGACCGTTTTCATCGGACATGTCTCCTCTGGATTATCGTCCGGCGGTGTTTTACACACCATCGGATCAAAATCTCCGCCGGCAGACAGCTCGGTGACGTGGCGGTGACGTTGACGCCGCCACGTCGCCGAACCAGGAAGAAAAATACTTCCATGCATGCGTCGAATCCATTCGACGCATGTGCGGGAAGCATGTTTTAAAATGTGTCCGCTGGCCAAATATGTCCGCTAGCCCGTACACACGTTTGGAGATGTCTGCTGAAACGGTCCGACGGACCAGTTTCTGCGGACAAATTCGATTGTGTGTACGCGGCTTAAAAGTATTTTGTGTAGATCACTGTAAAACTGTTTGTAGCATGAAATCCCCTTTGCAGGACATTAATAAAATGCATGTGGTGATATTGGGCAATGTACCCTAAGTCCCAGCAAGCTCAATGCAGAGTAAGTATATATATATATATATATATATATATATATATGCTGTGTATGTATGTCTATCTATCTATCTATCTATATATATATATATATATATATATATATATATATATATATATATAATGAAAGTGTAAATCTTGAATCCAATGTTAAAAATGTAAATTGGCAGCCGAGCTGGCTGAGGGAGATGTGTAGCCCATAGAGGAGATCCACAAGGCTTGAGAGAAACAAGATGGCATAAGTATTTTTACTAGTATGTTGGCATACAATGGCATATGTTTTTATTAGTCTTTTTTTTTACTAGCACATGTGTGACAGACCCAACCAGGACAGGGGCTTTTGGAGGGGGCTGCAGGGTAGCCCCTTGTCTACTGACTATGGGCCCTGGCATTTGAGGGAGCTACAATAATTCAGCAAGATGTCATGTTATATAATGCAAGATGGCATGGACATATTTAAAGTGGACCTTCAGTATTTTTTTTAACTTTCCATCTATTAAATCTTCTGCCATTGTTTTAACTTTTGATAGTAAAATTCTGCCAGTAAATACCTTATACAGCCTGCTTCCTGTTTCTTGTCTGGATATTAGCCTAGGCTTATGAGATCATGCACAGCTCTCTCTCTCTCTCTCTCTCTCTCTCTCTCTCTCTCATGAGAGTTTGCCAGGAAGGGAGGGGGGCAAGTCATAGAAGAGCAAATGAACATTGCAGAGCTGGAGGTGTGCCTCTGAGTGTCTATGTAAATCCAGAAAGTGAACAGGCAGCAGCTTCAGCTGCCCACAGTAAGATGGTTGCATCCAGACTCTGTGGAGGGAGATTTCTGTAGGATATTTGGCAAGTACAGAATCACAGTATATATAAAATAATAAGTAATTGGAGGGAAGCTTTAGAATTACAAATATGTTTGTGTTACAAATTATGTGAGCATACTGTGGTTCCTCTTTAACAGTCAAGGAAACCATGATGGTCTCTTCAACCTTGAAACATGAAACTCAGTGAGAAGATGTGTGTGAAAAGAAAGCTTGTTAAGGAGATTTGGACAGCCTTAGGGCTGCTTGAATACTGGTGCCGAACTGTTTGGATGGGCACTGATACCTAGGCTTATCTTGGTAACTAGTTGTTAATTAGCTTACTGTTTAATTAGCTTACTGTTTATGCTTATGTTAGCTGTTCACTAGATGTACTGACTATGCTGTTTGCAGTTTGCATTGTTTAGGATAATGTGATCAAGATCTTACCTGATCTTGTGTGGTATATATTCTGTGTGAATTTACAATAAAGTCAGTTCTAGTTTGCACCTAAGCTAGTGTTGTCTAGTTCTTGGGTGCAATATTCAGCTATAATACCTGGTTCCTGGTTCCAGAGTGGAGGAAGCTGTATCTTGGCAGAAGCACTTAAAGGGGTGGTTCCCCTAAAAAGAAACTTTTAACATTGCCTGTGTCTTGTTAATAACATTTAGAATCGGCTGGTAGTTTAAAAAAAAAACACCCGTACATACCATTTTCGGCATGTACTCTCACCGCCGCTTCCGGGTCTGGCTGTATACGGCGCATGCGCACCAACGTTCGGCTTCTTTCGGCATCTCGTGACGCGCTGTATGCGTCGATCGGATGCCTGTCAATGAAGCAGGCCCTCCCATCCCCGGCCGCCAGACCCGGAAGCGGCGGTGAGAGTACATGTCGAAAATGGTATGTACGGGTGTTTTTTTTTTAAACTACCAGCCGATTCTAAATGTTATTAACAAGACACAGGCAATGTTAAAAGTTTCTTTTTAGGGGAACCTCCCCTTTAAGTGGTGTGCTAGGCAGTCCATCACAATAATTATTTTATTTTCCTAGTTTATCTCCTATTTTGCTATGTTTTATGTCTGCTTTTTAAACATATACATTTTAACATATATTGCAACTTTTATTTATAATGAAACTAGGTGGAACAAAACAGTTAGTTTGATGGGTTTTTTTTTATATATAAATAATAGGCCCATATAGTGTAAACTGACAATTAGAGCATGAAAGCAGAGGGGAAGAAAGGTGGATAAAGCCCCGACTTGATCAGGCAAGGCTGTGAGACCAATATATGCATGTCACTGACATTTTTCACCACTAGTCAATCCCCATAAGGACTTTGCATCTGCCATATATAAACATTGTTAAAGGGGAAATCTAAGTGAAGTAAGCTGTAACAAGATCCTCAAGTTCGGGTCCTGCATCCCAACTCTGGCAATTCTTAAAGCACATTTGAACGGGTGGCACCACCAAACAAAGGGTCACATGCTCCAGCAAATAGAAGAGTCATCCTCCTGTAGGTAGGTTCTTAAAATTCAGCGAATAACAACATGCCCTCTCTGACCTGAGAATAGACAACAAGCCCTCTCTGACCTGAGATTACACTTAGGATTGCATTATCAGGGGCTGTGGTGACGGAACCTGTAAGGGGCAGCCAGCTAAGGAGAACAAAGATGGTGGTGCAAAACACATACAGTTGAGTTTGGGCTTTAATGTAAACCAAGAGCAGGTGCATGCTTCAGTGCTTCTGTTGTCAATTTTGAAGATATTTTTCTCCAAAGTGCCTTCAGGTACAAAGACGGAGGTCAGTGAGGGCTTGATATAAAGCTTGATTATTGATTGTTATGAATGTGTAAATACTTTGATATCCATCATCTGACCACATGCCCACTTAAAACTTTTGAGGATTCTACCTTCTCTTATAACAGGATCTTCTTAACAAAGTTCAATAAGTGATGCTACCCAAACCAATGTGATATCATATTTCTGCAGTGCAGCATAGTCAGACAATATAACCTGTGATTGGATGTCAGGGGTTGTAACACACCACTGTTATTATGTAAGGACCATATCTTTTCCAAATAGTGGGTGATAAGTCGGTTTCTGAATCCAGCATTTTAATAACTCTACCTATTTGTAGTAGACATTATTAGAACCTTTTTGGACATGCCCTGGCCATATGCAAGGTAGTATTTGAAAATACTTATAGCTGAGAACAGCCTTTACTTTGCGTGACAGGCTCACATTTTATGTGTGAATGTGTGACACTTAACAGTTCTGGCATTGTGTAAGACTCAAGACATCCAATCCAGCATAGACAGCTGGCAGTCAGCCATTCATAAAGAGCTTAGGCTATGTCTTACAGTGGCCTTCCATTGTACAGCTATTGTAACTCAACAGGAGATAACTATAAGGTCTTGTGAAGCTCGGTATGCAGGGAAAAACATTTCCTCTGAATCTGCTTGTAAAAGAAACCTAAAATAGCCCAAGATGTAAAATTTAAGCTAAACTACAGAGATTTTATGTGCTCTCATTGTTCTAAAATTCATTTTCTTAATTTATGTGTTTTGTTTCTTTTGTTTAAACTGAAGAAATTACCTTCTTATTGAGAAAAATTATTTTAGTGAATGGAAGACGGTGATTTTCTTTCTTCATCTGGATGTTAAATTGGATGTCAGCTTCTTGTAGTTGTGTAGGCCTGATGCAGCTAAATGTAGATTTCCTGAGCTGCCAGCTAGAATCCTGTGTTAACAGCTCCTTATTGCTGATGAAAAAAAAAGTGTCCTAGATTTAGTGATCGTATCCCAGCAGAGTAACTCATCCTGTGCTACCCGCACCATTCTTTCTCTGATTATGTCCTATAATCTTTGTCATTTCTCTGCCCCCTTGCCCTGTGCGTGTGTCCCAAAGTGTCGAAAAAATACATTCTCGTTGGCAGCTTGCTAACACAAAGTTATTAATGAAGACTTGTTCATTCTTTGTTTGAGAAGTTATGTGCTGCCCCTCGGCGATCTTGTTTATTGTTCTCCATATATAAATTTCTTTAAAAGAAAAATAATTTGTTGCTATTTAGACAGGACCTTCCTCTTGGGCAATTATTTTGCTGTGGCACGCAAAGCTTGTTTTCTGACATGCACTTGGATGAGCAGGTGAAGACTCTAAATTATATCTATTTCTGTGCCATTAAATAAAAACAAATCTGCTCATTCGATGCACCGAGAACTGCTTTATTGGTTTAGCTTGTTGACTATGCTGTCTGAAAGCAATTTCTTTATAAAGAATAGTGTGAGTATGTGTGTTTTTTTCTCTTTGAAAAGTGCATTGCAAGCCTTTTTGGAAGTAAATTGGCTGTAAGTGCTGAATCAATATTATTAGCAGGTAATTTGGACAAACAGGGAAAAATATGGGAAAAGACATGTTCTTGGATAAAATAGAGAATATATCAGTATAAACTTGATTATTTGGACCTTATCCCATAAATCATATAATGCATGTCTGGTGTTATCTATCCAAGTTGGAGACGCCTTGTAGTGTTAAAGATTTTGGATTTTTTTGAATTTGAATGTTTGAAATTAGGAGTTATGGAACATGCATATCGAAAACCACTGAGAATCCAAAAGGTTTTACACAGCATCTCATGTAATTAAATTAAATTAATATGCCTCGTACACACGACCGGTTTTCCCATCGGGAAAACTGCCATGCTTTTGGCCGGGCAAACCGGCCGTGTGTATGCTCTATCGCAGTTTTCCCGATGAGAAAACTGGTGAAAAAAAAAAGGGAACCAGCTTTCTTTTTTCCCGTCGGGATTCCCAGTGGACTTTTTCCCGTCGGGAAAAGCGGTCAAGTGTATGCTTTTCCGAGTGGGGAAAAAAACGTGCATGCTCAGAATCAAGTATGAGCGCACTTTCTGGTAAAACTAGCGTTCGTAATGGAGATATCACATTCGTCACGCTGCAAATTATTGCATCGTTTAATGCAGCTCATAAAAAGCACGAATCGTGTCTCTCACAAAACTTTTACTAACACGAGGATCAGCAAAAGCAGCCCAAAGGGTGGTGCCGTTTGAATGGAACTTTCCCTGTATAGTGCTGTTGTACGTCACCACGCTTTGGACGGGCGGTATTTGGCCAGAACGTGTGTATGCAAGCCAGGCTTGAGAGGAATCCCTTCAGGAAAAACTTTATTTTCTGCCGAGAAAATTGGTTGTGTGTACAAGGCATTAGAGCATCTAAAGTGTTACCCCTTTGATGGCCTAGGAACCAGCACAGCCCTCAAAAATTGTGTACGTTATTTTAGCATAGGATCAAGAAGAGATCTAGTGGCAGAGAGTCAAGAGGATTTTTTTATGTAAAAACGTAAATGACATTTGTATAGCAAAGTGGATGAATGTATGTACACTTTGAATACCCAGTTGTGTGCAAGGGAGAATTAAAAAGGCAAGGCTTTTTTCTTTGCATTTGACTGTATTATAGAAGTAAAGATAGGGACTTCAACTGTATTGTCAATAGGTTTTTAGACTGTTCACTCCATACCTCTTCAAATAGATCAATTCTCCAACCCCTCATGTCCGAATACGACCTTTTTGACCCTTGGAGATGCCTACACTCCTCTGAAAAATATTTTTCTTATTATTCTCATCCGCATAAACTCTATTCCAGGATCGACCTCTTTCTTACGGACTTGCACCTTCTTCAGAAAACGTCTTCAGCACAGATTCATTCTATTACATGGTCGGACCATGCCCCTATTTCTTTGGTTATTACAGGACAATCCTACACCTCTCCGCAGTACTTGTGGAGGAATAATATAGAAATTTTGTCCAACCCTTCCCTGTCCTCACAAATTAACTCTCAATTGTCTGAATTTTTTAAACTTAACAATACTAATGATGTTGATATTGCTACAATATGGTGCTCCCACAAGGCTTTTAGCAGAGGTCTTCTTATTCAAGCCACAGCTCGGGAGAGGAGACGCAGAGGTGAACAACTAGGTAGACTACTTGAAGAGCTTAAAGATTTGGAACGTACACATAAGCAGGCTCCTTCCCCTAAGGTTGAAACAGAACTATTTCAATGTAGGCAACGTCTCCGTTTGCTCCTCCTCTTCATCACAAAGCTTTAGGGAGGATTAAAGCAAATTTTTACGCTAATGGCAACAAAGCTGGCAAATTGTTGGCTAAATATATTTCTAAACGACAACAAAAATCTAACCTTGTCTCTATTAAAGACCCTCATTCTGGCACTTTAGAACACCATCCCACTCACATTGCTAATGCTTTTATGAAGTATTATCATGATTTATATAACCTTTTTGATGATAAAGACACACCACAACCTACTGAATTCTCTATTGCTTCTTTTTTAGACTCAGTTTCCTTACCATCTCTGACTGGGGAGGATCTGATCTCATTAAATGCCCCATTTCTTGACAAGGAAATTCTAGATACTATCAATGCACTCCCTAAGAATAAGTCCCCAGGTGCAGATGGATTTTCATCTGAATATTATACTATGTTCTCTCAGTTGTTGGTTCCTTATCTATGCTCTTTGTTTAATAGTGTTGCTTCGGCGGCCTCCTTTCCCGAAGAAATGCTGCGAGCTATAATAGTCACCATTCCCAAACCAGGTAAGAAGCCGGATGCCCCTCAGAATTTTAGGCCGATTTCTCTCCTAAACACAGACCTAAAAATTTACGCAAAGCTTTTAGCAAATAGATTGGCCAAACTTACTCCTTCCCTGATTAAATCTGACCAGGTGGGCTTTGTCAAAGGTTGACAGGCACCCAATGACACGAGACGTCTATTTAATCTCATACGTATTGTGGAGTCTAGAATTGCCTACGACCATCTTGGCCCTGGACGCTGAAAAGGCCTTTGAAAAGGTCCACTGGGGATACCTTAGGGCAACCCTACAAAAATTTGGCTTACAAGGGAATATATTATCAGCAATATTGGCGCTTTATTCTGCTCCATCTGCATCAGTTTTCACTTCAAATGCAATATCCGAAATTTTTTATACCACGAATGGGACCCGCCAGGGGTGCCCACTGTCCCCTATTATTTTTACATTGATGATGGAACCCCTGGCGGAGGCCATCAGATCTGATGAAGATATTTCAGGGATACAAGTTGGAGACCGTATTCATAAACTTGGCCTCTTTGCAGATGACGTGATTTTAACCATTACTAACCCGGCTTCTTCCCTGGAGAAATTATTTTTGGTTTTACAACAATATAGTGCTGTATCTTTCTATAAACTGAACGTCCAAAAAACATGCATTTTGCCTATTAACATTCCCAGTAAACAAATTTCTATGCTGAAAAAGAAATATCAATTTCAATGGATGACCAAGGTAATTCCATATCTGGGTGTTAATTTGTCTTTCCCATCCTCGTCCACTTACGAAGTCAATTTCCCAACACTTATTGAAATTATTAAATCTGACTTACAACATATTACCACATTTAATCTTTCCTGGATCGGTAGAATCGCAGCCTTAAAGATGACTGTTCTCCCTAAACTGATCTATTTTTTTAGAACTATTCCGATAACCTTACCAGAATCTTTCTTCAAGGTGATTGATAAATTATTTAGACAATACATATGGAACCGTAGGATGTCCAGAATCCCTTATACCATAGTTAGGAAACATAGATCGCATGGGGGGGCAGGATTCCCGGAGATCCGAAACTACCATAGGGCAGCCTTACTAGACCAGGTTAAAGCATGGTTTGAACCATCATCTACCAAACTGTGGGTTCAAATAGAGCGCACGATATTGGCAAACAGGGACCTTCCGTCTCTTCTATTGGCTAAGCTTACTGATTTACCGCTATCGTGCCCCAATTTTCACTCTATCGACGCTACCCTTGCGGCCTGGGGAAGGTTACACTCCGGTTCCTCCCAGGACTGTCTTATAACTCAGGACATGTCTGACCTCAAAATCTTTGAATTCCTAATTCACGATCTCAACATACAACAATGGGCGGGCGAGGGTATTTGTACTTATGGTGACTTAATGACTAGAACTCTTCATAAGCACCCTTTTGCTAAACTTCAAATCCAACATCTGATTTCTAAGCACCAGTCCACTACATTTGACCTCAATAATGAGGTGTGGCAATACCTTAGGTTCAACTATGATAAGCCGAAAGGCCTTTCCCGGTTCTATGCCATTTTACAGAATTACACCTGTTTCAATAAGTCTTCCGGTGTGTTAAATTGGGAAAGAGACTTGGGAGTAGTTTTTTCATCAGATGCTTGGAGTTCTGCGATTAAAAATTGTTATAGGTATTCCCATTGTACCAATCACTGGGACCAAATGATGAAAATTTTACATAGGTCATACCTAACACCAGTCAGACTATCCCTTATTTTTCCATCTGAAACCAACGCTTGTTGGAGACTGTGCGGGGCAAGGGGGAATATTTATCACATGCTATGGGAATGTAAGAGTATACGCAGTTTTTGGAATGAGGTGTTCAAACTCATTTCCGCAACTATAGGTTATTTTATATACCCCTCCCCTCAGTTAGCTCTGCTATTCCTTACTATCCAAACTATCCCTAAACAATTCAGGAATATAGTGACTCATATTCTTATAGCAGCGAGATTATCGATCACGTCCAAATGGAAAACTAATCTGACTCCTAATGTTAAAGAGGTTGTAGACAGAGTAAAAATACAGTACTCCTTTGAAAAACATTTTGCCGTGAGATCCCTCTCGGTTGCTCAATTCAGCAACCAATGGGAACCTTGGACTTCTACGCTTGGAAATTGACTTCCTGGATCCACTTCTTTTTCTTTCTTAAATTGTCTATAAGCTCTATCTTCTGCAGTAGTAGGAAGCTCCTTTTTCTGTTATCTACCTCCTCTACTCCTCTTCTCCTTTCCCTACCTATGCTTTACTTATTTCTTCTCTCTTCTATGTGTTTTTCACTTTGTTTCAATTCTTATCTTATGTCATGCTTTGGGCTATCTTCCTATTTTTTATATATTGGGCTACTGCTAGCCGTCTAGCTCTGCTGAAGTTTATCATTTAACTTCAAGTAGGCCCTATGTTTGTTTATGAGCATTATATGTGCCCTGATCTTGATTTGATAATGGGGGTGCGGAGTCCACACCTAGAAGTAGGACAAGTACTCCCTGCTACTCATCAAATCTTTTAGGGGACATTCCTTATCCTGATGTTTTATAACTTCCTTATAAGGGCATTATCTTATTCTATATACATTAATGTTAATGAGAAATGTCCAACGTCTGTTCTGTCTATTGCTTGGTATAAGATTGTAACTGTTTACCTTTAACTCTAATAAAAAAGATTTGAAAAGAAGTAAAGACAATTTTAAAAATGATCTATGTCTTTAGCAATTTAACAATTAAAATAAACACATCGTTCTATAAACACTCAATGTTTTGCCTTGTAAAACAACACATTAAAGTGGAGTTCTGCTGGTGGAAAAAAAGGACACTTACCTGTCCAGGGAGCCCACGAGGTCGGCACCCCATCCAATCTTCAGATCGACTCCCGGATGCTTCCGCCGCCATTCCTAATAAGGGAACCAGGCAGTTAAAGATTTGTGGCTTCACTCCTGGTTTCCTACTGCACATGCGCAAGTCGCGCTGCTCGTTCTGATTAGTCCTGGCTGTCTTCTGGGACCTATGTGTCTCTCAGAAGACAGCGGGGGGGGGGGGATTTGCTGGACATTATGTTGATTTCTGCACAATGTGCAGCAATCTTTCCCTGGAAGTGAGAGCAGATACCTGTATTTGACAGATATCTGCTCCCCCTTCCCCCTAAAAGATGCCAAATATGACACCGGAGGGGTGGAGGAATCTGAACAGTGAAAGTTCCATTTCTGGGTGGAACTTTGCTTTAAGTTTAAAATAGAAATGAAAGGCAAAATATCTGTGTATATAATATTTTTTTTTATAATAAACTTTTTTCACTTTTTTTTTTTAAATAAGTGATTACATACCTTCTGTTCTCAGCTGCATTTCATACAGAGCTCAGAGAGCTAGGGGAGGAGAAACTGCAGCACTCTGATCTTTCCAGTAAAAGGCTGGGGGGGGGGGGGGTCATGTCAACAGAAGTGTAATAATTGGAGGAGAGCAGTCTTATTTCCCAGCACAGCCAGAGAACTGACCACACTGTGCTCTTATGTGGTTAGTTTTTAAAAGGAAAGAAGAGGGACTGGTAGGAACACCAGGAATTTCACACAAAGGAAGCAATACATAGAGAACAAGAGACTTGTTCATGCACGGTACAGCAGGCACATATAAGGCATATGAAATTTTGGGTTAACGAGTTTCAACAACCTTTACTAAAGCAAACCCAACATGCAACAGTGCTGCTTTTTTACTGTGTCCAGGTATCACCAGGGACATGATTAGCACAACTTGTACAGCCTGGTAGTTCCATAACAGTGATAAGTCATCATTTTGATGGTTAACAGTTAAGGAATTTAATTACATTAAAATGTTTCATTCCAAAAAAGAATTAATTAAACTTCAATAAACAAATAAATAAAAAAACATGATTACATCTCTGATCCACTTTAGATCAAATTGTGATAATGGCCAACACTTTGGAAAACCTAGGGGCCACATGCACGGTCCACAAAATGTAACAACAGATCTGTATATTGCCTAGTGGAATGATGCATAATATGGTGATTTTCTAGAGAACATTAGAACAGCAGAAACAATGACACAAAATATAATGACAAAAGACACACTGAAAAAAGAGACGTTATAAAGCCTATAGGAAACAAAGCCCAAATAAATGAATTTACAAATTCTTAAGGGCATATACTGTATATAGCTTTTTTAATGCTTATGGTTTGGCCCTGTAATGCAAACTATTTTCATCTTGCTTCAGTCAGCTATCACATCTTTGTCTTATTTAGCCAAAGTAATATAAACTCAAGATATCGTTCAACCAGCGCAGGGCTCAAACCCATGACCCAGAGATTAAGAGTCTCATGCTCTACTGACTGAGCTTGCTGGGCTACTCAATGTAAACTATTGTAGCCATGCTTCACATCTACTGTAACAGCCATTTAGTATCTGATTGTGAACAGTATGTTGTTATTGATCAACACTGGGAGTGTTTCAAATCACAGCAACCAATCAGAGTCATAATTCATTGGAATAACAGGAACGTTGATTGTTATGGCATATTACTCAAAATGTGGGGAACTCCATAATTTATCAGACTCCATTTAGCAGTCAGTATTACAGTATGAATTAATTAAGCCTTTTTTGTGAAGATACATATAATATTACTATTGATGTAAAGCATTTCAGAGCTTAACTGTTTACCATTGTGACTTAAAGTTCAACTCGAAGCAGATATAAAAGACACAAATTAACAGCACAGTAGTAATTAAAGCGGAGCTCCTCTGTAAAAAAAAATATTAAAAGCCTGCAGCTACAAATACTGCAGCTGCTGACTTTTAATATTAGGACACTTACCTGTCCTGGAGTCCAGCGACATCGGCAGCAGAAGATGAGCAGTCGCTCATCACTCTGCTGCCCCCACTGCCATCCTCAGTGAGGGAACCAGGAAGTGAAGCATTGTGGCTTCACTGCCCCGTTCCCTCGCGCTGTGCCGTGCTAACTGTTCCCCGCTGCGTTCTGGGAGCCAAGTGTTTCCCAGAACACAAAGGGGAGGTGGGGACGGGATATGACCTTCTGCCCGCAGTCTACCCGCAGACTGTGTGGCCGGAAGTGGGTGAAAATACCTGTCTTAGACAGGTATCTGCACCCCCTCCCCCCTGTAAGGTGTCAAATGTGACACTGAAGGGGGGAGGGTTCCGATGAGTGGAAGTCCACTTTAGGGTGGAGCTCCGCTTTAATACGTCCCTAAATGCTTTTTTTTTCATGCATGTTAGGACATTTAAAATACATTTCAATTTAAAGTACCTGTTTGCTATGATCTTGTCGGGTATATTAACCACTTGACCACTGGGCACTTAAACACCCTTCCTAACCAGACCAATTTTCAGCTTTCGGTGCTCTCACAATTTGAATGACAATTACTCAGTCATACAAAATTGTACCCATTTGAAATTTGTGTCCTTTTTTTCACACAAATAGAGCTTTCTTTTGGTGGTATTTGATCACCTCTGGGTTTTTTTATTTTTTGCGCTATAAAGGAAAAACGACTGAAAATTCTGTAAAAAAAAAAATCTTGTTTCTGTCATATTAGCGGGTTATTTCTCACACACAGCATATGCATACCACAAATTACACCCCAAAACACATTCTGCTATTCCTCCCGTGTATGGGGATACCCCATGTGTGAGACTTTTACACAGCGTGGCCACATACAGAGGCCCCATCTCCTACATGGAAAAATCCTCATTTATTTGCTAGAAAATTACATAGAACCCCAAACATTATATATGCTTTTTTAGCCAAGACCCTAGAGAATACAATGGTGGCCGTTACAACTTTTTATCTCGCACGGTATTTTCGTAGAAATTTTTTGAACGCGTGTTTTTAAAAAAAAACTGTTTTGTGCTAAAAAAAAAAAAAAAACAGTAAAGTTAGCCCAATTTTTTTTCATAATGTGAAAGATGACGTTACGCCGAGTAAATAGATACCCAACATGTCACACTTCAAAATTGCGCACGCTCATGGAATGGTGCCAAACTTCGCTACCTAAAAATCCCCATAGGCGATAGTATTTGGGTATTGCAGAGTATTTGGGTATTGCAGAGTATTTGGGTATTGCAGAGTATCGCACAGGGTATTGTGGTATTGGGGTACTGAGGTATTGGGGTACTGGAGTACTGCAGAGTATTGGGGTACTGGAGTACTGCAGAGTATTGGGGTACTGGAGTACTGCAGAGTATTGGGGTACTGGAGTACTGCAGAGTATTGGGGAACTGGGGTACTGCAGAGTATTGGGGTACTGGGGTACTTCAGAGTATTGGGGTACTGGGGTACTGCAGAGTATTGGGGTACTGGGGTATTGCAGAGTATTGGGGTACTGGGGTATTGCAGAGTATTGGGGTTTTGGGGTACTGCAGAGTATTGTGGGCATTGCAGAGTATTGGGGTACTGGGGTATTGCAGAGTATTGGGGTATTGCAGAGTATTGGGGTACTGGGGTATTGCAGAGTATTGGGGTACTGGGGTACTGCAGAGTATTGGGGTACTGGAGTACTGCAGAGTATTGGGGTACTGGAGTACTGCAGAGTATTGGGCTACTGGGGTACTTCAGAGTATTGGGCTACTGGGGTACTGCAGAGTATTGGGCTACTGGGGTACTGCAGAGTATTGGGGTACTGGAGTATTGCAGAGTATTGGGGTACTGGGGTATTGCAGAGTATTGGGGTACTGGGGTATTGCAGAGTATTGGGGTATTGGGGTACTGGGGTGTTGCAGAGTATTGGGGTATTGCAGCGTATTGGGGTACTGGGGCATTGCAGAGTACTGGGGTATTGGGGTACTGGGGTATTGTGGGGTACTGGGGTAATGCAGGGTACTGGGGTAATGCAGGGTACTGGGGGATTGCAGAGCTGGGATGGATTGAGGGGTGGCTGGATCTGTGACTGCATTTGTCACAGATCCAGCCACAGCTCAGCTGCTGACACCCTGCTCCCCCCCTCTCCTCGCACACTGTACCGAACGGTACAGAGAGCAGAGGGTGGAGAGGGAGGAACCGGCGTCATCAAATGACGCCGGTTTGTTTACAAGTGATCGCTATAACGCGGTCGGCAAGTGGTTAAACATTCTTTGGGTATGCAGTAAATTGAATGAGCAAGTGTATCAGCGATTGATATACAAGGAAAGATTGATATTAGAACATTTTTATTGTTAGTGTTAGAAGTCCAGTGTTGAAGAAGTGAAATATTCCATTGATTCTGGCACACTGCCTAGTGGCTA
The DNA here is from genome assembly GCA_029574335.1 of Rana kukunoris. NCBI lineage: Eukaryota > Metazoa > Chordata > Amphibia > Anura > Ranidae > Rana > Rana kukunoris. The sequence continues at coordinate 350,649,159 of CM056053.1, read as the reverse complement.
AAAAATGAACAACCACACTTTCACTTCCAATTTTAGTCCTGGGGAATATAAGAATGACTGCGGAGGGAACCTGAGCCATGTTGCCTGATCTGTTGAGTAGCTGATACTCCAGAATTATTAAGGTTTAATGTCTGGAGGGAATTGTAAGTTAAAGCGTAAGCCCGCATATTGTATTATTTATATACCCAAACTACATTTCTGCTCCAGGAAATAAAGGGTCCAGAGACGGGTAACAAAAATGGTGAAAGGTCTGGGGGATAAAACATATCATGAGCGACTTCAGGAACTTAATATGTGCAGTCTGGAGGAAATAAGGGGAAGGGGAGATATGATCGAAACCTTTACATACATCAAGGGTGTGAATAAGGTTCAGGAGGGCTTTTCAATATGAAACCAAAATCAAGAACACAAGGACATGACCTCAACCTAACTGGAGGATTGTTCAAAACTAATTAAAAAAATTATTATTTTACTGAAAGGGTAGTTGATGCTTCAAATAAACTTCCAGCAGAGGTAGTGAGACAGTCAACAGTAAATGGCTTCAAACATGCTTGGGACAAACATAAATTTAGACTCGATGGACTACTAGGTCTTTTCCCCATCACTTGTCTATGTTTCTGTAACAAATTCTAAGAGGAAGAATACGCTGTCTGATGTTATCAAATCTTCAGTGATACCAAGGCAGGGCAGGTACCAGCCTGTCCTCAGGTTCCAAATTTTTCAATGCATATAACGGTTGCCCTTCGGGTATCGTAGGTGTATGCCAAGTAGGCACGTTGGCTGTATTTGGTGTTCTTAACCATTAAATGTGGGGCAAACTTTTGTAGGTAGATGATCCTCCATACACATTCAAGAATTTACCACCTGGTGAGCGTTTCCTTTGTCACGATCAGCAGCCTTAGGACCAGAATAGGGTCCACCTATATTATACTTCAACCACTGATCTACTACTTTGAGGGAAAAATCACTTTATGGTACATTCAGCTAAGCCAGCTTTCACTTCTGTCGGTCCATTGGTACAGCGCCTTTACATACAGATCATATAACTTTACACGGGAGAGCACAGGTACATATAAATCTGTGTTTGGTGCCCAAATTCGTTGTACTGTATTTTCTGAACAACATCAAATTCCATCTGCTATTTCAGCTGCTGTGGAATTAAATAATAATTATCTGCTCCCTCCCGTTTAATAGAAGCTGCTATTCCTTTAATCTACGTTGTCTCTTAATATAACCCACCAAAAACTCTATAAAAACTTGTCTTTAAATAGAGACTGCAGTAACTGGATTAAACTCTTAAATGAATGTTTGCTGAGTAGCAAGAAAATAAAAATAAAGAAAGTACAACAGTTGTGTTGCCAAGAAGCTGTCATATCCAGTTTTGCCAGCCGACAAATTTTATAATGTCAAAAACAGAGTACGGTACAGAGGACAGACTAGATGACTAACACACTGATGGAGGCAAGGAAAACAGTGAGGAAGCTGTAATGACAGGCTAATGTGTTCAGTAAATGCACTGTGTGTATGTATGTGTCATCTTGCATGCTGGGTTATCTACTACTCTTTAATGTTTTCATCAGTCATTTAATAATTACCTACTCCTACATGAGACTTGGCAAATCTAATTGTGACTGACTGTATGTGGCCACTTTACATGCTTTACTAATATGATCTTATAATGTAATACTAATAAAGGAGGACTCTATAGAAATGTATTATGTTGAGGGGTAAAGAGGAACTCTGCTAAGCACTATTTACTAAAAGGAAAGCAAGCCATATATATGCATGTTTGTGATTGCATTGAAGCCATGGGATCGGCATGACAGCTAGGAAACAGGTGTTTACTGGGACATCAATAGGACAATTATATTAATGTTTCCCACACACATTGATTCTTTGTTTCTATATTGCCCATACTGAATCATTTTTTGATTGCCCTAATAAATTAATGCAGTGTGTAAATGCAAAAGTAAATAAAAATATTGCGCTAATGTCCCAATAAAAATTGGCCAGTACTACAACAGACAACCTGTGTATACAGATAAAATGAAAAACAGTGCTTTGCTAATCACATGAATTAAAAAAAAAATCATATAAAGCAATAAGTTCAATAAAAATTGTAACAAATATTGAGAAACAGTGTAGTAACATAAATAGAACTATAAAAATAATGTAATTATGTAAATTGAAAAGACACAAATCATATAAATAACTATGATCATGAACACATGACTATCACACATGCCCACAAGAGTGCAATCCAAAATGCCCAAAAATTATATTTATAGTAAAGAGGTCCAATTAAGCATATAGAGTAGATGGTCAAGATGGTAATCTAAGAAATTATTTGTAAATCCCCAAGACGCCATAGAGGGTCACCACTGTGGAAGGGTCTATCACCAATAAGACATGAGGGGGCTTACCGGAACATGTGGACCTAATGGGCTTATACCTAATGGGTCTAAACGAGCAGTGGTGTTGAACACTTGGTATAGAATCTCGATTCCACTCACCACCGGACAAACTTTGAACCGCTTAGGGGGAAAATCGACTTCCATCGTAAAAATTGCAGCAAGATTACCCTCAGCTATGCAGGACCATCAAAATCGATTTTAGAAGTAGATAAAATCCTTTCACAATCTCTCCATTAACACATGAATCCAAGGATTAAAAACATAAGACTTGACTAAAACCATATGGCAGGAGTTTATTTTAAATAATGTAGAACACTCACATTTCAGTAGATATAAAAGTGCATATCAGAATTTTCCTTGTAGACATCAAAACAGGACGCAATGGCATAAACAGGCCTAAACAGACATCATCTGAGGTTGATTTTTTTTAAAGGGACGGTGTAAAAAAATAAAATAATTTAAAGAGCCCCATCCCTCAGAAGCGAACGCATACGAAAGTTTTGACCGTAAATGTTCAAATCACACATGTGAGGTATCGGAGTGATCGTTAGAGCGAGAGCAATAATTCTAGCACTCTAGATCTCCTCTGTAAGTATAAACTGGTGAAATGTTTAAAGCATCGCCTATGGAGATGTTTAAGTACTGTAGTTTGTCGCTATTCCTCAACTGTGAACAATTTTAAAGCATAACATGGGAGGGGGGGCAGTGTAATTTGCAAGGGGGCTGGGTAGGGTTGCCGTGAGATGTGCAGGGGGGCTATGTAATGTAAAGAGGTCCAGCAGTGCGGGCTTTGTAATGTAAAGGGGGTCCAGAGGCGTGGGCTGTGTAATGTAAAGGGGTCCAGAAGTGCGGGGGCTGTGCAATATAAAGGGGTTCAGATTATTATCTTCATTTATTAGCAGGTGAATGTGGCCCTTCATGCATTTACATACATTGAATCTTACCCTTAGCCTCTCTAGAGGTAATCCTGAGTGTGGCTCTGGGTGAATTTTCATTACCAAAGGCCGTAACCCTGAGCCACACTCAGGATTGCATCCAGGTTAAAGTTACTTACCTTGTCCCCAGGATCCTGCAATGTCCTCCCGCTGTGTGTGCAAGCTGTGTTCTCCACTCAATCTATCACTGTGCCGTGCTCCGTTCCTTGTAAGCGTCGCAACGCATGTGACGGAGCCTGGCGCCAAATTCAAAAAGTGCAAAAGCATAATACATACAGTACATCGTATTCTTACAGATTACATTACTGTATCCCTAGTGCTTTGTCCAGTGCCCTGCATTCAGTTTTATATTATATATACTATTCTTTCTGCCTGGAAACTTGCAGAAATGATCAATAGCGATTTGTGGGGGAATTTGTCATGAAACACTGCGTAAGTAATGTCAGTGACAATTTTGCAACTGAGTATTTCAGTGTTTTTGATTTGATTACATTATTGAATACATTTTAATATTATTAAAATATATTTTTTTATAATTGTATATAGTTATATATTATAATTTATAATTTTGTGTTTTTAACTTCTCATACCTGAGATGTCTACTAGACTCTTGTTTGGACAGATTTAAGTAATTTATTCCTAAGAATTACAGGCCTACAATATAAAATGCCAAATTTCCATGCAAAGCAATGTACCTCCCTGGCATAATTATACTGCCAGGGAGGTTAAGTGGAAAAAGGTTGCTGACCCCTGCTTTAAATGATAAGTGTACTTTAAAACAAAGGGAATTTTTCTCTCCCCAGCTAAGTTAAATGAGAAAAATAAATATATATATATATATATATATATATATATATATATATATATATATATATATATATATATATATATAAAACCCTAGTATCTGCTACTAGTTTTTTGTTTTTGTTTAATCCAGAAGGGCTGAGCAAAAAAAAAAACAACTGACAGTTTAGGAGGATCCGCTATACTAACTGTGCGAAGTTAGTACAACTGTGCTAATTGTGTTTTGACAGAGGGACCCCCTCCCCCGCCAGAACACTTTGGTCAGCGCTCCTAGCCATTGGCTGAGAGCACTGATCGGGAGCTGGTCCGTCTGGCTGCAGTACACACGGGTTGAATGTTGGCTGATCCTATTGAACCGGTTGATTCCACTCAACATTCTGTGTTTATTAGGCTTTAGGGGCCGTTACCTATTGCTGTAGAATGTAGATGATCCACTGACGGTCCCATAGAGCTTTTTGTAAAGCTACTGCCTACACACAACCAGTGCACAGAAGCTTTGCAGGAAGGATGTGGATTTGTTATAAAATGTCCTTTAATATGTTAAAAGCTGGTTTCTCATTCGTCACTGTAGAATGGTATCATTTTCTTTATATAACATTTTCTGAGACCTGGATTTCTGAATGAAGAATTGTTAATCCAAGTATGCAGTGGATATTGATGACCATGACCTGTCTGGTGAACATGTGGGTGGAAAATGTTCTTTATAACCAAGGCTAACGAGCAATTACATAATTACATATTCAGGAAAGAAAAATTAGCTTCATGTAGTCCGACAAGCCACGTGACTGATCATTCTTAAACTGTTGTGTTTTCATCTGACATGAAAATCCACATCCATCACACAGCACACAGCCAGATCATTTTAGTATTGTTGAGAAAGATGATACCAGGGCAATTCCTATGCCAGTATTTACATAAAGACCGGTCTCCTTTGATATAATTGTTTGCTCCCATGCTCATTAATGTTGGGCTTTATTTACTAAAGATACAGTGGATTTTTACTTTTCACGAGAAATAGCACTTTGCAAAGAAGCAAGATAGCTTAGTAAATGAGGTGGGTTTCACTTTGCAAAGAATACTTCATCTTGTGCAAGAAAAAATAACTTTTTGCTTGCACATGATTGGATGATGGAAGTCAGCAGAGCTTTGTCTTATCCACTTCAATTTCCCTTCTTTACAAAGTAAACCAACCTTTTGACTTTAGTAAATCACTTCTTTAATGTTGGGTAACAATGTGGTGATTGTCTGGTTATCTGTAGGTACATTGCCATGCCTTTACTAGTAGTGTACAGTCTATCATGGCCTTAGAAACTCATTACAGAGGCATAAATTGTGATGTACAGTTCACCTTGGTTGATGATGTGAGCTGCTGACTCCCTACTGGAAATGTCTGATCTTTTCAAATAGGGGCTAAGACTGGGTTTACACTGTGTGTGGGGTGGCTCACAGCAGGGGTCCAGTGTGTCCATTTTAGGTCCGAATTAGGTCTGAATTTTTGGCTGAATTCAGACCTGAAACAGAGCCAAAGGTGCACAGGTCTCTTCTGCAGTGCACTCCAGGGCCGCCCCGGAGATGTGTGAACTGGCTCCATAGGGATCTGGTCACACTCTCTTACGAATTGGATGAGGAGAAACTGGCATCCTATTTGCAATAGTGTGTACTCAGCCTTAAGCTTAATTCTGAGTGTCAAGTGCAGGTAAGTGCAGACTGGACTATGCTAATGCACTCTATCTCGGACTACCGAAGTACCAAATCGCTCATCTGCAAGTCGTTCAAAATACGGCCGCCAGATTTGTGACTGGGAAAAAAAACATAGGAATCAATCCCACCTTCTCTGAGATCCCTTCATTGGTTGCCAATAAAAGACAGAATTGCTTTTAAAGCACTCTGTCTGACGCATAAGTGCCTTCATGGGAAGGCCCCCCAATATCTATACGAGAAAGTTAAAGCTCACAACTCCAATCGCATTCTGCGATCCACTAACCAAAAGCTGCACCAGATACCCAAAGCCAGATACAAGTCCAAGGGAGAAAGAAGATTTGCGCTCCAAGGTCCCAGACTATGGAACGCTTTACCAACCAGCATTTGGTTGGAGGAGAACCACTTGGCCTTCAGAATAAAGATCAAAACTCATCTCTTTTGATTACAAAGGAGAAAGGAACAACGAGTGCCCAGAGGCGATTTAGTTTGCATGTGCTGCGCTATATAAGTTTTTCACTCAGTCACTCACTCAGGTAATACTATCCAATTTAAGTGGTTGTCAAAGGCAGAAGAAACCTTCTGTGTGCAACTCCCCCCCCCCCCCAGATCCCTCCCCAATACTTACCTGAGCTAAATCTCAATTAAGCAATGTGCATGAGAGCCGCTACTCTTCCGACTCTTTGCCTCCTCATTTGCTGAGACACAGCAGAAGAACCCATTTGCTCTAGGAGGAGGAATAGTGCAAATCGTTGATAAAAGGGAAATGAATAGTGCCCCATTATTGGTGTCAGTAGAAGAATTGTTGGTGCCCAAGGGCCGTATAAATGCAAGCAGATGGCCCCGTGCCACAATTTGGAGAAAACTGAATTACAGCAACAGCTTTTTTCCTTTTGGGATAAAGGTTTTGAATAAATAAATAAAGGCTGATCTTCGTAAGAACCCTCTGCAAGAGAGCTTTTTCTTTTAAAAACAAAAGGCATACTGGCTAAATCACTAAGTGAAAATAATCAAAATAAAGCCTAAAAGGAAAATGAATGCAGTCACCACATCTAGGAATTGGTAAGCTGCAAGATAGTAAATGTTTTCTTTTGGGTTTATATTGCTTTAATTCTGTTGCTAACGTTTGTTGCTGTCAGTCTTAAAGGGGGTGTAAAGGTTTGTTTTTTATTTTCTAAATAGGTTCCTTTAAGCTAGTGCATTGTTGGTTCACTTACATTTATCCTTCGGTTTCCCTTCTAAATGTTTTTTTTTCTTTGAATTGCTCACTTCCTGTAATCTTGCCCCCATCATCCAAGCCATTCTGGCTGGGGGTTAGTGAGCGTGCTCGCCCCCTCCCTTGGGACTACATCCCTGTGGGGAGATGCTGTGAACATTCAGGAAGTGAGAAATTCAGACAAAGAAAAAAAAAACATTTAGAAGGGAAATCAAAGGAAAGGATAAGTGAACCAACTAGCTTAAAGGAAGCTATTTAGAAAATAAAAAAGGAACCTTTACAACCCCTTTAATTTGCTTGTGAATGGCAGTATATCTACCCTATAACCACGTTTCTCAAACTGTCTCCATGCTGATTCTACCATTCCTTCTGCTTTGGAGAAGGTTGGACCTGGGTCCTGACTGTCAGGGACAGATGCCATGCAATGTACCCCGATGTGCCCATGTGATAATGATTATATGGAAATGCAAACTCTTAATTGCACAGGATTTTTTTTTTTTCTGCTGCAGGTAGACGTGAAGCACAGACAGCTCTGATTTAATATGCTAGTTAGAACCATATAATGAGGTTGTTATGAGTACAGGATTCTTGATACAATAGTAATTTGGCTCTGACCTATTTTATCAAAGTGTTGTGTACATTAACCCTTGGAATTAGGAATACAGATCCATTTGCCCCCTAGATTTTAATATTAATTTCCTTATTTCTCTTCTGTTTTGCAAAAGAAAATTGTGTCATTCTAAGCTAAGTAAATGTAGAGATTGTTTTATACACATAAAGATGGTATGTCAGTATTGAAGAAGATTGTATTCTGCTTGTGAGTGGCAGGACAGGATTTGAAAAGGATCAGTGAATCAAATGTAATGTAGGCTTTGTTTGAGTCACCAAATCTATGTTTTGCTGACGGGCAGCATTTCTATATAAAAAGCTGCATAGGCATTTCTATTAAACAGGAGCAACAAAAACAGCATCTCCATTTTCATCCTGCCATGCCTTTGTGACTTTGCTCAAAAAGCAAGGGGTTATTGTAGGAATAGTACAGCAAAACAGACAGCTACTCCTCAAAAAAATGCTGTTTCTAGCCTAATAAATTATTTTAAATGTGCCAGTCTCTATTCCCAAGGGCACATCTGCCTGCTTGCTTCTCTGAATTTTTCTTTTTGAGGCTTTTAATGATGCATGCTAGCATGGATTTGGGGCTGTAAGTTAAAAATATAGTAAAGTTAAATGTTGATAGATATGGGTGCAGGAAGGCCTGAAAGAAATTTTGCAACAGCAGTATGAATGCCACTTTTGACACGACTATGTTAGCTGTGACTCTTAGCCATTTACAAAGCAACTGTACGTTTCTTTTTCTTTTTCACCGTCATGCCCCTTTCCCTAGCTAACATAAATGTGCAGTATATGAGAACATAAGTATATCTCCAATGACATCTATAGTTTTTTCTAACACACTTAATATTGTAAAATAGAGCAGATAGGCTTTCAAACGGCGTAGAATCCACGCAGCAGGTCCCCGCTGTACAGGCAGGTGACAAATCTGCATAGCAGAGCAGACATTTTCACAACCCACTGTGCTCTATTAAGCTGTCAGGTGGACTGTTTGTCCATTTCCATCCGACTGTCACCCATCAGCCGGACAAAAGGAGAATGGATCCTCATCCGTCTGTTTTTAGTGGACCAGGTGGATGCCGGTGGGTGTCAGTGGACATCCACCGCTCTATAGAAAGCAATGGGGGTCAGATCGGGTCCGCCTAAAAATGAACAGTTGTACCTAATTGGTTCGCTGGTGTAAAAGGGCAGTAGACCTAAATTCCAGGCAAACTGCTAAATGCACATATGAATTACATTAAAGGGGTTGTAAAGGCAGATTGTTGTTTTATCCTAATGCATTCTATACAGAAACAGGAAGGGGTGGGAATATAGGGGCAGTTGCTGAAGCTGGCCATACAAAAATGTCCCCCCCAATTGGTTATAATGGACTATCTTGATACTGATAAACAACAAAATGGTTCTTATATAAAATACAATATTTATTGCATATAAAATTTATATTTTATATGTAAAAATTATCTTATTTTATATAAGAACCAGGTTGTTTATCAGTACCGAGATAGTCCATTATAACCAATTGGGCGGAAATTTGTATACGATCAGCTTCAGCAACTGCCCCTATGTTCCCACCCCTCCCTGTTTCTCTATACTAATCCGGATGATGGTACTTTGCTATGGTTAGTTATGTTTTCATTATGTGAGGCTATACTCAAAAAATGTTGTTAATGCATTCTATGCATTAAGATATAACACCTTTTTTTTGAAGCAGCCTCCCCTGCACCCCCTAATACTTACCTGAGCATCATTCCTATCCAGCGATGTCCACGAATCCCTTGGCCATCCGGACTCTCCCTCCTGATTGGCTAACACGGCTGTGAATCAGAGTCAGTTAGCCAATAAAGGGAAGGGAGAAGGCAGGGCCGAGCAGCAGCTTTGTTTCTAAATAGACACACAGAGTTGCAGCTCGGCTCTGGTGCCTGCATAGCAAGCTGCTTGCTATGGGGGCACTCAATAGGAGGGAGGGGCCTGGAAGCAGCAGAGTGACCCAATAACAAGAGGATCCAGGTTGCTTTGTGCAAAACCAACTGCACAGAGCAGATAAGTAAAACACGTTGTTATTTAAAAAAAAAAAAACCTTTACAATCACTTTAAGATAGCTCTTTTACCTACCAAAGGATTTGTATTTCTGCCAGTCCAGTTCTGAGATTTAAAAAACTTTCAGGACAAAAGAGCTGATTTATCTCTGCTGTAGTTCAGAAAAACTTACAGGTCATGTTCCTTCTACGCTTAGGACAGGACAGTGAAAGGAGAAGCAGCAGACTAATTAACTCATCTCTCTGCTCACTCTTGTCAGCACGCTTCTCCACATGACCACAACTGATTGGCTCATTGTGCTGCTCTTCCTCCACCAAGCTGGCTGATATCAAGTATAATTTAGGTACTTAACACTTCTTGCATTAAATATATATATATATATATATATATATATATATATATATATACACACACAAGTAAAGATGTATTGATTATCTGTTATTGTTAATCTGTGTCTTTATATGTGTCTGGAGTTCAGCCTTAAATGTCATAAGTTGGAGATGATTTACTTAAGGAATAGTGACTATTCACTTAGCAAAGTGAACGCTCACTTAGTACAAGCTAAAACCTCACGCTGAATGCCCAGTCATGTGGAAATAAAATAAATAAAACAAGATTTTTATCTTGCACGTGATTGCATGATTGAATTGCACACAGGTTACCATTATTCACTAAGCTAAGTGAGTGCTCTTATTTTTTTTTAATTGCGCATATATTTTCTAAATGACAATTTCTTTTGCTAGATGAACAGTTGACTTCATTTGTAAATCAACCCCATACACTTTTTAGTGTTAAATTGGCTTATGCATTGTGCTAGTGGGGGATACTTTGCTGACATTTTTAAAGGTATGACCCTCTTTATCTGAATTGCTTGCACTGCCCTATTTTAAAAAATGAAACTGATCATTTCACTGTCCATATAATTTGTTCTGTGAATATTTGAATCTGATCATTGCTAAGGACCAGACAGCTAGTTACAGACACCTAGGTTGCCTATTGGCATTAGAAGACGATTGCACTAACCTGCCAGATTGGGAGATGACTTGATACCACCTTGATGTCACATTGATGTCACCTTGATGCCACCTTGATGTCACCTTGATGTCAGTGGGGTAACAGCTTGGGTTGCGTGGAGGGAGAGGTAACTAGATAGGGTGAGAAACATAAGCCAGCACTGGAAGTGTCTGCTTGCACTTCTCTTTCCTTCCATATGCCTGTACACAGTGATGTTTAGGAAACACAGAGGAGCAAAGTAGTTCTGTTTAAGTAATAACTTTAAGTGACTAGCAAAAAAAAAAAAAAAATGATAACAAATGCAAGCTTTCACATCTGTAAAGCTACCTCTTTAGGTCATATGACAGATAAAAAGCTGTATATAGCAAAATACTAAATATATAACAAAAACATTGTGCCTTTCTTATTTTTAAGACATAAAGTCCACAGGAAAATCAAGCCAGCAAGCCTTTAAAAAAAAATTGGTAGACACCATCTAAACAATGGTAAGCTGAATATTTTACAATAGCCAACTCAGTTTTTATACATACTGGTTAGCTTGACCATCTTGGAATCTTGGCAGTTGGGGTGTCCAAAGGTAGCCTTGCTGTCTTCCTCATTATACTGAACATTACAATGCATGTTTATGGAGAAAACCATTTTAAAAATAAATCCTTCTGATTTTCTTTGATTATGTCCACCTGGTGGAGGAGGAACGGGACCTTTGCATTTTCAGGGAACTCATTTTCCTAGCCTTTCCACAAAGTTTTCCTACCAGATCACCGAAAGCAATTTCAAAGACATTAATCAGGTGCTAGGCACTAACAACACCCAGGCTCAGTCATGACGTTAAAGCTAAATGGTTATTTTCCTAAGCACCAGATAACACATCCATTTTATATTGTTGCTCACAAAGAATAGGCAACAGGGTCCAATTATTCCACGTTCTAGCGTTGTGTTGGGTAGGGGTTATTGGGTAAAAATAGCATTTTAAGTAAAATTGTCCATTAGTCTTCTTATTGGTTTCCTCATAAAATGGAAGTTGCCTAATGGGTGAGTGGGAATGGAAATAAAACAGATAAAAAGTTACAAGATTAACTTTATTTCCTTTTATTATTACTAGGAGTTTCTGCATGACTAAGTAAAATGGTTTAATTAAACACTGCACCATGACATCACATTCTGTGCAGGTTTTGGGATCATAGATTTTAGTGTAGAATCCTGCGAATGATATGCATGCTGCTCCATCTCTAGCAACATGCTCATTTTAAGTTATGTTACCATTATGAGTTGTTTTGGCCTCTGCTAATTATAGTTTCAAGCAACATTTTAATGACCTCCATTTCGATACAGAACATTGTGCTTAACATCTCTTGTTTCTTTACCCACAGGCAAATTATGATATTTTTTTTTTTTTTTTTAACTTGAACAGCTAACAGTCAGTGGTTTCTAAATGAGATTGAACAAAATAATGATAATATTTTTTACTTGTTGGGCAGCAAAACTGGTTTTTAATACTGTAATGACAAGATTTGACTATACCAGATGTTGCATTTAAAGGGAACTCATTATAAAGGGAATTCAATTCCCAATCCCCATCTGAAAATGTGAGTTACCTTTTATAGTGACCATCCAGCTTCAGTGCTTAGTAGAGCTGATTTAAAAAAAATAAGTAGAGAATTATACCTTTGCAAAGTTAATGTTATCAGCTTAGTGTATAAGGTAATCCTGTGTTCATGTGCCAACAAAGATCTTTTTTTTTTTAACAACTTTACCATATTCACTAAGCTTAGTGAACATTAGTGAACATTCTTTATCTTTACTCCTTTAGTAAGTCTACTTAAAAAAGTATTGTGACCTGGAGTTAGGTGAGTGATTGTACTAAATAGTAACAGCCAAGTATAAGAAGGGTGGGAATGGCAGCAAAGGCATTTTTTTTTTAAATATAGGGTTTTCTCAAATGATGTACAGTGAAACTTTGGTTAAAGAGTAACTTGGTTTGAGAGTGTTTTGATTTGCGAGCAACTTTTTTTTTCAATTCTGACTTGCACTGTTAACTCGCAAGACGATCTAAATAGGCCTGTATTACCTCATTTTGTTTGAGGTACGGGGGCGCAGAAGCCGAGCAGAGCCAAAAATAGGCCTGCAGTACCTTTTTTTTGGCCTGAGGTACAGGGGCGCAGGAGCCGAGAAAAGCCAAACATTGGCCTGCAGTACCTCATTTGGCCTGAGGTATGGGGGTGCAGGAGACGAGCCAAAGTGTCCTTGGGCCTTTTCGGACGTTTTTGGCGATCTCTGGTGCCCCCACCTCTGGCCGCATTCAGTATTGCATCCCATTGAAGTCAATGTGGAACAAATTATTTGAGTTTCCATTGACTTCAATGTGAAAACTTGCTTTGATATGTGAGTATTTTGGATTACATGCATACTCCTTAAACTGTATACAATTTTGCTTCATTGCTAACATTAGTAACTAAAAAAATATATTTCTTACTGCAAAAAACTGTAAGTATTTATTTAATGTTTAAAATTGGCACACATTTTATCTGTTGCTGTCCACAAACAACTGTAGCTAAAGCTGATTTTTTTTTTGGAAAGGAAAAATCAATTGCAATTTACCTGCTGAATTGCTATTGTTTAGAAAATTCCAGCGTGTACCAGTTTATGACAAGCTATAGGTCTGTATGCCTGGTGACCTCTCACTAGTGCAAGTTTTTTATGGACATCAAAACTAGTCGCCAAACCCTCTGATTATGTTGAGTCTTGACAATATGTCCAAACCCCCTATAATGGCAAGAAATACAAAATCAGATGGCCACATCACATCACTATTTTGTTAAAACTACTTTCAGGAAATGTGTTATTTATCATTTAAGATATTAGGTGTGATTTTATATATTGAAAAGATGGGTAGCATGGATAACATCTTGTAATTATTCCATTTAGGGAAGACAAAATTAGTTTCATCCAGTAGGAAAACATTTCCACTTATGATGAAAGTAATGCTGGTAATTTATTTACAACCTGTGTTGTGTTGAAATTATGCTGTGGGGAACATATCAGCACAAAGGTTCAGATGTTGTCCATTTTCCTATATGTGCTAGTAATGTGGCAGTGTGCATGCTTAAAGTGGTTCTGAAGGTATCTAAATGGACACACAGAGCTGTGACTCGGCTTGGATGCCCCCATAGCAAGCTGCTTACTGTAGGGGCATTTGGCAGGAGGGATGGGACAGGAGAACCGGCAAGGGACTTGAGAAGAGGAGTATCTGGGCAGCTTTGTGAAAAAAACACTGCACAGAGCAGGTACGTATAACATGTTTGTGATTTAAAAAAACAAAAAACAAAACAGAGACTTTAATATAGCTTTAACTAAACATACATAACCTCTAGATGGCAGCAGCTAGTGTAGCATCATAGACCGGTTTAGCAGTACACATTTCCAGGGCCTGATATATTACATTTGTAATCAGAATCAGATTGTATCAGAACGCGGTGACGTAAAACACGACGTGCTGAAAAAAATGAAGTTCAATGCTTCCCAGCATGCGTCGACTTGATCCTGAGCATGCATGGATTTTTAACCGATGGTCGTGCCTACTAACGATCGGTTTTGACCTATCGGTCAGGAATCCATCGGTTAATTTTAAAGCAAGTTGGCTTTTTTTGAACCGAAGGTTAAATAACCTATGGGGCCCACACACGATCGGTCTTGACCGATGAAAACGGTCCATCAGACCGTTGTCCTCTGGCTATCCTATCGTGTATATGCTAAAAAGATTTAAAAAAATGAAGATGCATGAAAGTATTCTACTGAAGCTTGAGAGATGGCTGGGCCATGGACAGGGGGTTAAATTAACACAGATCCTAACTTTACTCACTCTATCCAAAACTAAAAAACACATTTCATTTTGGCTGGAGCTGGGATTTGTATATAGTAAAATAAATCAAAAAACATTTGATTTGATTTGATTTTACAGACTATGATTTTTTTTTACAATTGTTATAATTTTTTCATTAAACTATATTATTCAGGAAAATATGCCCTTCACATGATTAGTTGTTCACCTTAAAGCAGACCACCCCATTATTTGCACCTCTGCTTCTCCTACAGCACTGTTGATATGGTAGTGCCTCGCAGAGGCCTACTAGGAAGGCTAGCTCACCACTGTCTTCCAGAGAGTCCTCATAGTTAGTGAGATCTTCTGGAAAAAAAGAAAGAATGTGCTATTTCCCAAGGTTTTGCGAAACAGATGATGCAGAAAATCATCGGTGGGTCGGCCAAAGAAACCGGGAAGAATGAGCCGACCACAGATGATGTTGACTTTAAAATTGTGATAGGTACCTTCTGGTGAAAGGTGGACAGAGCAATGTAATTTGGGAACACAAACATTGACCAGTCAAGTAGCAATAATAATTGTGTTGTTTCTATATTCATTTCATGTTTATTAAAAGGGAGGAAGGTCCACTTTAAGAAGAAAATGTCACCCTATACTAAGCTTATCCACGTTATATCAGCACTCATACATATGCATAGTAAAGCTCAAGAAAGTGATCATCCTTTCACCGGTAAGGCACTCTCACTGACAACATAGGCTTGACTTCAGCAAACCAGAGCCTATATTACATGTACATAATGCATGCTACAAGTATAGTAAAGTATTCATTTAAAAGCAGCACATGTAGACATCGGAAATGATATGCATTAGGTCTGTGTATAAAGCAAAGAAAGGAAAAGTACAACAGATATGATTTAAACATAGTAATTGCCACTTATATAGTTTCTACATAATTTACGGAATAAGACCTATCATCACTCCCTGTCCTCGCTGGCTTCTGCCTCACCAGCCCCTTCTGTAGACACACAGCCAGTCATTGGCTTCTCTGATACTTTAAACAATATATAATCAAATTGATATAAAATATATAAACACGTTCTATAAAACTCCATGCTTTGAGTGGGTGATTACAGCCACACATCACTCTAGAAATGTTGCTTTTAGTTTTTTGACTTATAAACTGTTTTTCTAAATTGCCAAGGTCAGTTACATGATTCTACTCAATAAAATATAGAAAAAGTCATTGAAAAAAAATACGAAGCAATTTATCAAAATTCAACAACTGCTGCACACCGCCTCGCTAGTTCACAAATAGGCACATTTATTATACAGTTTAGCAAGTGACAGTTTTTTCTCTGCTCCTTGTTACAATTTATAGTTTTTTTTTTTTTTTTACAGGTAGACAGTCACACAGACTGGCAGATAGATGAATACTGTAGATAGATAGATAGATAGATAGATAGATAGATAGATAGATAGATAGATAGATAGATAGATAGATAGATAGATAGATAGATAGTGCAGAAAATAAGTATTTGAACACCCTGCTATTTTGCAAGTTCTCCCACTTGGAAATCATGGAGGGGTCTGAAATTGTCATCGTAGGTGCATGTCCACTGTGAGAGACATAATCAAAAAAAAAAATTCCAGAAATCACAATTTATGAATTTTTAACTATTTATTTGTATGATACAGCTGCAAAGAAGTATTTGAACACCTGTCTATCAGCTAGAATTCTGACCCTCAAAGACCTGTTAGTCTGCCTTTAAAATGTCCACCTCCACTCCATTTATTAACCTAAATTAGATGCACCTGTTTGAGGTCATTAGCTGCATAAAGACACCTGTCCACCCCATACAATCAGTAAGAATCCAACTACTAACATGGCCAAGACCAAAGAGCTGTCCAAAGACACTAGAGACGAAATTGTACACCTCCACAAGGCTGGAAAGGGCTACGGGGAAATTGCCAAGCAGCTTGGTGAAAAAAGGTCCACTGTTGGAGCAATCATTAGAAAATGGAAGAAGCTAAACATGACTGTCAATCTCCCTCGGACTAGGGCTCCATGCAAAATATCACCTCGTGGGGTCTCAATGATCCTAAGAAAGGTGAGAAATCAGCCCAGGACTACACGGGAGGAGCTGGTCAATGACCTGAAAAGAGCTGGGACCACCGTTTCCAAGGTTACTGTTGGTAATACACTAAGACGTCATGGTTTGAAATCATGCATGGCACGGAAGGTTCCCCTGCTTAAACCAGCACATGTCAAGGCCCGTCTTAAGTTTGCCAATGACCATTTGGATGATCCAGAGGAGTCATGGGAGAAAGTCATGTGGTCAGATGAGACCAAAATATAACTTTTTGGTCATAATTCCACTAACCGTGTTTGGAGGAAGAAGAATGATGAGTACCATCCCAAGAACACCATCCCTACTGTGAAGCATGGGGGTGGTAGCATCATGCTTTTGGGGGTGTTTTTCTGCACATGGGACAGGGCGACTGCACTGTATTAAGGAGAGGATGACCGGGGCCATGTATTGCGAGATTTTGGGCAACAACCTCCTTCCCTTAGTTAGAGCTTTGAAGATGGGTCGAGGCTGGGTCTTCCAACATGACAATGACCCGAAGCACACAGCCAGGATAACCAAGCAGTGGCTCTGTAAGAAGCATATCAAGGTTCTGGCGTGGCCTAGCCAGTCTCCAGACCTAAACCCAATAGAGAATCTTTGGAGGGAGCTCAAACTCCGTGTTTCTCAGCGACAGCCCAGAAACCTGACTGATCTAGAGAAGATCTGTGTGGAGGAGTGGGCCAAAATCCCTCCTCCAAACAAAGGCTACTGTACCAAATATTAACATTGATTTTCTCAGGTGTTCAAATACTTATTTGCAGCTGTATCATACAAATAAATAGTTAAAAAAATCATACATTGTGATTTCAGGATTTTTTTTTTTTAGATTACGTCTCTCACAGTGGACATGCACCTGCGATGACAATTTCAGACCCCTCCATGATTTCCAAGTGGGAGAACTTGCAAAATAGCAGGGTGTTCAAATACTTATTTTCCGAACTGTAGATAGATAGATAGATAGATAGATAGATAGATAGATAGATAGATAGATAGATAGATAGATAGATAGATAGATAGATAGATAGATAGATAGATTTTATTGGATATAACTTATGGTATAATTTCATATTAGTAGGAAAAAGTATATTTATAGACAACCTGTGCTTTGACCTTCCTTCCCCTGTGGTTTTGAAAGCAGGGGATAATAAGTGTATTAGCAAAGATTCGATACATGGGCTAGTAAAAGAGACCCTGTAGTCAGATCATTTATTTAAATGAAAATCTTTCTATAAGATTACATTTATATTTATTTATAAAGCTGGACATACCTCCCATGAGTAGACATCTAAAAGTTCTGACACTGCTGCAGGGAGCCCCCATCTTTGATGTAATGTCAACAGCCTCAGCAGACTCAGGGCTGTCACTTGAGTGACTCTCAGTCTACAGTATTCTCTTACCACCCCCCCCCCCCCCCCCAGAAGCTACATAAAAGGTTTTGAAGGGGAGGGGAGGGTTGAAGGAGCTGGGTCAGCACTGAGATTGATATAACCCTCTCAGAAGAGGAGAGGGCTGTAACATGGACTCTCCAAGGGAGGGGGCGAGCATGACACTCCACACCAGGAAGAAAGCCTTGCATTACTGTGTGGAGTTACAGGCAGAAGAACAGGAAGTGAGAATTTCTCAGAAGAAATAAGGACATTTAAAAGCAAAATCGAAGAATGAGGTAAGTGAAGGAGGACTGCTACACTAAGGTAAAGGAAGCTATTTAGGAAAAAAAAATGTACCTTTACAACCCCTTTAAGTTCAAAGCATCCTGGAGCTAACATTAAGATTTTTATGTTTGCTTCCATGCAGTACTGTATGTACATGTATTTATATATATATATATAAATGCTGTTCATTGACCTTTTATTATTTATTTAATATTAGCAAGAAAAGCACATAGCAGTATATGACATTGATGCATATGTATTAAGAGTTTACAAATCTATTTGCCAGCCGTTCACCCCATACTTCTGGGGAAATTACAGCCATTGCCAGAAACAGAGGGCACATGCAAATAAGCATTTTAGGCTTAATTTTCTCATGTGCAGTGCAGCCAAAGTATTATAAATATGTGATTAGAAGCACAGAGAAATGAGCAAGCACAGTATGTTCTCCATATAATACAAGGATACAATGGGTGAATCATAAGATACAATTTGCAATTTTTTCATAAGATCAGCTATCTGCCATCATTTGTCAAAATGAGTGACAGACCTACTGTAGAGTGTAACAATTGAAGTATTACACTTATGGCAAATGTTACATAACTTGAGTTTATATTAAAGAGTGGAAAGTCCAGATGTACTGGCAAATGCAGTGAATGCAAAACAACAACCACATATGATGGAAGACATAATGCAATAGGCTTAAAGTATGCAAATATACTAGGAATATTCAATAACAACATAATTTGCTACTGTGTGAACATGCTCTTTAGTTTGAGGTGTGCTGGTAAATAATCACCTTTGTGTTGAGATTTCCTTAGCCTCCACACAAAAGTATTATTGTATTGTGGAAAGTGGCATCAGACAGTGTGAGCAGAACATTGCCACATTATCTACCTAAGACTGTAATCCAATTACCTTTTGTAACGTCTAATTAATCAGCACTTTGTTATGTTGGCACAGAAGAGCTTAAGCCATTGCATTCTTTCATTGCATTGTTGTTGATGACTCCTAAAACTATGTACACAAGTTTCTCAAGACATCTTCATGGCTGGCAGTGGGCTGATTTACAGTATGTTTCTGAGGCCAAATTCCAGACCCCATTAAAGCGGATGGTTCACCCCAAAAAAATATTAAAAGCCAGCAGCAACAAATACTGCAGCTGCTGACTTTTAATATTAGGACACTTACCTGTCCTGGAGTCCAGCGGCGTCCGTAGCAGAGGACGAGCGATCGCTCGTCACCCTGCTGCTCCCCTCTCCATCCACGGTGAGGGAACCAGGAAGTGAAGCGCTGCGGCTTCACTGCCCGGTTCCCTACGGTGCATGCGCGAGTCGCGATGCGCCCGGCGATTGGCTCCCGCTGTGTGCTGGGAGCCGAGAGTTCCCAGCACACAACGGGAAAAGCCCGTCTTTTGCCCGAGACTGCGGGCCGGAAGTGGGTGCAGATACCTGTCTTTAGACAGGTATCTGCACCCCCCTCCCCCCTGAAAGGTGTCAAATGTGACGCCGGAGGGGGGGAGGGTTCCGATCAGCGGATCTTCACTTTAGGGTGGAGATCCGCTTTAAAGCTTTGGGGTATTTTAAGAACTCATTCATTATATTGTTCATTTAATAGGCCCTGACCACGAATTTAGGTTGCACCTTAAGGCCGCGTACACACGATCGGACATGTCTGATGAAACTGGTCTGCAGACCATCAGACATGTTCAGAGTTGTCTGATGAAAATGGTCCGTCGGACAAGTCTCATCAGACATGTCTGATCATGTGTACAGGTCCTTACAGGCTAGTTACAAGTAAAGATGCCTCCTCCTTTTCTTTCCTGATTTTACTCTTTCTGGTTACCAATCGTATCTTAGGTATCAGTTTCTCTGTCACGTGTTTAACCTTAAGTCTGGTACAACCGGGGCAAACACCAGCTTGTCCAACAGTAGTCGGCAATTTGGAAAAAACATCCAATCAGCATCGGATCAGTGCTGGCTGCCAATGGCTGACCCGTGTGTTCTGGCATAGGAACAGTACCCCAGTCAGAACACAATAGCTCAGGGGAGAGATAGCAGTACTAATGTTGGATAGTACAGTGAGCTCCTCAGCTTTTTTTTTCGTTCAGCCCCATTAGGTTGAATGGAAAAATTGATAATGTGTACTAGGCTTCAGTCTCTTTTATTTGGTTGTCTCTCCTTTATGAACCACAAAACTATCATACAGAGGCTATTCACAGAGGGATGAAGGATATCTCACTAGAAGCAACATCTAATTAGCATGTGCCACACTAGCTAAGAGCCGCTTGTTGCATCCATTATGATCCACTCACTAAAGTCAATACTCCTAGTACTCAGAACAATCCCTACAAAATAAGGAATGAATGCAGTCAAGTGATGGGGACAGTTTTGGTCATCTATGCTGTTAGTCAATTCTGTCAGATGTGCGCTGCTTGGGCAGATATTGACACCTATAGCATTTAAAGTGCAACATGAAGCAAACAAACATGCAGAAGCAGTAATTGAGTGAGCGCATTTTCTATCCTACCTGTATTGAAAAACTAATCGGGAGGATAGTCAAGGATCCATTCCCCCTCCACATATTGGCAAATGGAGTTTAAAGCAAGTTGGTACATTTAAGATCTGTCTAGGTCAGTTTGGACAGTAGTAGTAATTATGTGCTATTATTTTCATTACTTCCATATTCTAGAATGTTTTGTTTTGTGTGAAAAACATTTTTGTAATTTTGCATTAGTTCTGGGTGACAAAGAGAATCCACATCTCTTATTTTGCAGGCTGTAGAAGGGAAGTCCATTTGGATCAGTGCTAGCTATCAAAAAGCCCAGCATTCATGAAATGTTTTAATACAACTCATTCCACTCTGATTTGGCAACTATGGTGGTCCTTGAGGGTGTTAAATGCATGTCCAGCTCACCACTTTTTAGATGCCAAAGAATCCCTAATTAGTCATGCTCACTTGTTTTATATGCATAAAAACAACCACACTAATTCCCAAAATCAACAACATGGTTTGAAGTCCACTAACCATAATATCAGTCATTATTTTATACAAATATATTTTACTTATTATATAGTTTGTTGTGCATCTAGTATTTTTATGTGAGGAAAAAACATGTCAAATTTGAACTGGCTTTGAGCAAGTGGTAAATAAGAGCAGATGTATAGGCACTTCTTGGCTATGCGCATTTATCATTCCAAAATAAATGAAATCATAAACACAAACCAATGCACATGCCAGAATTCTTTATGACTTCTCAGTGCATATTTTCCCCATTTTATATGTGTGCAGAAACATTACACTGTAATGCTGGCTATTTCTTTTCTGATCGGTACTATAGGCAGGATATCTACAGTAGTCCAGTAATATATTATTTCCTTATCTATAATGCATAAACGATTTCCTAACAAGGTTATATTATTCATTGTATTACTTGCATAGTGTTTCTATAATGTTTCTATTGTAATGTTTAGGATCACATGCTGCAAACAATTACAATCTCAATGCCTATTTAAAAAAAAGGCCCATACACAGCACTGGATGCACAGTGTTCTAAAAGAAATATATCAGGATAAAAGTTGTAGATTTTTTTTTTTAAATTAAGCTCTTTCCTTTCTTCACTATAGGGGATTATTTACTAAAGTCAAATTGACCGTGCACTTTTGAAAGTGCATGTGCACTCTGCAAGTGTAGTTGCTCCAGAGCTTAGTAAATGAGGAGGAGCTCTGCTGATCTCCATCATCCAATCATGTGCAAGCAAAAATTGCACAACAATGTATTTTCCTTGCATGTAATTGAGTGTTATTTATCTCATTTACTAAGCTCTGGAGCAACTGCACTTGCAGACTGCAAATGTCTATTTTCCTTTAGTAAATCAACCCCAATAAGTCACTGACCAGACACTGGTGTCAGGTTTAGAGACTTAACCTCCCTGGCTGTATCCCCGAGCGTGACTCGGGGTGGGTTTTTTCTGCTAAGAACGGTATCCCCGAGTCACGCTCGGGGTAGCCATGCAGAGCCTACAGCGCGCGCTGGCTTACCTTCTTCCTGGATCCAGCGATGCATCCTTGCTGTGTGAGCCAGCGAGTGCTCACTCGATTCACACAGCGTCCCCGTGTGCCGCCGTTCTCCGTTTCCTGCGACGTTACGACACACGGAAGCGGAGAACGGCGCCAAATTCAAAAATGTAAACAAATACTTTACATACAGTACAATGTAATCTTATAGATTACAGTACTGTATGTAAAAAATACACACCCCCCTTGTCCCTAGTGGTCTGTCCAGTGCCCTACATGTTCTTTTATAAAATAAAAAGTGTTCTTTCTGCCTGGAAACTGTAGATTGCCCATAGCAACCAAAAGTGTCCCTTTATGTCAAAAATGGTTTTAGATCAGCTAGAAAACAGCGATAATAAATTTTAATCACTTGCAGAATTGAGCGATAGCGATTTGTGGGGAAATTCGTCATAAAAAAAAAAAAAAAAGAATGACAGCGACAATTCTGCAACTGAGCAAATTTCAGTGTTTTTGAGTTGATAACATTATTGAATATTTTTTATTATAATTACATTATAATTTGTTATAATTATTTATAGTTTTTTATTATATAAAAAAATATGATTTTGTTTTTCAAACTTTATCATACCCGGGATGTCTTGTTTGGACAGATTTAAGCAAGTTATTCCTAAGAATTGCAGGCCTACAGTATAAAACGCCAAATTTCCATGAAAATAATTGTACCGCTTTTGGTACGTAATTCCAGACAGAATCATACCGCCAGGGAGGTTAAGACCCCTTCCACACTGGGGCGTTTTTCAGGCGCTTTGGCGTTAAAAAAAAGTGCCTGTAAAGCACCTGAAAGAAGCGTCATCTGCAATCCCAATGTGAAAGCCTGAGTGCTTTCAGAGCCCTTTCACACTGCCAGAGCCCGGAAAATGCTGGTAAAGGTCCGCTAAGGGCATTTTTCAGGTGCTTTAGCATTAAAAAAAGCGCCTCAATGGGAAGGGGGCGCTTTAGAAGCGATGTATTCAACGCTCCTAAAGCGATGCAAAGAAGCTGCTTGCAGGGCTTTTTTGACGCCCCCTGCCATGGCAGCGCCTCAGTGTGAAAGCATTGGATAGAAGAAGATCCTGGACTTCAGCACTCCTTAAAACTATGTCTTTATTGTTGTTCACTTCATTTAGACTGCATCGCTTTGGTTGTTTTTTGGATCTCATTTGTACAATAAAGACATTGTTTTAAGGAGGGGGGCAGTCCAGGATCTTCTTCTATCCAATACACCTGTGCATAGCCAGCACCCTTTTGGTTTAGTGGGATGGAAGCAAAGCCAAGGGATCAGCAGTTTTTAGAGCGGTATCATCTCCTGCTTCAGTGTGAAAGCACTCAGGCTTTCACATTGGAATTGCAGATGCAGCTTCTGTCAGGGGCTTTACAGGCGCTTTTTTTTAACGCTAAGACCCGTTTCACACTGGGGCATTTTTCATGTGCTTTAGTGTGAAAGCACTCAGGCTTTCACATTGGAATTGCAGATGCAGCTTCTTTCAGGGGCTTTACAGGTGCTTTTTTTAATGCTAAAAACGCCCCAGTGTGAAAGGGGTCTTAATGCTCCTTTTTGTGATCATCTTCATATCAGACCTATGATTAGTATTGCCTCTTTAATGACTTCTAACATAAGCCCAGGTTTTACAAGTGTGGTTTACTAAGTACGTGTGCAATCCAGTGTCTGAATGTACGTTAGTTAAAATGTGGCATGCTAAAAATATAAAAAGTAATTTTCTTGAATGTTATTGGGTATATCTGACCGCTTTTAGGGATTTTTTATGCATGCCTCATGTAGGAACAAAACCACATAAAATGTGTAATTTGTAAAATACCAGAGAAAAAAGCACAGTATACTTTGTTGGGAGTGTCACATAAGCCTCCTGTGGTCATGGTCAGCATCTGTACATGATTTTAAATGCTGATTCCTTTTAACAGGTTTTCACTTCATAAATACATAAACATATGTTGCCTTGTTTGCTCCTTCAAGGTGGTATATGCATTTTATTGAAATGCCACTTTGCTTGGAACATGTGCATTTAATGTTTAGCAAGCTGGGCACCATTTCCGTCTTCTTTTTTTTCCCTGTCAATTAAATGTTGACAGGTACAAATGTTCCTCTGTTGCACCTTATGACAACTGAAGGCAAACAAGCAGCATTATTTGAATGTCTAACATGCTCCACAAACTAGAATCATACCATACACATTAACCAACTATGTATGATGAGGTACCATACGTACCATAATGTTCTATATGTGTGAATACATCAACATGCTCTCTAAATAGATCCACTGAGTTAGAGGCGCAGTCAAATTCAGAAAACTGTATAATGTACCTTATTTATGCAAATTCTGTATTATTTACACTCTATTGAGCAATAGCATCCACTCCAAGTAACATAAAAAAAAACTCCGTAGCCAAGTTTAATAAATCTTTTAACGCTTTGCGTTCTTAAATCCCTATTATTATCCTACACAATGATACCATGCCATAATAAATACATTTCCTTATGTTTCCTCAAAAGGATCATAATGTGTCATTCACTGGCATGCAAGGGGTTAAAACATCAATCTCCAGCATGCTTTGGGAGAATGGGCAAGCTGTGGTTGCTGCACAACCTGTACTCTGTCAGAGTAATTTAATTATGGGTAGTTAGACTTCTGTGTAATTTGTTAATGGCCATTCCCTGCACAAAGAGCATAATTTTGCCAGGGCACCGGCAATTTGATGCATTTTTCGCAGGGTGCTGTCAAATGAAAGAGGGTTTTCATTGAATTTCATATTGTGCTTTAGCCTGGAGGGAGAATATCAATGAAGCAGTGAGCAGCCCTCGTTTTTTGGACTTATTAGAATGCATGCAAGGGCGAATGGCAAAAATCGTTTTATTTCAGAAAAGTCCCCTATGAAACGGGACATCTGAAATCCCGACATGCAGATTTTTTTTTTTTTTTAATTGCTGATAAAAAATGGTTTGACACTTATTATTACTTTTTGTTTTAGTAAATGTACTTTTTTTTTAAAAAAAATAGGTTCCGTGTATGTTCCTTACATCTTTGCTTTAAAGCTGAACAGTTTCATTGTCGCATTTCTCCACTTCATTAGCTGCTGGCATTTCTGGTCTAAGCTGCTTCTTTAGTTCTACATTATGCCTAACGGGCTTTATGTATTCCAAGCTTAATGAACTGTTGTCTAAGGATTCTGAAGGGAAACATTCCAGGAAGCAAATAAAAAGCACACTCTTTGTAAAATATTGTAGTGTCTTGTATTTTTGCTAATAGTTTCCATTTTGCATTTTATCTTTAGTTTTCAGCTTTTGTAATTATTTGGTCTTTTTTTATGTGTTTTGTTATTGTTTCTTAGAGTTTTTATACAAATCTAGCAGTTACATAGCTAAATGTAACTATGGAAAGAGTAATAAGGTACCATAATATCTTGAGTGGACTTGCTAGCTCTGATAAAATATCCTGGATGAATATGGCAATGGTTTTGCACAATGGAACATGATTTAAAGAGCAAAATTTGGTTTATTAAATGGGGCAGATCCTGGTCTGAATTATAATTGTGGAGAGTGTTCTATAAAGTATGAATTGGTTTTAGATTGCCAGTTCTATTATACACCTAACAGGTAACTAGTACATATTTACATAATTAGGTTAACAAAAACACATGTCCATAACATTACAGCAAGTGAATACTCATCTCAAATCCTCCCCAACTGTACTAGTAAATGATCATTCTTGGTAGAACACCAGCCAAAGCCTTCCCTTAATAGAGAGGGGAATGACTAGCACGTCCATGTCATTATTTTGTTGTTATTGTTGCTTCTGTTCAGAAGATTTAATCTAGATTCTTGTGCTGGAGACATGACAGGAATGGTAAACATATTTCTCCTAAATGAAGATAACTTTTACCTTTCAGAACACAATGCTGTTGATTTATCAAAAGTATTACTAAAATTGGAGAGTGCAAAATCTGGTGCAGCTCTGAATAGAAACCAATCATCTTCCATGTTTTATTTTCTTAAAGCTTAACCTCCCTGGCGGCATTCCCGAGTCTGACTTGGGGTTATATTTTTATGCTGCGATCTATAACCCCGAATCAGACTCGGGCTCGCCTCGCAGCTTTCACAGGCAGGGTTTACTTACCTTGTCCGTGAATCCAGCGATGCATCCGCGTTGTGTGATCGAGCGGGTGCTCGAACAAACACATTACATACAGTACACTGTAATCTGATAGATTACAGTACTGTATGTAAAAAATGCACACCCCCTTTGTCCCTAGTGGTCTGTCCAGTGTCCTACATGTACTTTTGTAAAAGAAAAACTGTTCTTTCGGCCTGCAAACTGTAGATTTTCCATTGCAACCAAAAGTGTCCCTTTATTTCAAAAATGGGTTTAGAGCAGCTAGAAAACAGCGATAATAAATCACTTGCAGAATTGAGCGATAGCGATTTGTGGGGGAATTTGTCCTAAAAAAAATAATAATAATGACAGCGACAATTCTGCAACTGAGCAAATTTCAGTGATTTTGAGTTGATTACATTATTGAATAATTTTCATTATAATTATATTATTATTTGTTATAATTATTTATAATTATTTATTATATTATAATTTATCATTTTGTTTTAAAAAAAATGTCATACCCGGGATGCCTATTAGACTCTTGTTTGGTCAGATTTAAGTAAGTTAATACAGTGTATAAATATATATATATATATATATATACAACACGTGGGATGCATACCGTATATACATCCTCTACACACTGTAACTCTAACTGACTAGCCTGCCTGCCTGCTCTATCTAACTCCAAAAAAATACACTCTCTCTCTCTCTGTCTCTCTCTGTAAACCACTGCAACACACATTAGATTACAGAGGGAAAAAAAAGAAAAGCAGGCTGATGGAATAGCCCTAAAAAAGTATTTTTGGGGTGCTGTCAGGACGCTGTCCTTACAGTAGAGATCAGATGAGTTTTTCAGGACTGGCGTGGACACTGAATACACTGGCCTAGCAATCAATTTCCCTATTAAATCAGCAGCAGCAATACTGTCTCCCTCCTCTCACTAAGACTGCAGGTTCAGAATGAATCTAAAATGGATGCTGTCCAGGAGGTGGGAGGGTCAGGGAGGGAGGGTATGCTGCTGATTGGCTGGAATGTGTCTGCTGACTGTGAGGTACAGGGTCAAAGTTTGCTCAATGATGATGAATAGGGAGCAGATCGAACATCGCATATGTTCGCCCGCGGCGGCGAACGCGAACAAGCGATGTTCGCCAGGAACTGTTCGCCGGCGAACCGTTCTGTACATCTCTAGCTGTCAACAGTGGGAATTTCCCCCACTTAATTTTCTGGTGTAAATCAGGGCAACACAGTGAGGGTAAAGCCTGGTACGCCCTATGATATTATCAAGATAAAAAAGGGCATCCCTACAGGGTGATACTGTGGATTCAAGTACAATAAGAGGGTGCCACATCCTCAATTGCAAATGAATAGGACTTTCTAGATGGACTTTTTAGGCACCACAACACACGTAATCATCTAAAAATAAGTAGTTTATTGTTAAAAAAAGCTTAAAAATGATAAACACAGTGAGGTTAAAATTCCTAGCACCATACAGTAGGCTATGCTGCCTGGGTGAACGATGGCGAGTCTGCTGTATATGGTGTAAAACATTTTTTTACATTGCTTTCTGCTTGTGCAGCAGTTTTACTGTGGCGCAGAACAGAGGAGGTTATCTTACTACAATATCAGAATAACCTATGGCATATGTATATTATTGTACTACTACAATTCTTACCTCAAGCTTCTGAAGAACAGCTTCATTGTGAAACAAGTAGAGCTCTGAGCTTTCTACCCCTTACATCAACTTACACCAGGCCTAAATAGATATTGCTGTTTTCATTTGTACAAGTTCCATGCAAAAGTTACAGTTTGGCCTATGAGTGGTTATAGTGATGTGGTAGTTTCACTAGCCTATGGTGCTAGGAATTTTAACCCCACTTTGCTTGTAATTTTTAAGCTTTTTGTAACAATAAACAACTTATTTTTAAATGATTATGTGTGTGGTGGTGCCTAAAAAGTCCATCTAGGGTCCATTCTGCCTATAAGATTATCAGACGAATGATCGTCCATCTTTGTTTTTTTTACATGCTAGTCTCCATATTGAAAATGGAGAGGTTACTGAAGTTACAAACATTCTCATACAACAGTAGAAAAGTTTGGAAGTGATGTAATGTATTGAATTGTATTTGTATTGTATTTTCGAAAACAGTTTTTTTTTTTAAACTGTACTGATTAACTGCTTGCCGACCAGCCGCCGTCATTTTACTGGGGCAGGTCGGCTCTCCTGGGCGAGAGCCCGTAGCTCTACGTTGGCCATTTTTGCGGCCCCCGAGTCCCACGCGCATGCCCGGCAGGTACGATCGCCCCTGGGCACACACGATCGCTCGGTACAGAGCGAGGACCGGGACCTATGTGTGTAAACACACAGCTCACGGTCCTGTCAGCGGGGGAAATGCTGATCTTTTGTTCATACAATGTATGAACAGAAGATCAGTGATTTCCCCTAGTGAGGCCACCCCCATACAGTTAGAACACACCCAGGAACATACTTAACCCCTCCCCTGCCCCCTAGTGGTAACCCCTTCACTGCCAATTGCATTTTTATAGTAATCCAATGCATTTTTATAGCACTGTTCACAATAAAAATGCCAATGGTCCCAAAAATGTGTCAGAAGTGTCCGCCATAATGTCGCAGTACTGAAAAAAAACGCTGATCGCCGTCATTACCAGTAAAAAAAAAATATTAATAAAAATGCCATAAAACTACCCCCTATTTTGTAAACGCTATAACTTTTGCGCAAACCAATCAATAAACGCTAATTGCGATTTTTTTTTTACGAAGAATGTGTAGAAGAATATGTATCAGCCTAAACGGAGGAAAAAAATGTTTTTATATATTTTTGGGGGATATTTATTATAGCAAAATGTAAAAAATATTGCATTTTTTTAAAAACTGTCGCTCTATTTTTGTTTATAGCGCAAAAAATAAAAACCACAGAGATGATCAAATACCACCAAAAGAAAGCTCTATTTGTGGGAAAAAAAGGACGCCGATTTTGTTTGGGAGCCACGTCGCACGACCGCGCAATTGTCAGTTAAATCGACGCAGTGCCAAATCACAAAAAATGCTCTGGTCTTTGGACAGCAATATGGTCCGGGGGTTAAGTGGTTAAAGGAAAATCGCAAGATCTGTTATCACACAAGAAATCTTTTTGTGCTTGTGCCATCAGTTCATAATTTTGCATGACCTGTCTTGCTCGGCTCTCAAAAGCTGTGTGCTAACGATCAGTTTATCATACCAACGTATTTTTCGCACAATTTTCTGAATGTGTGTACGGGCCTTAAGTCTCCCCAACAGATAGATAGGCAGCAACAAAAACTCTTATAACCATTATTCGCTCTATCCAGATGTAATAAACTTTTTGTTCCCATGTATTTTTTTTTGGAGGAAGATGTCCCTGTGACCGCACATCCATAGCATCCCAAGGTAATAAGTGGCAAGCTCAGCCTGGACTCCGGCCAGGCCATGCCCCCAATAAGTTGTGCTTGGACCCTCGGAGCTCAGTCATGGGCAGAGCTTAGTCATACCTTGGGATGATATGGATGTGCGGTCACAGGGACATCTTCCTTCATACTGAGCTATCTTAGGAGCTGGGATGGACTCTCTTCCGACCAGCACTCCCATCGGTGGATGATTGCAGCACACCATAAAGGTCTCTTGGGTCACAATGTATTTTTTTATTTATGGAACTTTTTAAAAAGTTTAGAAAATGTATAAATGTTACTTGCTTAACCACTTAACGACTGCCACATGTAAATATACATCCACAGAATGGGATGTACAGGCAGATGGACGATTGGGACCCCCCCCCGCTACATGCGGCGGTCGGTAAGCCTCTGGGAGCGATCCAGGATGAGGGGGCGGCTGTTCGTTTCTGTCCGCCCCCTCGCAATCGCTCCCATTTTTTTTTAAATTGCGATTTTTTTTTTTCAAAAGACATGTGGCGGAATACGTTTTGGCCTAAATGTTTGACTAAAATTTAGTTTATTCGATTTTTCTTATAACAAAAAGTAGAAAATATAATTAAAAAAAAAAAAAAAATTCAGTCTTTTTCCATTTATATCGAAAAAAATAAAAATCGCAGAGGCAATCAAATACCATCAAAAGAAAGCTCTATTTGTGGAAAGAAAAGGACGCAAATTTTGTTTCGGTACAGCATTGCATGACCGCGCAATTACTAGTTAAAACAGCGCAGTGCCAAATTGTAAAAACACCTTTGGGCATTTAGCAGCATATTGGTCCGGGGCTTAAGTGGTTAACCACTTTCTCTGCTGGAACTCTTTTACAATTCTGTATAAGAAAGTGACATGATAGACAGCAAAGCTAATGACATCAGTTCACTATTCTTAAGACCCGGACCATTATGCAGGTTAAGGACCCTGCCCCTTTTTGCGATTCGGCACTGATTCGCTTTAACTGACATTTGCAACGTGGCTCCCAAACAAAATTTGCGTCCTTTTTTTCCCACAAATAGAGCTTTCTTTTGGTGGTATTTGATCACCTGCGTTTTTATTTTTTTTCGCTTTAAACAAAAATAGAGTGACAATTTTGAAAAAATTCAATATTTTTTACTTTGGACCACTGAGCAACAGACCAGGTCTATTTTTCTTTAGCCTAGGTGACGTTGGCTTCTGACGTTGATTGGTGTTAAGGAGTGGCTTGACAAGAGGAATACGACATTTGAAAACCATGTCCAGGATCCGTCTGTGGTTGGGGGTGGCTCTTGATGCAGCCTCAGTCCACTCCTTGTGAAAATCCCCAACACTTTTGAATGGCCTTTTCCTGACAATCCTCTCCAGACTGCGGTCACCCCTGCTGCTTGTGCACCTTTTTCTTCCACACTTTTCCCTTCCACATAACTTTCTATTAATGTGCTTTGATACAGCACTTCGGGAACATCCAACTTCTTTTGCAATTACCTTTTGAGGCTTTCCCTCCTTATGGAGGGTGTCAATGATGGTTTTCTGCACAACTGTCAGGTCAGCAGTCTTTCCTATGATTGTGATTCCTACTGAACCTGAATGGGAGACCATTAAGGCCGCGTACACACGACCAAATAAATCAGATCAAATCGGTCGGACAGACCGATTTTGATCGGATTTGTCTGCTGGGCTATTTTGGTTTGATCGCTGTACACACGATCAAACCAAAATCCCCGCCGGCAGACAGCGCGGCGACGTGGCGATGACGTTGATGCCGCCACATCACCGCACCAGGAATTAAAACACTTCCGCGCATGTGTCGAATCCATTCGACGCATGTGCGGGCAGATATGTCTGCTGGATAGCGTACTAACCAGCAGACATGTCGGACGGACGGGTTCCCAAAAGACAGATTTTAAAGCATGCTTTAAAATCTGTCTGCTGAAAAAATCTGTCTGTCCGCCCGTACACACGATCGAATTTGTCTGCTGAAACGGTGTGTCAGACCATTTTCAGCAGATAAATTTGATCGTGTGAACGCGGCCTTAAAGGCTCAGGAACCCTTTGCAGGTGTTATGGCTTAATTAGCTGATTAGAGCGGGGGACTTTGAGTCTAGAATATTACACCTTTTCACAATATTAAAATGTTCTTAGATTGTGGATTTGGGGTTTTCATGAGCTGTAAGCCATCATCATCACAATTATGACAAATCATGGCATGAACTTTGCATGTAATGAGTCTATCTCATATAATAGTTTTGCCTTTTAAGTTGCATTAGTGAAATAAATTTACTTTTGCATGATATTCCCATTTTTTGAGTTTTACTGTACAGGTGTGAACTAGGACCATTGGAATTAATTGAAAACACTGTGCATGTGTTTTTGATGCAGATTAAAATTGCATTGGACTGCATCTGTTGTGAGCCAGTCCTGATGAAATGCAGACACAAGCATGGCAAGCATTTTATTTATATTCACACCGGTGAGATTTCACCTATGTACTTATCAGTAGCATATTGATTTTTGGTTTTCAACTCTAGTATAGGATAACTCTTATGGTTAGCACTGAATCCGATTGGTCAGTCCAAATAACTGCTTATTCAACTTTGTGGAATTCACTAAGATAATTTGTGCTTTTTCCATGTATGTTTTGTGTTACATATTCTGAATTGTTTCTCGATATCTTATCACTGTTACTTGAAGCTAAATTTCAACCTAGTTGTGAAATTAACTATTTTAGGCCAGTAACAAAACCTCACACAGCACTTTGCCACCTGCCTTTAACTTTGGACAATGGACTTTTTGTTAGCCCTTTCTTAGCATTCTGCACTTTGGCATATATTCTATAGCCACGTACACACGGCAGAGAACCTCGACGGGCAGAACACATCATTCCGCCCATCGAGGTTCTCTGCCGGCCGTCAGATTTGGCGACCCGCCCGTCGGGAATGGCAACCAGCCATTCATCCAGGCGGGCCGTCGAGCAAATAGAGAACATGCTCTCTATTTCTGCTCGACGGCATTCCCGACGGGATGCTCGCCGAGAGCGTACACACGGCCGAGGTTCTCGCTGGAATGCAGCTTCCAGCGAGGTTCTCGCTGGTTTCTAGCGAGAACCTCGGTCGTGTGTACGCCGCCTTACACTATATTCCCTTTGTTCTGACAGCAATCTTCAGATAAATGCAGCCCAAACTAAGTGAGCAGTTTTTCATTATCCATTTCTATTTCTATTATTTTAATCTATAATGTTGAACTTTTTCTTTAGTTGGCAAGAGGACAAATAGAACATTTAATAATGGTAGACAATGCAGGCAGTAAATTAGCTAGTATGGCTGTAAAATATGTAAGGCCATCAAACTTCTCTATATGAGGGTTGTTGGATGAAGGAAAATATTACATTGATCGAAGAAGTGGCACTATGTCATAATAGTCTTTATTGTTAAAAACTATTCTGTTTTGCTGTTGCACTTTTAATTATTATTATTCACAGAACAAGGAATAATTGTATGTGCTTCAAGCATGGGGTTTGTGAATTTGAAATATACTTTCCAATGGAGTTTATACAGATTTATTTATTTATAGCTACTGCCTAATCACTTGCCCCTTGTTTACCAAAATTACGTTTTCAGAGTTCATAACTGCTATTCTGTAATAATTAGCGCTTGCATGTGTATTGGAGATATTGTAGAGCAGTGTTTGCTTAGTGTGGGCACCTGTGCCACTGGTGATACCCATTTGCAGTTTGAGTAGTGCTGGGAACAAGGAAATAAAAAATTGTGTTAGCTCTGAGTTACTCTAAGTAACCTCCCTGGCGGTATGATTCTTTCAGATTTTAGGTGCTGAAAGCGGTACCATTATTTGCAAGGGAATTTGGCGTGTTATACTGTAGGCTTGTAATTCTTAGGAATAACTCACTTAAATCTATCCAAACAAGAGTCTAAGGCCTCGTACACACCATCGGACTTATCCGATGAAAACGGTCCGCGGACCATTTCCATCGGATATGTCCAATCGGGAGTTTGATCCGATGGCGTGTACACACCATCGGATCAAATTCCCCGCCGCCGGACGGCGCGGTGACGCGGCGGTGACGTTGACGCCTCCACGTCACCACCACGTCACCGCACCAGGAAGTTAAACACTTCCGCGCATGCGCCGAATCCATTCGGCCGCGGCGGCGGTGGGGGACGACATGTCTGCTGGTAAGTGTACTAACCAGCAGACATGTCGGGCGGACAGATTCCCACCGGATAGATTTCAAAGCATGCTTTGAAATCTGTCGGGTGGAGAAATCTGTCCGCTAGCCCATACACACGAGCGGAGATGTCTGCTGAAACGGTCCATCGGACCGTTTTCAGCGGACATATCCCCTCGTGTGTACGAGGCCTAATAGGCATCCCGGGTATGATTTTTTTTTTTTTAATTATAACAAATAATAATATAATTATAGTAAAAAATATTCAATAGTGTAATCAAATCAAAATCACTGAAATTATCTCAGTTGCTGAATTTTTGCTGTCATTATTTTTTTTAACAGAAAAAGATGCTGTCATTATTTTTTTTATTTTTTTTTATGACGTATTTCCCTACAAATCGCTATTGCTAAATTCTGCAAGTGATTCTGATTTATTATCGCTGTTTTTTAGCTGCTCTAAAACAATTTTTGCCATAAAGGGACACTTTTGGTTGCTATGGGCAATCTACAGTTTGCAGGGAGAAAGAACAGTTTTTATTATATAAAAGGACATGTAGTGTACAGGGCAGACCACTAGGGACATGGGGGGTGTGTATTTTTTACATACAGTACTGTAATCTATAAGATTACATTGTACTGTATGTAATGTGTTTGTTTACATTTTTGAATTTGGCGCCGTTCTCCATCCCCGTGCGTCGTAACGTCGCAGGGAACGGAGCTCGGCGCCACACGGGGACGCTGTGTGAATCGAGCGAGCATCCGCTCGCTCACACAGCGCGGATGCATCGCTGGATCCACGGAGAAGGTAAGTAAACAGTCTCTGTGGATGCTGCGAGGCGAGCCCGAGTCTGACTCGGGGTTACCGATCGTAGCACAGAAATCTTACCCCGAGTCAGACTTGGGAACACCGCCAGGGAGGTTAATCTGGCATCTATAGACCTCTAAGTGGTCCATGGATGAATTTCAGGGGGTCTGTGGGGGTCAGATAAAAAAATAACATTTTCATTCATTATTCTGTACAGGTCTCCTCATTGCCCCAATCAATGATGTCCCATTAAAAGAAATGAAAGAATATGAAGAATACCCTGTCACTGCTTGTAGTGCCAACTGCTAAGCATCTTCTGACTCGTTGTTGGCCGTTTTTTACTGTTTAACCACTTAAGGACCGCCTACTGCACATATACGTCGGCAGAATGGCGCGGCTGGGCACATTAACGTATATATACGTTGGTTTTAGTACCCAGCCGTGGGTCACAGGAGCGTGCCCGCGGCACGCTCCCGTGACCCGGTCCGAAGCTCCAGGACCGGGACTCGCGGATCCGATCGCCGCTGCAGTGCGGCGATCCGTCCCTGGAGCTGAAGAACGGGGAGAGCCGTGTGTAAACACGGCTTCCCCGTGCTTCACCGTGGCCGCAGCATCGATAGCGTCATCCCTGTTATAGGTGGACACGATCGATGACGTCACACCTACAGCCACACCCCCCTACAGTTGTAAACACACACACAGGGAACACTCAAAGTCACAGCGCCCCCTGTGGTTAACTCCCAAACTGCAACTGTCATTTCCACAGTAAACAATGCAATTTAAATGCATTTTTTGCTGTGAAAATGACAATTGTCCCAAAAATGTGTCAAAATTGTCCGAAGTGTTCGCCATAATGTCGCAGTCACGAAAAAAATCGCTGATCACCGCTATTAGTAGTAAAAAAATAATAATTAATAAACATGCAATAAAACTATCCCTTATTTTGTAAACGCTATAAATTTTGCGAAAACCAACCGATAAATTTACCAAAAATAGGTAGAAGAATACGTATCGGCCTAAACTGAGGAAAAATTTTTTTTTTTTATATATTTTTGGGGGATATTTATTATAGCAAAAAGTAAAAAATATTGCATTTTTTTTAAATTGTCGCTCTATTTTTGTTTATAGCGCAAAAAATAAAAACCGCAGAGGTTAAACTTGTACCATTGTTCTCTGCACAACTGCCATCTTGTGCCACTCCATATTAGCAAGTGCTAGTTCTTATTTTATAGAAGTAGTACTATTGAACAGGATTAAAATTGGTTTATTTCACTTGCACAAGATAATTGTATTTCATATTTGTAATGATTGGCCATTACTTTTTGCACAAAAAGGAGTGAATTCTTTGTTAAGGTTGTACACTTTATCCACTTGCGGACCGCCCACCGTACTGCACCAGGGCGGCCACTCTGCACCAGATCACATACCTATTACGTGATCTGACACTTCCGGGTCTGGGGCACATGCCGCCCACTGATCTCACACACAGTGAGAGTCCAGCGCCGGGTACCAAGGACTCGATGTCTGCCAGCACCCGCCAATTACACAGGCAAAACAGCAATTTGCCTATGTAAGCAAAACAGTTTACCGATATGTCAGAAGGGAAGGTATTGATTCTGTGTTTCTGCAAAGCCGGAACATGAATCTTTGCCTTCCCCTAAAAGCAGCTCTCCCACAGTGAGTAAGCACAGGCTAGGCACACAGTTAACCCTTTGTTCATGCCTGATGTTAACTCCTTCCCAAACAGTCTCATTAATACAGTGACAATGCATCTTTTTTTAGCACTCATGACTGTATTAGTGTCCCTGGTCCCCAAAAAAATTCAAAAGTGTCAGTTAGTCGTCCGATTTGTGAACCACCATTACTAGTAAAAAAAAAAAAAAATACCCCATAGTTTGTAGGTGCTAACCAAGCAACATACACTTATTGGGATAAATATAAATATATACCTTTTTTGAATCCGGTCCGGTCTCTAGTGGCGGAACCTCTGCAGAGGAGACAGCCGCCAACGGATGGGAAATGAATAGGAAGTGATGTCACCCATAGAGTTACTATGGGGCTTCCGTTGTCAGCTGCCTCCTTTGCACATGCCTCCATAGAGAAGCCGTCGCTGACAGCTCAGCATGGGACCGGACCGGATTCAAAAAATGTATGTATAGCAATTTCTTCTTTACGTGGCTAGATAGGTTAGTCTTAGATCATGAATGACTGTAGATTTACAGATTTGACATATGAAAATGCCAGGCCATCTTATCCTAATGTGCTTAGACAGTAATAAAAGAACATTCAGTATGCACAGCTGCAGCCTTTGAAATAGGTTCCATTTACAAATTTGACTTTCCCAATTTCCAGTATCAGCTGTATCGTAATATATTACATTAAATAGTCACTGTATAAAAAATCATTTGTATTACGTATTGTACTTTTTTGTGCCGCAAGCTGCTCAATTCTGGCCTGAAACTCGGCTTCTCTGACAACCATTAAAAAAAAGACGATTGTTTCAGTATTTTACTAATGCTTAAACTAGTGGGTTTTTACTGGTAAAGATGCATGACCAGGAATCATAATAGTCAGCAAACACTTATAAAATATTTTGAAATATTTCCCTTGCAGCAAGGGATTTCAGGATCTGTTTTTAATGACTATGGGCCGGGAAGTTTATCTGTTTCAGTATTTCATCTTGTGCAGCATGTAACATTTGGAAGAGACTTGCATATCCCTTCTGGCTTTAGGCATTAAAGGTTAATTCATGGTATTCCATATGTTTCCTTACCCAGCTGCTGAATTTCAAAACATGCCCTTGACAAATGGGGTCATCATGTAAGGTCACATTGTTAATGGAATGGAAGTCACTAACTGTGGTGTGACACTTTAAACTGTCTCTTCTATTTTAATGTTTCCTTATGAGGATGTATCGTACATTGTACTGGATACAGATCTTTTTTTTTTCTCTGCCGCATAAAATAAAGACAGTCACTAAGACTCCATGTATGAGTGGAACTCTTGTTTCTCTGAAATGGCTCTTTTCTCAATTATTCTCTGCAAGGGATTGCCTGAAATACACAATAGCTTGTGCGTTATATACTAAATGATAAGTAGTGGTAATATTTTGAAGGAGGCCATTCGGGTAAGTGTCCCTTTGGTCATAAACAAGCCAGAGTTGTTTATATTGAAGTCATTTTGTGTGTTGATAATACTTTTGCTCTCTCCTCAACTGTTCCTAATTCCATTAAAATGTCTATTTCCTATGAGAGATCAGCTGAAATTCTTTAATACTGCAAACTTCAGCATTTCTAAAGGACACATTTATATATTAAAGTTTTAGAATCTCTTAAATGCTCATCAGAGTGTATTTTACCTTCCAGGGAATGATATATTTGAGTCAACAATTGGAAAACGTTTTGAATATTTTATAGGGAACAGTTTAGGTTAAATAAATTTTCAGTATGTGCACAGACAACTAATAACAACATTGTGCATTGCAATAGCTTCATGTACCTTTCTCACGTAGCTACGGTTATTTCCAAAGCAATCTTTGCATGTATGGCAAATCATTAGGAGCAACCTAAAGTGATGGCCAAGTGCTAGAAATGACCAAGCTACTCTGCTCAAAGCAAGGCTAGATCTTTGCATGACCGTCCATGGCACGCTGACATGTCATATCCCATAAAACAAATATCGGGGTTCAACACAGAAATCCATTTTACTTGAATAATGTCAAAAGAATGAGTTGTAATCTGATACACAAAAGTGGCGTGCCTCCATCCCTAATCCACTCAACACAGTTAATTTTGGAACTTTATATAAGCCACATTGCAGGTCTAAACAAGACAGTTTAAGCCGTATATCAATGTAAACTATTCCAGATATGTAAAAATAATAACTGTTTATTGTACATCATTTTAAAATCCTTAAAATTATTTTTTTGACAAAGTACGGTAATTGCACCAGGGTACTGGGTGGTGGAAAGGCTTCCCCTTTGCCTACTATTATTAGTATACATTTAAGCCTAGTACACACTGCTAGTTTGTTTTTATTCAACCCAGAGTGCTGACCGGGATTCGGTCAGCAGACCTTTTTTGGTCATACACCTTCTGAAGTACACATGGGCCTGATGTCTGCCGGTTTCTATTAAACCGGCCAATGCCATCAAACATTCAGCCCTTGTGTTAGGGGCTTTATTTACAGTCCAAAATGGTATATCATAGCATGGGGGGGGGGGGGGGGTTTAAAATGCTGTACAATAAATAGATTATATTTAAGTACCTGGAATAGTTTATATTGATATACGACTATACTCTCTTGTTTAGACCTGTTCCTTTAGTGATGTGCCTTATATAAAGTCTCACAGGCAAAATTAATTGTGTTATGTACTTTAATAATGTCCTCTGAGAAGAATATTACCGAAAGAGATGCATGAGGTAGTCTAGTGCCAAAGATGGCAACCATATTTACAGACTATGGGGCCCTTAGCAACATTTTGATGGAGCCCCCTTATGATTTCTGTGGCACATAGCAGTGTGTTTCAGTAGAACCAATAGTGGAAAAGAGCTGTAGTGACAACAATAATAACCTATATAATATTTTATATTTATTATATAGATGTCAGTGCTCCTGTAAACAACTACTCTATCAGCTTAATACAAACTGATTTAAGTGTGCCCACTAAGGCCGGCCATACACGGTTTGATCACCTTGGGTACAACCAGGCTGCCGGATTCACTCGCCATTATCCTACATGGCTACTATAGCCGCTAGTGATAATCACTGTCTTCTACCTGTGGGGATAGCCTCCCTCACATGCCCCCACCAGGAGAAGACAATTGTTTAGCAGGAGGGATGTATAATATGTCTTAACAATTTCCGCCCCATAGCAGCCTTGTGAGTAGGTTTGGTTATAGTTATGTCTCTGGTCAGAATCTCATTGTGGTTTGATCTGAGTTCAGTTTTGTGGGAGGCCAATTAGGGTTGCCACCAATGTCTCCTTTACCCCTAGACTCCCACTCAAGATATCCATTGTTCAGGTGAATAGAACAGATCAGATTCTGAACTTTTCCATTGTTTTCTTTTAATAATAAAGCTATATATTCTATATATATATATATATATATATAGATATATAGATAGATAGATAGATAGATAGATATATCTATAGATATAGGTTTATCTATATATATATATATATATATATATATATATATATCCTGCAGAACATTATTGATATATTTGTACAGTGTCCACGGGACATGATGGCATTATTCAGATTACTAAGATAAATAGTATATAAATGCTGTGTGGCAGCCAGTTAATGTAAATGTTTTGTGTTGTTACATTTGCCTGTGAAGATACCTTTAGTGTTAATTGTCAATTCCAGAATAACTATATGGTTATCTCTCACTGCCTGTGGTATGCATTTAAATACAATTGATGATACATTTTATTTTTAAATAATGGCAGGCTGCTTAGCACGGGGATGTGCGAGTGCCACACGGCCCCCAATATACAATGGTTTACACAATCTTTAAATTAGGGTTGTCCAGATACCGATACTAGTATCGGTATCGGGACCGATACCGAGTATTTGCAGGAGTACTTGTACTCGCGCAAATGCTCCCGATACCTAAATAGAATACTTTTTTTTGTATTTATCAACATGTTCTGTGAAAATTCTTTGAGTTTTTTACTACTGCGTGAGAAGAAAATAAAACATTTTTATTCATTTTTACAAATTTTTATTCTTTTATATGTCTTGAGTTAGAGTTCTTCATAATTCTAAAGAAAATATCCTTAGTCTGTATTGTGGTTTGAAAACTGTCACATGACATTTAAAAAAACTATCGGTATTCGCTATCGGCGAGTACATGAAAAAAAGTATCGGTACTTGTACTCGGTCCTAAAAAAGTGGTATCGGGACAACCCTACTTTAAATCTACTTGTTCTAAATGTATTTTCCAAGGCAATGATTCTTTTGACAAACATGTCATCTTTAGCCATTATTATTTCTGTTTGCTTTTCTGTGTGCAGATTGTACCTTCTATATTTCAGTATTTTGCCTTTGCTCCACCATTGATTAGGTGATAGTGTTTCTAGTTTCTGTAAGTGCCTTCAGTGCTGACTTTTTTTTCTTGTTCTTTCTTTCTCCAGTGAGATTTACAGACTGCGGTGAACAAAGACAGATACATTATGAGACCAGTAACCCTACAGATTTTCGGATCGATGACGACGGGGTAATATTTGCTGCAAGAACTTTTGACATTTCACCAGATCAGAGGGAGTTCATAGTTTATGGCCATGACGAGGAAACCAGACAGTTTTGGCACGCTGCTGTGAATATCACCCTGAGACCTCAACATGCACAAGACCAGGTAGGCTACAGTATGGCATCTACTTTTTACACGGGCATCCATGTAGTAAATATTATAAACACAAAATGATGTGGTTGATTTACTAAAGGGGTGGAAAACATTTACGGTTAATTAAGTGAAGGATCTGGTCGACTTCTTACAAATAAAAAAAAGTGATAGATGGATTGAAATGTGGCGGGTCACTGCTGAACATGGCAAATTTCAGTCCATCTATGGCCAGAGTTACTGATGAGTAGTTAATCACATAGGGGGTTATTTACAAAAGGAAAAACTACAAGTGTTCTTGGAAGGGCAGTCGCTGTAGATCTGAGGGGAAGCTCTGCTAATTTTATCATCCAATCATGTGCAAGCTAAAATGCTGTTTTTCTATTTTCCTTGCATTTCCCCCCTCAGATCTACAGCGAATGTGCTTCCAAAGTGGATTTGCCTTTTGTAAATAAACCCCATAGTATTTTATTGAACTGTATATTTTCTATGGAGCTGCTTGTTAATGTAATACATTAGTTAAATTAGCTAGATAATGTTAGAGCATTGTTGTTTATAACACAATTTTATCTCATCAAAGTAGATCCTTTTTATGATCGTGAATACAGTATAAATCTTCATTTACAAACATATTTGTCTTTTTTCTCTCTTGAAAATAAATTATTAATGTAGATATGTAGAATGTGGTAAATGCTAATTTTAAATCTAAATTGCATTTGTCTGTTAATCAATACAGAAGCTGTTTATTGATTCTATTTTAAGCAGCCCCACAATTTAGGTTCTGAGAGTATGAGAAGTTAAAAATGAATTGATTGTATTTTAATTGGATAAAAACTGAATGTCTCTGATGACTATCATTTTTTAGTTTAAAGTAAGCTTAAAGTGGTTGTAAAGGCAGAATTTTTTTTTTTTTTTTTTTAAATCCTAATGCATTCTTTGCATTAGGATAAAAAGCCTTCTGTGTGCAGCAGCCCCCCTCACCCCCCCCCCCTAATACTTACCTGAGCTCCATCTCTGTCCAACAACGTCCACAAATGTCTCAACTGTCTGAGATTCTCCCTCCTGATTTGCTGAGACACAGCAGCGGTGCCATTGGCAGAAGTGCCTTTGGCTGCCGCCAATCAAAGTCTGTTAGTGAATCAGGGGAGAAAGGGGTGGGACAGGGGCAGGGTTGGAGCTCCCTGTCTGAATGGACACAGGGAGCTGTGACTCTGGTCAGTTGCTCCCATAGCAAGCTGCTTGCTGTGTGGGCACTTAAAGGAGGTATAACATGTTTGTAAAGTCTTGTTTTTGTTCCTATAAAAATAACAATCACTTTAAAGCTGAACTCTTGGAGAAAACAAAATTTGCACTATTGCTATGTAAAAATGAATTACCACTAATGATGTGTGTCCCATTTCTGGATGTGTCTCCATTAAAGGGGTTGTACCCTTCTATAGTGTGTATTTGTCTCAAACCAGAGCACTAAGTCTCATTTCTATCTGCTGCATCATTCTTCTGCTATCAGCATGAATTGCTTCTGACAAGATTTCCTGACACCAAGAGAAAAATGGTGACAGGGGAGGGCACAGCCTATGATTGACAGCCTTAGCTCTGTTCCTGTGTGCTGTGTGAAGGGCATATGTTCCTTCCCTCTAATCAACTCTCAGGCCTCGTACACACGATCAAATCTGTCCTCTGGAAACGGTCTGCTGGACCGTTTCAGCAGACAGATTCGATCGTGTGTACGGCCGAGCTGACGGATTTGGCCACCCGACAGATTTCAAAGCATGCTTTGAAATCTATCGGGTGGGAATCCGTCCGCCCGACATGTCTGCTGGTTAGTACACTTACCAGCAGACATGTCGTCCCACACCGCCGCCGAATGGATTCGCGGAAGTGTTTTACTTCCTGGTGCGGTGACGTGGCGGCGTCAACGTCACCGCCACGTCACCGACACGTCAGCGCGCCGTCTGCTGGCGGGGATTTTGGTTTGCTCGTGTGTACACGCAAACAAACCAAAATCCCAGCAGACAGATTTGTTCAAATCTGTCGGACAGACAGATTTGAACAAATCTGTCTGCTCGTGTGTACGAGGCCTTAGGCCTCGTACACACGAGGGGATATGTCCGCTGAAAACGGTCCGATGGACCGTTTCAGCAGACATCTCCGCTCGTGTGTATGGGCTAGCGGACAGATTTGTCCACCCGACAGATTTCAAAGCAAGCTTTGAAATCTATCCGGTGGGAATCTGTCCGCCCGACATGTCTGCTGGTTAGTACACTTACCAGCAGACATGTCGTCCCACACCGCCGCCGCGCCGCCGCCGAATGTATTCGGCGCATGCGCGGAAGTGTTTTACTTCCTGGTGCGGTGACGTGGCGGCGTCAACGTCACCGCCGCGTCACCGCCACGTCACCGCGCCGTCCGGCGGCGGGGAATTTGATCCGATGGTGTGTACACGCCATCGGATCAAACTCCCGATCGGACATATCCGATGGAAATGGTCCGCGGACCGTTTTCATCGGATAAGTCCGATGGTGTGTACAAGGCCTTAGAGTTTTTCTTACTGAACTCTGCAGAGTGTAATATTACCCCTCTGTCCCCTTGTTTCTGACAGCTCAGACATGCTTTATCACTTCTGCACTTTGAACAGATGCCGAGAATTTCTTCATTAATTTAGGCCAATATGTATTCTGCTACATATTTTGGGTAAACAAATCCCTATAAGCGTCTATTGTTTGGTTTGCGCAAAGAGTATTGCGTCTACAAACTATGAGATATTTTAATGACATTTTTATTTTTATTTTATTTTTTACTGGTAATGGCAGTGATTTTTAGCAGGACTGTGACATTGCGGCAGGCAAATCAGACACCTAACTGACACTTTTGAATTGAAACAGTGACATTATTATAGGGAATAGTGCTAAAAATATGCACTGTTACTGTACTAATGACACTGGCAGGGAAGGGGTTAATACCAGGGTCGAGGAAAGGGTTAAGTGTGTCCCTAGGGGATGCTTTCTAACTGTGTGAGGAATGGACTGACTGGATAAACAGAGAGATAAGTCTTTTCGGCTCAGCCTTGTTTACATCGGCAGATCACTGTTCTGTCTCTCTCGGGAGCGATCGTGGGTGGCTGGTGGACATCGCATCCGCCAGACCCACTGATTGGCACACCCGCT
The DNA here is from genome assembly GCA_029574335.1 of Rana kukunoris. Classification (NCBI taxonomy): domain Eukaryota; kingdom Metazoa; phylum Chordata; class Amphibia; order Anura; family Ranidae; genus Rana; species Rana kukunoris. The sequence goes on along the minus strand of CM056053.1, from coordinate 350,604,733 downwards.
GGCTATTGCGCGAAATGATGTACAGGTACACTGTTTAATGCAATAGAGCCGACCTGCCATATTATATGTACCAGTCGGCAAGTGTTTAAGAAAAACTTAATTCTGACATGGCTGTCAGGCCTCGTACACACGTCCGAGGAACTCGTCGTTTCAGACACATCGTTTTCCTCGTCGAGTTCCTTGTTAGGCTTGTCGAGGAACTTGACAAGCTGTCTTTGCATACACACTGTCAAGACCAAATCTCCTCGTTCTCAAACGCAGTGACTTCACCACATACTACGGCAGGGGGAAGTTCAATTCCACTGGCACAACCCTTGGGGCTGCTTTTGCTAATCTCATGTTACTGCGTGTTCAGTTAAAGTTTGGTAAGAGACATTTTCACTTTTCAGTCTGTTACAGCGTGACAAATGTGCTATTTCCATTACAAATACTACTTTTACCGAAGGTGCGTGGGTTTCTAAGCATACACACCAACGTGTTTCTCGTCAAAAAGCAGCCCGACGAGGAACACGATGAGCCAATTTGGACTCCCGTCGAGGAAAAAGAGAACTTGCTCTCTTTTTTGCTTGTCAAGTTCCTCGACAGTTTCCTCGATGAAAAATGTACACACGAACGGTCGTGTGTACGAGGCCTAAGTGTTGAGCTTGCATCTCTGAAAATTAGACTCTTTATACATTGTACGCTTCCAACTTTGTCCATTCACAAAACATCTGATTGTCCTGTGATTGGAGGAGGGCGTTCATTCGCCCATTCACCTGGCAGGTAAAAGCGGATGTTTTCAGTTAGCTTTAGACAGAAAGCCTGTACAAAGCAATGACACACTGATACTGTGAGAAACACTTGGCAGTACTTGCTAGCCCTGTGTTGTAACAGAAGAAAACCTGCTGGGGAACAGCAGTGAGCTGATCACATGAGCAGAAAATAACATTTCTGCAGGCATTCAACATGAGTGCACAGACGGCCCCATACAAGCAAACCAGGTTTTATTTATTTTCTTGTGACAATTTTAGAAAATTGTATCTAGTAGTAAAGTGAACTAGAATGGTACCTTTTTTTTTTTTTTTTATTAGCACTAAATGACAAAACATATGATATATAAATGATTTGTTCTTTTAAAAAGTGGAGTTAGATTTTAAATATTAAGTCAGGTTAAGAGAAATGATCACATATTGATTTGATGTCTAAAATAAGATTTAGATAAGCAACATTTTGCTTGGTAAAGAAGATGGGAAGCGTAATGAGATCAAATAAAAAGTATATCCAACAAAAACATTAATATTTTTTGGGATCGAGTAAGGCCTCTTCTACACAAGGCCGACTCCGTCGCTACGGAGTCCGCCAGCTCCCGCCGGTTTAGTGGGAGATCTCTCCGCTGATCACCGCTGGATGACAAGTCGCTCTCTGCTCACTGAGCAGGGAGGGGCTTGTGCAGCGCCGCTGTCTCCTATAGAGAGATCTGATAAAAACAGACAGCATGTCCGTTTTCATCAGATCTCACCCGATCCGATCTGCCATGGACGAATGGGGACGCATCGCCATCCGTCTGATTTTGGCGGATCGAGTCGGATGTCAGCGGACATCTCTCAGCTGTCATCCGACACTCCATGGGACTGCATGGAGTGGCTGTTCAGGTCTGCCGTCAAAACTTCAGGTCCGGTAGGGAGCTGTGGTGGCTCAACGTGATTGGCACTGCGCTGACAAGCCATTTACCTCTGCAGCCAAGGGTTCGGATCCCGGTCTCGGCTACATGTGAATTGAGTTTGGTGGTCTCAGCCCGGCTCCCAGTGGGTGTGCTATGCAAGGTACGCCTGTGCTTAGTACGCCCACCCCCCCCCCCCACAAAAACCACCACACTTGCACGCACACGAAATTGGTTTAAAACACATGCACTTTGGCCATGCGGTCTCTTAAAATAAAGAGAGGCGAAGGACCTACGGGGCTGGCTGGGTGGGCTAGGCCCCCTCACTCCCTCATAGGGGGAGTCCCTCTGCCCCATTGGGATCCCGTTGGGCTCACAAGAGGAGCAGGTAGGGCGGGGTGAGTGGGAGGCCCCCCTTCACACCCGCCATTGCCACCAGGGGCATGGAGAAGGATGGCGATTGCCTCCGGGGGGAGGGTCTGCCTACTCCCAACTCCTGCAGTCCGGCTCGAGTTCACGCACAAAAATACACTTTAAAAAAAAAAAAAAAACTTCAGGTCCGACCATGTGAAAGGGGCCTTAGGAAAGATTGAAACCCCTGTCTTGTTTTTACTTCTATCTAGCGTATTAGTGATATTTCCTTTCTACTTTCTTTCTTTTCTTTCAACTGAAAGGAAGTGAGAAGAAACCTCCAACAGCAATACCATAAAAAAAAGTGATTTTATTGTTTAACAGGGCAAGGGTAGAACGCGTGCCGACTTTTTATTCGTTGCTGTGTTGCAGATTTTCCCAATTTTCTGTTTGGTAAAACTCTTGTCACCAGAGCAATAATGGAGGGGAAATCTCCCTAATGGAAAAGTAAAAAAACAAACCCAAATGCAAAACTGAATTGACCAAATGTAAAAATAGCGAAAAGAAATAAACTGTTTAAAGTAAGCAATGCTTTAGCAAACTAAAGAATTGATTTACTAAAAATGGAGAGTGCAAAATCTGGTGCAGCTCTGCACAGAAACCAATCAGCTTCCAGGTTTTTTGTCAACGTTTGAATAAACAATCTGGAGTTAAAAGCTGATTGGCTACCATGCACAGCTGCATCAGATTTAGCTCTCTTTAGTTTTAGTAAATCAACTCCACTATGTCATCCAGTTAGGGTTTACTTAACCACTTCCCATTCATAGGCCATTTTTAAACAGCCTAATGTTGAAGTGGTTATACCAGTACCATGACTGCAGCTACAGTCATGATCCTGGTATAATTTGTTTTAGAGCCAGAAATTCTCTTTCTAGTAAAAGTAATCAGAGTGGCTATACAGCTGCTGTATTACTTTTACAGGTCAGCAAAAGGTAGTCCCCTCCCTCCTTCAAATGCCTTTACCAGGCTCTCCCATCTGAGGAGCCTTGTAAGTATGCAACCAGCGGGATCCGGTTCTGGGAACACAGTGAGAGGAACTGATGTTGTTCCTTCCACTTTGTGACATCAGAAACGTGAAGTGACAAGGTAATTTCCGGTTTCAGTTTCATGTAAACATGATATTACCGGCTTGTAAAAACATTGGACCAAACCAATCTCAGTTTGATCTGATGCATTGGAGGCCAGAGGAGAGGTCTGGGATCTAATGGACCGCAAACCTTACCAAAAAGAGGACCTGTCACAAACCATGTTATCACAAGGGATGTTGCTTATCCCTTGTGATAGCAAATTTATTTTTTGTTCCTATCAGTAAATTTTGTAAATAAGTAATTTTTCTCCTTCACTGATGTGCGCTGATGAGGCTGCACTGATGGGCACTGATGAGATGGCACTTATGGGCACTGATTAGGTGGCACTGATAAGGAGGCACTAATATGCCGCACTGATGTGTACTGATAGGGGCACTGGTATGCGGCACTGGTGGGCACTGATAGGTAAAGCTGGTGGGCAGCAGTGGTGGTCATAGATGGCCAGCACTGGTGGGCACTGATGGCATGGATAGGCAGCACTGATAGGCGGCACTGATGGACAGTGCAGATGGGCAGCACTGATGAGCAGGCACTGATTGCCACTGAAAGGTTGCACTGACTGGCATCACTTATATGCATTGATTGGTGGCACTTATGGGCACTGATGGGGCTTTCCTGTAATCAGGGCACTGATGATCAGTGCCCTGATTACATGCCCAGGTCTCCTCTGTAAGAAGATGCTGCTGATCAGCACTCCTTGTGAGGCAAGGAGAGCCTATTCACGGCACTTCTGCATTTACACATGACTGGCTGGGATTGGCCTATCACAGAGACCTATTAATTTTCAATATGGAAACTAGTATTAAAAAAAAAAAATGGATGATCATTCGACTGATAATCTCATCATGTGTAGTAGGCTTTACAGATATCTGTAGATCATGCCAGTAAAGTCCACTGGTGGGGAATATGTTACAGGCGGTGTGGCTATCAGCATTGTCTTTTTTGATTTCGTAGCCACCCTGGCAGTATGACTATGTCAGATTTTTGCTTCTCAAAACGGTACATTGTTTTGCATAAAAATCTGGCATTTTATATTGTAGGCCTGTAATTCTTAGTAAAAACACACTTAAAACTGTCCAAACAAGAGTCTAGTGGATATTTCAGGTATTATAAAGTTTGAAGCACTAAATCATACATTTTAATATAATAACTATAAATAATTATAAAAAATAATAATATAATAATAATCAAATACATTTCTCCATGAATTACTATCACTCAATTCTCTGTAAGTGTTGTAATTTAGTATCGCTGTTTTCTAGCTGGTCTAAAATCACTTTTGACGTAAAGGGACACTTTTTGGTTGCTATGGACAATCTCCAGTTTCCAGACAGAAAGAACAGTATATATAATATAAAAGTGCATGCAGGGCACTGGACAAAGTATTAGGGACAAAAGGGAGGTGAAATTATTTCATACAGTGATGTAATCTGTAAGATTACAGTGCACTGCATGTTTTATGAATTTTATACTTTTTAAATTTGCCACCGGGCTCTGCCCCTATGCGTTGCAACGCTCGCAGGGAACAGAGCGTGGAACGCGGAGGCATTTGGCAGAGTACACAGCCCACAGACACAGCGGAGGGGACATCGCAGGGTCCTGGGGATAAGGTAATCAAGTCGCACCAGGATCCTAAGATACAATCATGAGTCTGCTCGTGGTTACCGCTAATGGTACTGAAATGTATCTGATCGTGTCTAACCTTGCCCACTTATTTCTAGATTGGCAGAACCGACTGCGAGCTGCAGTGTCTGGGGGTGGGGGCAATGGGGGGGCACGCAAGACACAAATGAAGAAGCCTTTAAAGAGGGGGTCCACCCAATTTTAGTTTTTAAAAACCAGCAGCTACTAATAGTTCCCTACTGCGCATGCGTGAGTAGCGTGGTGCTCCCCCACTGGTCCTGGTCTCTCCTGGGAACAGTGTGGTTCCCAGAAGACAGCAGACGGGGAACAGGAAGTGGCGTGACTCCCACGGGAGTCTATGCCCGGAAGTTGGTACAACTGCACCCCCCTCCCCCCTGAAAGGTGCCAAATGTGACACCAGAAGGGGAGGGTTCCGAAAAGCGGAAGTTCCATTTTTGGGTGGAACTCCGCTTAAAGAAGGTAAAATATTTGTTTTAATTCATGAGGCTCTTTTATCACATAGTAACTGGATTTGAGAACAAAAAGGAGCATTTAAGTGTACTTTATTCTTCATATAGCAGAGGATAAAGAGAACAGAGCCTGGAAATTAAACAAACGTGAGCCTATAGTGTTCCAAATTGCTTGTCTAAAAAAAAAAAAAAAAAAACAACATGGAAAAGGCTCTACCTTTAAAAGGCTCTACCTTTAAACGGATAAAATAAAAGCTTGTGTAGATGTAGCGCCCCCTTACTTTCAGTGCGGGCACTAGTCTAAATTTAGCAAGAATGGGAGAGTTACTTTGCTCCCATTCACACCATTGTTAGGATGGTGACCCCTGTTATTTCAGAAGTGTCCTCTGGGCCAGTCTGCACTCTAGGGATGTGTCGTCATCCCTGGTCAGCAGTTGATGGCAGAGGGGGTTCTGACAGAGCAAGCTTTCCCCAGCAGCCAATTGGAGGAGTTTTCCCCCACGGGGCATGCTGGGGAGGGATATATCTGTGACGGGTGTCATCTGCTCAAGTGAGTTCTGCGGGCCAAATCCACAGGCTATGCTGGACCTCAACCGGAGGTTGAAGGGGACCCCAGTACTCTACTGGGTTCCCAGTTCTTTTGATGAGATTCCAGGCTAGGTGCGGTACGATTGGGGGATCGGCTTGAGGAGAACCCGGAGGCAGGTTGTCGAACAGGGCTTGAACAAACCAATCAGGGATCTGGTGACCGGGATGCTGACAGGTACACTTTGCTGTCACCCGGTAACCTATGCTAAAGTAAATTTACTGGGAGGATTCGCTCTGTTCACCCATCCAGCTTACTGAAGAAATTGGCCGGTTACAGAGGCCTTAGAGCCAGGTCTGAGATAGAGAGACCTGTTCCTCCCAGCAATCCAAAGTGACACCTCGGCTGCCAGGTTAGTGTGGGAAAACTGCCCATGGGCACTTTACCCACTCTACTTGGGAGTGGCGAGGAGTTCAACTACTGCTATTGTCGAGGGCAAATCTGCTCTGTTCACATCCAGGCCTGATACCACAAGGTTCTCTTATCCTTCCTTCATCAGTTTACTTTCCTTAAACTGAAGATGATGTTTGCCTTGTTGGCTGAAAAATAAAAAGGCGTTGAAGGAAACTTTATTGACTGTCTGGACATTCGCTCATTGCTCCGCCACTGGTATTTCACTCCTAGACATCACCAGGGTAACTTGGTGTGCCAATCCCAGTATTTAACCAGTGGCTCCTTCGGGCGTAGCACTACATAGAATTCTTAGTTTGTTAGAAACGGTCCCTCCTTTAAAATACTATCTTTACCACTTAAGAACCGCCTCCTGCACATATATGTCGGCAGAATGGCACGGCTGGGCACATGCACGTACAGGTATGTCCTCTTTAAGTGCCCAGCCATGGGAAACACAATCAATGATGTCACACCTACAGCCACACCCCCTACAGTTAGAAAAACATATAAGGTCACACATAACCCCTACAGCGCCCCCTTGTGGTTAACTCCCAAACTGCAATTGTCATTTTCACAGTAAACAATGCATTTTTAATGCATTTTTTGCTGTGAAAATGACAATGGTCCCAAAAATGTGTCAAAATTGTCCAAAGTGTCCGCCATAATGTCACAATCACAAAAAAAATTGCTGGTCGCTGCCATTAGTAGTAAAACAAAAAAAAATCATAAAAATGCAATAAAACTATCCCCTATTTTATAAACGCTATAAATTTTGCGCAAACCAATCGATAAACGCTTATTGCATTTTTTTTTAACCAAAAATAGGTAGAAGAATACGTATCGGCCTAAACTGAGAAAAAAAATGTTTTATATATTTTTGGGGGATATTTATTATAGCAAAAAGTAAAAAATGTTGAATTTTTTAAAATTGGCGCTCTATTTTTGTTTATAGCGCAAAAACTAAAAACCGCAGAGGTGATCAAATACCACCAAAAGAAAGCTCTATTTGTGGGAAAAAAAGGACGCCAATTTTGTTTGGGAGCCACGTCGCACGACCGCGCAATTGTCAGTTAAAGCGACACAGTGCAGAATCTCAAAAACTGGCCGGGTCCTTTAGCTGCCTAAAGGTCCGGGTCTTAAGTGGTTAATGATGTCCGAAATCACTGTCCTATTTTACATTCTTAGCACCTCCACATCTGAATTTTTTTTTCAATATTTAGGAAATTGTTTTGCTAAGGAGAAATGGGAAATCCCCTTTGCTTCTTAGTCATTTACAGGAATATGGCTCTCCCTTTTACACATTCCATCTTTAAATGGAATGTTTTTGTAGGAGACACACGTCTGGAATAAAAAAAGCAGTGTATGACGCAGAATTAGGGAGTAGAACCAGAAAGGAGTCTCGACACCTACAAAAGATTAATGGGCAGTGTGCAAAGTGGGTCATCCAAAGCATCCATCTTGCCTGACATAGGTTTAAAATAATTACAGAATTAATACTCTGGGATTTAATAGGGTCATAAATATTTGAGACATTCTTTACCAGTACATATTAAATGTGTCTTTGGAACTTGCATGACATTTTAGCATGCCCAAGTCTGACTACAAACTATCTGCCTGGATAGTGGCAGATATGATAATGAGTGGCAATATAAATCCTACAGAAGTGTTCATTTATTCAACAGTCAGACGGGGAGACTTGTGAAAAGAGGCAGTAGTGTGTTTTCTCTGATTATAATGCTGAGGCTGACATTGCATGGACTGTTTTTTCAAATGATTTGATGAAAATTCTGCAGAATATCAGGTCCGATATTCTGTGTAGAAATGTGATCACTGAGGAAACACTCTAAGGAGCATACACACGGCCGGGATTGACGGCCAAAAGCTCTTCTGCCAGTTTTCCTGCCAGGAAAAATGGTTGTGTGTACGAGGTTTGAGGTGTGGTTCACACTAGATGCGGCACAAATTTGCACTGCATCTAAATTGCAAACCGGAGTGTATGTTAGGTTAATGACACCCTACAATCGGTTTGCAAAACAGCGCAATTTTCAGAATCAGATCGCATACGAACCAAAAAAACGGTCCTGTATGACTTTGGCCTGAATGCAATGCAAATTCAGCCATACAGTTTGAATGGCTGAAATCCACTTTGCACAGACATCACATGTGAGCTGCACAGCAATGCGGTGTGAACCGGCCGTTAAAGTGTTAACAAAGCCAAAAGCAAACATTTATTGTATTGCAGCATATTGTTTCATAGATGTGATTGCTGCATTCATTATCTATTTTACGCTTTTTTAGGTTTATTGCCCCATACACACGAGCCAAATATCCTGTGACTTTTTTCATTTAACAGTCGCAAGTAGAAATTAAATAGGTTATTAAAGTCACAATGTAATATGTTGTAATGTATTTGTATTGTATTTTCGGACAACAACTTGTACTGACTAAATCGTACGATCTGGTACCGTACGAGAATAATTTCCGTGCATGTCCGATAAAATAATATCAGATGAACTGTCATGATAGGCTCTTGAAAGCTCTGTACTAACAATTATCGTACGTTACTTCCTTGGATGACATTTTTCTAAAGATATTCGCATTGTGTGTACGGGCCATTATGCCGCATACACACGATCATTTTTTTGTGATGAAAAAAAACGATGTTTCAAGTGATGAAACAAAACAACGTTTTTCAAGCTGTGCATGGTAGCCAATCAGCTTCTAACTTTAGCTTGTTCAATTAACCACTTAAGGACCCCCGCACGCACATATACGGCCACAGAATGGCACGTACAGGCACAAGGGCGTAAATTTACGTCCCCGCCTAAGTGCGGTTCGGGGGTCCCATCGGGACCCCCTCCGCGGCGTGCGGGGGTCCCCCTGGCTCCGGGAGCGATCCGGGATCTGGGGGCGGATGTCGGCGAATACCCGCCCCCCCGCGATCGCTCCCAGCCAATGGGAGCGCGCTCCCAACCTGTCACTTCCTCCTCCTGTGTTTACACAGGAAGGAGGAAATGATGTATTCTCTCATCGCAGCGCTGTTTCCCAGCGCTGCTGATGAGAGAAGACATCACAAGTAAGTGTGCACCAACACAACACTGACACACACTCACATAGGCATATTAACCCCTTGTGATCGCCCCCCCCCACCCCCCTGTCACAGTGTCACTGAATGCAGTGATCTAATCACTGCATTTAGTGTCAGTGTGACAGGCAGTGTAAAAAACAGTTAGTGTTAGGTTCAGGATAGCCCCCCCACCCCCCCTAATAAAGTTTTAACCCCCTGATCACCGCCCTAGTTAACCCTTTCACTCCCTATTGCCAGCGTCACTAAGTGATCATTTTTCTGATCGCTGTATTAGTGTCGCTGTTCCCGCTAGGTAGCTATTTTTTTTTATTGCAGCTCCAGGGCAAGCAACTTTCTCTGGGGGCACTGCTCATGGGGGAGGAGCCAGGAGCTGCTCTGTGCAAAACCACTACACAGAACTTCTCCTGTTTCACGCCAGTCAAAAGAATGAACTTACAACAACTTGGACACCCCCACCCATTCTGGGCCAAATCATTACCCCTAGCGCCAAAGTCAAAAGTCTTGGGGTCATCTTCGACACCTACATGACAATGGATGCACAAATAGGGTCAGTAGTCAGCGGATCTCACCATCTGCTGTGCCTACTACATAGAAAATAATGAAAAAGTTGCGCTAGACTTAAAAACAAATGTAGGAATATAGCAGCCAGCACCAACAATGGACCATGTTGTGTACAGAAATAAAAAAGAAAAAAGTGCAGCGCTAAATAATATCTGGAGTGAAACCAAATATGTGATCAAGGTATTCAAATCAGGAGCCCCAATTATGGAGCAAGTATGTGAATCTACAAAATTGCACTAGACCAATACATGTAAATATCAAATAATATGCACAAACCTTTTTATAAATGCTAATAAATAGAAATCAAAATAAGTGAGATACCAAATGGTACCACCAGGGTACTTCACACTAAAGTGAAAATAAATTGTATCACAAATAAATGTCCCGGAAAGATACGTCAAAAGATAAAAGATCAAATGCTAATATATGTTGTGAATAGCAATGTAAAAAAGCAAGAAATGGAAACTCTGGTGATGAAAAAGTCCCAATATAAATGAACAGAATCACATTATGGCTAACGGAATTGCAAAAACGTGTAGAATAAGTCCATCAACACAGGAATTGGATATTTCAGTGATTTAAACAGGTAGTAAAAAACCCCATCAGCGGTCAATCTCATAGGATCCACAACAACATCCAATCGATACAGATAAAGTTGGGTACTCTTACCGGATGGCGTGGACACACACGTCAGCGACGGTGTGTCAATCAAGCGTGTACGAACTCCTGGAAAGCGATGATGTCAATGGGAGCCCATTGTGCCAATAGACAATCGATCATCAGAAGCCGATTGGATCCAAATGTGAGAGAAAATCCTTCAGAGGAAACTTATGGATAATGGCATTGTGGCAGGTAGACCCATCATAGAATCATGTAGGGAAGAAAACACACACAACTACACATAGGGCCAGATTCACATAGTCCAGAGCATCTTTGCTCTGGAGTAACGCTTCTCATTTGCGTTGCGCTGCCGAAATTTTAGGAGCAAGTGCTGTCATTCACGAAGCACTTGGTCCTAAAGTTGCGGCAGCGCATCACAAATGAGCTGGCGGAATTCAAATGTAGCGGGTACGGGGCGTGTAGTATGCTAACTACGCGCGATCCCGCCGCCAACGTACTGCGCATGCGTCGAGTGTCAAAACATCCCCGTGCGCATGCTCCAAAATCTGTGAATGAACGTCAATGACGTCACATTCCCATTCATGACCGTTTTACGCAAGCGACGTTTTTTTTTTTTTTTCCCGACGCGATGACGACGCCTATACCTAACATAGGATACTCCAGCCCCATGTAGGTATATCTATGCGCCGCGTATCCCGTCCGGAAACGTCGTATCGTCATTGCGTCGCGCCGGATTTCGATCGTGAATTGCCGATTTCCGCTCATTAACATATTTTTTGAGCGTAAATCGGCGGGAACGCCCCCGGCGCCATTTTTAAGTTGAAGTAACGATGCGATGGCGAAACTCAGTTACGCTGCTCGCATCGGAACTTCAACCCGGCGTTTCTTGTTTTCTGGTTACAGAAAACAGAAACGCCGGCTCAAAGCCACAGTTAGGCTGGCGGATCACTCGATCCGCCAGCGTAACCTTTCCTGAATCTGGCCCACAGTGTGGTTATTTCCAGTAAAAAAGGCCTTTATTAGGCATAAAATGGTGTACAGAAAAATAGGCAAAAAATTAATAAAAAATAAGCTAAAAAGTACAAGACTGCGGGAAGACCAGTACAGGTGATCACATGGGTAAGTAGCATGGTAGGCAAATAGCGTATGGGCTTATGTACCCGACATGTTTCGAGCCATGAGCTCTTCAACTGGGGCATGAACCCATACAAGTGCCCCACGCCATATATTTATACTACTTCTATGAGCAATGATGACATTAAGTCAAAACAGCTGTGAATGGCAGCCAGGAGGTTTGGACCAATCACAGTGGACTCCTGCTGACAACACCCACTGCTGTCAGCAAGGAACGAAAAAAAAAAAAAAAAAGGCCCAGTGTCTATCCCCCATTGTCCATGTAGGCAGAGTCATTGGTATATAGGGCGATCGCATGGCATACACGCATAGCCCCGCCCACTCGCGGTGGCGTGAGCATGCTATCAACGCAGCGTCCCCAGACTCCAAGACAAGCATTGGTGGAGAGGGCCTCCGCGGGCACAGCTATGGATCAGAGCGCAGGTTGCGGGGAACGCGCGCCTCATCACGAACACCTGCAATGACGCAATTGCGTCGTACACACGACAAGGCTGCGCTCCAAGCTGGACCGCGGATAGCCAGTCATGGGAGACGGACAGCACGCTGTACGAGCAAGTCGGCGTCATGTTGTCATCACGCGGCGCCCTCCATAGGCGTTCCATATAATCTCCCTAGTCATATTACATGGTCAATAGAGATGGAAAACGCTGACTTGTAATTTTGGGGGAGGTGACCTACTCATACTAGGTAATCCCTAGTGTGTAAATGGCTATATGGCATCATTGCTCATCTAACACATAATTAAAAACACAGATGACTCTACAGTAGGCCAGGCGAGAATCTAATACATATATATATATATATATGAAAAAGAGACCAAAAACAAATGTTGAAAAACATCATGACCCATGTATGGCACTATAGATTAACAAGTGACAAAACAGGAAAATAGATATAGTATTGAAAGTAAACAAAAATCGTCCCAGAGGTGTGTCCAAATGGACTCATACTACTCATACTCACACTAGGTGATCCCCAGTGTGTAAATGGCTATATGGCATCATTGCTTATCCAACACATTATTAAAAACACAGATGACCCTCCTGTAGGCCAGGTTTTTTTTTTTTTTTTTTTTAAACATCCTGACCCATATATGACACTACAGATTATCAAGTGACAAAACAGGAAAGTATATATAATATTAATCATAAACAAAACTGCCTACTACATGGACTTATTCCTTTTATTCCTAAAGAAGACATAGCAGTCGTGGTGGGAACAATCGTGAACTCCAGACTGGACTATGCAAATGCCCTCTATCTTGGACTCCCAAAGTACCAAATCTCTTGTCTGCAAGTCGTTCAAAATACGGCCGCAAGACTTGTGACTGGGAAAAAAACATGGGAATTAATCTCGCCTTCGTTGAGATCCCTTCACTGGTTGTCAGTAAAAGACAGACTTGCTTTTAGAGCACTCTGTCTGACGCATAAGTGCATCCATGGGAAGGCCACCCAATATCTATGCAAAAAACTAAAAGCTCACAACTCCAATCGCGTTCTGCGATCCACCAACCAAAATCTGCTCCAGATACCCAAAGCCAGGAAAAAGAAGATTTGCGCTCCAAGGACTATGGAACGCTTTACCAACCAGCGTTCGGTTGGAGGAGAACCACTTGGCCTTCAGAAGAAAGATCAAAACTCATCTCTTTTGATGTCAAAGGAGAAATGGACAACGAGCGCCCAGAGGCGATTTAGTTTGCATGTCCTGTGCTATATAAGTTCTTCACTCACTCACTCACTCAGAGCAGGTACAAGTAAGTATAACATGTTTTTTTATTAAGAAAAACAAACAAAACAAAGTGTTAATACTGCTTTTAGCTTTGACTAAAAAAAAATGGAAGCTGATTGGTTTATGTGCAGAGCTGCACCAAGTTTTGCACTCTCCAGTTTCAGTAAATCAACCACCAAATTCTCCAGCAGAATGTGTCAGTTGCAGAGATGAGACAAACTACTGAATTTAACACTACCGTGAGTGCTTACAGTGATAAGATGTTATTTAATTATATAAAACGTTTATCCCAAAAGAAAAAACATTTTTTTTTTTTGCTGTAACTGCTTATAAAAGATTAGCTGGAGTTTGGCTTCAATTTGTTAGTTTATCTAAATGTGCTAGTACATATTATTATTATTATTATAATTTAGGTTTTATATAATGCCAGCAGTTTGTGCAGGGCTTTAAAATATAAAGGATGGTACAGTTACAATGCAATAAAATCTAAGAGGGTTCAGAGCGTCCTGCGAATAAGAGCTTGCAATCTAATAGGGTGGGGCAAATGGTACAAAAATGTATTAACTGTAAGGGATGAGCTGATGGAAGAGTTAACATTTCAGTTGTTAGTTGTTAGTCGGAGGTGGGATTCCTGAAGAGGTGCGTTTTCACCTAAACACTCCTCTTCCTTGACTGACAATGTTGTTGTCCAAAAGTGCCCCATGTGCACCTTCATCCAGAGTGGGGGCAGTCTAATACAGGAGGCGTGTTACTGGCCAGATCACCAGATGAAAACAGCTGGAAGTAAGCCTTAAACAAAAAAAGAAGAATAAAGCCAAGGCATTAACTGATTAGTAATTTGGTTAGTTCAGCTGCGATTTAGATATGATTCAGATGCAAATTTTTGGAGTCGGTGGCCACCAGCATCTTTAATAATATCTGGGAAGCCGGCCAACGTGTCTTTAACTGCGGATGAGTCATCTGCTGTCAGCCGTGTTCCCCACTAAAAGCTGAATGTAAAAAAAAAAATAGTTTCCAGCAATACAAAGTTGTGAAACAAATGGTGTGGGGCTCCACCCCCCTATTTTAAGGGGAACTTCACCCCAAAATTGTAAAAACAAACGGTGTGCCCCCCCCTCAAATCCATACCAGACCCTTATCCGAGCAGTCAGCCTGGCTGGCCAGGAAAAGGGGAGGGGGAGGAACAAAGCCTCCCCCTACTAAACCATACTGGGCCACATGCCCTCAACTAGGAGGGGGTGCTTTGGGGTGGGGGCTCTGATCCCCCCCACCCTAAGGCACCTTGTCGCCATGTTGATGAGGACAAGGGCCTCTTCCCCACATGAACCTGGCCAGTAGGGGTCTGCAGGCAGGGGCCTTATGGGAATCCTGCCTCTCCCAGGTGAATGAGTATGGGGTACATTGTGTATATATATATATATATAGTAAATAAAAACATAGAGAGACAATTTTTGACAATTTCTTTATTACAAGAAAACAAAAACAACCCCACGCTGTTTTTTTTGTTACATTTTAGTGTGTGGTTCCCCTTAAAATCCATACTAAGGATTAAGGGGGGAACCCCAATGCTGTTTTTTATTTATTTTTTCATTTGAATTTGTGTTAAAATCTGATGACATATGGGATTCAGATGCATTCCCATAGAAGGCAATAAACCTGGAATTCACATCGGAACCGCACCACATTGCTCAGAAAATGCACAGGACTCCTTTTAAATTTACACTGAAATCGCGTTGTCACTGTACCTCAGATATGTAAACCGGCTCCATAGAAAGCTTGTTTGGTTCACATATCATCTAATTTGCATATACACTATATTACCAAAAGTATTGGGACACCTGCCTTTACATGCATATGAACTTTAATGCATCCCAGTCTTAGTCTGTAGGGTTCAATATTGAGTTGGCCCGCCCTTTGCAGCTATAAAAGCTTTAACTCTTCTGGGAAGGCTGTCCTTAAGATTTGACCATTCTTCCAGAAGTACATCTGTGAGGTCAGGCACTGATGTGGATGAGAAGGCCTGTCTCACAATCTCAATCTAGAACATCCCAAAGATGTTCTATTAGGTCAGTTTTTCTCAATTCCAGTCCTCACGCCCCCCTAACAGGTCAGGTTTTCAGGATTTCCATTATTTTGCACAGGTGATTTGATCAGTTTCACTGCCTTAGTAATTCCCACAGCCTTTTCATCTGAGGGAAATCCTGAAAACATGACCTGTTGGGGGGGCGTGAGGACTGGAATTGAAAAACACTGTATTAGGTTGAGGTCAGTCCAGTCAAGTTCATCTACCACAAACTCAAGCATCCATGTCTTTATTGACCTTGCTTTATGCACTGGTGTACAGTCATGTTGAAACAATAGGGGGCCATCGCCGAACTGTTCCCACAAAGTTGGAAGCATGAAATTTTCCAAAATGTCTTGGAATGCTGATGTCTTAAGAATTCCCTGAAGTCCAACTCTTGAAAAACAATGCCACGCCATAATTCCCCCTCCACCAAATGGTTTGGACCAGCACAAAAAGCAAGTTCTATAAAGACATAGATTAGTGAGTTTGGGCGGGGCAACTTGACTGGCCTGACCTGTCCTGACCTCAACCCAATAGAACACCTTTGGGATGAATTAGAGCAGAAAATGCATGCCAGGCCTTCTCAATCACATCAGTGCCTGACGATGGTCAAGCGTTCCATAGACACACTGCTAAACCTTGTGCACAGCCTTCCCAGAAGTGCTGAAGCTGTTATAGCTGCAAAGGGTGGGCCAGCTCAATATTGAACCCTATGGACTAAGACTGGGATGCCATTAAAGTTCATGTGCATGTAAAGGCAGGCGTTCCAATACTTTTGGTAATATAGTGTATGTAAAGAAAGCCTAAAGCCTAGTACAAACTGCTAGTTCTTTTTTTCATTCAGCCCAGCGGGCTAAACAAAAAAAAAAAAGAAGATAGCTCAGGTTGGAGCCACTGTGCTAACAACCAGATGTTAGTACCATGATCTTCCCTGCTGTTCCATTAGGTTCTGACAGGGGGACACCCCCCACCATAACACTCCAGTCAGCACTCTCAGCCATTGGCTGAGTGCGCTGATCTGAAGCCGGTCAGCAGACCCTTTTGGGTCACACCCCCCTCGTCAGAAGCCGGCCAATGTACACAAATGTTGTCCGGTTTCTATTAAACCATGCAATGCATTCGGCCCATGTGTACTAGGCTTAACACTGTTTTCATTTTGCTATGGTATGCAACTATCTTCTTTACTGTAGGATATTTGTTTTACTTTGCATTGCATTAGTGATTATGATCAGCAATTACTAAGTTAAATCCATAACTGCTTACGTATTTTAGCCAATTTTTCAATATACATGCAATTGTTTTGATTTTTTAACTCAATATATAGTAATTTAAAGTAAGTGTACAATTATTCTGCAATCCTGTACACCGTGTACAATTTTCCAATTAAATGAATCTATATTATGTTCTGTGCTCATAGCCTTGTTCCTCCCTATCCACCCACAGTTATCATGCTATTCCCTGGACATCCAATGTATTGATTCCTCTGCATTGCCCTCTACACTTCAGTCTCACATCCCCTCCCTCACCTCCACCTCTGACACGCTTATCAAGATCTTTGTTTTTTTCACTATTAAGAGCGTTTCCAACTTGTTTTTTATAGAGAGGTGTAGACAATGCAGCTGAGCCTGTAAGGATTATGCACTTGTAGGTATTCATTGCTGCATATTATTATTTGTATATTATTGTGTCAAACTGTGACATGCATTATGTCCTAAAAAGATAGACGAAAAGTGACCCCAAGGTATTATATATATATAAATATATATATATATATATATATATATATTAGGGCTGTTACTGATTAAAATGTTTGTGTTCGATTAATCGTTTTTTTTTTTTTTTTTTACCGATTAATTGACTAATTTCAAATAATTATAACGCACATACAGATCCAAATACTTTTAGCTGATCTCCTTGCAAGCTGATTCCCAGTGCAGTTACCAACCACTGGAAAATGGATAGCAGGATACAAAAAAAACACAAAGGCAGAGCTTGATTGGGAATAGCATTATAACGTTATAGTCTTCAAGTAGGTAGCAAACGCAGTCATAAAACATGTAGCTAAGTGTGATACTGGCAAAAAAATGTGTACGATGATACCACTGCTGAATCCAGATGAGGAGAGGTTAACATCAGTCCGCCGACATGTAGATGTACCATGAAGGTAACTATCACAACTCTCAGTGGATGGCTGTGAAATTCCAGGTTGATAGAAGTGTAACAGCCCTTGTGTGTGGCAGATAGTAAGGTCCCACCGCCATGCAGATATGAAGGCACAGCAAAGGAGTCCTTCAGATGGACACGGCAAGTCCCGCCGGTGAGGATCTCCGATGGAACTCCCTGAAGGCCTGGAAGCCGGCCGAGAGGTGAGTACCAATCAAAAGAATTTTGATCAATCAAAAACATTTGAATCGATCACATTTTTTTAAGATTAATCGATGAATTAATAGTTAATTTCCACAGCCCTAATATATATATATATATATATATATATATATATATATATATATATATATATATGTATATAAAATCGTATTATACAGTGGGTATAGACAATAATCATCCCCCTTTTAAAATATTTATATTTTGTTGCTTTGCAACATGAAATGAAGATAGACACAGTTTTTGTTTTATCCAGCTTTATTTACTTAGTGCAACCTATAACATACAAGTGAAAGATATAACACCAGCATGTAAAAAAAATTATAATCAAAAACAGAATCACTGAGTTGCCAAAAGGATCACCCTCTTGTGTCAGTATATTGTTGAATCACCTTTTGCTTTAATTAAAGCCTTAGTATGTTGGGATATGTCTCTACTAACTTTGCACATCTAGACTTTGCAATATTTGCCCACTCTGCAGAACTACTCAAGTTCAGTTACTTTTGATGGTGATCGTTTGTGGACTGCAGTCTTCAAGTCATTCCACAGATTTTAAATGGAGTTTTATGCCGCGTACACGCGATCGGACATTCCAACGACAAAACCGCGGATTTTTTTTCTGACGGAATGTTGGCTCAAACTTGTGTTGCATACACGCGGTCAGACAAATGTTGTCGGAAATTCCGAACGTCAAGAACGAGGTGACATACAACACTACAACGAGCTGAGGAAAATGAAGTTCAATGATTCCGAACATGCGTCAAATTGATTCAGAGCATGCATAGGATTTTTATGCGTTGGAATTGGCTACAGACGATCGGAATTTCCGACAAAAACTTTTGTTGTAGTGGGGAGGGGGGGGGGGGGGTCAGGAGAGAACAGTGCAATATGGCAAAAGTACAGGGCGGGCAGGCGGACATAGGGCAGGCAGGATGGTACAGTACAGGGGGCAGGAGGACATGGTACAGGGGTCACTGCTCGCAGTTCACTAGGCAGAGCTCTGTCTCCCATCCCTGCACTGTACACAGCCTGAACACAGGCACTAATATCTCCTGCTCCTCACACAGCACACACCAGAGCTGAAATTTGATTGCCTTACACAGACAGGATGTGCACAGTATATATCTGGCTACTGTGATACAATTCTGACCTGTGAAATTCCTTAGTCGGACTCAAAACGGCAGCTTAATTTGCAGTAGCCTTCTTTACACTGTGCTTATTGTAGCTGTCAGGTGGGGAGGATGAGGTCTCCTCATATGTGTACTGTGCAGGGATGGGAGACTGCTGCCACAGTGTTAGGGGTGGTGGAGGGCTCTGGGAACCCCCTAGATCCGGCCATGATATTACCACTGCTGCCTGTGTGGGAAGATATGTGTTCTTCTCCAATCCCCATCGGCCCCACTCTCCTATTCATCCCCTGAATCAGAGCAGTACACAGATCCCACACACACAAGCAGCAGTAGTGAGATGCTTGATGCCTAAAAGTCATTTAAAAAAGGGGATGAGCCAGGGACAGTGAAATCAGAGTTAGCAATTTTAGTGCCCTGTACAACTGGGCAAGACCGAAGATAAGGCTTGAGTTCAGATTTAAAGGGAACAGTAAAAAAAAAAACATGTCTATACTTGAACCTCCTCTTCTTGGGTCCACCGCCAACGCTCCTGTCCCCTCCCCTGTGTCCAGTGCCCCCCATGGGAAGCCGCTTCCCATGGGGGGGCACTTCTGCGTGCTTGCTCCCGTGTTCTGTTCCTGGGTCCATTGACAAAGACAGCTGGACTCAGCTCCGTCCCCTGCTCCCTTGTCACTGGCTTTGATTGACAGCAAAACCAGTGAGACCTGGAAGTGAAGATAGGGAAGATCGAATGATTGAATGATGGCTCAGGTAAGTAAAAGTGGGGGATGAGGGGGATGCTGATGACTAAACATTTTTTTACCTTAATGCAATGAATGCTTTAAGGTAAAAAATGTTTAGGCTTTAGAAAAACTTCAAGCAGAACTGGAAGGAAGGTGACCAGTAAATACACTTTCCAAGAAAATGTGGATTATGATTCGAGAAAATGTAAAGTCTAGCTTCTGTATTCGTTTCCACTGAGGAAAATAACAGAGACCAAAAAAAAGGATGAACAGTTTGAATTGCAAACTGGTGTCCTGGCCCACTATGGAACACAAAGCCTGTATTTGTAGTATATTGTATAAGCCCTTATAGTGTCTTATTCTAGCTAATTTATTCTATTGTTTTTATTATTTTTTTCTTATTGGAATCTACTATGATTTCTTAGTGATGATTAATTTAAAATAATCTACAGACAAGTTTTTGCTAAATAGTTACATGTACTTTAATTGCTTTTCTCACAGTTATTTTTATCAGATAAAAATGAGTAATCTATTAATTCTTAAATATTATGCTGCACAGTGTGCGCCCTTCTTGAAATATGGTAATTGTTTAGTGCTTTTTGTTTTGAAAATCACTCAGTGAGGCAGATGGATATGTAAAGTATCAAAAATGTGGACCTGTTTTCATTTTAATTTTGTCTTCTGAAGGGTTTTTACAATGTCACAGAAATTCGATTTCCTCCACAACGTAAGCACAATGGCTTTCTACAAAGACAAAAGAGGGATTGGGTGATCCCACCAATTAATGTGCCAGAGAACTCAAGGGGATCCTTTCCACAAGAATTAGTACGAGTAAGTATTAAAATCATTTATACTTTTAGAAATATCCACAATACTATGAAACCGCACAAAACATCATGTACTATTCATTTTTGGGATATTTCCGAAATTTTATTATTACTGGAGGCAAAACTTTTTACCTCATTTTAGATGGAGTGGAGAAGAATTAGAACACGCCAGGTTCTTATTGCGGTCTGTGTTACCATTGGGAGGGTCACCTTCTCTATTTGTCCTGGTGATCGATATCACCAAAAGAGGAATCTAAAGAAAATCCCACATTTTGAATGGTCCCCAGAATAAATGGCAGGAGAAGCCCAAAAGTGACCCCTGGCTATGGGAACAGGGACTGAAAAAAAATAAGCATCTGAATTAATTAATTAACAGTTTTCAATAAAGTTTATTTAAAATATTTCTGGAAATTTCTAAGAGGTCAGGTAACCAGAAAAACCTATAAGGCCTCGTTCACACGACCGAGGAACGTAAAAGACACACCGTTTTCCTAGACGAGTTCCTTGTTAGGCTTGTCGAGAAACTTGACAAGCTTTTTTTGTGTACACACAGTCAAGACCAAATCTCCTCGTTCTCAAGTGCGGTGACGTACAACACATACTATGGCAGGGGAAGTTCGTACCACTGGCACAACCCTTGGGGCTGCTTTTGCTAATCTCATGTCACTGCGTGTTAAGTAAAAGTTTGGTAAGAGACGATTTGCACTTTTCAGTCTGTTACAGCGTGACAAATGTGCGATCTCTATTACAAATGCTACTTTTACCGAAGGTGCGCTCCCGTCTCATACTTTATTCTGAGCCTGCTCGGGTTTCTAAGCATACACATGAACGTGTTTCTCGACGAAAACCAGCCCGACAAGGAACTTAAGACTCCCGACGAGGAAAAATGGAACTTGTTCTCTTTTTTCTAGTTGAGATCCACATCAGTTTTCTCGATGAAAAGCATACACATGACCGTTTTCCTCAGCAAAAAAGCTCTGCCACCAAGTTTCTTGATGGATTCTGTTGAGGAAAACGGTCGTGTGTACGAGGCCTCAGAAAACAGACAAATTTTAATTGTCGTCAGACCAATGGCAACTCTGCAGGAAGAAACATTCCTTCCCCTACTCCCTATGTCAAGATCCTTGTTATGTGGCTGGTCCCTTCTGTTGTAAGGGGATTGTTATATTAATGGTATATGTGGTTCAAGCTTTAATGGCTGAACTATCGGTGTATATTATTGGTAAATATAGTTTGAGCTTTGATGGCGGAACTATTGGTTATGTTGGTTTAAATTTAGTAAGATGGTTATATGATAAACATTTATTGGTAATTTGGTTTATAAATATGCAAATAATAAAGGACCATGGCCATTTTTATCCATAACTACAGTTTGTGTGTATTTATTTATATTTACAGTTTTAATTTGTGTTTTCAGCCTCTGGTACCATAGAAATAGGGAAATCTTCCTATGGTGACAATGACTACTAGGGATTTCCCCTCATTTCCAGTTGTGGCTGGGAAATCTCCCCAGTAGGACACAGATATGAAAAAACCTGGGGGTGATGCTCCCTTACATTATCCAAAAATAAAATACATTTTGCCTTTGACTGCATGAGAAATCATTTAGAACCTGCCAAAGTATTGTATTGTCTGAATTGTACTTCTCAGACGCTTGCAAGGCTCTTATCAAAGAATATCCTTTATGCTTTCTTAGTTCAACATTATCTTGTAAAAATTTCACTGTGCCTCAAAGATGGTCCCAAATGATCTTCAATAAACAATAGTAAAATAATACCAACAACCAAATGCAGAATAATCAGTAACTGCAGCACGTTTTCCTTTTTCTGCATTGATAAGCAAATATAGAAATAGTATTTCACTTGGGTCATGGGTTGGGTTTGAGGCTATCAAAATTTAACTGCTTGCCATAGGGCAAATATCCTGGATAGCTATTTTATAGGCAAACCATCTGAGACCTATCTCTGGTATGTGAAATTGATCATTTTTTTCCACTGTGCTGTTTGCATGCTTTTGTCTTTGAGGTATTTATTCTGCTTTATTTTTTACTGATTGTAAATCTTTTTTCTTTTAACATACAGATCAGATCTGACCGGGATAAGAGCCTTTCTCTACGATATAGTGTGACAGGTCCAGGAGGTGATCAACCTCCCATTGGTGTGTTCATTATCAGTCCTATATCTGGTCAGCTGTCTGTAACAAAGCCTTTGGATCGGGAACAGATTGCTAGTTTTCATGTAAGCAAAGAAACTACCAGTATATGTTATGGTTTAATTGCATAGCTTGCCATTAAAATGAATATGTATGTAAGGGCCCTTTCACACTAGCGGACGAACGGTCCGCTCATTACAAGTCCGTTTACGGACTTGTAATGGGTCCCTATGGGAGCGGATCCGTTAGCAGATGATGCATCCGCTAACGTCCGCTCGATCCGCATCCATTTTTGCGGACGGAAGAATGTCCTATTTTTCTTCCGTCCGGGCAAACGGATCGGATGCAAACGGACAGACGGTCCGTTTCCATCCGACTCCCCATAGGGGAGAGCGGAGGAGAGACGGGGCGGTCCCTGCACAGTGTGCGGGGACCGCCCCGTCCGCCCGACAGCTCAGCGGAGACCCCCCGCTGAGCTGACGGACACACGGAGCGGACCGAAAAACGGACCGCTCCGTGTGTAAGGACCCTAAGACGAGATTTAGAATGTGCTTTCAAATTAGACTGCTGGGTGCTTTACTTTAGCAATGTTTGGTGGTTTGCAAATGCTTAAGTGTGCATGCAGAAGAAAATATTTCTTAGGTGGCATCCTCTAGGGGTCACATTTGACACAGTTATCACCCTGCTCTATTGCTTCTTAGTTGCTTTACGCTGTTGTAGACACTATAGAAAAAGCACATAAATGTAGTATTTGCATCTCTTTGTGATTTTTGTAGTGCTCAGACTTGCATGAATTTCCAGGATCATGGAAGCAAGCTTAGTAGGTGGTGGAGGGGGATGCAAACATATGTTCAGTGCTGACCCCAACCACAGAGTACAAAATTGTTCTGATGTGCCCAACAAATTGCTAGTACAGATAAATTGGCAGCCATAAACTAGAAAAAATATACAATGCCCAGAAAAACAGCTATAACATACTGAAGTTAAAGTGGTTGTAAAGGTAGAATTTTTTTTTTATCTTAATGCATTCTATGACTCTGCCTCCTGATTGGCTGAGACTAGAGCTGCACGATTCTAGGAAAAATGAGAATCGCAATTCTTTTGTATAACATGAAGATCGCAATTCTCTCGCGATTCTCAAAATGTATTTATTTAAACTTATTTTCAACACAAAACAGAGCTTATGTGGTTAAATACAGTATATGTAAATCTGACGGACTGTTTACATGTTACATTTTAAAAGCCGCAGCAAACCTGCTGACCTTACATGGTTGCTAATGTGAAAGAACAGCTCTGATTTTTACATTTAACTAAATGTGAAAATCAGAGGTGCTCTGTCACATTAGCAAGCATGTAAGGTTTGCTGCTGCTTTTAAAATTTAACACGTAAACAGTCTGTCAGATTTACATATACTGTATTTAACCACATAAGCTCCGTTTTGTGTTGAAAATAACTGTTGGGTGTAACAAGATGTCCGCTTGCCCCCTTCTCACTAACATTACTGTGCAGGAGTGTGGGGTGGAGCAAGATGGCGGCGCCAAAAAACGTCACTTCCTACGAGACAACCGCTGCTGGGTGTACCAAGATGGCTGCCACTCTGGAGCTAAGCCGAAGCCGGGGACTTCCCTATGGCTGCACCCAAAAATCGTGGATCATCTGTCCTGGAGATCGCGGGGGGGGGGGGTGAATCGAGATTGTGATTTTCTTACGATTAATCGTGCAGCTCTAGCTGAGACACAGCAGCAGTGCCATTGGCTCCCACTGCTGTCAATCAAAGTCAGTTAGCCAATGAGGAGAGAGAGGGGATGGGGCTGAATTCTGGCTCTGTGTCTGAATTGATACATGGAGCTGCAGCTCGGCGCGGGTGCCCCCGTAGCACGCTGCTTACTGTAGGGGCATTCAACAGGAGTGAGGGGCCAGGAGAGCCAAAGAGGGACCAGAGAAAAGGAGTATCTGGGTTGCTCTGTGCAAAACCAATGCACAGAGCAAGTAAGTATAACATGAGAGAAAAAAAAAACAAGCCTTTACAATCATTTTACCTATGGACACAAACTTAATAAAAAATACATTTAAAAATCAGTTCTGACCAAAAAAAAACAGCAAAAGGAAAAATGGCAAAGTGTGTAGCTTGTTGAGCAGGTACAACTTGTCGCCCCAGAAATTGCTACCCTTCTTTGTTATATTACAAAAACATAATGGGCCCAACAGATCAATGTGTTTTATTGGGAAATTAATGTCAAATAGCCAACATCAGTTGAAAATAGTCATTTAGCCGTTCCTTACTTTCCGTGGCAGCCCCCTGGTTTGACGATTGGATGAGATCAATACATCTTAGGTCAGAAAAGAACACATATTTACAAGAAATACACACAAATACTGTGCATGTTGCCTTATTCCCATTGCTGCCCAAGCACGTAGATTTTATTGCTTCAATGAAAACTAATTTGTTGTTCAATGTAGTGCCTATGCCAGTGCTTCCTGCCATATATAACCATTCACTAGTTCATTCAATCCAGCTGTTCCTCTCTGGCATCATCAGTAGTGCTGGCATCGATTCTGCTGATGTTACCATTACTGACTTAACCTCAGGGCACAACTCTTTCACAATAAAAGTACACCTGGCAGTTCTCCTACATTAGCTACATAAATAAAACTTAGGCTGTTGTAGGTGGTCTAATAGTTTCTAACATCCACACAAAACTCTTGGGACTTTTGAAACAATAGGAAAGGCGGAAGGAGGTAAGTCTGCTTTCAATTTCACCATAAAGGGACACAAAATGTGATGCTCTCAGGACTCTCATATAGATGTATGACTATACACTATATTATCAAAAGTATTGGGACGTCTGCCTTTACACGCACATGAACCTTGATGGCATACCAGTCTTAGTCCATACAGAGTTTAATATTGACTTGGCACACCTTTTGCAGCTAAAACAGCTTCAACTCTTCTGGGAAGGCTGTCCGCAAGTTTTAGGAGTGTGTCTATGGAAATGTTTGATTATTCTTCCAGAAGCACATTTGTGAGGTCAGGCAGTGATGTGGACGAAAAGGCCTGGCTCGCAGTCTCTGCTCTAACTCATTCCAAAGGTGTTCTATGAGGTTGCGGTCAGAACTCTGTGCTGGCCAGTCAAGTTCCTCCACCCCAAACTCGCTCATCCATGTCTTCATGGATCTTGCTTTGTTCACTGGTCGAAATCATTTGGTGGAGAGGGGTGTGGGGTTGTTATTCAGGGGCTGGGCTTGGCCCCTTAGTTCCAGTGAAGGGAACTCATAAGGCATCAGCATACCTAGACATTTTGGACAATTTTGTGCTCCCAACTTTTTAGGAACACTTTGGAGTTGGCCCTTCCTGTTCCAACTTAACTGCTCACCAGTGCACAAAGCAAGGTCCATAAAGACATGGATGAGTGAATGTGGGGTAAAGAAACTTGACTGGCTTGCAAAAAGCCCTGACCTCAACCCAATAGAACACCTTTGGGATGAAGTAGAGCGGAGACTGCGAGCCATGCCTTCTCGTTCCACATCAGTGCCTGACCTCAAAAATGGTCTTCTGGAAGAATGGTAAAACATTCTCATGGAGACACTCTCAAACCTTGTGGACAGCCTACCCAGAAGAATTGAAGCTGATATAGCTGCAAAGGGCAGGCCAGGTCAATATTGAACCCTATGGACTAAGTCAGGGATGCTATTAAAGTTCATGTGCATGTAAAGGCAGTTGCCCCAATACTTTTGGTAATATAGTGTATGTGCAGGCACCTGTAGGTGTAGGCATCTTTTTCCTGTAGCCAGATTAGCTGTTTTAATCAACGGACTGGTATACTAAGCATCCTAACTAAGAGCTAACCCCTAACCCAGATAGCAAAGATACTGTAACTTGCCACACATTTGTAGTGGTGTTGAATTGTAAGTCTTGTTAACTTGCTGCACATTTTCACTGAAAAGTTGCACACTTGCAGGGGCACTTGAAGCACAAGTTCTAATTGACACTTTTCTAAATTCAGCCACAGTGGTGGGATGACTATTTGACAACATAACTGAACCAGAACTTGTAGCAGATTTGCAAAATGTTTGCAAAGAACGTTGATCTGGAGTCATGCAGTACGGACTTGCTGCAAGTGTGCAACCAACTTGTGAAGTCTGGCAAGTCTAGCAACAGCTTTGCAAGTCAATGTCAAACGTGCAGCTCAATTGCTTGCTGTCTAGGAATCAGCAAGGCTCAACTAATCTGAATTAGAAAGGGAATCATCCTCTATCCAGAGCACCAAACACACCATTTTGTTACCCAGAACCCTGATAATGGATTTACATTTCCGTCTTTTGGCCAGGCTTTACAGGAGGTTCCCCTTTATCTTGTAGTGAATGCAGCTTGTTTGAGTGGTTCTGGTTATGGGCTTTGTGAGGCAGGCTTCCATAGTACCTGTTTAGCTAAAGAATGCATGTGTAACAAAAGGATTGGCTCTATATTTCTTGGGGATTGCCTGCAAGAATCAGAACAGATCTCTGTCACTTTTAAATGCTGTCAGGAGTATGACCTATCTTGTTTTCCTGAACAGGCAATTTATTGTGCAGGACATACAGCTGGATTGTCTATAGCCAAGAGAGATTTATGATTTCCCCAAATATCTTGCTTTCTTTATTTTAAAAATAACTATAACTATATCAGACATCACAAGAAGACAATGAAGCTGAATCTCTGCATAAAAGGGTAGAGTTGCTCAGAGCATCTATTATCCAGTTCTGTAGTTACTCTGCTTGAATTGACAGCAGATTCACTGATATTTCCAAATAAGTCATCTGGGACAAGCTATAGCAGTGTATCACAGGGACTGAGCTATGCGCGAAACCTAATCTTCTCTCTCATACTTCTACTGAGAACTGCCTTATAAAATTATTTTCGCAGCTGAGGGCACACGCAGTGGATGTGAATGGAAACCAGGTGGAAAATCCCATAGACATTGTCATCAATGTAATAGATATGAATGACAACCGACCAGAATTTCTGCACCAGATCTGGAATGGGAGCATTTCTGAGGGATCAAAACCAGGTAAATCCTTTTGTCTGTTCTATTTCACAAGTCATTGAAAATAATTTATTATTTGCTTATGTTGCATTTCAACCGTAATTTTCTATTTTTAGTTTTGTGAATTCACAGAAGAAGAATTTTTTCCTATGAAAATCTAAGTGCTTTCAAATCTGATTTTTTAAGGCACAATCAAACTATGGGCCAGATTCAGCAAAGGTTACGCTGGCGGATCGAGTGATCCGCCAGCCTAACTGTGGCTTTGAGCCGGCGTTTCTGTTTTCTGTAACCAGAAAACAAGAAACGCCGGGTTGAAGTTCCGATGCGAGCAGCGTAACTGAGTTTCGCCATCGCATGGTTACTTCAACTTAAAAATGGCGCCGGGGGCGTTCCCGCCGATTTACGCTCAAAAAATATGTTAATGAGCGGAAATCGGCAATTCACGATCGAAATCCGGCGCGACGCAATGACGATACGACGTTTCCGGACGGGATACGCGGCGCATAGATATACCTACATGGGGCTGGAGTATCCTATGTTAGGTATAGGCGTCGTCATCGCGTCGAAAAAAAAAAAAAAAACGTCGCTTGCGTAAAACGGTCATGAATGGGAATGTGACGTCATTGACGTTCATTCACAGATTTTGGAGCATGCGCACGGGGATGTTTTGACACTCGACGCATGCGCAGTACGTTGGCGGCGGGATCGCGCGTAGTTAGCATACTACACGCCCCGTACCCGCGACATTTGAATTCCGCCGGCTCATTTGTGATGCGCTGCCGCAACTTTAGGAGCAAGTGCTTCGTGAATGACAGCACTTGCTCCTAAAATTTCGGCAGCGCAACGCAAATCAGAAGCGTTACTCCAGAGCAAAGATGCTCTGGAATATGTGAATCTGGCCCTATGTGTTGTATTACCACACATGTCGTAATGCTGCACATCATCATTAATTAGGGTGTGCTGCCGTATAGCTGCCCATTTATTTTGCCCACTTCTGCAGTTGTACATTTTACAGCATATTGCTACTATGCACATGTCCCAATTTATTTTATATCACAGACACACAGGTGATAAAATATAAATGCAATTGAGTCTCCATATAAAGAGGTATCTCTCACCCCATTGGAATTGTATGTATTTTTTATTAAAGTATTTTAGGCAGTGCAAACATCACAGAGGGGGAAGGAACACCCAAAGTTATGCCAGTGAAACCTATGCCAGCCTATTTTACAAAAGAAACCACTGGGTTAAGCAGCCTATTAGAGTTTACCATTCAAGTAGAAAAAGACAAGTATTTTTCTCTTTTTGTCCATGGACGGACACAGCTTCCTTAACCTCCTTAGCGGTATTCCCAAGTCAGGTTCGAGGTGAATTTTACATACCAAAAGCAGTAACCCCAAGCCAGACTCGGGATCGCATTGCAGGATACAGGGGAAGTTACTTACCTTGTCCCTGGATCCTGCGATGTGTCCCCGCTGTGTGTGCGGGCTCTTCCGCTGTGTCTCCTCATTCAATTCACAGTGTCGAGCTCTGTTACCTGCGACGTTACGACGCACAGGGATGCAGTTCGGCGCCAAATTCAAAAAGTGAAACACACTATATACATACAGTATACTGTAATCTTACAGATTACAGTACTGTATGAAATAATTACACACCCCTTTTGTCCCTAGTGGTCTGTCCAGTGTCCTGCATGCAGTTTTATATAATAAAAACTGTTCTTTCTGCCTGGAAACTGGAGATTGTCCATAGCAACAAAAAAGTGTCCCTTTACATCAAAAGTACTTTTAGACCAGCTAGAATAATAAATTAGAATCACTTGCAGAATTGAGCGATAACGATTTGTGCGGAAATTAGTCATTAAACAATAAAAATAATGACAGCGACAAATCTGCAACTGAGCAAATTTCAGTGTTTTTGATTTGATTACATTATTAAATAATTGTTATTATAATAACATTATTATTTGTTATAATTATTTATAGTTATTTAATATATTATAATTTATGCTTTTGTTTCAAACTTTACCATACCCGGGATGTCTACTAGACTCTTGTTTGGACATATTTAAGTGAGTTATTCCTAAGAATTGCAGGCCTAATTGTACCGCTTTCAGCACCTAAAACCAGAAACAATCATACCGCCAGGGAGGTTAAATCTTGACTTGTGGGTTATGTTCCTGGTCTATAGGAGAGGAGAGTATAAGGAAGCTGTGTCTGTCCATGGACTTCAGAGAAACTGTTTTTACATAACGCCTGCCATCATACCCTCTGCATTCCAGTACATGCTAGCGCTGTCATATCCTCCACACTTGTTTCCTGTACATACTGCATACTGACTTACACTCTGCACTGCTCACACTTTGCCTGTCTGGCCCCCCACCAGTCCACTCCACTGTCCACTGTGACACCTCTGGCATTAATCACCTACACATACTTTCTGTCATTATACACTTCTTACTCCTCTCTTACACATACTGGTCACCATCATACCCTCTGCAATTCTCTTTACATACCTTCCCATATCATACCTTCTACACTGCTCTTCTACACACCTTACCCACTAAAACAATATTAAATATTGTATATAATAAAAAATTAACATATTTCTATTGATAGCTTCCACATAACATACCATAACTCTCTACGGGCCATTGCAGTAAATACTCCACACTGCACCCAAATTTGGGGTTTGGTTTGTTTATAGCCTTGGTACTTTTCAGTGTATTGTCTAGATAAGGCTGCATAAAAAAATCAGAATTCCATAAATTCAGCTTCTATGTAAAAAGAGAAGGCATTCTATGAGGTCTAATGAGGTGCATGGCATCTCCTGGGCTTATCTCTATGAATTACATCTGGCAGTTTTATTACACTCCTTAACCACTTAAGACCCGGACCAATACGCTGGTAAATGACCCAAGGTGTTTTTGCGATTCGGCACTGCGTCGCTTTAACAGACAATTGCGCGGTCGTGCGACGTGGCTCCCAAACAAAATTTGCGTCCTTTTCTTCCCACAAATAGAGCTTTCTTTTGGTGGTATTTGATCACCTCTGCGATTTTTATTTTTTGCGCTATATACAAAAATAGAGCGACATTTTTGAAAAAAAAAACACTATTTTTTACTTTTTGTTAAAAAAAAAATCAAATAAACTAAATTTTAGTCAAACATTTAGGCCAAAATTTATTTAGCCACATGTCTTTAGTAAAAAAAAAAATCGCAATAAAAAAAAATAGCTACCTAGCGGGAACAGCGACACTAATACAGCGATCAGAAAAATGATCGCTTAGTGACGCTGGCAATAGGGAGTGAAAGGGTTAACTAGGGCGGTGATCAGGGGGTTAAAACTTTATTAGGGGGGGTGGGGGGGCTATCCTGAACCTAACACTAACTGTTTTTTACACTGCCTGTCACACTGACACTAAATGCAGTGATTAGATCACTGCATTCAGTGACACTGTGACAGGGGGGTGGGGGGGGGCGATCACAAGGGGTTATTATGCCTATGTGAGTGTGTGTCAGTGTTGTGTTGGTGCACACTTACTTGTGATGTCTTCTCTCATCAGCAGCGCTGGGAAACAGCGCTGCGATGAGAGAATACATCATTTCCTCCTTCCTGTGTAAACACAGGAGGAGGAAGTGACAGGTTGGGAGCGCGCTCCCATTGGTTGGGAGCGATCGCGGGGGGGCGGGTATTCGCCGACATCCGCCCCCAGATCCCGGATCGCTCCCGGAGCCAGGGGGACCCCCGCACGCCGCGGAGGGGGTCCCGATGGGACCCCTGAACCGCACTTAGGCGGGGACGTAAATTTACGCCCTTGTGCCTGTACGTGCCATTCTGTGGCCGTATATGTGCGTGCGGGGGTCCTTAAGTGGTTAAAGACAGCTATAACTGTATTTCCAGGAGCCCAACGCTGATTCTTAAAGTGGAGTTCCAACCACAATTAGCGTTTTTTAAATGTATGTCCTTTCATCATGCGTTTTTATAATATAAATCCGGTCACTTACTATTTTACAATCCGCCACCGCTCTGCATAGTTATTCAAAAAATATAGTTTATAAAACTAGGTCCACACGGTTGTCATTTTGCTTG
Organism: Rana kukunoris; assembly: GCA_029574335.1. Classification (NCBI taxonomy): domain Eukaryota; kingdom Metazoa; phylum Chordata; class Amphibia; order Anura; family Ranidae; genus Rana; species Rana kukunoris. The sequence continues at coordinate 350,572,998 of CM056053.1, read as the reverse complement.
TGGGCATTGTGAAGCCTACAAGCACTTTCTTCCTGGAAGTCTTGGATGGGGAGTGATAATTGGACAGCGCACTGCATTCTGGGAAGTGATGACACACATTTCCCAGGAGCATTAGAGGGAGATGATGTCAGAATCCTAGGTGATTCCAAGAGCAGATTTTGTGGGACCGCATAGCAACAGGCATTTCCAGATGAGTAAAAAAAAAAAATTGTTTTTGTTTTTTTCTTTTTTAGGTCTTATGAGTACAATATTGAAAAAAAAAAAATTGGGATGGAAACTCCACTTTAAGGTCTAAACATCAGAGTCAGTGCAGCTGCTATGCCTGCACCTCCCCTCCTCCTGCCCAATCACAGAAGCCTTTGTGTTATTTGAACCCAGTCATAAAATACATAGGATTCTTAGAATGGACAGCAGAGGGGAGGAGCAGGCTTGGCTGCTCTGTGTGCCTCTCTCATCTCTCTCACAGCCCCCAGTGTCAGTGTATGTGTATGCTCCACCAGAGCCATAAATCTATCAGATATAAATAACAAAGATAAGTTCAGGAGATGTCATGCACCTCCTTGGATATAACTCATACTGTGCCTGCACTTTCTACAAAGTAGCAGCATTTCTGGAATTCAGCTTTAAAGAAATTACATTTGCTAATGTTTTTATTTTAAATTACATTTGTGTCTCTGGCAGGACATACAGTATGTGTTGATTTCTAACTACACATATGTCTGGTGTTAATTATATTATAGTGTGCTATTGTAAAGTCACTTTCTGTAAATAATGAATTAAAGCTAAGAATTATAAACTTCCATTGATTCCCTAGGGTAATATTTTAAATAAATGTAATCCCACAGCACTGAAACCTGTTTTAAAGTATCCTATTAATGACAGCATCTAGAAACTAGGTGTGTGGATTTTTTTGTATATACACAATAGATATTCCTGTCCTGATGCTTATACCAACAAGTGCTGTGCTGTAATTTCAGTAGCCATAGGCAACATAGATAAATATGCTCATGCTCACTCTGTAGAGCCTTCATGTTTGTAGTTGACACATAGGCATCTGGCACAGATCAACCAGTAAAACTAGTTGAATGGAATGAATAAAATGACATGTCTCCGCTATCCTGGAGCCAGGAGTCCCTAGGCTTATATGGTGGATATAGTACAGAAATATGTAAAATAAAAACTGCCATGTTTAAGCCTAGCCGATACTTGCATAATTGTGAATGCATACCCAGTTCTATTTATCAAGGACAGTGGTTTAGATTCATCAGGACATTACCCAGCAATATCAAGCAGCAACTGTCAGTAGAATCTGAAAGTATATCTTCATTTATATTGTGACGAACAACAGAAGCCCTGAATGCATCGCTTATTTAAAATTTCCATTACAATTTAGATAAGCTGATTTTGTTGCAATACTTTGTACCCCTTCCACTGTATGTATAAACATTCAAAAATATGTCCAGTTTTTTTTTTTTCCACAAAAGGTTTTTATTAAAGCAAATTCAAGGGTACAGTACAAACGTTTGTCAGGTTGCACATTTCCAGTACAAACATACAGAGGGTTTCATTGACAAACCCAAAACAGTACATGCAATTGACAAAATAATGGTGAATGAATCAATCAGAAGAAAAACAGTAATAACCTAAAAGAAACTTGGAAATCAGAACATGGAATATAGGCATAAGCGTATATCCGGCATATCAATTTTTCAGGGCAAGGCCGCCCCAGGAGTTGTCCCAGTTTAGGGTAAATCGCTTAACCTACCCATATCTGGCATTGAGTTGTAACCGTAAATGGTGGTAGACATATGTGCACATCCAGATGGTCAGATTGGTACAGCCAGTTGGACATGGGTCCACTGTCAATGTGGGAACAGGTTCCAGGGTTGGGGGCGTGTACTAGAAAAGAAAGGGACAGGGAGAGGGAAGAAGGAGGGGGTGAGAAAGAGGAGGGGTGTGGTCAAGAAGGGGGAAAGGAGGGGGGAGAAGGAGGAAGACAGGAATGGGGTGGGGGGGGGGGGCACTCCTCCGTCGCATCATTCCCGAACGCATCAGTTTGGGGTGAAGGTATACAGTGACAGGTGATCCCACAGAGCCGCCAGGCGAATCGCGCCTTAGGTAGGGAAATGGGATTTGTAGCTGTCTGAGGTGGTAAAATGGGTCCAGCAGGCCCAGGTTTGTGTGAAAAGTTGTAGCCGTTCCTGTGAGATAGAGATCAATTCCTCCAATTCCGCTATCTTTGCTACTCTAGACAACCATTCCCTAATGGTGGGTGTGGCCGACGAGCGCCAGTGTGTTGGTATGCAGAGTCTAGCCGCGTTGACCATATGCATGGCTAATGATTTGTGGTATTCGTGTTTGGAGAGGGTTGTGTGGTGGAGGAGGAACTGTGCAGGGTTGTAGTCTAGTTCGTATGTGGTAACGTTTTTAATGGTGGAGTGCACCTCAGCCCAGAAAGTCTGGATGGACCTACACTCCCACCAGATGTGAATCATCGATCCCACAGCGTCATTGCATCTCCAGCAGACGTTCGGGATAGTAGGCGAGAATTTATGCAATCGTGAAGGGGTCCTGTACCATTTGGTCAGGATTTTGTAACCATTTTCTTGGATCGCAACATTCATTGACCCTTTGTGCGCCAGTGTATAAATATTTCCCCAATCTTCTTCATCAAGAGAGATATTCAGGTCTCTCTCCCAGGACTCGCACAACTGCCTGGTCGCCGGGGGAAGGGAATCCTCCTGAAGGAGAGCGTAGAGGAAAGATATGAGATGTCTTTGCGGCGGGAGGCGCGAGCACAAGGCTTCGAACGGGGTAGGCCGCCTAGACCACGTCGTGGAGAGGGTTTTAGATGCAAGGTAGTGTCTCAGTTGTCTGTAAGACCAGAAGGGAAAAGACTGAGTGCGCGAATCGGCTACCAAGTCCTCGTAGGATCGAATGGTATCTCCACAGAAGAAATGTTTCGCTAGAACTTCCGCGTGTGGCCATTCCTCGCGAAGGAATGCAGAATCTCCTGGGGAAAAGTCCGGATTTCCTCTCAGAGACGTCAACGGACCTAGGTGTGAGGAGATCTTATGCTGAGAAACTGCCTTATTGAAGGCTGCCAGGGAGGGGTATATCAGCGGGTGTGCTTTAAGCGATTGGGGCCAGTGATGGGTCGGCAGCCAAGGGAGTACGTGCGTGGGCGTGTGGACAAAATGCCTTTCCAAAGTGACCCAAGCCTTCTCTAAGTAGTGTATCTTCCAGTCCACAATTCTGGTCAGGTGGCATGAAAGGTAGTATTTGTGGAGATCCGGCAGGTTAATCCCGCCCAGAGCCTTGGGGAGAGTGAGGCGTGAGTATTTAATACGTGGGGGTTTGTTGTTCCACAGGAAAGTCGTACAAGCTTTCCTGTAAGACGCAAAGAAGGAGGGAGGGAGATGGATCGGAATCGACTGCATCAGGTATAATAGGCGGGGAAAGACTATCATCTTGATCAATGCCGCTCGGCCAAACCAAGAGACATTCAGGTTGGCCCAGTCTTTCAAGTCGTTTTGGGCTTTAGAGAGAGCCGCTAGGAAGTTCAGAGCATAGAGATCAGCCATGTTTCTGGCGATCCGGATGCCGAGGTAAGTGATTGCGGTCTCTTTCCACTGAAATGGGAAATATTCCTGGCAGTGCGTTACTTCCTGAGGGGGCAGAGATATATTCAAAGCATGCGACTTGGAGTGGTTGATTTTGAGATTCGAAAGTTCTCCAAATTGACGTAGGTCTTTCAATAGGTTGGGTAGGGAGATTCTGGGGGCTTGCAGGGAGAGCAAAATGTCATCCGCGAAAGCGGCAACTTTGAATTCTTTGCCTGCAATAGACACACCTCTAATGTCTGAGTTGCTGCGCAGTCTGTTCAGGAGGGGTTCTAACGTCAAAACAAATATCAAGGGTGATAAGGGACAACCCTGGCGTGTCCCATTGCTGATGGAGAAGGCGCTTGACAGGAGGCCATTGGTCTTCACCCTTGCCGAGGGATTAGAGTAAAGGGCATTGATGTATGTAGTCATGCGGGGCATAAGACCAATTCCTCTTAAGACCTCCCGCATATAATCCCATGCCACCCTGTCAAACGCCTTCTCAGCGTCGAGGGACAAGAAAAAACCTTTGGAGCCAGAGGCGTGTAGCCAATGTTGTATGTTCAGAGCGCGAATGGAGTTGTCCCTAGCTTCTCTACCGGGAACAAAGCCTACTTGGTCCAATGTTACTAGGCCAGGAATGAGGGGAAGTAGCCTATTGGCCAGAATTTTGGCATACAACTTGATGTCCACGTTGAGTAGAGAGATAGGTCTGTAGCTAGAGGCCAGTAGGGGGATGTCCAGTTTTTTAATAGGTCACTTGTGAGCATAATGCATTGGCCAACGCTGTTGAAACATTTTAGCTTCATTCCCCATTTCTGTCTTCTTATGTGCTAGGCACTGTGTTTTACTACCAATGATGAGTTGAACTGAAAGGCAGACATGAGGTCAATAAACAGTACGGGCAGCAGGCAGAGGCAACACCACACTGGTGTGGTGGTAATCAGGGACAATATTACTGGCGTGGCAGTGATTGGGGATACTGTAACTGGTGTGGCTGTGATCAGGGGCATAGTAACTGGTGTGGAAGTGATTAGGGATGATATAACTGGTGTGGCAGTGTTTAGGGATAATATGACCGGTGTGGTGTTGATCAAGAACAATATGACTGGTGTGACAGTGATCAGGGAAACAGTTACTGGTGTGGTGGTGATCAGGTACATGGTAACTGGGGTGGCAAGGATCAGGGACTCTGAAACTGAGGTGGGGGTGAGTTGGCACAAGTTGAGCTGGTGACAGTGTTTAGGGACAGTGTGAGTTGACTTCTGTGATTAGGGACACTGTGAGGGAGTGGCAGTGATAAGGGACACTGTGAGTGGATGGCATTGATTAGGGACCCTGGCTGGTGTCCCGTATTTTGTAAGAGTTGATGCCTGAACAATAATAGGTCAATTACCTAGCCACAGGCTCCTGTTCCAATGAACCTGAGTTTCCTAGTGACCCTGGGTGTCCATGAGTTTCCACATATTTTCAAGTTACCAAGTGATTCTGAGTTTGCAATTGATGACAAGCCTCTGTGTTTAAGAGAGATTAAAAGTACACCAGTGTAAACATACACGTGTGTATGATGGAAGATGGACTTTCTAGGCCTCTGTGTTTCGTAATCAATTCAAGCTCCAACAATCCCTTCATTCCTAAACCTCCAGAAACTTTGTTTATCCTTTGCGGTCCTGTGCTGTGACCCCACTGAATCCATTAAACCTTATATCCCTGCACTATAAGTGCACTTCAGCCTGAATTTTTGCTCTGTTGTGTTCCCTGTGCACTATTCTTGTTTCAATGTTTTCCCTGTGCACTCCAAGCCCATCTAGTATTCTTTCTCCAGTGTGTTTCCTGTGCAATCCAGTCACAACCAGCATACCTGCATTCTTTATGATTCATGTGTGTTCCTAGTGTATTCAACGTGCAGTCTCCTAGCTTCCACTGGGAATCCCTGTATTTAAGGAGGCTCTATTTTACTTGTGCTCCAGTGAGTTCCAGTAGCCCATCCCTACTAGAGACATCTGCATTCCTGCTTCCTGTGACTCCAACACCCTTGTGCTGCAAGATACTTCTGCATTCTTTCTTCCCTGCTTCAGTGCTTGTAGATACCCTTCATCCACTTCAACAACCAATCCTGCCATTGCTTTGCAAACTGGCAAGAGTGATTGAACTGATTTTTTAAGCACAGCATAGTCCCTTGATGCAGGAGAGGGTTTAATCAGATTGTTAAAAAAAGAGAACTAGAAGCATAGAGAGAGGTGACCACAGGCGGTGAGCAGCAATTGACATTGACGTTCCTACAGTTTAAATTTAAGTGAGCATTAACAATGAGGTGGGAATGATGAGTTGGCAGACTGCACCTTGGTACCAGAGATTTTAGAGGAGGAACGTGAAGAGAGGCACAACAACACCAAGACAGGATTCCATCCAGGGGCAGCTTGCATTGAAGTGATAGGAGCAGCTGCCATATTGCACCACCAGCTGACACTGCACCACCAATTCAGATCACTGCTATCACTTAGTGATAGAAGTCGGACAAGGGGTTTAAGGTTTAATGTATGGCATATCAAGGGAAAAGAGGGTCAGCATTGAACCACACATAATAGGGCCAAGTGTAAGCTTAAACCTTACCAAGAAAAAGGTTGAATCTAAGTCTCCAAACAAACACCACCCCACCATTTCTAGAATCATTGCTAACCAGACAGGCCTTTTTTTTCCTAGCTGCAGATGCAGAAGAAAATACTGTGGCCCAAAACCCCCCTTGTCCAGTGCCTCAATGTCAGCTTGACAAAAATTGCTGACTTTACAACTGCTCTCATTGTAGGTGGTGCAGTCTGTATGGCTGAATTTGCATCGCATTCAGACCAGAATCGCGCAGGACCCTTTTTTTGTCCGCACCAGAATCGGATTGCATGGGTGTTCACACCCATGTGATCCAATTCCTGTCCGAATTCACAGTTTGCACTGGAATATGCAAACCGATCTGGGGATGTCATTAACTTTCTATTGACTCAATCGCAGCAGTTGCCATAGGGCAGTGTAAACTGTTTGTGAGTTCTATGTGATGTGGAAACTTGCACTGGAATCACGCTGTGCGATCCGGCACTAAAACACATCAGCCAGACCTGCCAGGTGGCAGGTACTGCCTAAACCATATGGTCTCATTTTATCTTAAGCCCAGGGAGGATGCAGAAAGACTTCAAAACAAGGACCCCCATTAGGTTCTAGGTGTCTATGCTGAACCACTGGCTGGAAATAACTCATTACACGATGGAGCCCCAATTACTTAGCAAAAGAAACAATTACTTCTATTGCAAAAGGGAAGAATCGTAACAGGAGTGCAGCAATCTCAGACAGGTTGTGATGGTCCACAATCCACAATGTTCTTAGTGAATGAACTTCTGTTAGGCCGCGTACACACGATCCAACGGATCTGTCTGCCGGAGTACACTAACCAGCGGACATATCTGCCCGCACAAGCGTCGAATGGATGCGACGTATGCGTGGACGTTTTTTTCTTCCTGGTGCAGTGACGTGGCGGCGTCAATGTCACCGCCACGTCACCGCGCTGTCTGTCGGTGGGGATTTTGATTCGATGGTGTGTACACACCGCCAGACGAAAATCCCGAGGAGACATGTCCGATGAAAACGGTCTGCAGACCGTTTCCATCTGACATGTCCCTCCGTGTGTACGCGGCCTTAAAGGACTCATCATTTTCCTCCAGTTGTTTTAATCTTTTATCAACAATTTCTTAACAGATTGTAAAAGTATTTTAAAAGGAAGTAAATGTTTTGAAAAATTGCCAAATAATTATAAGTTTGATTTTGAACTTGCTGTAACTAATTTGATTACACAGATTGCTTTGTAATACTAATTATTTGTGTTTTTATGTTCTAGGTTCCTATGTAATGACCCTTACAGCCATTGATGGCGATGATGAAAGACAACCAAATGGTATGCTGAGATATAAAATCTTATCTCAAACTCCAGATACTCCTTCTTCTAACATGTTTACAATCAACAATGAGACTGGAGATATTATCACGTTGGCAGCAGGACTTGATAGAGAGGTAAGTTATTTGTTTAATGTATGTATTGTAAAGCTATCCATACACTGTTAGATTTTTTGAAGCTGTGGGACAGAGCTGAGGAGTCCATTGAGGTCTGAGAGTTGCTGCCCTTCAACTTGCTTGTTCCCCATTTCCAGGTCCCAGAGAGGATGAGATTTACTCACCTATTTCCCATGTGACAGAATTGGTGCTTAATGCTTGGGCTAGATCAGTCAAATAAGGGTGGGGAAAAAGTCCTCAGCCCTGGTAAAGCTCCTATTCATGAATTCAAGCTTACACAGTGCTTTCTTTCTTTCTTTCTTTCTTTCTTTCTTTCTTTCTTTCTTTTTTTTTTCTTTCTTTCTTTCTTTCTTTTTTTTCTTTCTTTCTTTCTTTTTTTCTTTCTTTCTTTCTTTCTTTCTTTCTTTCTTTCTTTCTTTCTTTCTTTCTTTCTTTCTTTCTTTCTTTCTTTCTATCTATCTATCTATCTATCTATCTATCTATCTATCTATCTATCTATCTATCTATCTATCTTTCTTTCTTTCTTTCGGAGAGAAAAAGCATGGTAATTATGTGCTGCTGATGTGAGTGTGAAGTTAAGTGAACCTGTTGCTTTACCTGGCATAGGTTCACTTTGAACATTCTTGCTCACTGATAGTAAATCTATTTAAATATTTAGCATAAGAACTAGGTTGGACAGCAGGCAAAAATGTATTTTATATAAAAAAAATGTGGCTGGTAATGATGCCTGGGGTGATGTGGCTGCCCCTTTAAAACGGTAGTTCATCCTGAACACCAAAATATTAAACTATATATTGTTGCATGTGTACTATATGCAAATCGCAAACTAAAATGTTCAAAGTGACATCGCAACACCACGAGAGCTCTTCTTTGTGTCCCTGGTGTAGTCTGTTCCCATATCCTTTGCCGGAGGGGGTCCCACAGTGGAGAGATGGTTTACCCAGAATCATACAGGTTTAGCCAATAAAGTGCATTTTGACCTACTGTAAAAAGTAGTCAAACACCTCTGGTGAGTTGCCATCTACTTTGTGAGAACTTGTGGTGAAGCATTTATTTAAAGATACATCAAACCAGAAGATTATTTATAATTTATGGTGTTGGGATTGTCACTTTTGGATTTTTAGTTTGCGGTTTGCATAAAGTACACATGCGCCGACAGGGGCGAACTGACCATTGAGCCACTCGGGCACTGCCCGAGGGCCCCATGCCACTAGGGGGCCCCATCAGGGTTGCCAGGCTCAGTAAGACCAGGGACAGTATGTAAAATGTGTTTTTTACATCTGTGCCTGACATCTCCGAAACCGACATGCTTTTGATGTCAAAATCCAGAGATTTTAGGTGCCCTGTCTCTGCACTGCCTCCTGGCGTGGTGACCATCTGTAAGCCCAGGGGCCCCATAATCGTCTATTGCCCGGGGGCCCCATGAGTTGTCAGTCCGCCCCTGACCGATATATATGTTGAATATTTTGGTTGTTCATGATGATTTGAGCACCAACACCTTTACGTTTGTTACATCACCAAAAATGTATTTCAGTTAAAGCCAGGCCTTCAATACAGGCATGGAAAACGCACATAGACAAGGCTCCCAGAAATAGATCTGAAACAGTTCTTTATATGCAGAGTGGGCTCTTTCATGCTCTTTGTAAAGTGCTGCATAATGTGCAGGGGCTATGTATAAGTGCAGGAAGAAAATAAGCCATAACCTGGTATTATGTAACTTTGCAGGTGATTTTGAACCTAACTGAAATTCCATTTAAAGTATTCTAACTTTGTAGCAATTTACAAAGTGGTTACATAGAAGAACTGAAAGGGATCAAACTGGTTGTGTATTTCCTCACCAACCAGAGTCTCCCTGTTGTTTTAGTGCAGACATGAAAAAAAGTTCTAACGGACGATTGCATGGAGTGGGATACAGCTTAACTTGCTTTTGATTTGTAAAAATCTTCTTTAATGTGCTTTTTTTTTTTAAAGTACATGTTTCAACCTCATGCTTTGAAGAAAAGACATTCAGGGATAATCTCACAAAAAGTTAAAATAGACCAACCTTGCGGACTAACAACCATATTCTTGTAGGTTGCCTGTTGGACAGCAGTGATATACTGTAGGTGACTATAGAATAGAGCCCAAGGCATTTAATCATACTGACCTTTAAAATAGATTATAGAAAGGGAAGCTAAAATACAGTTTTATCTGCTAAACTGAAATGAAATATCTGAATTACATTTCCATATGACAGAAAATCAATATTTTTGCTAAATTTAAAGGACATATTTAAATAATAAGTATTTTAAAGTTTCTTTTAGTTTTTGTTTCCTTTTTATTTTTTATTTTTGTTTAGTTTGGATTTAGAATCAAAATTTGAAACTAGATCAGGAGCCTACTTCCTTTTCCATATAGCCTATTTCAGATTTCACCAGTGCCACCTGCTGGTGAAATCTGTTACATCACTTCCTCCAGGCAGCTATGAACTTTCCAGATCCTCAGCTCGAAACAATGACTGTTGTTTCCCAAAGGTATATGAACAACAGGGTGCTGTTGCTTGCACAGCGATATGATCCAATGCGAACACTACATTTAAAAAATGCTTTTCCATTTTTCTATTTATTTAGTATTTTTTGGACAAGCTATTTTTCAACCAAGCTTTTTATAGGAGAAATTGTATTATTAAATTATGTTGTCAGCCCAAAGGAGAACACTTGTTTCTCATTTAAGCCTATTCATTGTATAGGTTTCTTCGCAGTTTACCATTTAACACAAACAAAGGTTGACATTCATTTGTGGGTAGCAGAATCCTCATATTGTTTCTTATTACTTGTTGCTTTAGGCTTTGCCTATATTGCAGACTCTCATTTTGCTGTAGATTTTTATTTTAATGACCTGCTAGTAAGATTGATACACTAGGATAGGGTGTAATGCCATGGTGCATAATCAACTTAAACATTATTATTGGCATTTATCAAAACAAATGATCTAAGCTGTCTATAGATATTAGCAGTTGGACGAGTTGTTGCACATCAAGTACCAGAAGAGCTTGAATTTTTTTTTGTGTGTGCCTCTCTTTAACATAAAAATGCACTTTAAGATTCTATTACATAATCAGACACCTCCAGTGTCTCCTTATCATGGGGTAGCAGTCATCTACAAATATTCATCCATTCTCTAGTTCCCCAAGGATGGTTGGATGCCTGGTTTAGTGTACCTTTACCCCTAGATTTAAGGATCATAGTCCTGTGCTACTGGAATGAGCTGAATCTGAGACAGTCAGTTTATGTTTATGTATAGCTTAATAGTTCATGTGAAAAGCAAATTAAGGAATACTATACAATTATAAGAAACTGGGTAATTAGTGTTAGAAGAGCAAAATGATTTTAAAGTCAAATGTTGACATTTGAACAGTGTGTGTTTTTCTCATGTCTGAATATTTAAATGATAAAATTTAAATGAAGTATCTTTCCTGTATTTTGTTTGTATTGTAAAGGTTAGGAATGATTAATTGCAACCTTGTTAACATATTCATTCTAAGGATAATTATAAATATGCAGTATCTTATAGCTTTTCATTTTTATCATAGTATGGAGAGTATTTATATGCATACTGTATAGCCAAAGTAACCAGTCCAAAATCAACTTTCATTGGTCTAGATCAGACTAGCCAGTCTGTAGCTTATTGCTTACTGAAGGGTATGATTAGTTTTTTTTTACGTAAAGTCAGTTCAGTAATATGCAGGATGCTTTTCTAGAAAATGGTACATAAAGTTGGAATATTTTGCTTTAGCTTAATAATGTTGTCAGGTAAAGAGGTAATGCAATACAAGACAAGTTGTCCTTGTATGAAAAGTCTCATGCATTTACAATTTTTACACCAATCTTAGAAGTTTAGCAAGTAATTAGGTCATTTGTTTTTATTTAAGAAATTATGATTTAACATAAAAGTAGTATACACTCAAAATGCAAGCATTTAGATTGAGGGTAGAGGGTAGAGAAAGCAGCCATCCACACAGATAAACTGGTTCACATCCAGTTAATTTCTATTGGCAAGCCTAATGCTAAAGCTGATGTAAAAGCAAATGCTTAAGTAATGTCACATTTAGGGTAATTCTTCCAAAACATGGCTATAATTGATTATTTTGTAGTGGTATGCATATTGCTGTAACACAGCATTTTTCAACCAGGGTGCCTTCTGGGTTCTTTAGGGGTGCCTTGGAAAAGGCCCAAAAATGTCCCCAAACTAATGATGTAATTGGCTGATAAGGAGGACAGCAGGCACCTGAACCTGATTTGCCACTTTCCTGCTGCTCTCCATCAGCGCTGGGGTCACTTTAGCTGAGTGAAGGAGAAGAGAAACGCTGAAAGGCTTTATAAGAATAAATCACCTCTACATGATTGGACGTTGCTGCATTATGTAAATCTATTTGTTAATTTTTTAACATTTTAGGATGGGGTGCCTCAAGACTGAGTGGAATTGTAAAGGGTGCCTTGACTGAAAAAAGGTTGAGAGACACTGCTTTAACATATATTATTATTAAAAAAAGGGGGGGGGCAAGGCCTCCAAAAATTATTATTTTACTTATACGTGAAGCCTGATGACCTAGATAAGCCCTTGGATTCCTACATATTTTGGATACTATAGCAGTAAGATCTACCTGATATGACTCGCATGGGGACTTTCTCTTCTCTTTCTTTTTTTGGGGGATATTTATTAATAATTAAATAATTAATTAATTAATAGCACAAAGTAAAAAATATTGATTTTTTTTCAAAATTGTCATTCTATTTTTGTTTATAGCGCAAAAAATAAAAACCGCAGAGCTGAACAAATACCACCAAAAGAAAGCTCTGTTTGTGGGAAAAAAAGGACCCCAATTTTGTTTGGGAGCCACGTCGCACGACCGTGCAATTGTCAGTTAAAGCGGCGTAGTGCCGAATCGCAAAAACTGGCCAGGTCCTTTACTGCCTTAAGGTCCGGGTCTTAAGTGGTTAAATACAGGCTATTAAAGCTCTTTTCTAGCAGTGTTTTCCAGAACAAAATGTTAAAATGATGCATTCAATAAACATGAAGAAAAGGTTGATAGTTCTGGTGGTTAGTGCTATAGCTCAGCATGTAAATTATATGCAATTCAAATAATATTGTACTGCTCTTTTGAAATGCCGTCAAGGTCTTTAAACAAATACTGATGCAGTTTTATGTCTTCTAGAAAGTGCAGCGATATACATTAATAATTCAAGCCACAGACATGGAAGGAAACCCAACATATGGTCTCTCAAACACAGCAACTGCTGTCATTACTGTGACAGATGTCAATGACAACCCTCCCGAGTTCACGTCAATGACTGTAAGTATGGATTATAAGTATCCGAGAAACACAGATATGAGGCCAATACGGCAGCAGCATGCTTACTTGACTTTAAAGTTTACATAAAGACTATTCAGTCAGCTCGTACAATTCATATACTGTATTTATACGTAGTGACAATCAAATACAAGCCACATGGCAGAGGAGGATCGCTTGTAAATTCAACCCTCTTCAAGTTTTTTTTTTTTATATACACGTTCAGCTTTATTTTCTTACTTTGAATAATAGATGAGAAGGCTGCCACATGATTTCAAAAACGTAGCTACTGCAGACTATACAGGGCAGTTTTGAAAATATATTTTTCCATCTATGCTATTGCAATCTTATCTTGTTAAATGATTAATCTGATATGCCTGGTTCTATGCCTTGAGCTTGCTGTCCTTCTTGATTCTTGTCTCAGCTCTTTTAGGAAAATGAGAAGCAGAAGAGAGACTCTTGTTAGATTTGTGTCAGTGCATTCAGCTACTCTCAAGCTGTACTTAGAAGGCTCATGTGATGCACTGCAGAGTTGATCTTCGCCATAACAGAGTCAGCACATCTTTGCTGCCTTAATGTATATCCAGCAGACATGCTAAACTACACTATTAATTTGACAAACACAAGGAGAATGAAATCACTGTCCTTAAAAATATACTGAGAGAATTACGGAGACTGTGAGATGAAGTATAAGTGCCTTTGTTTTGTGTTACCTGGCCAAGACCTATAATGCACTTGGGGTTAGCAGCAGATACATGATATGGTGCACTTGAAGTCTTGTGCTAGACTAATATATTCACTAATGCTTGTCTGTCATTTATGAAGGGCACACATTTGGACATGGCAATTCTGCAGGTTTTCTGATCATTTTTAATTGGCTCTCTTGTCAGGGCGGTACTTGTTTTTTTGCATTATTATTGTAAACATGAGTCAGTTTTCAATTTCTGTTAAGGTTGTATCACAAAAAATAAACCTTTAGAATATTCCTTTGCTATACATGACTGTGAGGGGTCAATTCATATTTATTTCACTGAAGATTTACACAATCTTCACTCAGAATTCACACATATTTTTAATTTGGTCAATGATGTCACAGGCTTACGGTGCCCCTTTGTTTACATTTAGCTTTCATTCATAGCAGTCATAGAAAGTGGATCATATTGCTGGTCAAAGGGTTTTATCTCCTGGCAGTTTGCCAAGCATCATTCATTGTGACTGATGTAGATCTGCATCACCTGATGACATGATTGAAAAGACTTATCAAAAAGTGTTTGTCTTAATTTACTCCCTAAATTTTTTTTCTGTGAAAGAGTAGTGTCGCTATTTACCCCGTACTCATTTGTGTGGGAAGGGAGTGATATTTGGGTGCCCCTTTATTTTGAAATATGGCTTACAGATTCTGATAAGCCCCCTGCCCACAGATTTTAACAACTGCTGGGCCAGGGTTGTGTGGTTGTGTAGAAGCAACCCTTGTCCTCATCAATATGGGGACTAGGTGATTTGCCAGAGAAACCCCCCTGACAAGGTACCCTCCCAATGCATATGGCCTGGTATAGCTCAGAAGAGGGCATACTAGTCCTCCCCTTTCATTGGCTTGCTAGGCTGTATGCTTGTGGGGGAGTGCCCCTGGGCATCAATACCAGACCCTCATCAAGGAAAAAGGTCTGGTATAGACGAAGGTATCATCACTATTGGTTTGCACACAGAGCAAAGCTGACGGGAGCTATCATTTACAGCCAATTTAAGCAATATTTTTATTCTTTTTAAAATTCAGCAAAAGGAAAATTTTGCTTTAGTAAATGGTATACCTACATACAGATGTACTACATCATAGGCATGTTAAAGGCATCCTCCAGGCATGTTATTTAAATGAATTTACAATTTTTAATGTTGCCCTTTAAGCATTATTAAAATTACTGATACATGCTCTGTGCCCAGCCTCCCGTTACATTGGTTCGACAATCCCTTGCTTATTAGCCTAGAAAATTGTCCTTACTGCCTTTTAACATTTGGCTCCTATTGACTTCAGTATGGTAGATTTGCAACCCAAACTTTTGTTAAGTTTGTGAACTTACCCCAAATCCAAACCTTGAGCATTCAGCTCATAACTACTCTTTATGTATGCAGCCATGATATTGTTCGCTGCTTCTTTTACATAACAGGACTAAAAAAAATCCAGCTTAATTAATATTATATATCCTGATCAGCTGCTGTTTGTTCTGCATTTAATGTGTTTTACAGTTTCTGGAAACCACTAGACCCAACTGGTTAATATGATTAGGCTGTAAATGACAATCAAAATTAAACACTCAGATACATTATTAGGAGTGAAATCATGGGGTTTATGGTTTTTCATATGTTAATCTTCAGGAATACAGGTACCAAGTGAAGAACATGAAGGCTCACCACATTGAAAATTGCTGGGCTGATTTTTTAATCCTGCTGTCTTTTTAAAGCCTAAAAAGAATTATAGTCCTAATACTAAACTGGTTTCAAGAAATTATTAATCTCTTGCTTATGGTCGATATGATTCTGTCACTGGACTTTTTGAACCATAAAACATTTCAGGGTCAGCTTGTTTACACCTGTAAGTAAGAAAAAAAGAACATGGCTCTCCTAATGGTGTCAGTGTTATCTCTGAAGATTTGTACAGAAGGGAATCCTGAAGAGATGAAAAAAAAAATTCAAGGATGGCTAAGGCATCATTTCTAAAACTTTGAGAGCTGTGGGCGTCATAAGTAACAGAAGAGTTATTGCCTCCTATGCTTTGCCCATTATTATGAGCCATTAGGAAGTCGGAGCATGCTGTGTTTCCCAGCAACTGTAGCACTAATAGTTCTCCCTAAAGATGGCACCATGGGGCTTTATTCAGCCTTAGTACAGTTTGTCAAAGGCATTGTAGTATGAATGATCTTTAAAACTGTCTTTGATGTCCCATGCATCTGACCATTGCCAAAATAAAAATGAAAAAATAAGTAAAGTATAGGAAGTAATTGCACAGGAAATCCATGTTATGACCACAAAGCATATCTGGGAACTATCCAAACAATGTTCAAAGACTGCTTACACTACCGTAACTCCTTGAAGATCTCAATAGGGTTGTCACATCAGTCTTAAGAAAAGGACCAAACATTTCTTGCACGTGTACACCTAAAATACATTAATATATTTTGTTAACAAAATAAAAAATCTGATATTCATTAAAGTTTGAAGTAGATCTAAACACAATCTCTAAAACTCATACAAGCATTCATTTGTCATTTCAAAAGTTGTTTTCACAGTATTACTTTTAATTCAAGTAATACTGGGTGATCATGCCTTCTTTTTTGGCACTTCCAATCATGGACTCACAATGGTCTCCCAACTATGCTGCCTGTTATACAGACTTCTGGTGGAGACTGCAAGTGTCTGTTTTAAATTACATTAACTATGCATGATCCACTGCTGTAACCACCAGGAAATGCTCCATAAGAAATGGCATGCAGCCATTACTAGAGCCCAAAAATTGCTACAAAGAGGCCTTGAAAGCTCAGCAGAACTTAAATGTAAAATAAAAATAGAAAAATGAGAACATAAGTCTGTTTTTAACACAACAGCTGTTTATGATGCACAGTACACTAGGGTTTAAATAACCATGGTGAGATTATACATATAATAATATGAGTGTAGGTTTACAGTCTCTGGGATTCAAGGATTTTAACTGTAAACCCAGCCATAGATGTTTGGAATCTCAGGGACTGGTCAAGAGTTAAACCAACTATGGGCAGGCTGATTGTACCCAATGTAATTGATCAATGTGGGTACAACAAGCTTGTCTGATTTTTTGTATGATTATTGCCAGAGGCCGTAGCTGCTGGCAATAATCACTGTGCTCTCCCATCAGGCTTGGATCCTGGCTCCCCTCTGCTGGCAGAACACATTGGCTGCATGGTAAGCATTCCCCCATTTGTGGTGACTGTGTTGATGGGGGAATAGAGTTGCAGGGAAAGATTTTTTATCCGCAGGTTGTAGGAAAGATAATTTAGACTCCAAGTGCATCAACAATGTTTAGATACTGAGAAAGAAAGTTTACTGCTCAGAGGTCCCAGGGAACTGCACTGTATGATAGTGTGAAACGCGTCAGATTTTCTCCTGATTTTTTGCTGTGATATGTTCATGTTGTGATCAGTTTTCATAAAAGGAACCATTTTTTTGGAGTGCGCCTGTCCCGGTTTTTCTCCATAAAATGTTTAGATACTGTTGTGATTTTCTGAATTAAATGTTAACTATATTAAGTTAAAGCCTGACTTTAGCCAACTCTTTTTTTTCTAGTTTTTGAAAGACTGGAAAAGAGTTTGAACATTTATCATCAACATCAATGCCACTATTGGGGAGATTTCCCCAGTATTTTGCCCTGTGCTTTTTCCATAAAATATGCATTATAGTTTTCACCTCCCCCAGCCTTATTCAGCCTCTTCCCATACAATTCCTACATACATTCACTACAGCAGTACATTGTTGCTCTGAATTGGTTTACCAGTAGTGACAGCAGGCAGCAGACCATGCCTGTACAATGTTTGTTTGCATGACCACTTGTAGTTTGCACCTGGATAATATGTGACAGAATTGCAACACAATAGAGGCAAGTGTCACTGTATAACAGGAAGTGCTGAGCAACAACCTTATTGGATGGATTAATATTGATTACTTGCACACAGGAGTAAAAAAAATGACATGTTTTTTTACTCATCTGAACACAGTTGCTTTGTTGTCTATAAAACAATGTGCACAGTTGTGTAAGATCAGCGTTACAGCATAAAACCATTAAAAAAAATATATATATATATGTATATATATATATATATATATATATATATATATATATATATATATATATATAACTTTTTACATTTGTGTGCAGTCATTTACGTCCATACACATGTATACATGTGTATATCGCAACAGTGGCAATTTGAAGAGAATGAAGAATATTTTAACGCATGTATATGCACATTTATACACCTCTTGTGCACATTTACAAGGTCTTTATGGAATTTTTTACTCTGGCCCTTTCTTTCAACAAAATCCTGAAAATAAACATCAGTAAATTATTACGTCCATGTGCAACTGGCTTAATGAAAGCTTAATATATAAAAAAAAATACAAAACATTTTGGAAAGATATTAATAATTTAAAGTGGATCTCCACCCAAAAGGAGAAACTCCACTTTGTTTGGTCCCCCCACCCATCCACTGCAACTTTTGGCACCTTTTGGGGGGAGGGGGGAGCAGATCCCTCAGAAGTTTTGCCCCCTCCTCCTTCCCCCGCCACATATTTTATATTTTAACAAGAAGTTGTATAATTTATTGCATTTGTATGCCCTGAAATTAATGTTAGTGTATTATTTACAGAAATGTAACATTTCCTAAACTGTTGCATTACTATTGTGTGACATTCAAAAATATAACTACTACTATTGTATTCCTCAGGGTTCTTTAAAAAAATATATATAATGTTTTGGGGGGTTTATGTAATTTTCAGGCCTAAAATAATTTGTAAACATGTGTGCAAAAAACGATAAAATGGCTCTAGTGGCGAAAGGGTGCTTTCAATATGCGTGGTATTATTCATCTGATTTTGCACTTTAGGATAATTTGTCTGAAGAAATTCTTTGGAGTGTATTGATTACTAAATGAAATATACCTTTGACGAGAGCCCCTTACACATGTGAATATCATTTACAATAGAAATCTATGGAATCCTTTTTGAAGGGTGTCTCCTCCATCTGACTAAATTAAATTAGGAGATAGTATCTGAATGTCTCCCCATTTGTTAGCACTCTTCTATTTTGACTATAATAAGTGCAGCCATAACTAATGTTGTACACACTATAACAGACATTGAGGCTTGCTTTTCGTCTTTAATAAAATAAGAAGCCCTCAATCAATAAACCACATCTAATCTGTCTGATCCTCGAGACAGCTAAACAGAAGGAGATGGACTTGATTCTGCCTCCTCTTTCTGACATTATTTTTTCACTCTTGCTTTACTCTCTCAGTCAAATCCATCCACAGCTGGTCTTTTTAAGGGTCACCCTGTTTAAACCTCTAAGCTGCTGATTTCAGAGTTTGCAACAAAATCTGCTTTTAAGTTTCAACTTATTGAGTACCAGGAAGATTATTATTATCCTTATAAAGCTGTCATATCTTAGACACAGACTTGTGACATCGCATTAGCTTTAACAGATGCAAAAAGATTTTAATGGCCTCAGTACAGCATGAAGATAGGGCTGAAAATGAATTACCTGTGTTATTCTGTTTCTTTAAATACTTCAAATCTACAAATAACCACTAGCTGTATACTGTTGCATTCCATTATAAACAAACCTCTTATCTAAATCATTTTTTTTTTATCATGAAACTAGTATTTAAAAAAATATATAGCTATGCATTGTAATAATACAAGTGTTGTGTCTATTGTTCCACTCTTTTGTATGGGTGCCCATAGAGAATGCTACCTCTTGTTGAGAGTGACAGTAACAATCACATGCTCACTCGATTGGCAGCGACTTGTCTCTACTGGACTATCTAGAAAATAACTTGTTATTAAACTGAACAAGCATTTTTGTTCTGAAAATTGGTCAAAAACTTGAATATTTTGCAAGCAGATAACTGGCTCTATTTAGGTATCATACTCAGGGTACTCATTGGGAACATTAAACATTACTTTTAGAGGTTTCTTAAGGGGTGAATGCACTTCCAATTATCTGAGGTGCACAATGTCCCTTACAGTATTTTTATAACTTGTTGGAGAAACCAACTCAATTGTTAATTTTATCACTCACCATGATCTGCAAGTATATGGCTATTCTCTTGATTGTAATCCTGTTCAATGAGTTTTGTGATGCAGGCACCCCTGCCAGGTAGCATAACTGTATTGTTGACTTTCAATTCTCCGATGCAGTTAAGCACTACAGCTTGGTCACAGACCTGTCCTTCATCTTTTTTTACTGCACAGTGAAGGAGCGTCACCATACTTATGATGTAATCACTATGCTCCCCAATACTGCCAGAAAGTGCCCAGTGTTGAACTGACAACATTGTCGAATGCACAAGAGCCAGTCTATGTCAGGGATCAGGTGGGAGACTGAGTTGATGAGGTCGGCCTCTCTTAAATCTCCTGTCCTGGCTCCGCTGAAGGTGAGACAGAGGAAGCCGAAGAACAAGAGGGACATGAGTGCCAGAGCAGGAGGTCCCAGGAGAACAGCTTGGCAGAGTTCAGTGGCCTGAAGTAGACTATGATGAGCTGCGCAGGAACAGGTAACAGCCAGGCAGGTAACTGAGGGTTTACAGTAACCAGGAACATGGACAGGAGCAAGGTCTCAGGGATAGCCAGGTTTGTCAGCAAGCGGGCAGTGAGGTACCAAATCATAGACATAGCCAGGTCAGGAACGGAGCCGGGTCATGGATGGGCATCAGTACCGGAACAGAACACAGAGCTAAGGTCAAGAGCAAGCCGGTTAGAATACTGGGAAGACACACAGGATCGGAGCACGATTCAGGAACACAGCTGAAGATCAGTCAGCAAAGCACAAGAGCCCAGACTCCCTTTAAATAGGCTGTCTGGCGCCAAACGGGATTAGGCCCGTGCGCGCGCGTGCTCATATCTGTGCGCATACGTGCCCGCAATTGCGAGCTCTGGTGCACATTTGCGCACCTGTGTGCCATTCTATGGCAAAGGTTATGCGCTTGCGCACGTCTGTGTGCAAAACGTCTCACAGGAGTTCCTTGACAGACTAGCTCACATTGTCTGCATTCCCACTCTCTTTCTTATGAGAAGCTGACAAATTCAGGCATTTCATTTGAAAATACTTTGAGGGGGATATTAAGAGTTTTTTAGACACCCTTTAGAAACTGTTGCTGCAATAGCGACAGGCTCTTAAAGTGGTGGTATGAACTCCCTAAATGTATAGCTGTATTGGTCATATTACTGAAACTAGTGCAAATGCTTGCCTGAATTAGCTACAGTTTTAAAGGAAGCTACCACCAGAAACGTGTTGTTACAGCTTTATTAAATTCCTCAGATATAATTTCTTAAAAACAGCTAGGTTTTATATTATATATAGACTATTTGGTGCTGTTTTTTAATATCTTCCTGGATTTAAAGTAGTAAAGTCTGTGCTTTGAGAAGCGTTAAAGGTTTGGTTTAAAAATAAAGAAAATAACAAACATGTCATACTTACCTCCTCTGTGCAGGGGTTTTGCACAGAAGGCCCCCCGATCCTCCTCTTCTGGGGTCCCTCCGTAGCGCTCCTGCCTCCTCCTTTTCTCGAGTACACCCTCGTGGAAACACTTTCCATGGGGGCACTCGTGCCCCCATGTGCTCCTGAGTCCTGCTGCTGTGTCCATTGACACAGACAGCAAGACTCGGCCCTGCCCCCCGTATCACTGGATTTGATTGACAGCAGCAGAAGCCTATGGCTTCTACTTATCAATCTATCCAATGAGGACCTGAGACAGCAGCTGGAACTGATGTGCTCTTTCCTGTTGCTGGAAAGATCGGGTTTAGGTAAGTTAAAGGGGGGCTCTGGGGGGCTGCTGCACTACAGAAGGTTTTAACCTTAAGCCCTGTACACACGATCGGATATCTGATGGAATCTAATCTGATGGATATTTTTCGTCAGATATCTGATGAAGCTGACTTTCATCAGTCTTGCCTACACACCATCAGTCAAAACTCCGACCGTGTCCAACGCGGTGACGTAAAACACGACGACGTGCTGAGAAAAATGAAGTTCAATGCTTCCGAGCATGCGTCGACTTGATTCTGAGCATGCATGGATTTTTCTCCGATGGAGTTCCACACAGACGATCGTTTTTTTCTATCGGTTTTTTAACCATAGAAAAATTTTAAAACGTGTTCTATTTTTTTTCACCGATGGAAAACAAACCGATGGGGCCCACACACGATCGGTTTGTCCGATGAAAACGGTCCACCGGTCTTTAATGCATGGAATGCAAAAGGTGAAAAACATCAAGGGTTTACAACTTCTTTTACAAGTTTGGTAACAGAATAAAATAACAGAATATTTGCTCTGGATTACTTTCTCATCCACATGTAAGTCTGTGGTTGTAAACATATCTTCAAATCGCTGTTTTTTTGTTTTGTTTTTTTATTACACAAGCTGGCTTATTTTACACTCCTTTTAAGTATTATTTGTTAAAACAGAGAATTCCACATTATAGTCTTTTGATAGAAAAGAGTGTATACAATGCAGAATTTACAGTTGTTTGGATAGTTACCCTGCATGCATCGATCAGGACATGTGTATTTTGTTTGGGTAACTGAAGGATTTGCTATTTGAGAAGCAAGTTAATGGTTCCTTTGGTATGACCTATTTCAGCATGGGTTAGAGTAGATTTAAATGGCAGGTCAGAGAGATAGTTCTCAAACTTCTACTAGAGCCCAGTAATTTCACCACTCATAATCATTGTACATGGTGCATCTGTATGCTGCATTTGAAAAGTAAAGACAGCTGTTTCAGTTTAAAGATATATATATATAAAATCATTAAATAACTATAGGCATTTAAGCCTGTGCTTATTCTCGGTCAAGACTTATTATGCCTTTGTTTCAGATTCGAACATTTGTAATGATTTATTCATTACATGACACACGTGTTTCTTTTTTCCCCTTGGAAGCTCTTTCTTGCACTGCACCACTGCTATACACAATAATCATCCTCTTCTCTATTTACCTCACTTGCATGTGTTTAGAATTTTAAACCTGTAGATCTGTCTGGTTTTTGACACATACCAGCATCTTTCCTTTCAGTTTGAAAGTTTCATCCCTTTTCCTTATTCAATGCAGTACTTTAAGAATAAACAGAATATTTTCTTTGTGACAAAGTACAGAGCTATTAAAGGAAATTGCTCATTCTCAAGGCTTATGAATTGTAATAAAACTAGAAAATTTGTGTCTGAATAGCATAAGTAAAAAGAAATAGGATGCATGTTTTTGTCTTGTTTTGTAAAAAATATATATATTGATTGATGAGGTATGGTTCCTGAGTGGTAAGGATGGCCATTGGTTTAGTTCAGGGAGTTATTCTAAAGTTTCATTATCTGCATAATGTATCAGTGGTACAATGTGGCAACTATTAAGGTTTCACCTCTTGTTTAATAATAAAATAAAAACAAGACTTCTTAATGGTCACTATGGGCAAGGATTCCAATATTCCTGAATCATTCCAACATGCTAAAAGGCTTTGAGGAAAAGAACAACTGAATAAAGATCAGGTAAAGTGGTTGTATACCCCTTTTTGAATTTTTTACCTGCAGGTATGCCTATAATAAGGCTTACCCGTAGGTAAAATTAATATCTCCTAAACCTACACTGTTTAGGAGATATTCACCTGCATGCAGCTGCTGACATCAGCGGAGCATGCGCAGTGAAGTTCCGGCATATTATGCCGGACCTTGCCAGAACTGAGGACTCCCATGTGCCTGTGGAGGAGTGACATTATTGCAGCTCCAGTCACATATCGTCGGAAACCCGCGAACCTGGAAGAAACAGTGAGGGGAAAATGTCAGCTCCCTCGGCGTTGACCAGGATGCGTTGCAGGGACCTCATTCTAAGGTAAGTATTTTATAATGAGCTAGTATGCTGTGCATATTAGCTCATTATGCCTTTGCCTTACAGGTTTTTTTTTTGGTTTGCGGGTATATACCTGCTTTAAAGGGGTTGTAAAGGTAATTTTTTCCTAAATAGCTTCCATTACCTTAGTGCAGTCCTCCTTCACTTACCCCATCCTTTGATTTTGCTTTTAAATGTCCTTATTTCTTCTGAGAAATCCTCATTTCCTGTTCTTATGTCTGTAACTCCACACAGTAATGCAAGGCTTTCTCCCTGGTGTGGAGTGTCATGCTCGCCCCCTCCCTTGAGGGGGAGGGGGCAAGCAGGAGAGTAGCACGCTCCCTACATTGCAGATAGAGAAAGGAGCTGTGTTTTAGTGGGCGTCCTGAATCTCCTACTTGCACTAAGGTAAAGGAATCTATTTAGGGGGGAAAAAATTACCTTTACAACCCCTTTAAGCTTTGAAAGGTCAGATGTAAATATGACAAAAAGCATTACTAAACTGGATGGGCTAATGTTGCTCTCATTTATTGTCTCTTTAAAACTATTTTGTTGCTATTTTTATAAACTAAAGAAAAAGTTATACTTACCTGTTCTGCCTTCTATGCCAATGGTCTTTGACTTTCTGGATGAGCTTTGCTATCACTCTTCAGCATCTGACACTTCTGGGAGTATTGGATGCCTGGTCTCCTGTGCTCTGTGGTTCCATCATCTGGAAAAGAAAACAAAGTGTCTTATGCCACATACATTCGATCGGAATTTCCAACAAGAAAACCGTAGACTTTTTTGGAATGTTGGCTCAAACTTGTGTTGCATACACACAGAAATTCCGAACGTCAAGAACACAGTGATGTACAACACTACAAATGTCCGATGGGGCCTACACACAGTCGGAATTTCCGGTGAAAAGCTCACATCAAACTTTTCTGGTCGGAAATTCCGTTTGTTTGTATGCAGCATTACACAGCCGAAAGTATCTCTTCAATGAGCTTAACTCAAGGAACTGAACATTGACAGTGAGGGTGGCAGAAAAGATAACTATTTTCTTTTTTTTTTACTTGAATTCAGTTGTGTTCAGAGGCATTAAAGAATTGTATTTGTGGAATGTGGAATCTATCATTGAATAGACATGAGGAAATGTTTGCAGTAGAGATGCACTGAAATTTCGTGGTAGACATTGGCTGTCAGTTTACTTCATTGTACTTTTAATAAATCACCCCCATGAACCAGAAAATGTTGGCTTTCATGAGATTTTTCCATGCATTGTTTCATATTGGCTTTTATTTAAACATGATGGCTAATATTTATATACCACTGCCAGTTGCCTTTCCTATTCTGGAGCCAAGGACAACTTCTGGGTTATCCTTTCTCCCACCCTCCTATTTTGTTTTGTTCTAAAGGGGGACTCCACCCAGCAACGAGTGAGTCGGTCCACCTGTTAACTGATTGGACCAGTGGGACTTTTGGTCATCAGGATCCTGCCTGCTTTTAAATATTCTTTGACTTTAAACACTAATGCCCCGTACACACGATCGAAATTTCCGATGGCCTAAAATCCGATGTAATTTTTTGTTGGAATTCCATTCAAGCTGTCTTGCATACACATTGTCAGACCAAATTCCGACTGTCCAAAATGTGGTGACGTAAAACACTACGACAAGCCGAGAAAAATTAAGTTCAATCCTTCTGCGTCGACTTGATTCTGAGCATGCATGTTTTTTTTTTCTCCGTCAGAGTTGCACACAGACGAGAAATTTCCTATCTTTTTTTTTTTTCCCTTCGAAAAAAAAATAAAACATGTTCTATTTCAAAACACAGATGGAAAAAAGTCAGATGGGGCCCACACATGATCGGAATTTCCGATGAAAAAAGTCCATCGTACATAAGGATTCATTCACACTAGCTGCTGCATTGCAGAGCAGCAGCTGGTGTGCTGAGTAATCCAGCCAGTTCTACACATGTTGATGCTGCACGCACTACTTTCAGCGCACACCATCCACACACTACCCCAACACAGTGGTGTGAACCTGCTATAAGAGAGACAAGGCAATTTGCTTTGTCGTGTGGTGGGGGTGCGGTGGGTTTCCTGGGAATGGCCTCTCAATGCAGTCCTACCACACCTGGTGTGAATAGACCCTGAATAAAGAAGGAACAATAAATAAAATGACATCTCTGTTTATAGATACAGATGACAATTTGCATGCATATGTTAAACCATACATACAAAGTTATTATTCATATTGGCAGACTGAGACAGTCAAATTTGCTAAAATATATTTCAAGAATTTGTGCTAGACTTGGCAAAACCCTCACTTTTTAAACATATCATTATGCCATTGTTTTTAAAGCAGACCTAGCATCAAATTGTCTTCATTCAATTTTCATCTATTCCACACAATATGTACAGTAAGTCTTACAGGTACTGATTTCTCTGAAAGATATTACAGTACCCCCCGCCTCCAAAATGTTTTTATTTTATTTTTCTCCAGAAGATTGGTACCCTCTTTGTTCAGGTATTACCTTCTTCTTGGTTCAAGATACTGGCAAGTTTAGTTTGGCCACCCAGTTGACTCGATCTGAAGGCCATACATGGATCAAAAATTCAGGCAGGCAAATTTCAATCCATCATGTATGGCCAGCTTTAGACTGTGACCTACCAGAACACTACAATGGGCAAAAGTATCATGGAGGTGGAGAAAACTAGGAACTCCGGCCTGCAGCAGACTGATGACTTTAGGCAGATCTTGAAAGACCGGGGTTAGTTAACTAAAGGCATATAGGCTGTTCACTTTGCAAAGGAATTTTTGCCTAGCTTAGTGAATGTAACAAAATTTAACTTTGTAATGAATACCCAATCACATGCAAAAAAAAATACAAAAAAAACTGTTTTGTCTGCACATTGTATGATGGAAGCCAGGAGAGCTTCACCTCATTCACTAAGCTAGGCTTAAAATGGACAGATGTGTGTGCTCAAATGCAGGTGGCTTACACACACATATACTGTATATATTTATATATGTGGGGGTCTTCAAAAAGTTTCTGCACCTTTATTTAAATAACTTAGTCGAAAAAAATGCAGACATTTTGTAAATAACTCTTTTATGTGTCTGTGTATATATATCTATCATAACATAATCATTAGCCACCCACCTAATACTGAGTAGGTCCCTTTTTTCCCCCTGTTTCTTGCCAAAACAGCCCTGACCTGTTGAGTCATGGACTCCACTGGACCTCTGAAAGTATGCTCTGGAATTTGACACCAAGCCTTCAGTAGCAAATCATTTAAAGTGGAAGTCCATGATAAAAATAAAATCAGTATACATATCTTTTCTGTGGGTGATCTAACCAGATCTTCAGCGGCGGAAGCTCTGATGTGTACACGTCCAACAACGGCTGTGAAATGAATGGGAAGTGACATCACCCGTAGACTTACTATGGGGCTTTTGTTGATGGACATGTCCTCGCACCTGCCCACACAGCAAAACTGTGGCTGACAGCTCAGCATAGGATCAGAGCTTCCGCTGCTGGAGATCGGGGCAGATCGCCTGCAGAAAAAGTATGTATAGCAAGTTTTTCTTTACAGGGCTAGAAAGGTTAGTGTTAGAATGTTGGTGGCTATAGATGCAGGGATTTTAGTTTTTTCATGGACTTCCACTTTAAGTACTGTAAATTGAGAGGTGAGGCTGAGGTGAGGATCGGACTTGTTTTTCCAGCACATCCCACAGATGCTCGATTGGATTGAGATCTGGGGAATTAAGAAGCCAAGTCAACACCTTGAAGACACCTTCTTTCATTGCTCTATTGTTCAGTTCTGATCCTCACATGGCCATTGTAAACACCTTTGGCTGTGGACATGGGTCAGCATGAGCACCCTGACCAGTCTATGGCTATGCAACCCCATACATAAACTGCAATGCATTGTGGGTTCTGACACCTTTCTATTGGAACCAGCATTGACTTTTTTAGTTTTTTTTTATTTGAGCTATAGTAGCTCTTCTATTAGATTGGTCTACATGGGCCAGCCTTAGCATGTGCACGTGCATCAATGAGCCCTGGCCACTCATGACCCTGTTGCTGGTTTACTGTTTTTTCTTTCTTGGACCACTATTGATATCTCCTGACTACTGCAGACCAGGAACATACCACAATAGCTGCAGTTTTGGAGATGATCTGACCCAGTTGTCTGGCCATTACATTTTGGCCCTTGTCAAAGTCGATGAAGTCCCTAATTTTTTTCTGCTTTCAACACATCAACTTCACCGACAACATGTTGCTTACTGTGACGATCAGCGGTCATGATGCTATGGATGATCAGTGTGTGTATACTGCGTATATGTCACATTTTGCACACTGTTATACCTCTTTTCATATTCCTAGCAATGGTTGGCATAAAAACATGTATTTTTGGTCCACATATATTAAAAAAACTGTTCAAGCTAACCAACTGCATCACAGTAGTTCCTCTGTGGCCAGATTGTACTCTACTTTACGTCCCTGCCTTCGTGCGGTTCGGGGGTCCCATCGGGACCCCCTCCGTGGCGTGCGGGGGTCCCCCTGGCTCCGGGAGCGATCCGGGACGAGCGGGCGGATGTCGGTGTTTACCTGCCCCCCCGCGATCGCTCCCAGCCAATGCACGCTCTCCCCCTTCTGTCACTTCCTCCTCCTGTGTAAACACAGGAAGGGGGAAGTGATGTAATCTCCCATCGCAGCGGTATTTCCAACCGCTGCGATGGGAGAAACACCTCACAGTAAGTCCTGCACCAACACTACACTGACATACACACACATAGGCATACTTAACCCCTTGCGATCTGACCCCCCACCCCCCCTGTCACAGTGTCACTGAATGCAGTGATCTAATCACTGCATTTAGTGTCAGTGTGACAGGCAGTGTAAAATCAGTTAGTGTTAGGTTCAGGATAGCCCCCCCACCCCCCCTAATAAAGTTTTAACCCCCTGATCACCGCCCTAGTTAACCCTTTCACTCCCTATTGCCAGCGTCACTAAGCGATCATTTTTCTGATCGCTGTATTAGTGTCGCTGTTCCCGCTAGGTAGCTATTTTTTTTTATTGCGATTTTTTTTTTTTACTAAAGACATGTGGCTAAATAAATTTTGGCCTAAATGTTTGACTAAAATTTAGTTTATTTGATTTTTTTTTTAACAATGTCGCTCTATTTTTGTATATAGCGCAAAAAATAAAAATCGCAGAGGTGATCAAATACCACCAAAAGAAAGCTCTATTTGTGGGAAGAAAAGGACGCAAATTTTGTTTGGGTGCCACGTCGCACGACCGCGCAATTGTCTGTTAAAGCGACGCAGTGCCGAATCGCAAAAACACCTTGGGTCATTTACCAGCGTATTGGTCCGGGTCTTAAGTAGTTAATGTGGTTCTTATTTGTGATATCTTCCTTTTTTTCTACAGAACGCGTTGATTGTTAGACAGGGTTGTAAATTGTAGGCCTTATTGCACATTGTGGCTAGCATTCTTGCTTTGTCTCGTTGGGGATCTGGCATCATTACCTTCCAGAGACATTGGATTGATTTACTAAATGAATAGAGGCTTCCAACTTAAAAGAGTGAATTTTTACTTTGCAAAATGAAATAAGCTAAACCTGTGTTCAACTTGAATATCAAATCATGTGTGAGGGAAAGTTAAAGGCTAAGTTCAACTTTGGGATACATGTTCCCCCTGTATTTAGGGTGGAGCATGTAACATGTTCCAGCTCCTGCCTCCTTTCCCCCAGCCCCCCCCCCCATGACAGCTGCCAGGGGATACTCTCCCTGCACCCTCTGTTACAATTTAAAAATGTTGTGGCAGTTCTGCCAGCTGACCATAGAACTGATTGGGGACCAGAATTGCCCCAGTCATATCTATGGTCTAAGAAACTGGAAGCAATGAGTAGTTTGTCATTTGGGGTTTGCCGGTTGTAAACAAACTATTACTTTATTTAAAATAGCATCAGTTCATATTAATCTATGATTTGAAGCTTTTAAGGGCAGAGGAGAGATCTGGGGTCTAATAGACTACAGATGTCTTAGTAAAGAGGAACTGTCACAGCCTATTGGTTTCACAAGGGATGCTTACAGTCTTTGTGGTAACAGCAACAAAAGTGATCAAGAAAAAAATAAAGGTACAGTTTAAAGAAAATAACAAAATAAAGCGTACTCGTGCTCACTCGCAAAGGCGAACACAAGTTTTGTTTCCGTGTCGGTACTTAAACAGCGGTCACACTACACATTTGAGGTATAACTGCAAACATCAGATTGAACGTAATAATTCTAGCACCAGGCCTCCTGTGTAAATCTAAAGTAAACTTGTAAAGACTTTTAATGTGTCGCCTATGAATAATATAATGTACGTAGTTTGTTGCTGTTCCATATGTGTGCTCAATTTTAACGCATTACATTTTTGGTATCTATTTACTCGGCATAACATCATATTTTATATTTTACCAAACAATTGTTACTTGTATTATTTTGTGTTTTTGTGCATTGAAATTCATTAAAGTGCAACTCCCACCATTTTATTCTCTAGGGCCTCTGCTTTAAAAAAAAGTATATAATATTTAGGGTTTTAAGTTTTTTTTGTTTATTGGTGTGGCTTTACCTTACTCACTGAGCCCAGAAAACATAAACTTTCCAAGATGAACAACCTTTACTCCTTTAGTCTACCCAATTGTCTGCTTGGAGGTTCCATGGTGTTCCCCTGTTTATATTTTAATTATAGCATACTAAAAAGTTTCCGTATTTTATGGTGTATAACATGCACAGGCATATAACACCCCAATTTTAGGAGGGAAGTTTAAGGAAAAAAATTTACATTTTAAATAAAGTGCCCATCTAAAGCCTATAATTTACCAAAAATGCAGCCTGTGCAGTGCCCATGTAAAGCCTATAGTTTATCAAAAATGTAGCCTGTTCACTGCCTATTTAAAGCCTATAATTTACCAAAAATGTAGCCTGTTCAGTGCCAATCTAAAGACTATTCAGTGCTAATCTGCAGTCTCACTTTTCCCATCATTGCAGCCTCGACAGTGTCAGATTTTCCTTGCTGTCTTCGAGGGAGGAGGAGGAGTGAGCGCCGCTGAATTTAAACAGAGCCGCGATCTCCTGTGTACCCGGTGCTCCATCACTCACAGCCACGCCTCCTGGCCCTGCTCATATGATTCACAGAACAGTGGCCCAATGCGGGCCCAGGAGGCGTGGCTGTGCGTGATGCAGCATCGGGGAAACACAGGAGATCGCGGCTCTATGTAATTTATATTTGCTCCTCTTCCCTTAGACAGCAGGGAGCGGCATATAATACGTACCCATGATTTCCCCCTGATTTTAAGGGGAAAAAAGTGCATATTATACACCGATAAATACGGTAATTGGAATTTACCGAAAACTCTTTGTTAGCCTGTCTATCTATCTATTTGACCCTAACAGGGACATAGTTCCTTCCTGGGTAACGACTAATGCTAAAGGTCAGTATTGTAGGTAGAGTAGGTTTATAAAACATAAAATGCAGGGGATTTATAGGTACATTTTCCTAGACTATTTGAGCTCTGATAATAATGCATTTTTGTTTAGTTTAGGGGCCATAATGACAAAATGTTGCTTGTTGTGGATTTCAGTTATACTAGCCATATACTCCATATAGCCATATAGTGCAACAGACTGAAAAAATGTAATCGTATGTAGGTAAAAGCTTGAATTATAAGAAATAACATTCTCAACAAATCGTGAATAGTGGTATGTTGTAAAAATAGGCAATATTTTTTTTTTTTTAATCATTTATAGTACTATTTGCAAAAATTACAATTATGTGTCTTTTAAAATGATTATGCACAAGCTAGGGGTCAAAAATTGGCAGAATCTTGCTTTTAAAACTACTAGTACCCATCCCATCTTTGAGTGCCCCTCAGCCAGCTGCTTGTTACAGTGGGCATCCAAGCCAAGTCAGAGCTCCATTTATCCATTCAGACATGGAGCCCCAACCTTGCCCCACCCCCTCTCTTCTCTGACTCACTTTGATTGACAGCAGCAGAAGCCAATGGCGCCGCTGCTCTGTCTCAGCCATTCAGAAAGGAGTGTCCTGGATGGCTAAGGGGATTGTGGACATTGCTGGAGAGAGAAGGGGCTCCTTTAATTTAGTTCTTCTTCCACATCAATGACAGCCAGCATGACGGTTAAGATACCAGCAGTTTCAGAAGGAGGGGGTCAGCAATAGCCACTGCTATATTTTTTTTTAGGGCAAGTAGTTCCTTTTAGATATAGGAACATTTTATTGTATCTATCACACTCCTTTCAGGCTTTCCAACAGTTCATGTAGGTTTGCTCTAGTGAATTGGTTGAACCTGCCACCATACAATCGTAGAAAAATAAGGATCTTCACCAGCAAATCTTGATATAGTGGTAATCTTGTCTCTTATTCACATACTGGAACAGGAATCACAGGCTGACATTTTGGTACCTTGCAGGATCCCATTCTTGAAAATGGGATCCTGTGAAGTTCCAAAACATTGGCCTGTTATGCCTGTTGCTGTATGTGAATAAGACACCTTTGTTTAGCACCTTGGTTGTGCTGGAGAAGATCCTTGTTTTCATTATAAATATAGGTCCACTTTATACAAGAGACAAGACACCGCTGAGCCTGTTATTAGCTAAGGCATCTTACATGGGGACACTATACTCAGAGCTGCATGTGTGGGGACGAGATGCCTAAAATCTGTAAGAATTTACCATGCATGTCTTGTTAGAGGGCTCATGTGTTTTCTTTTTTAAACCTAAAAAATCATTTTCCCCAGTGAGCTGAGAGTGTAACAGTGGTTGCAAATATGCTATTTGTCTCTGTTTGTCACTGCTAAACAGTGTATAAACGCCCTTCCCATCTCATTTGCCATTTTTATATTATAGAATACAGCAGGTATGGGCATCTATCCATGTTGTTCCACCAGCTGGAATGTCAGTGCTTAACAGCACAGCTAAAATCTAAGCCAGCACAAACAGGAATGGTTGAGGTTGGATATTCTGTTCTACACAATGTCAAAAGAACATCATTCATTGTTGTAAACTTTTTACATTATTGTTTGAAAAGCTAGTGATTTGTCTCTTCTATTCTTTCATACCTCTGGTATGAATGTAAATATTGTTAGACCTCAATTCTTTGTAGCTTGGAGATCTGAACTGTATAGGATGACAAGATAATGTTTCCTTGCATGTAATTACATTAGTTTATAAAGGAATGAGCTGTAATGGCCTTCATTTTGTTTTCAATGCATTGCAATGCACTGCTGTCCCTTTCATCTCATGCTGCCTTAGATATTTGTGTTCTGTGAAAAGCATTAAATGCTTCGGAATGGTGGCTCATTTCATGACTTATTTAAACATTTGTGATGCTAAGTCTGTCTGTTCACTTCGTATTATTACACATAATAATCTTCTCACCACCGAGCATTACCTGCAAGTCAATGCCCTGCTGAATGAGATAAGTAAGGCATTAGTTCTGAGACAATGCACTGTTCCAAGAAGATAAGAGCCCATGACAATGCCATGCAATGACAGTCAATTAATACCTTTTCCAATGATAATCACAAGCCATTTTATTAGCTTATTTTTTGATTACATGAATATGTAAATATTGCAGTAGCTGTTGAGCATTTTCTGTTAAGTAAGTTTTTTCTCTTCCTCTTTCAGTTTTATGGAGAAGTGCCTGAAAACCGAATTGATGTTGTAGTAGCAAACCTTACCGTAACGGACAAAGACCAGCCACACACCAATGCTTGGAACACAGTATACAAAATTGTCAGTGGTGATGCCACAGGGCGTTTTACCATTAGGACAGATCCAAACAGTAATGATGGTTTGGTGACTGTTGTCAAAGTAAGTTGGAACGTTAAAAAAATCTGTTGTTAAAGTTAATTTACGGACACGGTTTATATGTAATAGAACATCCGTTGATATTTGTGTTAACTGAACGGAAAGTGATTAAACTTCAAAGATACATTGAATTATGAAATGATAAAAAATATCCATACATAACTTTTTACATTGCCCTTAATCGTCCACCTATTTTACCTATGTTTTTTATCATTACTGCAGACACAAAGGTTGTAATACGCTATAAAACAAATACAGTAAAGTACATAATAATTATTATGTACTTACATATTTACATACCATGTTTCCCCAAAAATAAGACACACCCATTAAATAAGACATAGCAGGATTTCTAAGCATTTGCGCAATATAAGCCATACTCCGAAAATAAGACATAGTGATTCTGTGCTGCAAGCTGAGGCATAAAAGGAAAAATAGAAAGTGAAAGTAAAAAAAAGTCTCCTCAGTGAAGTGAGGAGCAGGACGCTCTGTTTTAGGTATTATGTATCCTCAGGGGAAGAAGTAAAGCTGTGGCTCCTGTTTTCTCAGCAATGTGGGTTTCTCTCCTCCAGCAACAGTCTGTGGGTCTCTCTCACCCCCCACAACCACCAGTAAAGCTGCTGCTTAATAAAAATAAGGCATCCCCTTTAAATGTCTTCTTGAGGAAAAATAAATATAAGACAGTGTCTTTTTTTCAGGGAAACAAGTCCATCAAGTCCAACCTGTGTGTGTGTGCTTTTATGTCAATATTACATTGTATACCCCTGTATGTTGTGGTTGTTTAGGTGCCAATCTAATAGTTTTTTGAAGCTATTGATGCTCCCTGGTGAAACCACTGCTTGCGAAAGAGAATTCCACATCCTTACTGCTCTTACAATGAAGAACCCTCTACGCAGTTTAAGGTTAAACCACCCTTCTTCTAATTTTAGTGAATGACGACGTATCTTGCACATAAAAGTTTTATCCCTATTGTAGGGTCACCAGTATCGAAATTGTACATGTAAATAATAGCCCCTCTCAAGCGTCTCTTCTCTGGAGAGAATACGTTTAGTGCTCGTAACCTTTCCTCCAGTCCCTTAATTATCTTTGTTGCCCTTCTCTGGACCTTCTCCAGTCCCAGCACATCCTTCCTATGGCCTGGCGCCCAGAACTGGATGGCATATTCCAGGTGTGGCCGGACCAGAGTCTTGTGGAGTGGGAGAATTATCATTTTATCTCTGGAGTTAATCCCCTTTTTAATGCATGCCAATATTCTTACATGCCATTGCTGAGCCTGACATCTACTAGGACCCCCAGGTTCCTTTCCATCCTAGATTCCTCCAGAGGTTCTCCCTCTAGTGTAGTGAGTAAATTGGATTCATATTTTTGGCACCCAAATGTATTATTTAAAATGTTTCTACATTGAACATCATTTGCCATGTAGTTATCCACCCCATTAATTTGTTAAGATCTTCTTGCTAGGTTTCCACATCATACAGAAAATTATTGCCCTGCTTAGCTAGTATGGTCCAAAGTACTGAGATTGATCTGTTTATCCTATCCTCTAGATCATTTATAATAAATTAAATTGGATTGGTCCTAGCACAGAACCCTGGGGGCCCCACTTTCTACACCGGACAATTCTGAGTACTCCTTATTTATCGCAACCCTCTGAACTTGCCCCTGTAGCCAGTTTTCAATCCATGTACTTACCCTTTGGTCCATGCTGACCGAACTTAGTTTGTATAATAAATGTTTATGGGGAACTGTATCGAATACTTTTGCAAAATCCAGGTACACCACGTCTATAGGGCTTCCTTTATCTAGATGGCAGCTCACCTCCTCATAGGTTAATAGATTGGTTTGGTAAGAACTTGCTTCTTTAAATCCAGACATGTTTAGGACAAACTGTATTGTTGTTATGTTCCCTCTATACATGAATGTTATATGCAAACACAGGTTCAGCTCACAATTACTCTAATAGACCCAACCTATTTTTTTTGAGAATTGGTTATTTTCAATTATTTGCTTGGGCTCTGTTTGGCTAGACGTGTTCAGTTTTTATACCTTCTCTCACCTATTATAATGAATGGACAGTTTGGCTTAGAATGGCAGTGTTCTGGAGCGTAAAGAAAATCCTATTAGCCGAGTTCCGTTGGCTTCCTCTTTCTTGGTTACATTGCTGAGCCACTGGCTTGCAATACAGTAGTAAAGTACCCCACCATGTAGGCATTTAGTCTCCCTGTAGTACAAATTAATCAGCAGCCCCTTTCACCTCCAGTGGAAATTACAACAAGCATGGGAAGTCCTTTAGTGTGCAATGATGTCACTAGCAGTGAGTATGCAGTGTACTTTCTCTACACAACAGCCTCAGCCTTGCAAATATCAAATAAATGTAAAACATTCACCCTTTTTAAATGAAAAGGCAGGGTTTACATTTTACTTTAAGTTGAGCATTGTGCAGATAGTTATATACAGTTCTTATAATCAGTTATACTTTCTAACCTACTTTTCTTTTCTATTTTTTTTCTATTTAGCCAATTGACTTTGAAACCAACAGGATGTTTGTGTTGACAGTAGCTGCAGAAAACCAAGTGCCTTTAATTAAGGGCATTCATCACCCTCCTCAATCAACCGCCACTGTCTCCATTACTATCATTGATGTCAACGAGAGTCCCTACTTTACCGCAAACCCTAAGCTTGTGCGTCAGGAAGAAGGTCTGCTTCCAGGAAATGTTCTTGTAACTTTTAACGCTCAAGATCCAGACCGTTACCTGCAGCAGACAATTAGGTGAACTCCAAGTTTCTTTTTTCTTAAAACTTCTGTTATTAGATAATTTGGTTTCCACTTCAGAAGGTCACCATTGGCTCCACACATTTTCTAAAGCCAATATGCATTGACTTGATATTGATATTTTTGTCATTTTGTTTTAGTCTGTTTGTCTTGTCTTTTTCCTCAAATTAAAGTCATTTATAAAGAGTGATTCACACACATCAATGCACAGATAATTAGATTGTCCTACTTAATTGCTCCTAGCTCTGTTTTCTCCAATATCTCTGGATGGTGAGCTCTTATGCGAGCATGTACTATATTTAAAACTTTCAAAAATAAACATTGTATGTAGCAACAGCAGAGGATGCTTTTTATTAATTGTATTATGCAGAAAAGTATATTGTGTGCTACTCTATAAATTAGTTTAAAGGAGAAGTGTGGGGCTCTGGAAAAAAAAACAAAACAAGTGTACATACAAACTCAATGCTGCAGCATCAGTGTGATCAATGTCCAACCCAGAAGTGTAACCAAAAAAGAGAGAAGTGTAACCAAAAAATCTGTGGCCATACTTCTCTTTTCATTTTGTTACTTGGATCATACTTTCTCTGACTTCATAGCTAAGCTTCTTCAGCTACAACCCCCACCCCACATCCAAAGTGTATACTTTTACTAGTCACTTAAGCGGTCTAAAAGGACAGTAGCAGTGCTAAACTACAAAATCAGGAAAAGACTGGATCCAGTAAAAATAAAGGCTAAAATTGATCAGAGAGGGACATAGTAGAGTAGCTCATGTTTCATAAGTCACAACTATATGTGTGGCACATATACCTGAAATATTGGAACTCTCCTTCCCTGTTCTCTGATTTAGGTACCTAAATCACCTGTTGGGAGGGTATATCAGGTTTTATTTGAGTATCTTTGTTTCTGCCTTTTCATTATGTCACACATTATGATTCTGTTGAGAGCTGTGATTAATCTGTAGGCAGAGTAGCATTGTAGCTAAAATTAAACTGAAGTAATTTGGGGGACCCAGAAGAACTTGCCCCAATGTGCATGACAAGGTTCAAATGGCACATGTACACTAATGTATCTTAGTGTAGCCTTCTCCAGCTGTGACAGGTCATCCTTCTCCCTTGTCACTTGGTCACTGTTGCTGCCTTCTTTTTGGATTTTATTTGTGTCCCACTATCTTCTCTCTTCCACTAATGATGTACCTGCCATGCATGTGTACTGAAGTTAAATTATATTATACTGGCCCAGCCTGTAATCTCAGTACTGTACAGATGCCAACATGTACCAATAGCGTACACCTCTGCATGTGCTGCAAGTAGTGTACAAAAGAAAAAAGATTAATTGGAGAAAATATATATATTTTTTAATACAAAGTGTGTTCTACCAAAAAAACTCTACAAAAACTGTACCTCCTATCATTTTTTACTACTCTCCAACTTATAAATGTAAATGCTTTTTGCTCAATTTTAAGATGTGTTTACGTGTAAAATTTGTTCTAAAGCTTACCTTCCAGTCATGCATTTTTTTGACATCTATTCATAGACATTAGGTGCATGCTGTCAAATATCTGAGATTTCAGTAAAATACACAAAAGGAAAGCAGTATACAGAGCCTTTAAAGTGTTACTAAATCCAGTAATATAAAAATAGTTCATCTGCCCTCCAACAGTGCCCACATCTTATATTTTTACATTACAATTATTCCGTCACTATATACATTTTTGGCCAAACTGTATACCACAGTCAGTGATAAACTGCACAGTTTTTCCATTGCTGAGAGTTCAGATGGGAATAGATTTCCACTGCAGCCTGTATACACGCCCACATGTGTGATGCCAATATCATGCGACCTGGTTAGCTCTGAGAACAAGTAATTATTCTCTCCAGCATAAATGACACAACTGAGCATGTGCATGTTGGCTACCCTGCCTGTGTTAGCTGGCCTTCCCCATATACTGTAGACAGTGCAGGAGGGGGAGGATCTGTGCATACAGGTTAAAACAGCCTTTTTACACAATGCAGAGGAATAACCCCTTACTTTCCACAGTGAGTATAACAAGCGTGCTATACTGCATATACAGACAGATGTTACTGATGTGGGTTTAGTAACACTTTAACATACATTAAATGCATATGCATAAAAAAAATCCTCATTGACCACATTCTTTATACAGTATGTTAGACTGTTGTGAAATGTTATTTTCTAGTTTTGTGCCTAGTGCAAACAATTTGCTTCATTATGTTTTGTTTTCCATCAGCTGGAAACATAATCTAGTAAAAGATATTAGAAGTGATGTTCACTAATCATAGCCAATATTTTAATTCTTAGATATGCAAAGCTATCAGACCCTGGAAACTGGCTTAAAATTGACCCTGTAAATGGACAGATAACAACAATTGCTGTCTTGGATAGGGAATCCATGTATGTAAAAAACAACATGTACAATGCAACTTTTCTTGCAACTGATAGTGGTAAGTACTTAACAGAAACTGATATTTACCTTTCTTTTGTTTACATCATATTAGACTGTAATTATGTTGGATATGTTTACAGCTATGAATTTGGCCTACATCCCATATTTGTGGAACACATATAATCTGATTGTGTGTTTGCAATAAGTACTAATTAAAGAGGTTGTAAACCTTCCTGTATTATTTGTAGCTATAGGACAAAAATGAGAGAAGGTGCCACCGGATAAGGAACAGTGCAATTTTAATTTACAATAAGCACAATATCCACTTACATAAAAGTTCTGTATATTCAGCATACAATTCCTGGCTGGCGCATTGTGTGGCGACCATCTGCACTAGATGTCAGCTGTGAATGGACTCTGGATCCTGTTTGGCTCTGTCTATTTGTGATTCAGGAAGTCCTAGACAGTGAAAGCAGTGGGAGTGGGAGCGAGGCTTAGATCACAGCGATGATGTCACGGGCAGCGGTGAATGTGATGATGATGCCAAACAGGATCCAGAGCCCATACACAGATGACATCTAGTGTGGATAGTCGCCACACCATGGGCCAGCCAGGACTTGTATGCTGAATATACAGAACTTTTATGTAAGTGGATATTGTGCTTATTGTAAATTAAAATTGCACTGTTCCTTATCTGGTGGCACCTTCTCTTTTTTTTGTCTTGCATATTGGAGTCCTCTCTCATCTCCCCTTTGGAGGCTTGCCCTGGAAAATGGACTTTGTATAACAATTTTATCTATAGGACTTGTTATCCAAATTTTCCCCTTTCATTTCCAGGTGTCCCCTTTAATAATACCATAATAAGGACTTTAAAAAACTGACTTATTTATCACTCACACTAGTACCTATAGGTAAGCCTAGAATAAGGTAAGTCTAGAATAGGTAAGCCTAGAATAAGGCTTACCCATAGGTACTGTAAATATCTCCCAAACGTGCACCGTTTAGGAGATATTTACTATATATGCAGCTGATGATGTCATCGGTGAATGCGCTCTGAAGGAACAGCCGCCTGTGCTGTTTCTTTAGAAGTCTGTGCCTTGACCGGTGGCTCCCTCATGTCACACGACTTCAGCCTGGGAAGGAAGACGGGCAAAGAGTTTACTTCCTCTTTAATGACATGTTAATTTTTAGGGTTGTCCAGATACCGATACTAGTATCGGTATCGGGACCTATACCGAGTATTTGCGGGAGTACTTGTACTCGCACAAATGCTCCCGATACCTAAATAGAATACTTTTTTTGTATTTATCAACATGTTCTGTGAAAATTCTTTGAGTTTTTTTACTACTGCGTGACAAGAAAATACATTTTTTTTATTCATTTTTACTCATTTTTATTCTTTTATAATGTCTTGAGTTAGAGTTCTTCATAATTCTAAAGAAAATATACTTAGTCTGTATTGTGGTTTGAAAACTGTCACATGACATTTAAAAAAAGTATCGGTATTCGGTATCGGCAAGTACATGAAAAAAAGTATCGGTACTTGTACTCGGTCCTAAAAAAGTGGTATCGGGACAACCCTATTAATTTTAGCTGTTTGCGTCCTTTTTTTTTTTAATAACTGTATGACATGTAAACATACTTGTATATATATTATAAACAGTTTCCATTGAGGTATTGTTAGGGGGAATTTATCAAAGCTGGAGCAGCCGTGCATGACAACCAATCAGGTTCTATCTTCAGCTTGCTCAGTTAAACTTTTAAAATTAAAGATAGAAGCTGATTGCCAAATACAGCTGGTCCAGATTCTCTCTGCTCCAGCTTTGATAAAAATCCCCACGTTATCTCTCTAATGAGATCTTTGTTTTTTTAAATGTTTCTCTATTTTTATTCCCTGTATTTCATAATGATTTATATACTACAGTAAGAACTACAGACTTTGTATACATTATAAGAATATATAAACATATTGTTATTTTTTTGCTTCATAATGAAACATTGTTATTACAAGTTTGTTAAACCTCCCTGGCGGCATGATTATGTCAGATTTTTGAATGCCAAATTTGTACAATGTTTTGCTTATAAATTTAGCATTTTATATTGTAGGCCTGTAATTGTTAGGAATAACTCACTTAAATCTGTCCAAACAAGAGTCTAGTTGACATCCGGGGTATGATAAAGTTTGAAACTCAAAATCATTAATTATAATATAATAAATAACTATAAATAATTATAAAAAATAATAATATAATAATACTATAAATTATTCAATAATGTAATCAAATCAAAAACAACTGAAATTTGCTCAGAATTGTAGCTGGCGTCACTTTCAGTGTCTGATGACAAATTTCCCCACAAATCAATATTGCTCTATTTTGCATGTGGTTCAAATTTACTATCGCTGGTCTAAAACCACTTTTGATGTTAAGGGACACCTTTTGGTTGCCATGAACAATCTCAAGTTTCTAGGCAGGAAGAACAGTATATATAATATAAAAGTGCAGGCAGGGCACTGGACAAAGCACTAGGGACAAAAGTGAGGTGAAATGATTTGATACCCTAATGTAATCTCAGGCCGTGTACACACGATCAAATCTATCTGCTGGAAACGGTCGGGCCGACCGTCCCAGCAGACAGATTCGATCGTGTGTACGGGTGAGCAGACGAATTTGGCCAGCCGACAGATTTTAAAGCATGCTTTAAAATCTGTCGGCTGGGAATCCGTCCGCCGGATATATCTGCTGGTTAGTACGCTAACCAGCAGACATATCTTCTCGCACATGCGTCGAATGGATTTGACGCATGCGCGGAAGTAATTTACTTCCTGTGACGTGGCGGCATCAACGTCACCGCCACGTCACCGCGCTGTCTGCTGGCAGGGATTTTGGTTTGATTGTGTGTACAGCGATCAAACCAAAACGGCCAGCAGACAGATTTGTTCAAATCGATCGGTCCGACCGATTTGAACAAATCTATTTGCTCGCGTGTACGGGGCCTCACAGATTACAGTGTATTTTGTGTGTTATGTCTTGTGTACATTTTTGCATTTGAGGCCAGGCTCCACCTCCATGCGTCGCGTCACATCGCACGCAGGGAACAGAGCCCAGAACATTGATGAATCGGGCTGATGATCTGGCAGAGAACACAGCGGGGAGACATTGCAGGATCCTGGGGACAAGATAAGCAAGCTGTATTAGGATACTGCGATGCAATCCCAAATGTGGCTCAGGGTTACCGCTTTTGTTACTGAAAATGAACCCCGAGCCACACTCAGGATTACCGCCAGGGAGGTTAAGTGGATGTAGATTGCATAAACACATGCTTGAGTCGAAAATGAAAAAAATTATCTATATATTTGACATTCAAGACCTCAGTTATAAAAGCTGACAAAAAGTGAAGGAGTTTCTTGTTACCAGCCAATCAGATGCTTGCTCTTGTTTTCTTAATTAATAATTAAATGTAGTTATTGCAGACAACACATTAATTTCATAATATATTACTTCTGTTTTATTCTATATGTGTAGTATATTTCCCAAAAGGATACCATGTACACATTTTTCTGTTTTTACTAAGTTCATTAGCCATCAAGATCATGGGAAAAGTTTTATAAAGGGGCCATGAGATTGCATTATTTTTAAACATTGCAATTAGGCCTATGCATAATTTAGTCACCAAACAAAAACTGATGTTCTCTGAAAATATGAAAGTCTTCTTTTAGTGTCAAAATTAGAAGATGCATCCTGCTCAACATAATAAATGCAATGACCCTAGAGCACATAGCTGTTTTGGGGAGAAAGTGGTAGAGCTTGGTGCCAAATCTATTTCAGAAAAATGACAGAGCAAGGTTGTTTCAGAATCCTAGGTCAGTCTTGGTATAGTTGTGAAATTCTGCATGTCATTTGTTGAGTGGTTGACCTTATACTTTATGTCAGGACTCAAATACATTTCAGATTTCTATTAAAACCTATGGATTTAACAACTCTCCTTTATGAGATATGTAAAGTGATTTTAAGTATTCTGAGCAGTACGGAAACAAAAAGGGCAACACTGCACACCACAGACCCTACATTAACATTATATATTTGAAAAGACCAACAAATCTTAGGTCCTCATAATGTCTAGCCAAAGATGGTCGACAATAAAAATGCTGTTATTTTAATTTATCTCTGCTGTGAGATTTGTGGATGCCTCTATACCTGTTTAGATTTCTTTGTGAGTGAGCTTCTGGGCATTTCCATCACACATAGAGTGTGTTGGCTACTCCTGGGGCCCCAAATATGCAGCTATATGACTTCTACAATTGTCACATCTGAAAGCTCGACTTGTGAGTCAAATGTCTTGAACCATCAGCAATCAAGCAACATAAAGTGTAGTATGTCTATTTATATCTGTGTGAATTATATTTTAAATAGGTGTTCCCCCAATGAGTGGCACAGGCACTCTACAGATCTATTTGCTGGACATAAACGACAATGCCCCACAGGTTTTCCCAAAAGAGGTGGAAATTTGTGAACGACCAGAGCCAAATGCCATCAATATTACAGCGATAGATGCTGACATCAATCCCAACGCAGGACCCTTCATTTTTGAGCTCCCATATAGCCCAATGGACATTAAAAAAAACTGGACAATAACTCGGCTTAATGGTAAGCATAGATTAGCCTGCCTTAATCATTGTTTCTTTTACAGCTTCTTTTTAAGATGTGACTCCTACAAGTTGTGTCTGAGTATGGTCAAAGATATAAATATTTTCCCCATCCGCCCCTTCAAGTAAATTACTCTTATGAAAGGTTGCATACATTTAACATTGAGTACAGCATGCACCTGCTTTGAAGACATGGGACTATCTTACATGGTTTACTGTGAGGCCGTGTACACACGGCAGAGAACCTCGACGGGCAGAACACATCGTTCCGCCCGTCGAGGTTCCCTGCCCGCCGTCGAAATCGGCGACCCGCCCGTCGGGAATGGCAACCAGCCATTCTTCCAGGCGGGCCGTCGAGCAAATAGAGAGCGTGCTCTCTATTTCTGCTCGACGGGCTTCCCGACAGGAAGCTCGCCGAGAGCGTACACACGGCCGAGGTCCTCGCTGGAATGCAGCTTCCAGCGAGGTTCTCGCTGGTTTCCAGCGAGAACCTCGGTCGTGTGTACACGGCCTGACATGTTAAAAAAACAAAGGCTAGTTATTGTTAGATGGTATTATAACTGAAGCAGAAAGCATCTGCTACCTTATCTAGCTTTTGTGATTGCTTTGCAAAAAAAAAAAAAAATACATTTTAACTGCAGATGTACTTTAAACAGTAGGTTATACTCATGATAACATTGGTAGAAATTCCACAGAGGGAACTTCCAGGATGTCAGTTTTCCCTCTTTTATATTGCAATGTTATGTCCCAAATGTATGCAACTGGTTCAGTCTAGATTGCCCATCCTAAAAGGGGCTGGGACTCATGTATTACCTTCAGTGTATTCTGCCAATACTCACACGGAAGCTGGTTCAACTAAGCCCAGGTTCACTCTGAGCTGCGAGAGTGAAGCCGTGCGAGTTCAGCTGAACTCGCACAATTTCTCTCCCACATGTCAGTCCCGATTTTGGCCGTGATTTCAGAGACATCTGTGTAAGTTTCTGCATAGATATCAATGTAAATCGCAGCCTGAAATTGCATAAAGTAGTATAGAAACACATTTTTTTAATTTGTACGGCGACGCAAATGCAGTGTCACACCGATTAGGATGGTGCCATTGCCAGCAATTGCCACCAATTTGACATGTCTTATCGCATGTCAAATCGTACCAATGTGAACCAAGGCTAAAGTTGGCTTCTCATCAATGC
Source organism: Rana kukunoris (assembly GCA_029574335.1). NCBI lineage: Eukaryota > Metazoa > Chordata > Amphibia > Anura > Ranidae > Rana > Rana kukunoris. The sequence goes on along the minus strand of CM056053.1, from coordinate 350,528,522 downwards.
ACACGTTTCATTAAAAGATGCTGCTGTTTCCATTGCCGAGTGTTGTGTTAAAGCAGCTCATGGTCTTGGGCGCATTGATGATCAAATGGTGTTATTCTGAGTAACTTTTACTGCTTTTGCTTCTACAAGTTACTGACACTATGCAAGTAAATCATGTTCTCACTTTCCTGCTGCTAATATTGTATTGTCACTGTGTATTCATTCATTTAAATATGCAATATTTTAGGTACACAATAACTTTCAGTAGGTACAATATGATTTCTAAGATTACTTTAGTATCATAGTGTGGCAAAAAAGAAGCAAACACCTTAATAAGTGAAGGTCCCCTGCAGTAGTATAAATAAAAAACAGTTGTATGATTCTTCCTACATCAAACCATAGGTAAATGCTACTAATCAGGAAAGCATTTTGTGCTCAAGCTTTGTCTGTAAGACTAGTTTTATTAATTTGGACGACTGAAGCCTGCTGCTACAAATTGCACTTCTTCCCACAGCGGTTTAATGCTGCAAACTATAATATTGTTGATTGCATTGTTACCTGTCATTGTTATTTTTTTATGTAAAAATTGTAAGCAGTACTGAAAAAAATAACTTGCTATTGTTTGCATTTTGGCAAGAGATATTATTATGTGCAATGCTTTTTTAGTTGGTTTTGTTATCTACAATATATTTGCTTAGGTTTATATAGAAACGTACATGCATTTTACAGGGGAATATTATAGCTGGTATAAAAGTTGTGTTTTTATATATTTACAAAAGAACAGTTACACAATGTCTTTTATGTGCTTTAGCTTTATAATACAAAATTTTTGGTATTTGCAATTGTTCATACTATTTGCAGAAGTGGGAGAATAGTTCCTTTGCATTTGTTTTCTAAGGGTAATTATGAAGGGAATGTCATATAAAGAAGGTAACCTGTTACTTTTCAAAGCAAACCTTGGATTGTGTTGTAAGCTAACTTGTGCTTTACACATGCAGGATAAAATGACAGGTTTGTTTTAATACAACCTTCCCCTGCAGCACATATCGGTGTCCCTCCCACTGCCTTGACTAGCTATCTGGTGCAGGAGAAGCTATCCAGTGTAAGCTAGAATGGCTGCTTGGTGATTGACCCAGTGCATGCAATGGAGCAAATTAAATGTACCCAGAAGTACTTTATTTGCCCCTAGCACCTTAATGGAGCAGTGGGAGAATGACGGGAATGTAAGGGCTGCTAGAGGGGGGAGGGGGGTGCATACTGTACATTAGTATTTTTTTTTTTTTAACCAGTGTGTTAAATGAAAAACAAAATCATTCTCCCATCAACACATTCAAGGTGGATGGAGCAATTTGCCATTAAAATACGCAAATCGGCATTGTAGGCTATATCCTACAGCACAGATTGAGCAAGGAAAATATGACATGGTGATTGTACAGAATTCAATCAGTAGTTTGACTTGTGTACAACCACCTTGCCCATACATGGATTGATATTCAGCTGCTTCCTGCAGAAACCACTGAATTTTGATCCATACATGGACAGCTTTAAATTACAGCAGATAGAGAAGTTGGATGTACTCAGCTTGCCACAGGTTAAGCTTTGGGAGAACTGATACTCACAGCTCAGAATATCTAAATAGTTGATAAACTGCCTTAGCTGGTCTTAGATATAGGTGAAAGCTTAGTTTTATTAATTATGATGCAGTAGCAGTTATTATAAAAAAATTGTGTTTTTTTTTTTTTTTTTTACGAGCAGGTGACCATGCGCAGCTCAGTCTGAAAATTGGATCTCTTGATGACGGAATCTATACCATCCCAATACAGATCACAGATTCAGGAAATCCTTCCATGTCAAACACTTCGTACTTGCGTGTGAAAGTCTGTTCTTGTGACATGAATGGGTATTGTAGTGGAGTTGCCCCCATTATTGGAACTGGCCTTGGAACAGGAGCAATCATTGCAATTCTACTGTGTATCATCATTTTGCTCAGTAAGTACACTTCCCATTGGATAGCAGCAAAAGATATATGGTGTGCGTTATTTGAAAGAGATTAGTTAATTAGTTAAACTAACTACTAAATGAAGTATTGAAGACATATATGTGAAAACTCACAGGGAGAATAACAATGCAATGTGTGTGTGTGTGTGTGTGTGTGTGTGTGTGTGTGTGTGTACTTTACACCAAATACATTTAGAATATCTACTCTTTGCAACATATTATGAATCTTTTTTTTTTTTTTTTAAATAACTAGTTTTAATTAGCAAGAAAAATAAGAATTAGATAACAATATTGTACACTTCCATTCACGCGCAAAGACATCTGTTTTTTTTTTTAATTATTATTATTATTATTATTATTGGTTATTATGTTTTTATTATTATTATTTTATTATTGGTTTACATTGAGGTGCATTTTTTAATGCATTAATTGCATTGATGACACATTAGCTATATAACATTGTTGTGAACTGAGTCCATGGAAAACAATGCTTTTGGGCATGTTATTGCATTGGACCCGCATAGAGAAAGCAGCATTAGTGGGAATGGGCCTTCAATGATTCATCAGGACACACGTAAAAATTATTTGCATAATTTGTCAAAAATTAGTCAGGTTTGAGTAAAATGAAATTGGTTTAATGTTTTTTTTTATGTGGATATGCTATCACAAAACTAATGAAGAATATCTTTCCTTGCATACACACTGTCGAGACAAAATCTTATCATTCTCAAACGAGGTGACGTACAACACATACGACGGCACTATAAAGGGGAAGTTCGATTCCACTGCCGCCACCCTTGGGGCTGCTTTTGCTAATCTCATGTTACCGCGTGTTAAGTAAAAATTTGGTGAGAGACGATTCGTGCCTTTCAGTCTGTTCTATCTCCATTACGAACGCTACTTTTACCGAAGGTACCTTCGCGTCTCATACTTTATTCTGAGCATGCGCGGGTTTCTAAGCATACACATGAACGTGTTTCTCATCGTAAACCAGCTTGACGAGAACCACAACAAAAAAATTGAGGCTCCCGACGAAAAAAAAGAGAGCATGTTCTCTTTTTTTCTCATCGAGATCCACAACAGTTTTTTCGACGAAAAACATACACGTGACCGTTTTTCTCGGTAAAAAAGCTCTGCCAGCATTTTTCTTGATGGTTTTTGCCAAGGAAAACGGTCAGAGGGAGAACATACAAACTCCAGGCAGGTAGTGCTGTGGCTGTGATTAGAACTGACAACCCTAATGCTGCTAGGCAGGAGGACACAGGAACTCACAATTTGAACTCCTATGATCTTACATATGATGGGACCCACCTTGTAACCACAATGTGGAAACCCAGGAGCTCTATGAGTTAACATCAGACCGAAGGCAGCAGTTTCAGTGCTGAACTTGCAGGGATTTCATGCACTCACTGTAACCAGGTGGAATTTTAAAGTTAGAGTAAGGATAGAGAACTGCAACACATTTTAAAGCAATGTCTCAGCAGTAGTTAACAAAAACTGTATTATACCTACTTACAAATGTAATGCTTGATAAAAAGTCAAATATAGTGGGAACAAGATAAAATAAAAACATGGTAGTTACAGAATAAATTATAATATGATACCATTTAACATACAATTAGGAAAGTAGCTACTAAATTGAACGTAAAAAAAATTCACTGGTCAAAATGAGCACAGTGCAATGTGAAAACTCTTCTGGGTTCTTTACATTATGACTGTGGGGGAGATATACTAAAAAGGGAGCACTCAGAATCCGGTGCAACTGTGCATGGTAGCCAATCAGCTTTTAACCAGTTCAAATAAGCTTTGACAATAAAAACTGGGTGCTGATTGGATTCTATGCAAAGCTGCACCAGATTTTGCGCCATGCAGGTTTAGTAAAAAACCCTCACATGTGTATTTAAGAAAAAAAATCTAGGCAGTGCTAGGCTTTCTGTGTGCTACCTTGTTAACTGTAAATAAGTAACGTCCAACCCGAATTCCTCAGTTGCATTGAAAGACAAGTGTAGAGAGTTGACAGCCTCCAGCACTGCTGATCCTATAATGAATGTCAGGTAGGTCTGCCTCAGGCTAGCTCATAGAGAATGATGGTTAGCCTGAAGCAGACCCAAGCTTCAGCTTGCATACCCTGTCTGACATAGGGTCAGTGGTGCTAGAGGCTGTAAACTCTTTGCACATGCATTACAGTGCAAATGAGGAATTTCTGGGTTCATAGGGCTTTTATTGATTATTTACAAGGCAGCCTTATCTGCCTTAATATTTTCTTAATAAAGTTTTCCTCCTACAAGTCATATAGTATAACTCATAAATATTCATTTAGTGTCATGTAAGTTCAGGCTGGACCAGGCTTTTTGGTTTATTCATAAGATTTCTTTATAATACATTGTAAAATAGACAGTGTACTGCATTTTATATTAAGAACACTGATGACCCTGCTAATGTTAAAAATTCAAGCACTTGTCCTCATTTTTTACTAGTGACTGATGTTAAAATCTTATCATTTGAAAGAAGAAAAAGATGTGTTTTAAAATGGTGAACATGAGATGCTGAATCTTTGACACCTAGGTATTTCGGATAGATTGGTGACCAGATTGATTTGAGCAGAAACCTGGAAAGGTCATACATATTTTTGACCCAGTTTAGCAGATGGAACATTCACTCTCTCTATTTTCTCTATTTACCATTATCACTGAATGTGAAAATAAAAGGAAATCACAAATTGTTGGTTGCCCCCAGAACAGTAATACAGTGGAAATCTTCCAATGAGAACACTAGTTCTCATGAACTGGGTGGCCCCATGGGATTTCCTTAATCTGCAGGGATTTACTCTTATTTCATGTTTTTGGCTTTGGGACAGGATGTGAAGGTAAATCTTCCCAATGGGATACAGATAGCAAAAAAAAACAGGGGTTATAACCCTCTCTTACTCTTTCCAAAATGACAAGAAAATTAAAAATCTGCCTATAGTTCTATGTTAAATGTATTTTTTAAATGCAAGTTTATTTTGATTTGATATCAGCTACTTAGGTGTGCTGCATTTAATATGTTGACAAGGAATGTGCTGATAGGAAGAGAAAGCAAAGGATGACCTTATCAGTTTGCTACTGCTCTTTCACTGTTCAGTCAGCAGGGTGGAAAGAGGACACTACTGTGGTCTCATCCACCTGGTTGTACTTCTCAGGACTAGATTTACAGAAATACAAGACCTATGGCAGGTAAAGCAGCCAGCTCCCTTACATGTATTCCATCTGCGTATTTAACTGTTTGCCTGGAGTTTCGCTTTAATCTGATAATTATCCTATGGTGGCAGCACAAAGGCACATACAACAAATAAGTAACACTTATGCCTCGTACACGCGATCGAGATTTCCGATGGAAAAAGTCAGACAGACTTTTTCCATTGGAAATTCTGACCGTGTGTATGCCCCATCGGAGTAATTCCATCGGAAATTCCAATGAATTCCATCAGAGTTTACATAGAGAACATGTTTTCTTTTCTTCCTATGTGACTTTGGTCAGACAAAAGTGAGATGCAATGTTAAAACACACAAACATCTTTATAATTGGAAAAAAAATATGGTGTCCACTGTCTACATATTCTAGTATTTTTGCCACAATATAGAAGGCCTGTTTCGTAGTTTACAGGGAACATTGATTTGTGCTCAACTGCTTGAAATGGTTCTTAGGCCAAAAAAAATGAATGCATTCCCTGCTTTAAGGTAAACAATGTCCCACTATTTGTCCCCCCCTCCCCAACACCTACCTCCTAAGGCCTCTCTTGATCCAATTTTGCAGCAGTGCTGCTCTCTCTTCCTCTTCTGCCATTTTCTTCTACTGCTGTCAGTCAGATTCTGTGAGGAGGGAGCAGTGGCATGGCCAAGCTGTGTTGTGTGTGTCTATGGATGCACACAGCTTGGTTCTGCAGGAGCACACCCACACGGGTGCCCCCTCCAGCACATGGCTTGCTGGGGGGGGCACTCAGGTAAAAGGAGAAGCGGACAGTGTCAGACCCCAGAAGAGGACTTAAGGTAATGCTTTTTTCAATACCCACATACATACAATATTATGTTGATGCCCTTAAGTTCAACTTACTTTCTCTTCTTTTCAGTAATTTGTAGAGTTTTACTACTGGTAGTGCTGGATCATTTATTATTTTGAAAGTTATTTAGGCTTGTCTTATTTTTTTTCCCCTTAAAAACTTTTCTCACACAAAATAGAAATTCTGATGCATTAAAACACATAAGTCTTCCTCTCAAGATTAATAAATAATGTTATTTTGGGATTAATTTAGGTATTCTAGAGACCTACTTTAAAAAGGTGATTTGTGTTTACTGTTTACAAACGGCTACTGGTGTGCGCTGTGAGAAACCAATCACCAATGCCAATACGTCATTGTTTCCTTTTTTTTTTTTTTTTTACAGAACTTTATTAGAATGCAAGTTCAATGCAATGCTATTGATTTTAGACTTGCTGTGCTAAAAAAGAGTACTACACTTGTTGCTGTGGTGTGAACCGACAGCATTGTGTCTTGCCTATGCATTGGGGCTGTGCTGGATGTATCTGACAGCTTATCCCCAATGCAACTGAACAAGCCCTGTCTAATATTTTGTGAGAGTAATAATATTAATAAATAATAATATTTCCCAAACTATAATGAGGTTTACTATACACATCACAAAATAAATTAACATTCCTGCTACAGCTCCCAAACAGACACAAACTTAGAAAAGCTTGAAGACTGAGCAACCATCTGTAAAGCACATAAATACTTATAAAATACTACACTTTTACCATAGTACCCCATAGATTACTGTGTAGGCGGCAATGGATCTGGCATCTTCTCAATACATGTCATGTGTTATGGGAAAATAATTGTTTTAGTTTTGTGACTCAACAAACCAAGTGAGCTTTGCTTAATATTTTATTCTTAGAATACATTTTCTGTTTACTGAAATCTTTCTTTGCTTGCTGTTTGAATACAGGACTGTCTGGAGACTTTTCCAGCAAAGTAGGAGAACTAGAAATAGTAGGGATTGGTAAATGTAAAAAAACATTTCATAATTAAATAAAATGTATGCTGTAATTTTCACAAAATATAGTATAATGTAATTTTGTTGCAGCTATAGCTATTGCAGCTATCTACTTTAACATCTGTACATCAATATGTCTACCAATGACAAAATTATATATATTTTTTATCATAATATCGATTTGGCACTCTGTAAGATTGATAAGCAATATAGAACATTTTATTCCTATCCATCATCATTCCCTGTTATCCAGGCGTGAGATAATGGGTGTGGACAATTCAAATAATTTTTTACATCAATTAACTACTTGATGTCCAGAACCACTTGAGTCCTTAACCACTTGAGTTCCAGAGCCATTTTTCATGCAAAAACAGTTTGTCTGTTTAGATCCGATTTTCTTCCGATGAATTTTTGTTAACGGAAAAAAAAAATTTGATCCGTTCCGTACTGTATGTAATGTGTTTGTTTGCGTTTTTGAATTTGGGCCGTTCTCCGCTCCCGTGCGTCGTAACGTCGCAGGGAATGGAGATCAACGGCACACAGAGGCACTGTGTGAATCGAGCGAGGACCCGCTTGCTCACACAGCGTGGATGCATTGCTGGATCCAGGGACAAGGTAATAAAACCATGCCTGTGGATTCTGTGAGGCGAGCCCGAGTCTGACTCAGGGTTACCGATCGCAGCACAAAAATTTAACCCCGAGTTAGACTAGGGAATACCGCCAGGGGGGTCACCGGCTTGTTTTACTGTAAGAATAATTTTAATGGAAGCACTCTGTAAAAGACAGCAGTTGTAAACCCCTTTGATGTTACATTTAGTTGTGTAAAACATCCGCAGCACAGTTGATATACAGTCTCTTGTTTGTGTTCTACAGATTTATTTTACAGTTGGTACAACCGATGTTGAAAGCAAATTGATTTACTTGTTCAAGTTAAAGCATATTAATATTTAAAGGGCTTAGTTAAACTAATTGCCTGACTTAATTTGTCTGCAAGAGAAATCAGATATGTTTAGCGCAAGATTTGGAAACAATTGGGTGAAAATTCCATTTTGGGTGCAAGCCAAATATCTTATTACTATTAGTCTTCTTGAAAATCTAATGAATCTGCTGGTGTCTTAGCCACATACTGTAATCAGCAGTTATTTTATCTACAGGCATTTTTGTATTGCATTGATTATAAAAATTTCTTTTCATTTTTCAGCATTAGTATTAATGTTTGTGGTGTGGATGAAACGCCGGGACAAGGAGAGGCAAGTCAAACAGCTCCTTATTGACCCAGAGGACGATGTCAGAGATAACATATTAAAGTATGATGAAGAAGGTGGAGGAGAGGAAGATCAGGTAAAGAAATGCCATTTGACTTCTTTAGACCCGGTTCACATATATGCAATACGGGAACCAGCGCTATCCCAGTGCGGGTTCCCACATTGCATCTCACCTGTCAGCGGTTCACACTGCGACCTGTGAACCGCTGCAAGTGTCAATGCAAAGTTAATGACACCCCCAGATCGGTTCGCAGTTTGTAGTGCCAACTGCCAAATGGTGCAGGAATGGGATTGCATTAGTGTGAACTCCTATGCGATCCGATTCCAGTGCGGACCAAGAAAAGGTTTCTGCACCATATTGGTGCGAATGCGATTCAGTCACCAATCTGTATGGCTGAATTCGCATCGCACAGACGTTGCATGTGATCTGCACAGCCTCAATGTTTAAAGTGTAACTAAAGACAAATTTAGCCCTGGTTCACACTGGTGCGTTTTGACATGCGATTTGGCATGTCAAATCACATGTCAAAACGGCGGATTTTGCCGGAAATTGCCGGAAATAGCAATGTCCTAATCGGTGCGACGCTGCATCTGCGGCATTGCACCGATTTCAAAAAGTAGTCTCTGTACTGCTTTTTGCGATTTCAGACTGTGATTTACATTGACATATGTGCAGAAACCTGCACAGATGTCTCTGAAATCGCAGCTGAAATCGGGACTGCCAGCGGGAGTGAAATTGTGCGAGTTCAGCTGAACTCGCACGGCTTTACTCCTGCAGCCCAGTGTGAACCTGGGTGCAATCTCACAATTCATGCTCATATCTGCTAAATGTTCAGGAATATGTAGCAGGAGGAACTTTGGAGCCATCCCTAAACGGGTAGAAAAAATCTAGAACATCAATTATTCTCCAGTGAATGACGAGACAGAGTATCTGCCGAACTCATATATATAAATATTATGTTCTGATCTAGCCATGAGCAGCTTGACAGTATGGCAATCATCTTAAGCCTTTGGATACTGCATGTTGCTGTATATAATGTGATCTGAACTGCTGTGGTGATTACCACAGAAACTTTACTCCTGAACCAGGCTTATACATTGGGTATGTTCTATACCTGAACCAAAGATGTTGTAGTCATAGACCCTTGTCCCAATAACATGATATGTAGGGGATGACTTACTAAATACAAATAGGCTGTTCACTTTGCAAGGAGATTTCACCTTGCATGGAAATGTTTCCTTAGCTTAGTGAATGTGGACAAAGCTGCACCTTATTCTATAAATTAAAGGAAAATTTCATTGCAAAGTGAACAGCGTATTTGCCTTTAGTTACTCTGCCCCTATAGCAATGTGCCTATCAATCACGCTGTATTTCCTTTCCAATGTACTTTCTTTTTAGTTAAGGTATACAGTATGCCTTTGAAACATACTGAGATCTGCCTTCAACCTATTCAACAATAGTGAGCTGAATGCTGACCACTGTTCTATTTTTTAACAGGCAGATGTCATAAACTGTAGAACAACTTGTTTTTTTTTTCTTTTGCCTCACATATTAGGCACCAGGTGACATCACCATTAAGTGAATTTGAGGGAGGGCATTTTCTTACATCACCACAAGTCATTTTGCTTCCATCTACTATTTGTTTTCCCCAAATCTGGCCTGAAATACTGTTACAAACTTTGGGTGCTACTAGCCCATTTGTGTTAGATGAATGTATACATATAGGGGGTGATCTACTAAAACTGGTGCACATAGATTCTGGTACAGCAATGCATAGTAACCAATCAGCTTCAAATTTCAGGTTGTTCAAGTAAGCTTTGACAATAAGCCCCCGTTCACATAGGGCCGATTGACATGTCAAATCGCATGCCAAAACTGAGCTTATTGCCGGTAAGGGCACCACCTGACTTTGCGGCGCTGCACTGATTCCCAAAAGTAATTCCTGTACTACTTTTGGCGACATCTGTGCACAAAGATGTCTTTCAAATTGCCACTCGAATTTACATTGAAATGCGGGTTTGAAATCATGCATGTTCAGCTGAACTCGCACGATTTCAAGCCCACCCTCAGTGTGAACGAGGGCTCAAACCTAGAAGCTGACTGGTTCAATGCCCACCTGCACCAGATTCTGTGTGCACCAGTTTTAGGAAATTTAGGACATTTAAATCAAAACCAAATTAGCCTAGATTCACATTGGAGCGATTTGCAATGCGATTTGAGAGATCATTGGTTGCAATTGTACTGTTCCAATCGGTGCAACACCGTTTTTTGCAGCGCTGCACCGATTTGCAAAAGCAGTTCCTGCACTACTTTTGACAATTTCAGGTGCGACTTCAATAGACATCTGTGCATGAAGCCCCACAGATGTCTATGAAGTAGACCTTGCTGACCTTGCTACTTTGAAATCGCGCTACTTCACGTGAAATAGCGCAATTTCAAAGTAGCATCAATGTGAACCAGGACTTAATTAAATTTAAAAATAGTTTAACGTAAATCTGATGACAGTTTAAGCATTCTCTAGTTCAGTGTAGATGCCCACTTTCAAGTTGAAAAGTAAAGGTTATAGCTTATATGTTATAGACCCCTATGAATACGGCTTTCCATTTAACACATACTAAATTAGTTAACTTTCTTTCTCTTGAGGTGTTGATTGCTGCAGAAACTTCCAAGGTGTTTTATCGCCTAAAATGACACCTTTCACGAACACTGCATTTCAGTAATTCCATTATACCAATTTTGTGATTTGTTCATAACAAAATTGCAGAACATCCACTGAAAGCTTGATTATAGCATATTGTAACATTTCCATAAAAGCCTGATATAATTGTATATAATTGCTTCATTAGAAAAGTATTTATGTTTTCTGTAATATAAGCAGAGCATGGGCATTGGTATTTTGTTTTTGTTATTTCACACTTGTCATATTAATACAACCCATTTTTATTTTGAAGGATTATGATTTAAGCCAGCTGCAACAGCCTGACACATTAGAGTCAGACACAATAAAACCGGTGGGAATACGGCGCATGGATGAAAGACCCATTCACGCAGAGCCTCAGTACCCGGTTAGGTCTGCTGCTCCACATCCTGGCGATATTGGAGACTTCATCAATGAGGTGAGTTCAGCTTTGAGTTCCTCTTACTTAATTTTACATGTTTTGACAGAATCTGATAAATTTGAATTTAATGAATCAAGTTAAAGTGTACATGTCCAAGTAGGTCTACAGCAAATCTAGGCCCGTATAAATAAACTACAAGTAGCATTCACATACAGTATATATTTTAAAAGATTCTGTCACTTAAAAAAAATTAAGCTTTTCGGAGATATAGAGTGCATACATAAGGAAATGCCTGCATATAACCACAGCAACATACATTTCTCGCTGTACACCTGTAAGGGACCCGGATGGCAACCCCCTTTTTTTTGTAAAGGGTCCGGAGGTCCTCAGGGGCCCGGTTGGCAACCCCCCCTTTTTTTTTTTTTATAAAAATTATTATTATTATTTTTTATATAGATATATATAAAAAAAAAATAATAATAATTTTATTTATATACATATATATATTTTTTATTAACCTCCCTGGCGGTATGATTATGTCTGGAATTTTGTATTAAAAGCAGTACAGTTTTTTGCATGGAAATTTGGCGTTTTTATATTGTAGGCCTGCAATTCTAATGCCGCGTACACACGATCACTTTTCGGCATGGAAAAAAAATGAAGTTTTTCATCATGGAAAAAAACGAAGTTTTTCCACCTTCATAATTAAAAACTACGTTGCCCACACACCATCGTTTTTCAAAAAAATGATGAGCAAAGCGTGGTGACGTACAACACGTACGACGGCACTCTAAAAGGAAAGTTCATTCAAGCTCCGTCTCATAACTTCTGAGCATGCGTGGGTTTAAAACGTTGTTTTTAACGTAATTTTAGCCCACACACGATCATTTTTTACAACCTGAAAAATGACATTTTAAAAAACAACGTTAAAAAATGAAGCATGCTCAAATTTTTTTTTTTGTTTTTTAGAAAATGAAAAACAATGTGAAGCCCACACACGATCATTTTAAATTATGTTTTTAAAAACGTCATTTTTTTCATGCCGAAAAGTGATCGTGTGTACGCGGCATTAGGAATAACTCACTTAAATCTATCCAAACCAGAGTCTAGTAGACATCTCGGGTATGATAAACTTTGAAACACAAAATCATAAATTATAATATAATAAATAACTATAAATAATTATAACAAATAATAATGTAAGTATAATAAAAATTATTCAGTAATGTAATCAAATCAAAAACACTGAGATTTGCTCAGTTGCAGAATTGTTGCTGTCATTACTTTTATTGTTTGATGACGAATTTCCCCACAAATCGTTATCGCTCAATTATGCAAGTGATTCTAATTTATTATCGCTGTTTTCTAGCTGCTCTAAAAGCACTTTTGATGTAAAGGGACACTTTTTGGTTGCTATGGACAATCTCCAGTTTCCAGGCAGAAAGAACAGTTTTTATTATATAAAACTGCATTCAGGACACTAGACAGACCACTAGGGACTCCGTCCCCGTACGTCGTAACTTTCACAGGGAACTGAGCTTGTCTGCACTGTGAATCGAGCGAGGAGACACAGCGGAGGAGCTCGCACACACAGCGGGGACACATCGCAGGATCCAGGGACAAGGTAAGTAACTTCCCCCTGTATCCTGCAATGCAATCCCGAGTCTGGCTCGGGGATACCACTTCTGGTATAAAAAATACACCCCAAGCCAGATTCGGGATTACCGCTAAGGAGGTTAAAGGGCCCAGAGGTCCCCAGGCCCCCGGATGGCAACCCCCCTTCTTTTTTTTACTTTTATTTTATATATATATATTTTTTCTTTTATTTCTTTTTTTTACATATATATTTTTTTTATAAAAGGGCCCCCAAAGCCCCCGGATGGCAACCCCCCCATTTTTTTAATTTTTTTGTTATAAAAAAAATTATTTGATATATATATATATATATATATATATATTTTATTTTTTTATTAAAGGGCCCAGAGGTCCCCAGGGCCCCCCGGATGGCTACCCACCCTTTATTTATTTGTAAAGGACCCCCCGCTTCTCAATTTACTCAATTAGCTGCGGCACCCCCGCTTCTCAATTCGCGGCAGCCCCCCCTTCCTAATTTGAGGTGGCAGCACCCCCCCACACGCTTCTCTGCTCCAGGGGGCCCATGCCTGAAGCTGTGTAAGGGGCCCCATAATTCCTGATGGCTGCCCTGACCTGACTGCAAGGTCTTTTTGAAACAGCACTTGTATTCTTGCTCCCTTCTTCTCCTATGCATTATTATTGCCCAGTTAGGCAGCCCATCATAGTGATACAGCCCACAGCTTTGCCCATTCAAGATGGCTTAACACCATCATATGCCAGAACTTTCTACCTGTATGCAGCTTCTCTTATTCTTTTTTTTTTTAAGTGACAAAGTTAGATTTTAATGGCTAATCCATTAAATCATTTTAAATGGAGCTAAACCAGTCTGCCTAAAGCAGGGGTCTCAAACGGTTGGTCCTTCAGCTGTTGTGAAACTACAATTCCCATGAGGCATTGCAAGTCTGACAGTTACAAGCATGACTCCCACAGGCAACGGCATGATGGGACTTGTAGTTTTGCAACAGCTGGAGGGCCACCAGTTTCAGACCCCTGGCCTAAAGTGACATGAACATTAGGAACATAGGGGTTGATTTAATAAAACTGGTGAGTGCAAATTTTGTGCAGCTCTGCATAGAAACCAACCAGCTTCCAGGTTTCTTTTTTTGTCAAAGCTTAATTGAACACGCTGAAGTTAGAACCTGATTGGCTACCATACACTGCTGTACCAGTTTTGCACTTTATAGTTTTAGTAAATAAACCCCATAGATAGGTTCAACAACATTTTGCAAAAAGGGTAACTGCATCAAAAAATGCAAGTAATAGAGAGCATGATTACTCATATAATGGAACAAGAAACATAACAATAAGAGCCGGTTCACACTGGGGCAACACGACTTCCAGCACGACTATGGGAGGCAACTTGGACACGACTTCAGTATGAATCATCAGGCAACTTACAAGGCAACATCAAGTTGCCTCCAGGACAGTACAAGGCAACTTCAAGTCACCTGCAGGACAGGAGGCTTTCCAGTGGTCAATCAAACAACAATCAGCTCTGGGGGAGGGAGGGGTTTGCCTGAGAAATGTATGTTATCTTCCTGTAAAGTTGCTTCAGTTAAGATAGGGGTCCGACTTCTGAGGCAACTTCAATTGAAATCAATGGGTACAAGTTGCCTACAAGTCTGATTGAAGTAGTACAGGAACCGTTTCTGAAGTTGGAGCGACTTCAGTAGTGTGTATTAAGACAGCTCCCTTTCACTTCCATTGATTTTCTCAACTACACAACTTGGGGCGACTTCAAGTCGGATCCCAGGTCGCCCCTGTGTGAACCGGCTCTAACACATGTAGGCAAACTAGAGAATATAAAAAACAATACCAAAGGCAAAATCAAACTATATACTACTATATAAAAAAGGTAGTAGCAAGCAGCACAGGGGACAGAGAACTAGCAGGGCAAAATACAGAGCCGAGAATGTATAGGTTTGGAAATTATCCATTAAGAATTCAAGACTGGAGAGCAACAGACATAATGCTAAGGGACCTGAATGCTTAAAGGGGTTGCATCCTATGCAGTAAAGTGAAAAAACACTTTGCTGTGCCCAGCCCCCCCAAGCCCCCATTTTACTTACCTGAGCCCTGAATTCACATGGGCGTGATCCCATGTCGTTCTCTCCACCTCTTCTCTTCATTGGATAGATTGATAGCAGTGCAATCATTGGCTCCCGCTGCTGTCAATCAAATCCTATGGACACCGATTGTATTACACGAGAGCATGCTCAAAAGGTAACCCCCTCGAAGGGAGTTAGCTATTGTGGGGGGGGAGCCGCGAGAGCCGTCGTGGGACCCCAGAAGAGGATGTTCGGGGCCACTCTGTGCAAAATGAACTGCACAGTGGAGGTGAGTTTGACATTTGTTATTTAAAAAAAAAAGAGTGGGTAATATAAAGCCTTTTAAAATTATGCTAAAAAAATATTCATACACATCCACTATTTAATGGCCTGTAAACCATTTTTCATGAAATTATTTATCACTGTGTTTTTCTGTCTCCTTTAATATCCTTTGTGAGCAACTCTCCGTTTCCGCCTCCCTTCCATTTGTTTGGAACAAGCAGTGCATGTTAGTTGTGGTTTTATGCACTGCTCTATGCACACTACAAATCCTGTAGCCCATAATCACTAGCCCATCTCAGGAGCAGGTAAGAGAGGGAAGCTATTTTCCCACATGCATTGGAAGTTGGATCACAGTTGCAAAAAAATAAAGGAATTTGGAGTTTTGAAGGCCACTGAGAGCAATAGATGGTACTTTTCTGAGTTAAGAATACATACTTGAATACATTTTGTTTTTTTAACCAGAGTTTAGAGGGCTTTCACACTGGAGCTGTGCGCTAGCAGGGCATCAGAAAAAGTGCAGCCAGCTGCTTCTTTGGTGCGCATTAGCAGAGGTGAACTCACCGCTGCTAATGTGCTCCTGCCTATTGAAATTAATGGGCAGCGATGCCATACTGCCGGCAATACGCCGCTGTAGCGGTGCATTGCGGGCCATATTAACCCTTTCTTGGCCGCTAGCGAAATGCGCCGCAAATCCGACAGTAAAATAGCAGCGTTTTACCGCTATGGGCAGCACCAGTGTGAAAGGGATCTTAGTGTCACTTTAACAGTCAGTGGCAGGTGTGGACTAATGAGAGAGAAGCAAAAGCTGTGGGGAGTCACCTGGTGCTCGTTTTTAGAATCACTTGCTGTTGGTCAGGGGAGCACAGCGCCACCGGCAGGCGAAAAAGAACTATGTGGTTCATAACAAGTTCTCCTAAGATGAAAAGGGAATCTTTATCTGTGAGCTTGACCACTAAATGCATTACACAAACAGCACACTTACATTATATCCTTATACTTTAAAGACCCAAGCTATAACATATATACCGTTATTCCATTTTTGTAAAGGTATCTCACAACAACAGAGAATATTTTATTTTATTTTTTCCTATTACTTATTAAGGGACATCTATAAAAAGCAATGGCCCAGATTCACAGAGCGATTACGCGTGCGCAACTGCTGTTGCGCGTGCGTAAGTCTAAATGTGCGCGTGCGTATAGTTGGACGCGATTCACAAAACAATATACACCAGAAATCTACGTTTTTTTGTCCGGCGTAATTGAGTTAGACATGCGCTTCCCTTCGCGCAAAACTGCGCTAGACACACCATTGATTTGCTAGTCAAATATGCTAATGAGGGAGTTACGGGGATCCACAAAAAAACGCAGTTGCTGCGCAGGCTACGCGATGTGCGCAACTGCAAAATGTCCTGTCTAAAGTTAGAGCACCTAAAAGCTGGTCTAACTTTTGAAAAAACGTCTACATCTCACAGAAAGCAACACCGTTACTGAGGAGCAGACCACACACACGTGTTGCACTACAATTTGACTGCCAACATGCTAGGGGCATCGTCGCTCATAGCTGCACTAGTGAATATAGATGACCAAAGAAGGAGGAGGGCACGGAGGATGGCACGGGAGAGGGTATACCGCACCCGCATACACCTGTTTGGCATGAATGATTCAGAGGTCTTTCGCATCTTCAGATTCCCCCCTCATGCCATCCTGGAATTAACCACAACCTTGCAGGAGGACATCACCAGCCCAACACAACGCTCACATGCAGTGCAGCCACTGGTCAAGGTACTGGCAACACTCCATTTCCTTGCCAGTGGCTCTTTTCAGCGTACAAGTGGAGTGGTGGCTGGGATGTCACAATCCTCCATGAGCAGATGTGTGCACCAGGTTGTCCCTGCAATCCTCACACGCTTGGCCAACCAAATCATAAAACCAACCACTGAGGAGCTGCGAATCAAGGCAATGGCAGATTTCTACCGAATTGCCAGATTCCCACGCACCATCGGGGCCATTGATTGCACACATGTGGCACTCCAGCCCCCCCATGAGACCGAGCACATGTACCGCAATCGGAAGAATTGGCATTCCATCAACGTACAGGTGATAGTCGATGCCCAAGGCCTCATATGGCACGTTCGTGCCAAACACCCCGGATCCACCCATGACAGCTACATCTACAATCAATGCCACATCCGAACAGAATTCGAACAGAACGTGTATGGGAACACCTGGCTGGTTGGTGAGTGACATGGGAGTCAGGCATGACTATCCCCTCCCGTGATGCACAACAGAAGTGGCACATGCATGACTAACATTCTCCTGTCTTTTCCTTTACAGGTGACTCTGCATATGCCCTGGGACCCCATCTCATGACTCCTATCCGGAACCCCCAAACCCCAGGAGAGGAACGATACAATGAAGCACACATCAAAACCCGTGCAGTGGTGGAGCGCACCTTTGGCCTCCTGAAGTCACGTTTCCGATGCCTGGATAAGTCTGGGGGTACACTGTTGTATTCCCCAAACTTCGTGTGCCATATCATCGTTGCATGTTGCATGCTGCACAATCTCGCAGTGAGGAAGGGCCTGCAGATAGAGGAACGTGATGACCTAACCCCCCAACCAGACAATCAACCCCTAACCGAGGATACCCCGTCTTCTGAGGGAAGAGCAGTCAGGAGACAGCCCATATTGGGCATCTTTGCACGTTAAACACACACATGAATCATGGCACAATGAGAATGCATGCATGCACACCACTATGGTCCCTAGCACACACACCCCACATCCTCATCAAATTGGATTGGCACCAGTCCACCATGCAAGACTGGTGAGCAGGAACGCCACGTCAAGGCTCCAATTATGTCACTGTACATTCATACACCATTCACACGGACCTGGAGATCACTTCTCCCTGGTCCTGGGGAACCCTTCTCCACCAAAATTGAGGATGACACCCCTTTTCCAGCAGGAATGTCACCCCCACATTCAAACATCATTCACAACCCAAAATATGCCAACAATGTCAGCAAAAAAAAAAATGCATAGAAACAAAAATTGCATAGAAAAAAATAAATAAGCAGAGAACAAAAATAAAAATGCTTTCAAAACAAACAAAAGGGGGAAAAAAAAATTAATGCCCTCTGCCTGAGCCACGCCTGGGGCGCCCCCGGCCACGGCCCCGGACCCTCAGGGGAGACGCATGGGGGAGGGGAAAAGCCGGGGAAGGAGGAGCAGCCCCTGAGATCTGCCCACCTGGCGGCCTGCCCTCCAAGGCCACGGCTATTCTGTCCAGGGCAGCACCAAGTGTTGCCGTGTTGCCCTGGATAGCCTGGGTAAGGGCCCTCACATCCTGCCCAACGCCTGCTGCTGTAGTTTGCAGGTCATTTAGGCAGGTTGTGGAGGCCCGGGAGTGGGAGTCCAGGTTACCCAGGCTATCGTTAATGGAGGACAGGCTCTGATCCACCCGCCCCATAGTCTGGCAGAGCTGTCTCAGAAGGCGGGTCTGGGTGGCCAGGTTCCTTCTCAGACAGGCGGGCAGGAGATTGGGCGCCCCCCTGGTGCTCTGGGATGACCTTCTGGCTCCAGCTGATGGTTGTGGCCGGGGAGAAGGGGAGGCCCTTGTGAGGGGAGCCATGTTGGGGGAGGAGGGGGGGGGGGCTCACCCTTAGGGAGGGCAGGCTTCTTGCAGCCAGAGGGGAAGAGTCCGCAGAAACCAAACGGCCAGTGCCTTCCATGGACTCCTCCTCCTCATGATTCTCCTCCTCCTCATGATCGTCCTCCGCATGATCCTCCCCCTCCTCTTGTTCCTCCTCTGCGGACTCTGGCCTTGTTGGGGGGGCCTCATTAGGCTGCTGTCCTGGGGTTGGAGCGGTCAGTCCAGATGGCCCTGCACCCTCCTGCACAACTGTGGATGACACAAAACATTCACAGGTTGGAGGATCCACACACTTGCCACATATTCCCTTTCACCCCCTCCCCCACACATGCTACACACCTGAGAGAAATAAAAACCTTACCTGGCACCGCGGGGACCGGACTTGTGTCAAAGCCTGGCAGGCCCTCCACTTCATGCCGGTGAAAGGTCAGGGCCACCACACGCTCCGTCGCTGTAAATCTAACCCGGCATGGTGGGCCCCCTCCTGTGCCCCTGGCATGGGCATTTATTGCGGCCAGTTTTTTTTTCACCTCACGCCGGAGGTCATTTATTTTCTTTTCAATCCCAGAGCGGGTCCGTGTCTCCCCCTCCCCCGATGAATTGACCTGCTCCGTGATCATATCCAATATCTCCCTCCTCCTGGCCGGGGTGGTGGTGGCACTCTGCGGGCCGTGGAGGTAACGCCCATAGTCGGTAATGGCCCGGGCAAGAATTCTTTTTTCCCCCACTGTAAAATTCAGCTTTCTTTTTCTCTCAGTCATACTTCCAAACAAACTCACTAGCAGTCACCAAAAATCTGTCACAAATACAAGCACAACCAATCAGACAAGAACACACACAAAGAGAAAAAGAACAGCCAAAAATCACACTAGCACTCAGCAAGAAACAGACCCAAAAAAATCAGATGAAAAAATAAAGCAAGAAAACAAACGCTCAGAAATATATCAATCAAACCACCAGTCTCAAACACTTATCAAAATACACTTTCACAAAACTACCAACAAGCACTAGATCACACAGAACACTAATCTCACAACTACTGTACAAAACACACTCTAACGAACAACAGAGCAAAAGCACTTGATTCAATGGGAAGGGACACAAAGGGATGTACTTTTGCAATGGAAGGGCGTTTGTGTGTGTCTATTTATGCTGTCTGCGTAGTTCACAACATTGCCCTAGTCCATTTCCAGTTTCACTGATTGCGCCGCTCCCGAGTTGTGAGCATGCGCACTACGGAGCTGACATGGTTTCCTTCACGCGCGCATGCGCGAGTCGGCCGGCCCTTCATTTGCATGGGGTCACGGCTCATTTCAATGTAACACGCCCACGTCCCTCCCAATTTGTATTACTCCTCCTTACGCCTCAGGAAAAAACCTTACGCTTGCGCAATCTCTTGCGTAAAAGCTACGTGAATCGCCGGATTACGCGGCTAGATTGCGCAAGTCTAACGGAAAAGTGGTGCGCTACGCCGGATTGATAATGCGCCGATCTACGTGAATCTGGGCCAATGTGTTTTTATCTGAATCTTAAAATACATAAAAGCTATGTTGCAAAAAATAAATTAAAAATACTGCACATAAAAAGACTACACATGCAAAATGATATCACTGGTAGTATAGTATATGTAGTAGTCACAAAGGATTTTTTTTAAAATATTTGACAAGAAGTTATCTTAACCGATGCATCTGCAACATGAATAAAATGCTCTCGACAGGACGGAGCATAAAGCTGCCATTTATGAAGTGCTGAAATCTTTACATTGAGGTTTTAAGCTGTTGTCAGTTCTGTGCTATTCTAAAATGTAATAATCTGTGCTATCCTCCAAAGTTTCCTTAAATACCACCTTAGCTGCTGTGCAAATATCAAGAAAATATAACATATACAACATTTTTAAAGATGGTGCTTATCCCTACTGGATCTATAAAAAAAAATGGACAACAATTAATAAAAAAATTAAGTAGTAAACATAAAACTAATGATAACACATCCTATATCAAATATACTGATGATCACTGATGTGTACAGTCAGAATCATAAAGTAAAAAAATAATATAGTGCATATTATTAATCAATGGAAAGTCCATTAACGTAAGTGTGAAAATCACTTGCTTGTACATCTTATTAGTCTTAGTGGTTAAATGAGTGGTTGAGTTTACCACCAAATGGGTGCTTATGGCAAAAACACAGAAGTGTTTGGAGGTATGGGAGCAAGGATTGTTTCACTTTTATATATTTATATTAGACTTTGTATCGATCACTTACATTAATGGACTTAACACTTATTAATTTGCACCTTTTATGTTTCAGATTATGCACCTTAGCATTTTTGATATAGGATGTGTTATTATTGGTTTGATGTTTACTGGGGTATTTTTTCTTTTTTTATTATTATTATTTCTGTGCTATACTAATGCTGGCCATACACTCCACGAAAGTTCTTTCGTGAGTGCAAACGATAGTGCCATCATGTACTGGCCGATAAATCGTTCAGTGGACATAAAAAAAAAAAAAGGATTGCTCAGAGCTGGATTAACTCTTTATGGCAAGACTGGGCACAGATTATAGGAAATATTATACACTACATTGTGACAGAAATATATATATATATATATATATTTTTTGTCGGTTTTACATCCACTTTAAAGGAGATTTTTTTTTAAATTAATTGTAGTATGTGATTGCCTATGTAGAGCAGTGTTTCTCAACCTTTTTTTTTTTAGTTTTAGTTAAGACACCCTTTAAAATTCCACACAGTCTTGAGGCACCCTAGTCTAAAATGTTAAAAAAAATAAATAATTGATTTACATAATGCAAGAACATACACACATGTAGGACACAAAACATTGTTGGTGATTTATTCTTAAGCCTCATACACTTCCAACAGACTTTTCCGTGGATTTTGCTTCGAATGGGCGTTGGCCGTGAACTTGGTACGGCAGGACTTTTTCAGCCAATAATCACAAACGTAGTGATGTAATAGATGTACTATTGGGTTTTTCTGCTCTTTACCGCCACCCTTAGGGCAACTTCTGCTATTGTTGCCTGATCTTTAGCATTGGTTCTGAGCATGCGTGTTTGTACTTTGGACTTTAGTCTGATGGACTTGTGTACATACGACATTTAGGACATTTGTTGCTGGAATGTTTGTCTGTTCTCACAGCGAACATTTGTCCGATGAAAAAACAAAAAAGTTTGTCCAATGGAGCGTACACACGGTCGGATTGTCCGCTAAAACAGGTCTGTTGGACATTTGTTGTCAAAAAGTCAGATCGTGTGTATGGACCTTAAAAAAGCCTATACACATTTGCATACTGGTACTGACTAGTATTCCAGTGTTTCTCTTCTCCATCATTCAGCTAAAGTGACCCCAGTGCTGATGGAGAGCAGCAGGAAATTGGAAAAGCAGGTGCAGGTGCCTGATGTCCTCCTTATCAACCAATTACATTGTTGGCTGGTAGGATGCTGGCAGCTGGCCCCCACAGTGCTCAAGTTTGTAATGCTGTAAAAAAAAAAAAGTTTTTGTAACAAAAAGGCAGGCTTGATCCACTTTCTGGCTTGTTGACAATTTGTGGTCAGTCTGGGGCAATTTTTAGGCATTTTGCCAAGGCATCCCTGAAGAACCCAAGAGGCACCCCAGGGTGCCTGGGCACCCTGGTTGAAAAAGGCTGATGTAGATCACATTGGATTTTTTCCAAGCTGGACCAAGTTAGAGCATGATTCATAAAGTTTTTGTTGTCTTCCCTCTGGATCTACTGCAAATTTAGATTTGTTTTTGTGAACTTGATGAACATGTATTTTTTCAGCATAATCTAATCTAACTATCTAAATTATCTTACCTTTAGTCTATGACCATTTCGGTGTATAACAGAATAGCAAGACTCCTATTTAGACAATTTTACCCTGATTACTCTAAGAGCAGTACAATGTTAAAACGCTTAGGCCGCGTACACACGATCAGACATGTCCGATGAAACTTGTCCGACGGACCGTTTTCATTGGACCAGGCTGAAGTGGTCTGATGTGCGTACACACCATCGGGCCAAAATCCCCTCGGACCAGAACGCGGTGACGTAGAACACAACGACGTGATGAAAAAACGAAGTTCAATGCTTCCAGACATGCGTCGACTTGATTCGGAGCATGCGTGGGTTTTTGGTCCGATGATTTTGTGTACTAACCATCGAACCTGTCCGACGGACAGGTTTCCAGCGGACATGTTTTCAAGCATGTTTTGAAACTTTTGTCCGCTGGAAAACAGTCCGATAGGCCGTACACACGATCGAACATGTCCGCTGAAACTGGTCTGCGGACCAGTTACAGCGGACATGTTCGATCGTGTGTACGCGGCCTAACACTGTCCCATTTAAATTAATACTATTGCATACCAGAGTTTTCAGCATCACCACTTGGCCTTAAAAATTCTTACATTTTAAAATGTTATCTTGCATTTTAGATAATCTATACATGTATATGTGAATATCCACAGATGGCATGGTGAAAAGTATGCTTCATTTTCATTTTCCCATCACTGGCTTGAAGTTTGGTGAGGCTTTAGATTTGTGCTGTAGCTAAGCTGGGGAGGATAGATACTACTTGTAGGCTTTATGCACACTGGTTTATTGTAAACGCTGTTTCTCCTGACAGGGAAAAATATCATAATTAAAAATGCTCCTAAGCCACATTTTTTCAAATGGTAAGGTGCATTTAAGTGTCTCTTTCATTTGCCATAATTTTAACCTATTCTGCCCACTGAAATTAATGAATGCTCAGGTGCTAAATGCACTTAGCGAATGCCCTTCTGCCCAAAATCTCATCTCCTGAACACGATTTTTCTGTGTTTCAAGAGAAGGAGTTTTAACTGCCTCTAAACTCTGCTGCTTCTAAGGCCTCTTACACACAGATCAGTTTTTCTTCAGGTTTTTCTTTTCAGTTTACCAAACCCATCTAATATGAGGTCAAACCTCAAGAGTCTCAATTTGTATGCAATCAGGCAGGCCCTTGTACTACATAGTTTTGGTAAACTGAAAAGAAAAACCTGAAGAAAAACTGATCTGTGTGTAAGAGGCCTAAACACTTCTCAAAGCCAATGGAATTGATTTACTAAAACCAGAGAGTGATCAGGTGCAGCTGTGCATGGTTGCCAATCAACATCTAACATCAGCTTGTTCAACTAAAGTGGATGTAAACCCGATTTTTGTTTAATTAAGGCTTGCACCTTGTACAGTATAGGATTTCATTTAATCTGTGCCCAGTCTTGCCACGAAGAGTTAATAGTAAGATAAAAACTGACACACAGAGAAATTGGAGTCAGTTCTTCCCCCTTGCTGTGAGTGACAGGTGATTTACATATCTCATGTACGAGCCTGAGAGACATTCTGTGTACTTCAGATCCCCTCCTTCTTTCTTCCCCAGCTCTCCCAGGATTGGCTGCTCCACACCTCAGCATGATTGCGCATGCTGAAGTCATGTGGTGACTTTTCTGGGTTTTGACTGGATGTTAGTGATCATAGTGGAAGTTCAGTGTAAGAAATACACAGGAGAAAATGCATGTTGACAAGGGAAGTGTAGTTGTTGGCAGGGAGTCTACTGACATAAGGACTCCACCCACCAAGCTCCGGACAACAGACCCACCCACAGAATCTGCAGTTTTTAGGGTCTCATAACAGACAGAGGGGAGACATTTGAGAGGTAAGGACACAGGCAGGAGACATGCATATCCTTATAGATAACCACTATGGCAGTAGTTTGGAAATGATGAAAGTGGGTTTACATCCTTTTTAAGCTTTGACTGGAAGTTGATTGGTTTTGTGCATGGGCACACCGGCATTTATTTATATGTGTTTAGGGGCTTAGGAAAAGAATGCCAAAAGCGTGGTAGTGTGCATTAGGCCACATAGTTCAACATAGTGAAAACTTTGCAGGATGTAAACTTAAATCAGAAGGTGTGGCTGGCTTGTTTACATCGGAGCATAACAAAATTGAGTAGACAGTGCAATGCTTATTTTAAAATAATATAACTAGACCAATTTTGCCAGAATGCAAGTAATGTTAACAGTTATATTTCTTTAATCTGGAGTTTCTCTCATTCTGCCTCTGTTTGCTTATATTTATTTTCTCTGGCTTTGACACTTGACTTTCATCTAGGTCCTGACTAATAATCTGTGTGAACTCACTGACCTAGGCTTGTGTAACTTTCATCTCTAGCTTATCCTTTAGATTCTTTGTTGTTTGTTAACCTCTCCGTTGTGATGTTTCTGTGCCCTGAATATTGCTGCAACACCTACCTGACCTCCCTTTACCATCCAGCTCAACCTCAACTAATATACTGTCAGGCAATTTCAAATAACATCTGTCACAGTTCACCAGCTTGGCAAGTTTTTATAGCATAGTTGAAGATAGTCCGGGATCTGATCAGAATCCCCATTCAGAGCAGGCGGCTTTTTTGCAAGTCTGTTGGAACATACCCTGCCTAGTTTTACACACTTGCAGTTCTTCATTATTATTATTATTTTTTTCATCTTCACCTTTTCATTTTCACCCAAGCTTATGGTAGTCATGCAATATTGGTTGTTACAGAGTTGATATGATAACAAATTGTGACAAAGATATCAGTACTATAATAACAATATATAAAGGGTGTTGTCTATTACCAGGTGTTCTATTCAGAGGAGAATGTTTAGTTCATTCCTTAAGTGGAGCTTGTTCAGAATGCATGGTATAGGTTTTAAATCTGTTTTAAAAGAATACGCTCAGTAGTGTGCAGGGCATTAAGTTTAAATTGTTTATGGGTCACATTTTTATTTTTACTTCATCAAAACACTCTTAACTAAAACTTCCAAGCTCATATAATTGTCTCTAGCCCAGTTAACTGCTCAGGCTTTTCAGGTGTTCTAGAAAACGGCTAGTCAGATAGTTGCTAGGCTGCCAGTTGGGATATGACATCATACCTGTATGGAACTTTCTGTTAAAGCAGCATTAAACCCAAAAACGAAATACATTGCAGCTTAGCAATCATTAGATGTGGTGGCTGCTTTTCCCTTCTTTTTTCACCCGGTGATCTAACCAGTAAGGGCTCTTTCACACGGAGCGTCCGTTCAGATCCGCCTGCCGCTTTTTTATGTGGACCTGAATGGGCGCTCCGTGCTCCTCTATGGAGCCGCGGATGTCAGCGGTGACATGCCCGCTGACATCCGACCTGCTCTGATCCGCCAAAGTGTGACGGAGGAAAAACCTACTTTTCCTTCCTTCTTGTGGATCGGATCGGGTGAACACGAACATACGGTCCGTGTTCATCTGATCCCCCCATAGGGGAGAGCGGAGAAAAGACAGGGGGTTCCCGCACAGTGTGCAGGGACCGCCCTGTCATCCACCGGCTCAGCGGGGATCAACGGAGCGATCCCCGCTGAGCAAATGAAGGTGCACGGGGCGGATCATTTATGATCCGCCCCGTGTGAAAGAGCCCTAACACAGCTACTGTATTAGAGTGTTCCCACTCTGGATAAAAAAGCAAGAGAGACATCTTTGGACATCAAAATTGTCAGTCTGGGGCAAGAAAAGCATTAAGGCGATCAGAAAAATCGGAAGTAAAATTTCTTCCAATGAACGATCTCCTTCACAAGTATGGTGCTTTCGACAGCCGATTCCGAATTTTCGGACGACAAAAACTGCATCTTCAGGCTATAAAACTTTTGTTGTATGTGAACACAACATCCGATTTTTCGTTTAATCAGTACAGTTTTCATCCGAAAAAAATTGTAAGAACAAGACTACGCACGCTCAGAAACGAAAGAACACATACAAAACAATTTAATACATTACATCACTTCTGAAGTTGAACTCGGTTGGTTGAGAATTTAGTATGTTGAGTAACCTCTTCACTTTTGATATGAGACTAGCATGCAACAGAAAACTGATGAAAATGTGTCCGATAATCTGATCGTCTTTAGATGTAGTAGCAGATTTATATACATTAACAAATTGAAGCTGAACTCCATCTAACACTTTTGAAGCAGTTACAGCAACAGTTTTTTTTTCCTTTTAGGATAAAGGTTTTACATAAACAAATAAAAGCTGACTATTGTAAGCACCCCTGTCAGTGGTAAATGGTTTGTCTCAACTCTCTAACTCATGGTTTTCATCTTATGAACTAAAGGAGACCTCAAATGTAGACCTGACCTCACCAAAGGACTACACATAGGGGTTAATTTACTAAAGGCCAATTCACTGTGCACTTTGCAAAGTGCAGTTGCATGCTGCAAGAGCAGTTGCTCCAAAGCTAAGTAAATGAGCAAAAGCTCTGATGACTTTTATCATCCAATCATGTGCAAGCAAAAATTCATATTTCTTTTTATATTCCTTGCACGTAAATTGGGTACTTTTTACAAAGTGAAGTTTTACCTCATTTACTAAGCTCTGAAGCAACTGGACTTGCAGAGTGTAACTGCACATTGCAAAGTACACAGCCTTTAGTAAATCAACCCCATAATGTTTAACCACTTCCCTACCGAGTCATAGGGAAATGACGTCGGCGAGAACCTCTCATCCTTCAGAGTGGACGTCATATGACGTCCTTGCATTGACAGCCGCTAGGGGGCGCCGCATTGCTCGTGACCCGGTGCGCGTGCCCGGCGGCCGCAATGTCCGCTGGGCACACGTGATTCCCCGCAATCACGGCAGGAACATGGGTCTATGTGTGTAAACCCGCTGTGTAAATGGGAATGGTCACCAAAATGTCCAATATGTCCGCCGCAATGTCACGGTCACAATAAAAATGCGCAGATCGCCGCCATTACTAGTATAAAAAAAATGCCATAATTCTATTCCCTATTTTGTAGACGCTAGAACTTTTGCGCAAACCGATCAAATACGCATATTTTACCAAAAATATGTAGAAGAATACATATAGGTCTAAAAAATTTTTTTTTTTTCAAATTCTGATATTTATTAAATCAAAAAGTAAAAGATATTGTGTTTTTTTTTTTTTTCAAAATTGTCGCTCTTCTTTTGTTTATAGCGCAAAAAATAAGGTGAGTAAATACTACCAAAATAAAGCTCTATTTGTCGGAAAAAAAGGGCGTCAATTTTGCTTGGCAGCCACGTCGCATGACCGCGCAATTGTCATTCAAAGTGCGACAGCACTGAAAACTAAACATTGGTCTGGGCAGGAAGGGGGTGAAAATGCCCTGTATGGAAGTGGTTAATATATGTAATGCTTGAGATTACTGTCAGAAATTTCAGATCTAATAGAGGAAATAAGGGTCAGAGAGTGTGGACATGCTACATTTTTGGCTGGAGACATACTGCAGAAGACAATATGAAATTGGTAACATGTTACATAAGGCTAGTAGAGATCAATGTTATTTCCCTAAATAAAGTTCCCACTAGAATCTGCTGAGGTCCAACGGCCGGCCGTACAACATATACCAAAAGGCAGCCCCAGGGCTGTAAGTGTTACATCTGCAGGACAGCCTGTTTTGTTGAAAAACAACAGACTTTTTTAAATAATTAATTTTTCCCTTCTTTCAGGGAAAAATAAAGGAACGAAATCCTCAGAGAAAATGTACTGTATGCAGCCATAGCATTTGTGAATTGATAAGCTGCAATAAAATAAATGTTTGCTTTTTGTTTAATGTTGCATTAACCGCTTCAATACTAGGCTTTTATACCACCTCCATACCGGGCCTATTCTGACACTTCTCTCCTACATGTAATAATCATCATTCTTTTGCTAGAAAATTACACAGTACCCCCAAACATTATATATGTTTTTTTTAGCAGACACCCTAGGGAATAAAATGACGGTCATTCCAAAGTTTTATCTTGCACGGTATTTACGCAATTATTTTTCAAACGCTTTTTTTTGTAAAAAAAATTGTTTTATGAATTAAAAAAATAACAAAACACTAAAGTTAGCCCAATTTTTTTGTATTATGTGAAAGATTATGTTACACCGAGTAAATAGAGACCCAACATGTCACGCTTTAATTATGCGCACACTCATGGAATTGCGCCAAACTTCGGTACTTAAAAATCTCCCTAGGCAACGCTTTATTTATTTTTTACAGGTTACAGTTTAGATTTACAGAGGAGATCTAGTGCTAGATTAGTTGCTGGCACTCTAACGCACGCGGCGATACCTCACATGTGTGGTTTAAACGGCGTTTACATATGTCGGCGGGACTTGCGTGTGCGTTCGCTTCTGCACGCGAGCTATCGGGGACAGGGGCGTTTTCATTTTTTTTTTATCTTTTATTATTTTTTTTTACTTATATTTTATTTATTTTTACACTTTTTTTCATTTTTTTTTTCCACTTTTATTCCTATTACAAGGAATGTAAACATCCCTTGTAATAGGAAATGTGTGTGACAGGTGCTCTTTATGGAGAGATGTGGGGTCAATAAGACCTCACATCTCACCTCCAGGCTGGAAACCATGAGATCGGTGAAAAAAAATTCACCGATCTCATGAATGGTGACTTACAGCCGCAATCGCGGCTTTGTTTACATACGGGGACCCGGGCGTGACGTCATCAGATCGCGCCCGGGTCCTCCGACGGTCATAGAGATGACTGGTGACCATCTGGTCACCAGTCATCTCTATGCTTCCTGCCGCCGCCGACGATTCGTTCTCCGGGCCCCCGAAGGTACAGGTAAGCCCGGAGAAGCACCGGATGGCGGCGGGAGGGGGGGGATGTCCCCTCCCGCGGCCTGTAAGAACGATCAAGCGGCGGAACCGCCGCTATGATCGTTCTTACTTTGTGCAGAATCGCCGGCTGAAGAGATGGATATCTGGATGATGCCTCTGGCTGCAGGCATCGTCCAGATATTCGCCTGCAATACCCAGGCCGTCAATTGACGGCCACTTAGGATGGTAAATCCCATCCCAGGCCGTCAATTGTCTATGGCTGGGTATTGAAGTGGTTAAGGACTTGTGTAGATGGGCATTGTTTTTCTGTGTTTGAAACACACACCAAGTAATAGTCATAAGATTCACTTTTACTTCAATGATGCAGTGCATATGACAGTTCTGACCTGTTTTGCTTTAGACACAGCAGGTCTCTGTTTAGATGTTATTTTTTTATTTTGCAGGCAGAGCACATCAAATGCTGTCATGCATTTGAGCAGTACTGCATTGTTTTACCAAAGTCAGCATTTGACAACAAGCTCTGAAGGCTAAGCTCTTTATTTTAGTCTTGGTTAGAGTTAGAACCTCTGTCAAACTTGTATTGCCATCTGTGAGCCCACTAAGGAGATCTGCCCTAACTTTCTGTGCTTTTGACACCAAAACAAGAAGTGCAGAAAATGGGCATCACCAGGACAGGCAAGCACCGATAGAAATAAAGGCAGAGGTTCCAAACCTTTCTCTACTAAAATAGCTTGTCTTGTTCCCAACAGCTATGATTAGTCTGATGACCTGTCACTGGTACAGAGAATAAGTGGATATTTCTATATTAGGGACACAGACATCAACAAAATAAAAACCTAAAAGAGGTTGTTATTCAAACCCTTCCCCACTGCAAAAATAATAACAAAACGGACTGGAGTAAGACTTTAGGTAGCGTACACACGATTGGATTTCTGATGGAATAAAATCCGATGGAATTTTTTGTCGGAATTCCCATGAAGCTGACTTTCATCAGTCTTGTTTACACACTATCAGACTAAATTCCGACCGTCCAAAACGTGGTGACGTAAGACACTACTACGAGTTGAGAAAAATTAAGTTCAGTGCTTCCAAGCATGCGTCGACTTGATTCTGAGCATGCATGGATTTTTCTCCGATGGAGTTCCACACAGACGATCAGAATTTCCTATCGGTTTTTTTTTTCATCAGAAAAATTTAAAACTTTCAATTTTTTTACACCGATGGAAAAAAGTCAGATGGGACCCACACACAATTGTTTTTTCAGATGAAAAAGGTCCATCTGACTTTTTTCATCGGAAAAAAACTATTGTGTGTTAATGCGGCATAAGAAGTAACCATGTCTGTTGCACCATCTTAGAGCATTAAACTACCTGTAAAAATGAGAAAGGTACATGTTAACACCAGTGTAAACCTTTTAACTCTCAAAATGCCTGAGAAACTTGAGTTTAAAAGCACCTTAAATCCAGACATAGCCATTCACACTGCTTTTTTTGTTAATATTATACTTTTGGATTTAAATGGGGGGGGGTGCATGTTTCTAAACTTACTTTGCTGACACAAGTTTTACAAAGTATAGCACGGTCTTTATAAGGAACATTAAATCTATAATTATAGTAAATGTACTATACATTTGTGTCTCTCAGACAAACTGGCTACACTATCCACTTGAGGAATTCATTTTGGCTTGCAAATACTAGTCTACCAGCTCTGCATTGTCTGTTAAATTCATTTATAAACCAAATTTAATAATAGCTAATTTTTATTTCCCTCACGTATCCCCCTTTCAGTTGGTGAGAATGGTTGAAATTCAATACCTTCATAATTACCAAGAGTTGTTTCAAATAGGATTAGTGTATAGAGCAGCCAAATTAAATCAATTATGTAAGTGCTTTATACACTTGTCTTGTGAAGCTTTTTAACAGTCAGTGAGTTGGCTTTCAAGTTATTCCAGAGTAGACAGAGCACATGATAATAGTGAAAAACATGTCTTCTTTTTTTTAAGTTTTGTTTACTGCAATATTTCAATAATTAGATGCAGTATTCAGTTAATAAAACTCTTCCGATCTCAAACATGTGCAACAATGATTTTTAAAATGAATACTTTATTTATTGGCGTATAACACTCACTTTTTTACCCTGAAAATACAGGGTAAACTGTGCCTGCGTGTTATACGCAGGGGGCTGTGGAAAGGGGGCTGTGCGTGTTATACGCCTGTGCGTGTTATACGCCGATAAATACGGTAATTTATTATCAGTCATTTGTCGTAAAAGGTCAGTCTGCCCCAAATTTTTTACCCACAGTTCAGAACATTCTGAAGTCACTTAACAGTTTGGGCTTATGTCAATGATCAAATGCAAATCCTTTGGCATCAGTTTGAGACACTTCTGAGATCTTATAAAATTCATTGCTAGGACCATTTGATCTGCATCTGACCTCCTTCTGACCTGCTGTTCCGCGGCCATTCGTTTTTTTTTTCATTCAATTCTTTTCCCTATTGCAGATAAATACTCACGGTTTTGGTTTTTAAAATCATCCGCCGTCCGTTTTCTTTAGAAAGAACTTATATAATTAGCGTCAGGAATGATAGAAATGTTGCTGCAAAAGCAACATTCACGATTGCTCTTTTGTTAATCCCCACACTATCGAATGCCTAGATCAATTTCATTAGAAGGCAAGATCATGTCATACATATATGGCCTTACACTGTTCTGTGAAAGATCTCTACTTGAACGCATACCATGATCATGATATAATACAGCTGTGGGAATATGATTGTGTTTTTCTGATAATATAATATTCATATAGGAATGTTTATTCATCCCTGACTGTTTAAAGGAAAACAATACACACAATTGTCTGTGAATTCATGCATGCAAATATACACCTTATATGCCTTGTGTGATTGCTAAATATATCTAGAACATAAACATTTGTGGAGTCTTTAAAACAATATGTTTTTGTGCAGTTACTGCTAATATGCTTTGGTAAAATGGCATGCCCTATTAAGGTCCATGCCTTTTTTTTTAACCACTTCCCGACCGCCGCATGTACATATACGTCCACAGAATGGCACGTACAGGCAGATGGGCGTATATTTACGTCCCTGCCTTTGCGCGGGTCGGGGGTCGGATCGGGAATCCCCTCGCTACATGCGGCGGTCAGAAACCCACGGGGAGCGATCCGGGACGAGGGCGCGGCTATTCGTTTCTAGCCGCCCCCTCGCGATCGCTCCCCGAAGCTGAAGAACGGGGAGAGCTGTATGTAAACACGGCTTCCCCGTGCTTCACTGTGGCGGCTGCATCGATCGAGTGATCCCTTTTATAGGGAGACTTGATCGATGACGTCAGACCTACAGCCACACTCCCCTACAGTTGTAAACACACACTAGGTGAACCCTAAATCCTACAGCGCCCCCCTGTGGTCAATTCCCAAA
Source organism: Rana kukunoris (assembly GCA_029574335.1). NCBI lineage: Eukaryota > Metazoa > Chordata > Amphibia > Anura > Ranidae > Rana > Rana kukunoris. Next base: position 350,495,489 of record CM056053.1, on the reverse strand, counting down.
CTGCAACTGTCATTTTCACAATAAACAATGCAATTTAAATGCATTTTTTGCTGTGAAAATGACAATGGTCCCAAAAATGTGTCAAAATTGTCCAAAGTGTCCGCCATAATGTCGCAGTCATGAAAAAATCGCTGATCGGCGCCATTAGTAGTAAAAAAAAAAATTATAAAAATGCAATTAAACTATCCCCTATTTTGTAAACGCTATACATTTTGTGCAAACCAATCGATAAACGCTTATTGCGATATTTTTTTACCAAAAATAGGTAGAAGAATACGTATCGGCCTAAACTGAGGAAAAAAAAATGATATATGTTTTTGGGGGATATTTATTATAGCAAAAAGTAAAAAATATTGAATTTTTTTCAAAATTGTCGCTCTATTTTTGTTTATATCGCAAAAAATAAAAAACGCAGAGGTGATCAAATACCACCAAAAGAAAGCTCTATTTGTTGGAAAAAAAGGACGCCAATTTTGTTTGGGAGCCACGTTCCACGACCGCGCAATTGTCTGTTAAAGCGACGCAGTGCCGAATTGTAAAAACGGCTTTGGGCATTTAGCAGCATATTGGTCCGGGGCTTAAGTGGTTAAGCATTAAAAAAAATGTCATCCTGTTATTATTTTTACATTTACAGGTAGTGTTGATTTCATTTAGCCTTAGTCACAGGTCCATAGATTCATAACTTGACCTTTAATTTTTTTGGGGTCATATTGTATGATGGCCCTAGAGGCACATAAAGTGAAATTTATATATTTTCATATCTTTAGCCACTTCCCGCCCGGCCAATAGCAGATTTATGGCCGGGAAGTGGTTATGAAATCGTGACTAGCCGTTCTCAAACGTCTAGCACGATTTCAATGCCACGCGCGCCCGTGGGGGCGCGCAGCGCGGCGATCGTTGATGCGGGGTGTCAGTCTGACACCCTGCACCTCCGATCTCGGTAACGAGTCTCCGGCAGAGCCTCGTTACCACGTGATCAGCCGTGTCCAATCACGGCTGATCACGATGTAAACAGGAAGAGCCGCCGACGGCTCTTCCTCACTCGCGTCTGACAGACGCGAGTAGAGGAGAGCCGATCAGCGGCTCTCCTGACGGGGGGTTCGCGCTGATTGTTTATCAGCGCAGCCCCCCCTCGGATCGCCACACGGACCACCAGGGAGTGCCCACACTAGACCACCAGGGTACTAAAAAAAAAAAGTACAACAAAAAAAAAAGAAAAAAAAGGGGCAGTAAAAAAAAAATGATGCCAATCAGTGCCCACACATGGGCACTGATTGGCAACATTGATCCATCAGTGCCACCCCTCAGTGATCATCAGTGCCACCCCAGTGTCTGTCAGTGCCAATCCATGCCCAGTGCCCACCTATCAGTGCCCACCTGTGCCACCTATCAGTGCCCACCTGTGCCACCTATCAGTGCCCACCTGTGCCACCTATGAGTGCCCACCTGTGCCGCCTATGAGTGCCCATCTGTGCCGCCTATGAGTGCCCAGTGCCACCTCATCGGTGCCCATCAGTGCCACCATATCAGTGCCCGTAATTGAAAGAGAAAACATACTCATTTACAAAAAAATTAACAGAAAAAAATAAAAACTTTATTTTTTTTTTCCAAAAAAATCGCAGAGGTGATCAAATACCACCAAAAGAAAGCTCTATTTGTGGGGGAAAAAAGGACGCCAATTTTGTTTGGGTGCAGTGTAGCATGACCGCGCAATTGTCATTCAAATTGCGACAGTGCTGAAAGCTGAAAATTGGCTTGGGCGGGAAGGTGCGTAAGTGCCTGGTATGGAAGTGGTTAGACAAAGGTGGAATGTTAGGACCTCTTTCAGGATTTTATTGCTGTCTGTACTCCCGTTGGGGTGATTTCCCACATAGTCCCATGGAGGTAAGGGGAATTGTCCCCATCTGGCCCTTGTTTGTATCCAGGTGAACTCCAAACAGCTATGGGCCATTGAGTGTGAATGCTGTACTGATCAAACAATATATGGCACCAATGTAATAAAAGAGGCAGCCAGTTGCAAGCACCACATCATGATTTATGATTTGGTGTCCTAGTAGCTACAACTGTCTGCTTCGATCAGTTTGGGACACTAATTAATACCCAAAAGAGTGTAGCAACAGAAAGACACCACACCATACCGCCAGCTCATCAGGTGAAGAGAAATGGCTTAGGAGGAGTCACAGGCTGAGGCCTTTCACATTTCTTTTTATCTGATGAGCAGGCGGTGTGTGGCATATTTTTGTTGCTACGTGCTTCATTGATTCCTGGATTAAGCATTCCTGGATTAGACAGCCTGCACCCAGTCAATACTGTGAGGACCTGTTGATTACTAGAACACCTTAAGCAGCACCACAAAAATTCATTGCATGGTATTGTTAACTGGTTGCCGACCGCCCGCCGTCATATTACTGCGGGACGGTGGCACTGCTGGGCGAGAGCACGTAGCTCTACGTCCTATCTTTTTCGGCCACTAGGGGGCGCGCACGCCCCCGAGTCCCGCGCGCGTTCGTTACAGAGCGGGGAACGGGAGGTATGTGTGTAAACACATTCCGCTCGTTCCTGTCAGCGGGGGAAACGCTGATCTCCTGTTCATACGATATATGAACGGAAGATCAGCGATTCCCCCTAGTGAGTCAACCCCCCCCATACAGTTAGAACACACCAGGACCACACTTAACCCTTTCCCCGCCCCCTAGTGTTAACCCCTTCACTGCCAATGGCATTTTTATAGTAATCCAATGCATTTTTATAGCATTGATCGCTATAAAAATGCCAATGGTCCCAAAAATGTGTCAAAAGTGTCCGATGTGTCCGCCATAATATCGCAGTACCGAAAAAAAACGCTGATCGCCACCATTACTAGTAAAAAAAAAATATTAATAAAAATGCCATAAAACTACCCCCTTTTTTGTAAACGCTATACATTTTGCGCTAACCAATCAATAAACGCTAATTGCGATTTTTTTTTTACGAAAAATATGTAGAAGAATACGTATCGGCCTAAACTGAGGAAAAAAAATGTTTTTTTTATTTCTTTTTTGGGGATATTTATTATAGCTCTATTTTTGTTTATAGCGCAAAAAATAAAAACCGCAGAGATGATCAAATACCACCAAAAGAAAGCGCTATTTGTGGGAAAAAAAGGAAGCCAATTTTGTTTGGGAACCACGTCGCACGATCGCACAATTGTCAGTTAAAGCGACTCAGTGCCGAATCACAAAAAGTGCTCTGGTCTTTGGACAGCTATATGGTCCGGGGCTAAAGTGGTTAATACCCAAGGGAGGTTCTTACCCTTTTCCATTCTTTTCTTGCCATCATTATCCCAAGATAGGGGTTTTTCCTTACCCCAGAGATATTTTACCACACTTCCTGTCCCACTGATCATTTAACTAAGTAAGGGAAAATATCCCTAATTGGGACACAGACAGGTATCAAAATCAAATCTGCCCCGCAATGTCCAAAATTAAACATGTTTGACAGGATCTCCACTTTGAAACTTTTCTTACAACTTGACTTAAAATGTTTTACTCTTTAAGGGGCTACAAAGCGGCTTAAAATAAAGTTGCAAAGTGCAAGCACCCTTAGCATCCAATTAATATTAACATGCAGAAATATAATGTAATACGCTAAACAAAGCTGAAAATGTATTATTTTAATTTGATAATCATTATTTTTCTCTTTGCACGGCCATACTAGTGAAGCCCATCTTTTGTAAACTTAGAGGTTTCAGTGACTTTTTTTATTAATACGTTTCAAAGTAATGTCCTGATACTTGTTAATCTAAATGTAATTAATTGTGATAAAATAGTGGTTGTCCTCTGTAGGCTTTAACTTTCAAAATGTTTGTTATTTTACAAATACCTAATTAGCACATATCATCCAATCTGTATGCTGTCCATGTCTTTCCTTCTTAGTGTCAACCCATCATCCTCCAGGGAAAATCATGTTGAATTCTGCTTTTCCTTTAAGTCATTAGATTCAGTAGCTTACAAAGTTCACAGCCGTTCCACTGTAAAATATCTCTAAAATGCATCCTTTTCTCACTAAATTCTACCAACATTGTAATCCACTTATAAATTATATCTTGGTTGACAGCTGTGCTATTCTGGTGCATGCAAAACTCTTTATTTAAAGATCCATCCTTCTAAATATCCATCCTTCTAAACAGTGGCTCCAATTTCCCTGAAATTAGGAATGATATTCTTTTTTTGCAAATACTGTGGTCATTAAGTCATATGTTCCCTAATTAAATATTTATGTAATAAATATTTAATATTTTATCTCTCCTTTGGAATCATCTGATAAGTAGTAGTCTTCACCTTCAGAGAGCACCAACTTATAGGAATGTACAGGTTTAGGTAAATTCCCAAAGTTTTTTTTTTTCTTATCCCGCTTGAGGTGTTCTTTTGCCATGTCTACAAACAGTTGTATAAGGCTGAACTCCATGCAAAAAGCAAAATGCATAAATAAAATGCATACTGTATGTGGGAGATGTTTTACCTGCCAAAGGATTTGTATTTCTGTCCATCTAGTTTTCAGTTATTCACAGTTCTGTCACACAGCCCCAACCTGCCTGGCAGGGAAATACATCAGTTTATCTTTTCTCTGCTGCAGTTAAGCAACACTTACAGGTCTTGTCCCTCCCCCAGCCTTTGACTGGACAGTGAAAACAGAAGCAGCAGTCTGATGAACTCATCTCTTTGCGCTGCTCCTTCCTCTCTTAGTCTAAATGTGTTAGGCCTCGTACACACGATCAGTCCATCCGATGAGAACGGTCCGATGAAGCTGACTGATGGTCTGATGTGCCTACACACCATCGCTTAAAAAAACTATTGTGTTAGAAAGCAGTGACGTAAAACACGACGTGCTGAAAAAAATGAAGTTCAATGCTTCCAAGCATGCGTCGACTTGATTCTTAGCATGCGTGGATTTTTAAACGATGGTCGTGCCTACTAACGATAGGTCAAAGGCGTCCATCTGTTAAAGCAAGTTGGCTTTTTTTTTTAACCAAAGGTTAAATAACCTATGGGGCCTACACACGATCGGTTTTGACCAATGAAAGCGGTCCATCAGACCGTTGTCCTCTGGTTAACCTATCGTGTGTACGCGGCCTTAGTTTGTTGTGCAGAGGAGTTCAGGGGTCTAAAACCAGGTCAAATTCAGGTACTTAAATCAGTTACATTTAAATGTATGTAACTTTGTATTAATTAATACAGAACTACATTCGCTTATGTATTTTTATCTGCCTGTTGAGCTTTATTACTATATTTTGAGGATTATGCATTGTTACCCAGTAGAGTGGTGTGAAGACAGCTCTGTGATCCCAACTAAATAGTTTACTCTCCCTTATTAATTTCATTAGAGGTTGTTTTGTCTTCTCGAATTATATTGTATTTTGTTTGAACAATTGAAACATGTAAATGTTACATTTTAATTTTCCCCTAGTATTCCCATTCATTTATTGTGCGTTTGCTATACACATGTGATATTATTATTATTTGTGTAATAACATATTTTTATATAATCTGTGATAAACAATTGGATTTTGTGAATATATAAATAATTGACAATGATTGAAAATTACTTGTGTTGTTAAAAAGGTGCGTTTTGTATTTTTACAGGGCCTGAAAGCAGCAGACAATGATCCCACTGCTCCACCTTATGACTCCCTCTTAGTTTTTGATTACGAAGGTAGCGGCTCTACTGCTGGATCACTAAGCTCCCTGAACTCATCAAGTAGTGGCGGTGAACAAGATTATGATTACCTAAACGACTGGGGCCCTCGCTTCAAGAAACTAGCCGATATGTATGGTGGTGGAGATGACTGAACTTTGGATTGAACTTTCATTTTTGTGGACAAGAACAAACATTTGAACTGATATTCCCAAAAAGTGTAAAGAAGCTTGGCTTTAACTTTGTAGTCTACTAGCACAAGTGCTTGTTTGAAGGCTTTGGCATAGGCTGCAAACCAATTTGGGCTCAGTGGGAATATCAGTCATCCAATACTGTTTGGAAAAAAAATTGATTGAGCTCAGTTACACTTGAATTTTACAGTACAGAAGCACTGGGATTTTATGTGCCTTTTTGTACCTTTTTCAGATCGGATTTAGTTTTATGTTCAACGCTTTAATGGTACTGATTTCTGAAAGGGTGAAAAGACAAGGTATGTTGTGGGTGGGCTGGCATAAGTAAACAAGGATTTCCTTCATCACGCCTTTGTTTTCCTTTTTTTTTTTCTTTTTATACATTGCATTGCGTATATAAAAATCTGAAATAGAGAACAAATTTCATTAGAATAACTCTATTAGCTGCAGAGAAAACCATGTGATTGACATGTACAGTGCATTATTTTAGCTCTTAGGCTTCTTTTCCCATTAAGAGTCTTGGTTTTTTTGCAGTCGGTTTCAGGAAAAGGGAGTTGTCATATCACCAGTTTCTAGAATAATTGAGAATTATTTTTTTTCTTTTGTAGCAGAATTGATTTGTTTTTCTTTTCACAAGATAGGCACATTTTGGTCTTAATCAATGTACACTTTTTTGTTTTGGGTATTTTTTCACTTCACTGTAAAAATGATATGTGTACATAATGTTTTTTCAACATAGTCTATAAAGAAGTTTTCAAGCTTCGGAACATGTGTATGTATTATTTGGACTATGGATTCAGGTTTTTGCATGTTTATATCTTTTTTTTTTCTTTATGGATAAAGTATTTACAAAAAAACAGGTGACAAACACAATTACATTAAAGAAAACTGTAGATTCAGTACACAAGTTTATTTTTTTCCAGTTACTTATTGGTTTGGGAGGGAGAATACAAGAGTTCTTAGCACAAATGTTTTACATAATTTGTACCAAAAACAAAACCGATAGGGGCAAACTGGCATTGGTGGCACTACTAATACATGTTTGAGGGGACAGGCAGCTTTTAAACTGGAAGGACTTTGACAACGACTTTGCCTCTGTATTGTGTACCAGAATATAAATACTGCACCTCTGACCCCCACGTTCTGAATAAAATGCTAATTTTGGATCTGGTGACTGGTTTGAATTTTTTTTTCTTTTCCACTTGAACAATTTTGAATGCTGTGAAAAATCCCAAGATGCCTTGAGCTCAGTAAGAAAATAGAAAAGTATACTGCACTAGCTCTCCTAAGCTGTAGCTTACTCCTTCTGTTTTGTGCTAAAAAGAAATTTGATTTCCCTTTTGAATATTGAAGCGCAAAAGTGGATGGTGAATTTGAGTGGCTGAGGTGTTGCTTGGGGATCCACAGCTCAAATGTGGAGAAATTGAAGGATACAGTGCTCAGTCATTCATGTCCCGGAAAGAAGTAAAGTCTAATGAAACCAGAGGAGCAGAGCTTGCATTTTACACAACGTAACATATGACTGCATGGCTTGTAACGGGTAACAAACAAGAGCAAACCCAGAACAGTAATTTATAGTAATTAAAACCTGTCCTTTCACTGAGGTGTGTGAAGGAAAACACAATATATTATGCAGTGTTGGGACCTGCATTTCCCTTTAGATCTCGAGGACATACTAGTCTCTCCTTCTTCTAATAATTGGTTTTCTAGTCATTAAGTGGCACTGTGTATCTCAGGGACAAAAGTAATGGTGCTTTACATTTGCCCTTTGATGTTAAGGAACTAAACAAAACAGAATATAGTGTTTTTTGGCTTAATGGTCAAAATATAATATAATTTACCTTGGATTTGCACTTTAAAAGCATATGTATGATTCACTTCTTAGTGTCCTTGGAAAATAATTAAAGGATGATCATTAAGCCACAGTTTATTTTCGCCTGTAGTGATGATCATATGACATCATTATCCACTTGAGCCCCGAGCCTGTTTTTCAGATTCGGTGTTTACGAGACTAAAACTTTTTTTTTTGCTAGAAAATTACTTAAAACCCCCAAACATTATATATATATATTTTTCTAACACCCTATAGAATAAAATGGCAGTCATTGCAATACTTTTTGTCACACCGTATTTGCGCAGCGGACTTACAAGCGCACTTTTTTTGGAAAAAAAACACTTCTTTAAATTAAAAAATAAGACAACAATAAATGTTGCCCAAATTTTTTATATATTGTGAAAGATAATGTTACGCCAATTAAAATGATACCCAATATGTCACGCTTAAAAATTTCGCCCGCTTGTGGCATGGCGTCAAACTTTTACCCTTAAAAATCTCGATAGGCGACGTTTAAAAAATTCTACAGGTTGCATTTTTTGAGTGACAGAGGAGGTCTAGGGCTAGAATTATTGCGCTCGCTCTAACGGTCGCGGCGATACCTCACTTGTGTGGTTTGAACACAGTTTTCATATGCGGGCGCTACTCGCATATGCATTCGATTCTGTGTGCGAGCTCGTCGGGGCGGGGCGTTTTAAAAAATGTTTTTTTGTTTTCTTATTTATTTTTATTTAGTTTATAATTTTTTACACTGAAATAATAATTTTTTTTTATCACTTTTATTCCTATTACAAGGAATGTAAACATCCATTGTAATAGAAAAAAGCATGACAGGTCCTCTTAAAAATGAGATCTGGGGTCAAAAAGACCTCACATCTCATAATTAGACTTAAATGCAAAAATAAATAAATAAACTGTAATTTTTCCAAATGACAGAAAAAAATAAATGTTTCTTTAAGACGCTGGGCGGGACTGACGTTTTGACGTCACTTCCGCCCAGCAGAGCTATGGGGACGGGTGGGGGCGATTTTTCCCTCACTCGCATCCCCAGTCAGCTGCCGAACGGACCCGATCGCCTCCGCCGCTACCGACGGCTCCGGTAAGCGGCGGAGGGCGCGGGAGAGCGGCGGGAGGGGACACTAAAGATGGATACCGTTGGCACTAAAGATGGATACCTCGGTTGTGGCAGCAGCTGCTGCCGTTACCGAGATATCCATCCATGACGTCTTTTGACGTGGGGCAGTAACCAAGTGGTTAAAGACATGAGCCTACAGCACTGGAGTTTCAGAAGGTGGTGAAAGGTCTCTATTATTATTATATACATTTATCTATTATGGAAGCCTACAGACAAAAAATACGGATTTAGCTGTTTAGTTAAATGTTTAGTATTAGATAAAGTGGAAAATGGTGATAACCAAGTCATGATTTTAGTGCTGTGTGCCAGCTTTGGAGATTCAACATCCCTGTTTGTCCTGGAGCTACTGCCATCTGGACAGAAAGTAATGTATAATCCAAAATATTGCAGTTGTTAACACAATAGGTGCAGATAAATCTGCCAGTGGGATATCTCCACAACTGTCTATGGGGAGTATTGCCTTTACTTTGAAGAAATTTCCTCTTGTGTTTTTGTCTTTGGAAAGGTAAGTTAAGGAAACGGGGCACAGACCAAAAAAAAGAAATGGTTTGGAGTTAAATGACCAAGCAGTTGGAATGCTATGTCTGTGATGGCATACAGTTATTTCATACTTTCCTCTTTATCATAGATGAGTGATACATTAGACACCACTTGCAGGTAGATTTACCAACAAGCCAACAACCTGTGTGCAATGATAATGCACCTCTGGCTTGAGGTTGTCAGGCCATTGTATAGATTAAATCCAGCGCTCTTGGAATTGCAAGCTGCAAGTTAGTCTTATAACTCTAAAGGCCCACACCATGCACATTTATTTTTCTTAGAAAAATAGACTACACATTCAGAATATTGTTCTTACTGTGTGGTTACTTAATCTGCAACTAAGAAGAAATGGGGCTCAAATTTTAGCCAGTTCCTGTTGGATATGCCAAAATTCAAACTGCATGTGACACTGCAAGCACCGCCTAGAAAGACAAACGTTCATTTAAATTTGTGAAGGAAAGAGATAGAGGGCGCTAGACCACAAATCACGATTATTTAATGATTTGTGGTCTAGCGCCCTCTATCTCTTTCCTTCACTCATTGCAATCAGTATTGTACACGAGGAGCAGCTTTTTATTTTGTTTAAATATTTATTTGTTTAGCACTGAATTTCACTTTTTCACTACTGAGGTTCATTTAAATTTGACTGATCTGGGTGTAAAATGAATGAACAGTGATTGCAGCGCCACTGTATTCAGGCAGCCATGAATGCCGTGACTGCTGACTACAACAGCCGATCAGTGGAGATTCTTTCATACATACTGTCTAACATGGATTGCACATGCTGTCTAACATGGATTGGAGAATCAATAGCTTTTCTCTCATCAGTTGAATGACAGAAAATTGAGCCATATATAGCTAGTTTAGGTCTAATACAATAACTTACATAAAGCCAGACATAGCTGTGCTAAATGTTGCTGCAAAGACAGCATTGCAGTAGAGTCTGACTTAATTTCTCTTTTTGAAATAAACAAGTCACCTGGGCCTCTCTGCTCTTTATGGTAACGAGCCTGCCAAAACATTAATAGAGGCTGAATGTTCAGCAAGACATTACATTATCTCTTGCAGAATGTTTAGTACAGCTAGTAAAGTATTGTGGGAGCATAAAGATGCCCTAGTGAATTGCGACTATCCTAGCTATGGAGGTTCCATCAATAGTTAGTGAGCGCTTGTTTTGTTTCAATGTATTTTCTTGTAACTTTTACTATTTAACAGGTTTAACTGTTTAACATTTTGAATTATTTTTACTGATGTCTGTGTCCCTGCACTCTTTCAGTTTGTCCCAGTAGCCTTTTCAGTTATGGGAAATCTACATTTTTAACAGTTGTTGTTAAATTAAAATTAAATGGGTGATCTTTTGAATGGGATGCCCGTTGTGGTGACAGTGGTGGCATTTGGGTAAGAGATTTCCAGTAACGTTTTGTTTTCTCCCAGGCAGTAAAGGGATATATCACTAACGAGAAAGAGGCATAAAATAAACCCTTATTTTTATTTACTTAAAGTGGACCTAGAAATTGTTAGTAGATAAATAAATAATTTGTATGCATATTGCTCTGACAGTTTACACCACGCTAAAGAATCCATGACAGATAGCCCAACTTAAGACTTTAAGTATACGTTCAAGCTTTGTTCTAGTTTTAAAGCTGTAACTCTGGGCTAAATAGAAGCAGCATGTGTATTGTTATTGAATTTTGATGTCCTTTGTGTGTTTCTTTCAGACTTGTCCAATAATATAATATGAAATAACTTCTGTTTGTTGCCTCTGTGCTCAGCTTTAAAAAGAGATATTCATTAGATTATCCATGAGAGAGAGCTTGTTATTTAGTGCAACCTCCCCCTTTTCCAACTGTTCAGATTAGATGTCAGCCGCATAGGGTGTGCATTGCTTTTTTGACAGGCTCGTAGATTTGCATAGTAAGAAAGAGCTGTAAATCACAACCAGTGTGAAACACTGCAAAACAGGAAGCCTATGTAATGTACAGATGTGGCTGAACATATGGACTATATGGAATTAGGTTTTTTAATACTTTAAAACACACAGATTTAAATCATGCTGACCTCTTTTTTATATGTTTAAAAAACAAGACTAAAATTACCTCACTCTACTTTAAAGTGGCCATTTATTCAAGTGACCAAAATGAAACCTCTGTTTAAATAATCAAATATACATTTAGAGAGATTGATTTAAATAACAAAGTTATCTATTCACACATTCTGATTCACACACTCTTGCTGATATGTACAATATTTTAGCACAGCTTTTTTTGTGGGTTTTAGTTCTGCAGACTACATGGCATACCCCATAACATTTTTGCTACTAGAAAATGTTAGCACACTGAGGGAACCTATAATGAGCCACCTTTCTATGAGAAGTGAACTCAAGCATCTATATTGAACCACCTTTCTGCACATAGTGAATGTCAGCATGCTAGGGACACCTACTGTATACTGAGCCACATTTCTGCTACCGATGAATTTCAGAACACTGGGGACACTAACACCAAGCCATCATTTTAAGAGCATTGGATTTCAATATAACAAAAACAACTGTTTCTTTATCGTACATCACGGGACACAGAGCGCATAGCCATTACATATGGGTTATATGGGTACCTTCAGGTGTGGACACTGGTGTAATAAACTTCACAGGAAGTTCCTCCCTATATAACCCCCTCCCACTGAGAGTGCTTCAGTTTTTTTCGCCAGTGTCTTAGGTGTTGGTCACGTCTAGCTGTCCCTCGGAGGTCTCGGGACCCAGGATAGCTAGCCGGATCCGTCCGAAGTGCTTCAAAGCCAAGGAGTACGGTACCCGGGCCCTGCCTGCGTGGGGTGTTGCCTATAATGCCTCTCCTTGGAGGGCTGGATTCTGGGCTCCAGTGCCTTGGTCTCTCCCAGGACTAAACGCTACTGATGCCAGGATGCTATATAGGTCCAGGGGTGTGGGTTCCTTAAACACAGGACCCCGGTCCCTGAAGGTCCGAGACAATACCCACGGAGATGGGAGAAGATTGGGCCTCTTGCAGTTTGCAATACCCTGTGGCGTGGAGCAGGTAAGAGGGAACCTGCGGGACTTGGTTCGACAGTAGGTATCCCCCTGGGGGTTCTGGGTTGGCTAATGGTATGCTTGTGCATCAGCCACTATCTCCACTATGTCTTTTTAGGCAGGATGGGATGTACTAATGTTTACCCAGATAACATGTAGATATATGTATACTTGTTTAAGATATATATTTGCTACTCACCCCAGGTCTGCCTGTTAGCATTGATACTGCAACCCCTACGTACTATAAAGAGGGAATTGCTGGTGAAAACTCCTGTTTCTTAGGAAGCCTATGGGGACAGCTTCCTCTCTGTGTGCACTATAGTAAGGATTAGTGCTTACCTGGTGTCTGTTGGTGCTGCTGGCGCTGGTCCATGCTTTTCCTCTGCTCTCTGCTTCCTCCATGTTGTTCAGCGTGGGGGGGGGGGGGTGCGCGCGCGTGGGCGCGTGCACGCCGCCTTTTATAGCGTCAGCGTGCGTTGGGGGGGCGGGCCAGCAGCGTCAAGGTCAGTTAAAAGTAAAACGTTTCTCTCTGGCTGGTCTTTTCCCTCCTGGAAGCAGAGGAAGAAGGACACAGAGCGCGCAGCTGGGTCTTTTGGCCACAGTGACACCCAGTGGCGGTTTGTGGATCTTCAGGTCTAGGACTTAGTTCCACTATTGACCAGAAAAAAAAAAAAAAAAAGTTTTTTTGCTTAACCACTTAAGGACCGCCTACTGCACATTTACGTCGGCAGAATGGCACGGCTGGGCACATCAACGTATATATACGTTGGTTTTAGTACCCAGCCGTGGGTCGCGGGCGCGCGCCCGCGGGCGCGCGCGCCCGCGACCCGGTCCGAAGCTCCAGGACCGGGACCGCGGGATTCGCGGACCCGATCGCCGCTGCAGTGCGGCGATCCGTCCCTGGAGCGGAAGAACGGGGAGAGCCGTGTGTACACACGGCTTCCCCGTGCTTCTCTGTGGCCGGAGCATCGATCGCGTCATCCCTGTAATAGGGGGACGCGATCGATGACGTCACACCTACAGCCACACCCCCCTACAGTTGTAAACAACACATTAGGTCACACATCCCCTACAGCGCCACCTGTGGTTAACTCCCAAACTGCAACTGTCATTTCCACAGTAAACAATGCAATTTAAATGCATTTTTTGCTGTGAAAATGACAATTGTCCCAAAAATGTGTCAAAATTGTCCGAAGTGTCCGCCATATTGTCGCAGTCACGAAAAAAATCGCTGATCGCCGCTATTAGTAGTAAAAAAAAAATAATTAATAAAAATGCAATAAAACTATCCCTTATTTTGTAAACGCTATAAATTTTGCGAAAACCAACCGATAAACGCTTATTGCGATTTTTTTTACCAAAAATATGTAGAAGAATACGTATCGGCCTAAACTGAGGAAAAAAAATGTTTTTTTATATATTTTTGGGGGATATTTATTATAGCAAAAAGTAAAAAATATTGCATTTTTTTTTAAATTGTCGCTCTATTTTTGTTTATAGCGCAAAAAATAAAAACCGCAGAGGTGATCAAATACCACCAAAAGAAAGCTCTATTTGTGGGAAAAAAAGGACGCAAATTTTGTTTGGGAGCCACGTCGCATGACCGCGCAATTGTCTGTTAAAGCGACGCAGTGCCGAATCGCAAAAACCCCTTGGGTCATTTGCCAGCGTATTGGTCCGGGTCTTAAGTGGTTAAAGGGACTCAGCCTTAGATCCAGCAGTATCTGAGTCAACCTTGGACTACGGCTAACGGGCATTGGTGTTGCAATACTCACAGGTTTTCCTCAGTATTGCCACCTCCCAGGCGGGTAAAAAAATATATATATATACAACATTTTTCATTTTCCTCAGCCTGTTCTCATATTAATTACTCCTAGCTACAACAGTCAGGTGTTGGCTATAGGGGTGACTCAAGGTTGTGCAATGGCTCCAAAGGGATCAGGACCAGCCAAGGCTGCAAAAGGTGCCAAGAAACAAAAGGGGTCTCCATCGGGGTCAGAGGATTTGGGCCAGGCTTCAACGGCCCCACCCTCACCAGTTAGACCACCGAGTAGCATAGTACAAGAGCCATTGGGAGTGCTGGGGGCAGAGGCGGCCCCCGATCCACCCATTCCCGTTTACGTAACGGAAGAAATGCTAGCGACCACCCTGGGTGGGCTAGAGAAAAGGTTAACTGCTTTGTTTGCCCGCCCTTTGCCAAGTAGCAAACGGGCTAGATCCCCCTCACCTAGTTTGGTGTTTTCAGATGCGGAGGTCTCCTCTTCGGAGGAACGGGACCCACAAGGGGATCAAGCAGACCCAAGTCCCGACGGTTCAGACATGGAGGGTTCCACTGTAGATGAATATTTTTCGGCCTCTCAAGCGGAGAGCCTGTGGATCCAGTCTTTGACCGATATGGTTCGCACTGCTTTTAAACTTCCAGTGCCAGAACTAGTAGCCCCTGTGGTATCCTCATTGGGTTCTTTAAAGGCTCCATTAACTTGTGTGTCTTTTCCGATTCACCCCCTTCTGCGGAGCGTGATTTACCAGGATTGGGCTCGACCTGATAGGATCTTTATCCCTCCTAAGAGGTTCTCTATTCTCTATCCTATGGAAGAGGAATTTTTAAAGAAATGGGCACTATCAAGTTTTTTATTGACAGGATCTTGCGATTCCTCCAGGTTGGCGTTGACAAGGGGTTGGCTCTTAGTACTCTAAAGGGGCAGGTGTCTGCCTTATCGATATGGTTTCAAAGGCCTTTGGCCACGCATTCGCTTGTGAAAACCTTCTTGCAGGGGGTCTTGCATGTGAATCCCCCTATTAGAGCTCCCCTCTGCCCCTGGAATTTAAATCTGGTCTTGTCAGCTTTACAAAAGCAGCCGTTTGAACCTCTGACAGAAATCCCTCTTGTGCTGCTAACCCGAAAGTTGGTTTTCTTGGTGGCTATGGCTTCGGCCAGAAGGGTCTCCGAGCTGGCAGCCTTGTCTTGCAGGGAACCGTACCTGATTCTGCATAAGGACAGAGTGGTTCTGCGGCCTCAACCTTCTTTCCTTCCTAAGGTCATATCCAGTTTTCACTTGAATCAGGACCTAGTCCTACCATCCTTCTTTCCTACTCCCCAGTCCAGAGAGGAAAGACTGCTTCATACTTTGGACGTGGTCCGAGCCATGAGGGTTTATCTCAAGGCTACAGAGAAGATTCGGAAAACAGATGTGCTTTTCGTTCTTCCGGATGGCCCCAAGAAGGGTCAGCCGGCTGCCAAGTCTTCCTTGGCTAGGTGGATTAAGCAGCTGATTTTTCAGGCCTATGGTCTGAAGCGCGTTCCACCTCCCTTATCAGTTAAAGCCCATTCTACGAGGGCCATAAGTGCCTCTTGGGCGGCACACCATCAGATCTCTATAGCACAGGTTTGCAAAGCGGCAACCTGGTCTTCCGTACATACGTTTACTAAATTTTATAAGTTGGACGTCACAAAGGCTACGGACGCAGCATTTGGGCAGGCGGTCCTACGGGCAGCAGTATAGAATCCTCTGGCCCGGTTCACGCCCCCTTTTTTTTCTGTTGGTGGAGCTATTTTACCTCCTGATAATGTTTTTTTGTTTGGCTATTTTTGGCCTTACGGTCTCCCTCCCTTCATGGAGCATTGCTTTGGGACATCCCATATGTAATGGCTATGCGCTCTGTGTCCCGTGATGTACGATAAAGAAAAAAGGATTTTTAATAACAACTTACCTGTAAAATCCTTTTCTTGAAGTACATCACGGGACACAGAGCTCCCACCCCTCTTTTGGGGAACATTGTGTAACCTCGGAGAAATTGCTTGCTGCAAAACTGAAGCACTCTCAGTGGGAGGGGGTTATATAGGGAGGAACTTCCTGTGAAGTTGATTACACCAGTGTCCACACCTGAAGGTACCCATATAACCCATATGTAATGGCTATGCGCTCTGTGTCCCGTGATGTACTTCAAGAAAAGGATTTTACAGGTAAGCTGTTATTAAAAATCATTTTATTCAGCCTCCTTTTTGCTGCTGGAGAGTTCCAGGAGATTGGGGATATCTATATTGATCCACCTATCTGCCACTGGTGAAATGCAGCATACTGAGGACACCTACAGTATATTGAGGTCTCCTACTTTTTTAATTTTACCTATGTACCTCTGCATTCTTTAAGATAATGTGGAACATGAGTATAAACAGATAATTGGGTAAAATGTATAAGAATCAAATAAAATTTTGAATGTCAATGGTCAAATAAGATTTTGCTCTCTATGGGCCAGATTCACATACACTTAATATTGCGCTGCGTAATCGAAATACTCTACGCTGCCGTATTTTATCAGGCTCTACACTGAATCCTGGTAGATTTTTGCCTGTACGCTACAGCGGCGTAGTCTATTTCTCGCCGCGTAATCGAAATACGCGATTAGGGGGCGTGAAGCATTTAAATTAAGCGCGTCCCCATGGCGATCGAACTGTGCATGCTCCGTTCAGAAATTTCCCTCTGTGCATTGCGCGAAATCACGTCGTTACGTCATTCGTTGTTTGAGTAGTGTCGTTTACGAACATTCCTATTCCCAGACGACTTACGTAAAAAATAATAAAAGACGGCGCAAATAAAAGATGACTAAAGGTGCCGTAAGAGATTGCGATTAAAGATCGTAATTTCGTGGATCGCCGGCAAAAGCTCATTTGCATACCCGACGGGAACTGGGTGGAAAACGACGGGAAGTCCACCCAGTGGCCGCAATTTTATTGCAGCGTAGATCTGAAGGCGTATGAACACGTAATCCAGTCGAATTGAAGCCCGCAGCCGTCTATTCATGGTTTGAGGTTTTCGACTAGCTAGAAAACGCGCGTAATTTGAAATTACTCCAGTCTAACACCAGTTAGACAGGCGTAATGGCTCTCTGAATCTGGGCCTATATTTTTATATTGGCTTAAATTATTACGGGCATAGATGGTCCAAAACTCGGGCAGCTCAACAGGATCCAACAAAAGATTTGAACAGTGTATGGGCAGGCTGAACATACCAAGTTGATTAATCGATCGGCGTGAGCACAACCAGCCTGCCGGATTTCAATTGGGATTAACTCTATTAGCTTAACTCTATCACTGCATTGACAGCTCCCCCCCCCCCTGCGCCCCGCCGGGAGAAGAGAATGGCTCAACAGGAGTTGCAAAGAAATTTGCACCGAGTATGGCCTGCCTTAATCTATAAGGACAGCTTTGCGCTGTGCTTTTGCTAAACTGCAGCTAACCCATGGTTTTCGAGCAGGTTATTTGCCCTTTCCCAATAGATTTCTATGAGCTCCTGCAAGCTGCATGGTGCACTTTTTGAAACAGCACCAAAACCGTAGGACATCATAAAAGTCTATAGAAAAGCACAGCTAACCAGTACAAAACCTGCACTTTGCCCAACGCATAGGTGGACCGCACTGTGGCAGTGTAAAGCCGCCCTAAGATTTAAATTTGTTCCCAATCTTTGGTAAGGCAACATATGTTGGCTACAGAATATGTAAAGCATGTGGCAATTGTTCAGTCAGCTAGGCGAGTTTCATATAAAATTGTCAAAAAATAATTCCTTTCAGAATTTTTCTTCTCATCTTGGCATTGTATTTGTTTTAAGTTTGACATGCCTGATTTAAAACTAAGAGACCAACTACAATAAAGTAAAATTGATTACAGCTTTAGCAATCTACCCTATCTATCGGAAAAAAAGAAGTGGCATAGATATGGCTAGGTCTGAGGGGAAGGGGGATGTTGGGGAGGGTTGTTCCTCCCCTCAGAGATTTCAGTTGTGCCCTTCCTTCCATGGATGTTGTGCCCACAGAGGTCCTTCTCACATCCGCACACACTGCACACAGCCTGGACACAGGCAGCACAGCTGAAATCAAATTCTCTAAGAGCCTCTATCTGCACACTGTGTAGCTGCCTAGCATCTCATCCAGCTACCTGGTGTGCAGATACAAGCTGTCTATAAGAGAATCTGATCTGAGCTGTGTGCTGCTGGAGGATAAAGAGGAGAGCAGCAGCTACTGTGTGAAGCCTCATGAGCACTCAGGATTGTTGGGGTGTGAAGCCAGGGCAGACTTTGGCCCCTCCCACAGGTGATTACCTGTATTTTAATAGAAAGGGTGCACTTCTCAAAGGATTGGAATTCTTTTATGTACTAGCAGCTTACTAGCAATATGATGAAGCTAAAAAGTAAACACATCTATTTTAAAAAACTGTAAATGACCTCAGAAACATCTCAGACTGAACTCAACATGAACCTAAAGACTGAGCATTGAGTGTGCAAAGGTGTATGGATATTATCTTTTGCTGAGAAGCCTTTCCCTTGTGCTTGGAAAGTGTTAAAAAAAACACCACTACAGAGGCACCTGAGCCCTTCTTAGCAGGGTGACCACATTTCCAAATTGCCATTCAGGGACACCCACCTTCCCCCTTCAAAAAAAAATGTATATCATGGGGGTCCCCTTAGTCTGCATGTAAAGTGGTGCATCTGTAGCATGCAAAGAACTTGCTGCAGCAAAAATGACTTGTCTAAAGAAAAATCTTGACTCACGGTTGCAGTTGCCAGCACCCAGCTATTGAAAGAATAAAGAAAAAATCATGGTGATCCCACTCCCCCCCATGTGAATGAGTATGGGGTACATACATATTACCCACCCCCCTCTAATCACAGAGCCCCTCATATCACACATCCTCCCTCAAATCTCAGAGCCCCCCCATATCACACACCCCCTTCAATCACTTAACCACTTCCCGACCGCCCACCGCAGGTATACGTCGGCAATTTGAAGATGGATATCTCGGTAACGGCAGCAGCTGCTGCCACAACCGAGATATCCATCTCTTCTGTGGGCGGTCGGGTAAACGATAAAGGCGGTCTCCGAGGCGGAATCGCCGCGAGATCGCCGTTATCGGTGGCGGACGAGCGTCCCCCCCCTCCCGCTGCGCTCCCGCGCTCTCCGCCGCTTACCGGAGCCGTCGGTAGCGGCGGAGGCGATCGGGTGCGCTCGTCTGTTCAGCGGGGATGCGAGTGAGGGAAAAAATTTCCCTCGTCCATCCCCGTAGCTCTGCTGGGCGGAAGTGACGTCAAACGTCAGTTCCAAACAGCGTCTTAAAGAGACATTTTTTTTTAAATGTCATTTGAAAAATGACATTTAAAATGTTTTATTTTTTTTTTTGCATTTTAGCCTAAATATGAGATCTGAGGTCTTTTTGACCCCAGATCTCATATTTAAGAGGACCTGTCATGCTTTTTTCTATTACAAGGGATGTTTACATTCCTTGTAATAGGAATAAAAGTGATAATTTTTATTTTTTTTATTTTAGTGTTAAAAATTGGTAAAATTAATACAAATAAATACGAAAACAAAATTATTATTTTTTTAAATCGCCCCTTTACGACGAGCTCGCGCGCAGAAGCGAACGCATACGCGAGTAGCGCCCGCATATGAAAACGGTGTTCAAACCACACAAGTGAGGTATCGCCGCGATCGTTAGAGCGAGAGCAATAATTCTAGCCCTAGACCTCCTCTGTATCTCAAAAAATGCAACCTGTAGAATTTTTTAAACATCGCCTATCGAGATTTTTAAGGGTAAAAGTTTGACGCCATGCCACGAGCGGGCGCAATTTTTAAGCGTGACATGTTGGGTATCATTTTACTCGGCGTAACATTATCTTTCACAATATGTAAAAAAATTGGGCCAAATTTATTGTTGTCTTATTTTTTAATTTAAAAAAGTGAATTTTTTCCAAAAAAAGTGCGCTTGTAAGACCGCTGCGCAAATACGGTGTAACAAAAAGTATTGCAATGACTGCCATTTTATTCTCTAGAGTGTTAGAAAAAAAAATATATAATGTTTGGGGGTTTTAAGTAATTTTATAGCAAAAAAAAATGTTTTAGTCTCGTAAACACCGAATCTGAAAAACAGGCCCGGGGCTAAAGTGGTTAAACCCCCAAGTATAAAGAGAAAACAGTGAGGGGACCAGTGTCCAGATAGGGGTGTATTGTGTCAAGGATTCTCATCTGGCTGAATTTGTGGGCGGGCCACTGATGTTCTGTCCTCTGTGTGTGATGGGGGAGGAGAGCCAGACAGTGCCCAGCCACGATCAAGTTCTGACAGAACACAGTGAAGCAGGAATGGGGAGGCACAATTCCTGCCCACAGCTTCTGATTCGAGAAATCATAAATTCTGCCTATTGTGAGTGCGCATGCGCGGGACTTCCGGGAAGACGCACTGACCGGGAGCTCCTAGCCACCCCAGCACAACGCGGCTCTTAGCACACGAACGGGTGGGAGTACCGAGCCGAGGACGGCCCTATAGGGGAGCGGAAGGTACGGTGCTCGTTCCTGGATGTCTGGCCCCGGTGACAAGCGGGGAATCAGCCGGCAGCTGGACTTTGGCCTAGCAGCCCCCTCAGCCTCCAAGATGGCGGCGCGACCTCTCCTTGCGGTGACACGACGGACCTTACCACAATTACAGACCCTGCGTCCCCGATCCAGCCTGCTATACCCCTGCTGGCAACACCAGTGAGTACCGCTCCACCTCATTTAGCCTCACCAGCCTCCACTGAGTCGCTCCTTAGCCGCACAATGGCGGACATGATGAATACCCCCATGCTGCAATCCCCCATGAACCACGCTGGCTTCCAGATGCCTTCCCCCATCCTGCAGCCCCCCCATTCTGACATGGCTCAACTCCTCAATTGCTTCTCAGACATGCTAGCAGCAGGTCTGACACAAACAGCAGTGCAGATCACATCCTCTATTAAGGCAGACCTGCAAAACATTGGGGCTCGCATTGAAGCCATTGAACAAGCAGTGGACAATACTGTAGCCCGCACTAACCAAAACACTAACTGCATACAGACGCTGCAGGACCAACTTGAAGTCGCACTCGCTAAAATTGATGAGTTGGAAAATCGCAGCAGGAGATATAATTTCCGTATTAGGGGAATACCCGAGAGTGTCACTAATATTCCTGAAACAGTGAAACTTTTCATAAAAACCGTTATTCCCGACATCCCAGACCACAAGCTCGAGCTGGACAGGGCCCACAGGGCACTCCAGCCTCCCCGCCAAGATGGGCTCCCGAGGGATGTTGTGGTTAAACCCCACTACTACAGTGTAAAAGAGGAAGTTATGCGGAGATCCCGTAATCTTGATGACCTCAACTTCCAAGGTAACAAACTACAGATCTTCGCCGATATCTCTCCTACCACGATCCAGAAGAGGAGGTCCCTGAAACCCCTTTTAGGGGTCCTCATACAGAAATCCATCAAATATAGGTGGTCCTTTCCATTTCGCCTCCAATTCGACTACAAAGACAAATCGCACAGCTTCTCAAGCTTCAGGGATGGTGAACAGCTGTTGCTACGACTCGGATTTATCAATCAAGAATTACCCCCCCAGGATCCATCTCTTCGTCCTGGCTCCTCAAAGAGGCCTCCCACAGGCAGCCCTATTACTCCACTGTGGAACAAACAGCAACCAAAGAGACATCGAGACTCTCGCCCCCCGAGATGACTTTGTTTCCCCCACTCATCTCTCTGAGATCATTGTATCCTAACTTAGGGGTTTTTCCCCTCGTCTGTATAGTGCTATTCACTATTCCCGCCAAGTTTTGTTTTTTGCCATTAACATCTCTTTCTCTCCCTTAGGTTTTTTTTAAGGACAATCTCTGGATTGTGCTTTACACAAACTGTCTACCCTGCATTAGGGCAAACATAGTGGAATATTATAGAATTGCTGTAGCGAGAACTCTGTTCTCATTTTTTGTATTTTTTCTCCTCTTTGTTTTGGTACTTATATATTGTAGCTCATTTTTGTCCCCCCCTCTGCCTCCCCCCCTGCATCGCCCTCTCTCCCTCCCCTACCCTTCCTCCTCCCCATCCTTCCCTCACCATTTTTCAGGCAGCATCAAGGTTTCCAAGTTATGGTTTATTATGTTAGCCATTTGGTTTGTGCTTTGTCCTCATATATGGTTACAGCTTTTTTCTATGTTTATAGTTTGGCTCCCCATCATGGAGATCTCCCATCTACAGTTATGTTATCTTTCTGGGGGCCGATGTGCTGGGGCGGTCAAACATGCCACTTTTTCTGTAGTGACGGGCAGGAGTTCGCTCCTCTTGTGACTGCAGGCGAACAACCCCCTTAGAGGTTGTTACTCTCCTGAGCCCATCCTCTCATTGGGTCTCAGTACAGGACTTGGCCGATCAGTCCTGCATGCTCTTCTCCCTAGTCGTTCTCGCCTAGGCCTCTCTTTCCCTGTTCCTTTTATCCGCTCTCTTTTTCTTATTTAATGTTTAAATCTTACTTAATCTGTTTTACTTTTTATCCTTATTTTTCCTCCCAGGAACTTACACGGAGGGCCTCCATCACTCCCAGCCTGCATCTTCGTTCTCTCTCAGGTTCTCCTATGCTCGTTCCCAGTTTCTCAAGGTTCAAGGTAGGCCAGTCTTCAGTTTGCTCGTGCCCACCCTCACGTGTCCATGGCTGATACATCTCCCCGTCAGGCTGCCCTTAAGGTGGCTTCGCATAACACCCAAGGCTTAAATTCCCCAACAAAAAGACGCAAGGCGTTCCAGAGTTATTACTCGAGGGGCCTGGATATAATCTTACTCCAGGAAACTCATTTTCCTGGTAGCTACAATCCTCCTTTTCTCCACCGTGGGTACCCCACATTTTTCCTGGCAAACGCTGACACTAAAAAGAGAGGGGTAGCTATATTGTCTAAAAAGACCCACTATGTACATTCCATGACTGTCGCTGACAAGGAAGGGCGCTATATTTTGGTTAAAGGATCAATAGAAGGGACAGTTCACACCATAGGGCCAGATTCAGGTAGATGAGAGTATCTTTCCTCTGGAGTAACGCTTCTCATTTACGTTACTCTGAAGACCCTTTCAGCGCAAGTCCTGTAATTCACATAGCAGTTGCGCGTAAACTTGCGCCAGAGTAACGATAATGCGCTGGCGTAACCCGACGCAAGTGAAACTGGGTGTGATCATATGTAAATGATGGGCGGAGCCCAGCGCAGAGGCTTACGTTCAGCGCATCATCCACGGAGCATGCGCAGTGAGTGCGGCTCCACTCGCCCCCTTGTGCGCATGCTCACAACTTCCGTCGGCACCACTTCCTGGGAAACGTCAGCGCAATGCGTTCCGCTGGGCGCTTAAAAGCGCTGGCGGAAACGCCATTCCGGCGCAAAAGTAGTTCCATTTCCCCCCACCCCAGGGAAGATACTTTTGCCCTGTAATGGCTGCTCCCGCTGCCCCCAAAGAGAGGAGGAACCTAAATTATAATGCCCAGGAGGTCACAGTGATAATATCGGCTATGGAGGCATTTAATGATTTTCTCCATGGTAAAAAAAGCAGGAAGACCAGCCGGGAGAGAAAGCAGGCCATCCTGGACACCATAGCTGCCAGGGTCAATGTGCTGGGGTACTCCACCCGGAGTGCTTCAGACATTCGAAAAAAAATCAATGACCTGCGGCGCAAGGTGAGGGGCAAGGTGTCCACCATTAGGAGCCATGAGAGGGGCACAGGTGGTGGTCCCCCATGTCCTGTCACCCTGACCGCGGAGGAGGAGGTGGTCGCCCGCTGCCTGGACAGGGAGCAGTTGGAGGGGGTCCCAGGCTATGATTCCGTAGAGGAAGGCTCCAGGACAGGTAAGTGATTTTTACCCCCTTTTTGGTGTGTTGCATGTGGGGCGGGGGTGGGTACATGTGCCAAGTGTGTGGGACCACCAACATGTGTCTGCTTTGTGTCATCCACAGATGACGGTGCTGGGCCATCTCGTGCCGGCCAGTCCACCCCAACCCCCCAACGGGATGCTGAAGACGAGGCCCTGGGTGCTGGAGACACCGAGGTGGAGGAGGAGAGTGCCCACACCACTTCAGCAGAGGTGGTTGTGGAGGAGCCTGTCCCTG
The DNA here is from genome assembly GCA_029574335.1 of Rana kukunoris. Lineage (NCBI taxonomy): Eukaryota > Metazoa > Chordata > Amphibia > Anura > Ranidae > Rana > Rana kukunoris. Next base: position 350,471,153 of record CM056053.1, on the reverse strand, counting down.
AACAGGAGTTCATTTTAATGTTGGAGGAGTCCTCCTCCTCTGCAGGGCCCTCTGTGATCCCCTCCCCCATCCTAGGTAGCCCCTCAAGGGCGACTCCATCCCCACGGGGACAACCTTCCTCTGCCCCCAGGAAGGCCACCCGGAAGACCAGGGGGGTGTGTGATTTGGTCGAAGACCAGGTGCTTTTGGACCACGCGAAACAGACCCAGCAAATGGGGGAGATGGCTGGCCACCTAGACAGGGTCGCAGACAGCCTGGGCTCTATGTCACAGCTGCCCAGTCGCGTGCAGGGCGTTGTGACCAGCCTGGGGGAGGTGCAGGCTGATATCCGGCACTTGACAGCAGCTGTTCGAGACAACACTGCTGCCATTCGGGAAGAGGGGAGGCAGCGGCAACGTGACCAGCGGCATCAGATCACCCGCCAGCTGAGGATGCAGGCCCAAACAAATTTGTATCTGAGCCGTATCGCTGTGGCATTGGAGGGCATGCAGCCAACAGCTCCCAGGAGTGGCCCACCCGGGGATCAGCCTCCTCCTGATGCCCCCCCACCACCACCACCACCCACTCCCTCCAGGCAGATGAGGAGCCCGAGAGTGCCCCCAAGGAGGAGCCCCCGTCATCCCAGATGAGGGTTTTTTGTTTTTTTGGTTGTTATATATTTTTGTTTATACTCAGGACATGAGTTTATTTATTTTATTTATTATTATTGTTTATACTCAGGACATGAGTTTTTGTTAATTTTTTTGGTTCTCAGGTTATGAGATTTTATTTTTATTTTTTGATACTGCACACGTTGCAGTGTGAATGGTGTGTGAATGTGAGAGGGTGGCACTCCTGAAAGTAAGGGGTGTCACCCTCGGCCGTGGTGGTGAAGTTAACCCCACGGCTGAATGAATGACGTGTGAAAGGTGTGTGAATGGACAGTGACATCATTGGGGCCTTGACGCGGCGTTACTGCTCCCAACTCCTACATGCTGGACTTGGGCTAATCCAATGCGATGTGCATGTGATGTGTGTGATCTAGGGACATCAGTGGTGTACATGCGTGCACTGTCTGTGTTAGTAATGTTTTGGTTTAGTGTCCAAAGATGCCTACGGCGAGGACCCTCCTGACTGCTCTTCCATCAGCAGACTGGGTGTCCTCTGGCAGGTGGGGACTGTGTGGGTCGGGGGTCAGGTCATCACGTATGTCAATCTGCAGGCCTTTTTTCATAGCAAAGTTATGTAGTATGCAACATGCACCGATGATCTGACACACAAAGGTAGGGGAATACAATAGGGTCCCCCCGGACTTATCCAGGCAGCGGAAACGGGACTTCAGGAGCCCAAATGTTTGCTCCACCACTCCACGGGTTTTGATGTGTGCTTCATTGTATTTTCTCTCTCCTCTGGTTTGGGGGTTCCGGAAAGGAGTCATTAGATGGGGTCCCAGTGCATATGCAGAGTCACCTGTAAGGTAAAAGACAGGAGAATGTTAGTCATGCATGTGCGACTTCTGTTGTGCATCACGGGAGGGGATAGTCATGCCTGACTCCCATGTCACTCACCAACCAGCCAGCTGTCCCCATACATGTTCTGTTCGAATTCTGCTGGGATGGGACTCTGACGGTATATGAAGCTGTCATGGCTGGACCCGGGGTGTTTGGCACGGACGTGCCATATGAGGCGTTGGGCATCGGCTATCACCTGTACGTTGATGGAGTGCCAATGCTTCCGATTGCGGTATATGTGCTCTGTGGCACTGGGGGGCTGTAGGGCCACATGCGTGCAATCAATGGCCCCGATGGTGCGTGGGAATCTGGCAATGTTGTAGAAATCTGTCATTGCCTTCAGCCGCAGCTCCTCAGTGGTGGGTCTGATGAACTGGTTGGACATGCGTCTGAGGATTGCAGGGACAACCTGGTGCACACATCTGCTTATGGAGGACTGTGACATCCCAGCCACCACTCCACTTGTACGCTGGAATGATCCACTGGCAAGGAAATGAAGTGTTGCCAGGACCTTCACCAGTGGCTGCACTGCTTGTGAGCGGTGTGTCTTGCTGGTGATGTCACCCTGCAGGGTTGTGGTTAGTTCAAGTATTGCATCTGGGCTGAATCTGAAGAGGCGATACACCTCCTCATCCCCCATGCCAAAGAGGTTCATACGAGTGCGGTATATCCTCTCACGTGCCCGCCTCCTCCGTAGCGAGGGACCCAGTACTAGTCTTAGGACCACGAGTGCCCCTGGCATGTTGGCACACAGAGGTGTTGTCCTTGCTAGTGTTGTTGTTCAGCTTGCTAGTTTCGTCGGTAACGCTGCTGTAGCTGCTCTCCTGCTGACCTGTGACCGTCTGGAGTAAAGATAAAGCAGCCTTTTGTAGAAATAACTTTGCGCCGGACGGACCAGATACGCGCGGCGCATGTAGCCAGCGTATGGTGCTAATCCGATCGTGAATTGGGAAAAATCCCTCATTTGCATATTTGCAGGGGAAATCAATAGGCGCGACTGATGCGCCCAGCGAAAATAAGCGCTGACGATACTCTGGCGTCGGAACGTTCCGCCGGTCGCAAATGACCCGTTATTGGGCGCATCTAGTTTGGTGGGTACGGGCACATAGAAAAGACGGCGCATCATCACAGTTACGCGGCGCATATCCAAATACTCCAGCGCAAGTGTTCGTGAATCTGGCCCATAGTCTCTTATTATGCCCCTAACCGGGGACAATCTAAATTGTTTTCCACTATGCTTAATACTCTCGCACCTCTTTTTGAGGGCAGGGTAATATTGGGTGGTGATTCCAATATCACATTTGACAATGGCCTAGATAAATCGAGGTCAGGAAGCCCCCGCCTTAAAAGACCACCTAAACAGAGCCTCCACATTGCTCGCCTTCTCCACACTCTGGGCCTCATTGATACGTGGCGGGAACTTAACCCTTCCGAAAAAGACTATACGCACTACTCTGCTCCCCATAAGACCTACGCCAGAATTGACCATATCCTTATGCCCTCTTCTGACATTCACGTAGCTTCTCACGCCTCCATTCACGAAGTCCCTTGGTCTGACCATTCCTTAGTTCTCCTTAAGCTTTCTAACTCGATATCCCCCCCTGGGCGTCGTCCGTGGCGCCTAAACTCATCTCTCCTCTCCAACCCGGTGCACTGTGCTATGTTGGAGAGGGAGATGCGGGAATACTTCGGGAACAATGATAAAGAGGATATCTCCCCTGTTTCCCTTTGGGGAGCACATAAAGCGGTGCTGAGGGGAAAAATTATTCAACTTTCGTCGCAACTGCAGCGGGAAAGGAAGTTGGACATTGTGAACCTTGAGAGGGATTTTAAACTCCTTAGCAAGGACCACAAACGAAACCCCTCTCAGGCCTCCCTGGCCAAGCTCGATTCGGCTAGGTTAGCACTCAATTTGGCTCTTACCTCTTCGGCGGATAAGCATCTGCAATGGCTAAATGGTAAGCACTCTATGCGGGCAAACAAGTTTGGTCCACAGTTAGCAGCCAAACTGACCCCCAAATTAAGGATTCACTCCATTCCCAAGATCAGGGCCTCGGACGACGCCCTGACTCAGAACCCTGAGAAGACACTCAAGGCCTTCCAGTCATTTTACTCCAACCTGTACTCATCTGACACCCAACCCTCACATTCCAGTCTTGACACCTTTCTACACAATGTCCCTCTTCCCAGACTCTCTGACTCCCACCGTTCCACTTTAGACTCACCATTTCTGGAAACCGAGATTTGTGCAGTTATTAAAGATCTTAAGAAGGACTCGGCCCCAGGCCCGGATGGGTTTTCAAACCATTATTACAAAACCTTTTCTGGAATCCTATCTCCATATCTGGCCCGGTTCTTTAATTTCCTGTGTGAGAACCCCTCTCTTGATCCCACAGCGAACTTAGCTTTCATTTCAGTTATTCCTAAACCGGGTAAGGACCCTAGCGAGATAGGCAATTACAGACCGATCTCTTTGATCAACAATGACCTGAAGATAATGCTGAAAATATTAGCGAACAGGTTAGCTTCATTTATAGGTTCATATATCCATAAAGACCAGGTGGGTTTTATACCGGGGAGACAGGGACCGGACCAGATTCGGACAGCAGTCGATATCATCTCCCTCATGAGGTCGGGCTGGGGTGGTGGCCCCACCCAGAAAGGTTACTTGCTTTCCATCGATCTCCAAAAGGCATTTGACACGGTTGCTTGGCCCTATCTTTTCACTTTGCTCCAGAAATGGGGATTTGGTCCAGGTTTCATCAAATCTTTAGAGGCACTATACTCCCAACCGATAGCTCAGGTTAGGTTCCACGGTCATTTTTCAGATCAATTCCCCATCAGGAAGGGCACGAGACAGGGTTGCCCCCTTTCCCCTCTCCTGTTTGCGGTAGCCATCGAGACTCTGGCTATCGCGATCAGGAACCATCCAGACATCCAAGGAGTTCGCTGCGGACAATCGTCGCACAAGTGCACCTTGTTTGCGGACGACGTCCTCCTCTTCATTACTTCTCCACTCACCTCGACCCCCAACGTGACCCAACTCCTCGAAGATTTTGGCAGCATATCCGGCCTCAAAGTTAACATGACTAAGTCAATGGCTCTAAACATAACAACCCCTCAAGCCCAAATAGACAGTCTAAAATGCCACTTCCCTTTTTCCTGGAATTCTGTTTCCATTCCTTACTTAGGCATTCACCTCACCTCGCGAACTGAACTCCTTCACAAGCTTAACTACCCCCCCTGGTTGGAAAGCTCATGGGGGACCTTCGCCAATGGTCCCTTTATAAACTATCCTGGCTAGGCCGCATAAATGCAGTCAAGATGACTCTGCTACCTAAAATTTTATATCTATTCCGCTCCCTTCCCATCCTAATCACCAGATCATACATTAACTCTCTCCAATCTGCTATAAACCGTTTCATTTGGGATAAGAAAGGACACCGTTTAGCTAAGACAGTCCTTTATAGGCCTAGATTGAGGGGGGGCCTCGGATTACCCAATCTGTGGTGGTATTACCGAGCGGCCCAACTTAGCCAGTTCTCGATAATCTACCTGAAAGGGCCCAAGCCGGATTGGGTTTCCATGGAAAGGATGGCGACCCCGGGGTTTACCCTAGACTTCCTTCTCTGGAATCATCCCAAAAGTAGACCTCTGATTCTTGCTCCTACATTATCCCACTCTATGGCACTCTGTGACTCTCTACACAAACTGAAACCCCTGATATCCCACTGGCACCCACTGGCCCACATCTTCTACGACCCTCGGTTTCCCCCTGGGCTGGACATTATAGCCTTCAAATGGTGGCTTGACAAAGGCCTTTACAGAATCGGACACTTCTTTAATTCCAATGGGCCCCTCTCTCTAGGTTATTGCACCTCCAAACTTAAAATGCCTCCTTCTGAGAAATTCCGGTTCTACCAGATCTCCCACTTCCTTCGCCAGGTCATAAAAACCAGTGTTGACCCACCATCAGTAACCCCCTATGAACAATGGTGTTCCTCAGCCAGGGACACAAAAGGGGGTATCTCTCCTATTTATTCAGCTTTGGCCGAGCCATTGGAGAAAGCGTCATATATGACCAGTTGGGACCGAGACCTTGACCTCGACTGGACGTTGGAACGTTGGCATTCTAACTTAGCCCGCTCATATAAGGGCATTATGAATACCACGCTGGTAGAAGCGAACCTTAAGGTCATGACCCGCTGGTACTTGGTTCCCACTCGCCTTGCCAAATTCTATCCACAATCCTCCCCTCTATGTTTTAGGGGCTGCGGACACACGGGCTCCCTACTCCACATAATGTGGGAATGTCCTAGGATTCGGTCCTTTTGGTATAAAACATTCAACCTCATCCATAAAGTCACGGGGTGGGGGTAACCCGAGATCCCACGATTGCTTTACTTAATAACCCAATACCTGAAATACCCAGGTACACGCAGGTTCTGATCTTTTTTATCTTACTTGGAGCCAAGATGACTATTACTAAGGCCTGGAAGTCCCCAACAGTCTCTTTCCTAATGGCCAAAAGGAAAATTTCCTGGATAATGTCGAATGAGAAGATCTCCAACACTATCCTTGATACTATTGATAGATTCAAACTCATTTGGGAACCATGGGCTTCGTATGTTGGAGTCCTTCTATGATTTGACTCTGACGTCAGTTAGAATATTGCAGTTTTCGGGCCCGAATCCTCTGAACTTGTGTCCCTCCGTGTAATTCCTGACCCTTCCGCTCCTTCTCTTTCTTTTTCTCTGCTCCCTTTTCCCCTGTCTCTTCTTTCTCTGCTGTCTCAACTCCTTTAGCTATTCTAATATAACAGTCAACAATGTTATGGACCATAAGGGTCCTTTAGTTATGTTTCTTTCTTTTCCTTTTTTTATAGTTATGGTTTAAATTGTTATCATCTGTGTTGTGTGTCTCTCGCGTGCCACTTCCCGGACCCAGGGGGGTTTGGAGTTCTCTCCTCTCTCCTGGGCCTTGGACTACCTTGACCCTTTTGCCTCGATAGCTTTCGGTCAAGTTCTATGCTTTCAGCGGGATAGCCCGCCTATCCTGGATTCAGGTGCTTCTCACCGAGCAGGCGCTACTCCACCTCATCCCCGCGCAGCACGGTCCCATCTGGGGCGCGGGGATGAGGTGGAGTGGTTGCTACAGGCCCCATGGTATGCAACGGTTAGACTTGCTCTTCAGTGTCTTTGTGGTTAAGGTATATTAACATTTTGTACTTGATCTTGTCACTGTTTGCCTTACCTTGGTATTATTGTAAACTTTCAATAAAAATATATAAAAAAAAAAAAAAAATTCTGCCTATTGTGTCTAATCACTGCAGGGCAGAGCCAGAGGTGGGTATAACAAGGTAAAGTGGATCTTGAGACTCTTGGCCAGCCAGGACAAGTACTGGCCGCTGCCTTTTTTGGGTGCATTAGAAGGGCCTGGGGGGGGTGGCTGTCAGTTTCATTCTGGGACACTGTATTGTTCTGGATTGAAGGTGCCCAGGACCTGGAACAGATCTGCAAAATGCGGGACTGTCCCGGGCCACCCTACTTCTTAGTGATACAGTTAATTGGATGACATCATTCTGGGTGGAGTTCAAACCCATCCGAATACTTTCATTTTTTAATATGTAGTCTTAGTGTGAAAGCCTGAGGGCTTTTACACTGAGGCGATGTGCTGGCAGGACGTTAAAAAAAATCCTGCAAGCAGCATATTTGGAGCTCCTGCCAAAGAATGGTCAGCGCAGCCGAACCGTCGCTTTGTGGCACTTTGTGGGTGGCTTTAACCCTTTTGTCCGCTAGAGGGGGTTAAAAGAACCTCACTAGTGGCCGAATACCTCCACAAAAACGTTGGTAAAGCGCCGCTAAAAATAGCGTCGCTTTACCGCCGATACCACCCGCATACCAGTGTGAAAGCAGCCTATGTGCTACTGTGCAGAGGAAAACAGCTAAGATAAAGATATTTAGAATGACTTTAATGAATATATATAACAGATAGACTAAATGTTGTTTTATGCCAACCTGGAGCTGGCATTTAATAATCAAGAGCTGTCTTTGGCCAAGTGTTTGAATTTTTGTGAACAAATAAAATTTTAAGAACATAAGAAGATAATCACATCAATACTTAAAGTTGGACCTGGCAAGATCTGCTTATTTCCTAGCCCTCCATCCCACTAAATAAAAAAATGGTAATTTAAATCTAAAAAATAAAGTAAAAAACAATACAGTATGCTTGTCTAGAAGAGCACAACATCACTGGACCTGCCCACAATGTCCTAAATAATTGAGAGTCCCAAACCTCTGCACTCCTGAACATTGCAGGAGAATGTTCTAAAAGGAATTGGGATCCTTAGTGTTTCCAGGATCCTATAAGCAGACCAACTGAGGCCATCCTCTCCAAGTGAAAGGACCAGAAGCCAAGGTACCTTATATACTCTAGTATAAGCCGACCCGAATATAAGCCGAGGCATCTAATTTCACCACAAAAAACTGGGAAAACTTATTGGCTCGAGTATAAGCCTAGGGTGTCCATCTGCATGCCTTAGGCTGCGTACACACGTCCGAGAACCTCGTCGGGCTAAACTCATTGTTCCCCCCGACGAGGTTCCCGATGAGCGGTCGAAAAAGCTTGTCGAGCCAAAGTCCTCATTGAACAACGAGGGAAAAGAGAGCGTGCTCTCTTTTTTGGCTCGACAAGCTTCCCGACGGGACGCTCGTCGGAAGTGTACACACGATCGAGAACCTCGGCAGAATATGTCTCCCAGCGAGCTCCTTGCTGGATTCTGCCGAGAAGCTTGGTCGTGTGTACGGGGCCTTACTGTTCCTCACTTTGCCTCACTCTGTCCATGTGCATGCCTCACTGTGCCCATGCCTCACTGTCCCCATGCCTCACTGTGCCTACGCCTCGCTGTGTCCATGACTAGACTTACGTTTAACATGGGAGTATATAGAAGGGGTGCACGGCTTTGAAAAATCGGTTCCCCCCGGCCTTAGGTCCCCCAGACATCAAACTTTGCACACTTGTAGTGAAGAACTGGGGCTACATGTGTGCCTGGTCACCAAACTCTGGGAGTTCAGGTGCAAAAAGGGGACTCGAGTATAAGCCGAGTGGGGCATTTTCGGCACCAAAAAATGTGCTGAAGAACTCAGCTTATACTCGACTATATACCGTAAGTATTATTTTTACCCAATGTGTGTTTATTTTTTGTTTGTTTAAATTAGCAGTTTTTGGGGTTGAGTCAGGGAGCCTAGAGATTCTTTATACTTTGGAGTTTAAGCATTGTCCGCTTTAACACAAGTGATATACTGTACAACATTAAAGAAAAGACAGTTGCTATAACTGATATGTGAACATTAAAGATATTAAATTGAAGCATGCACTGCTATATAGTATATAGTATAACTAAAACAACACGCATAGGTGATGATAAGAGATTGCCTCAGTGTCCATGCAGAAAATAAGGAAAAACAAATGCTGATTAGAAGATTAAAATATCAAAGAAACAATCCTTTTGAAGTTTTAATGAGGGTCTTTCCTTACCTTAGTGCTGTAAGGTAACAGCATGTACAGTATATTATAGCCAACGATGTTCTAGTTGTTTCAGAATGTAGTATGTCACAGTGAACTGTAATCTCTCTCTGTGGATAAAGTCCCTCAGGAGTCACGTCCAATGGACAACAATGACCCTCACTCAGGGAGGTAAAAGTTTTTAATAATAAAAAAGGCATACATTATGGTACTCACATGGATGCAATAAATACAGGCATAAAAACAAGTGGCGAGTTCGCAAGCGTCACCCTCGGTACCTCTTAGTGGACTCTGGACTCTTACGCGTATTCGTAATGACATGTGACTTCTTCAGGAGTCAGGCTGACCGACACAAGTACGCTATGAGCCACAGAGTTTTTACATTCTTTGATGCCTGTTTACCTGTCTGTTTGTAAGTACCATACAATAAATTTTTATTGGTTTTACCTACGGGCTTCACTATTGCCATTTTTTCTCTGCATTTTATGACCATATATCTGCTGATGAACGCAATGTACACCTTTGGACCTTTATGACATACGGAATGTTATTTCATCATTGATGCTGCCTGTGGGTAACCGCTTTCACCTGTGTATTCTGTTGGAAGTGCGACTGCCACTGACCTACACGTTATTTGATTACATGGCCATATTGATGTTGCTTTGGTAGGCGGATTGTTTGCACGGTGGTGTGGTGTGTTTTCCTTGTCAGCACACTTGAACTTCAGTGAAGGTCCTATATGTTCAATTTAATTAATGAATATAATCTTTTGGACTTTATGTACATTTTTTTTTTTTTACTTATTAGAGCGCTGCACTATTGGATTATATTAAGGATACATCTAACACCATCATGGACAGAACTATTCTTATACAACTATCCTCTAATTCTAAAACAAGTATCGAATCTAATGAATTCATGGTCTCAACTCCCACTATCATGGTTTGGAAGAATCAATGCAGTCAAAATGACGATAGCTACTATATTTATTAAGAGTATTACCTATCCCAATTCCAGCATATTATTTAAGAATATTACAAAGGAAAGTATCGTCATTTATCTGGGGCACTTCTAAACCGAGAATAAAGTTACATACTCTTTATCTCCCTAAATTAAATGGAGGTCTTGGATGTCCTAATTTTGCATACTATTACAGGGCGGCACACATAGCAACTCTCACCAAATACCATGCGCAAAATGAAACCCTGCGATGGGTGTCAATAGAAGCAACTGAATGTGACCCGATCCCAATTTCCAACTTACTTTGGACTTCCCCAAAAGACCGTAAAGGGCTACAAAACCCCATTATTAAGCATTTTATTTTCCTTTGGGATAGATTCAAAATTAGAAACCGATTCCAATCTCTCCATAATCCTTTATTATCATTTTACAAAAACCATGCCTTTTATCCTGCATGGATCTCCTTTAAAGAATCTAGATCCTTTAAAGAATGGGCTTCACGGGATGTCCTATATTTGTATAAATTTGTAAACACATCCTCATTTATTCCATTCCCAACCCTAATGCCGCGTACACACGATCACTTTATGTGATGAAAAAAAATGACGTTTTTAAAAACGTCAATTTCATTGACCGTGTGTAGGGGAAAACGTTGTTTCCTGTCACAGCATATAAGTATGGGAAGGCTCCACCCCCCTCCCCAATCAGGACCGGTTATACTATAAAAGTAGGTCTCCTCCCCTACCCCCGCATTCTCTGTTTTTTCCTTCACTGCTACAGGCGGTTATACTACTGCTAAAGAAAGCAGGAATTTTTTATTTTTCCCTCACCTGGCCGGACACTTCCCGCCAAGCCGCACAGGTTCAAAGCCTCTCCTGTGACGAAGCTCCCCGCTGTACAGGCAGACCTGAACGCCTAATGGGGGAGGCCTCACCCCAGCAGGATCCAGGAAGATGGGGTTGAAGGTATCTGGTCTCTAGGGATTGCTCACTTATCATGAAGCCATGTATGGACATTCATTGGACTTTGGACATGAAGCATGCAGGTGGTAAGGCATCACATGGTGCACACAATTCTATTCAGTTACTGCTGCAAGTTTAGGCAAGTATGTGGTTAAACTTGCATTACTGAAGGGCTGTGGTTGTGTCTGCAATACTGCTAATGATGATAGCAGGTGCTGTGCTGGGCTGAAGCCTTCCATTTAACTGAATAAGCATGGCTCTACAATCTTGATTTATTTCCTGCAGGTTGGTGGTTAATTTGCATTTCTGAAAAGCATATATCACACATGTGAATGTAACTGGATGTCTGTAGTGTCACTCTGTTTACTAATATTAAACAGACTAAAGGATGTGTTTGCAGCATTGCTGAAGTTTGAACTGATATCAGGTGATATTGAGAGCCCTTTCAGGTTAGTGCAGGGATTGGGCCTGCAGGGTGGGCTCACTGTGTATGGAAGTTTGGTCTCCTCTGGTAGGTTTAACTTGCTAGTGCTAATGTCATAGGATCATTAATTTGTGCTGCATTCCTGTGATTACATTAACTCCACACTAGGTAAGGCTGTGATGTGTTTACTTCTATGCATTTACATGTTGACCTTGGTGCTAAAATGTCAGGATCTGTTTAGTCACACTCCTTAGTACTTGTTAGCAATAGGTAATTGCTTGTGTTATTTGGGGTACCCCACTGAAAGATAGGGGGTTTGTAGTGGTTACTATTTATGGGAAAATAATCCCAGGCATCTGTGAACCAGTAGCAATCAGCCTTCCTAGAGACCAGCAACTTTGAATAATGGTGAGGGCAGGTAAGTATATGCTATATCCTAAAAAAGAGTGCACATTATGGGCATAATGAGTGTACATCTCAAGCCCTCAACAACCAACACCAGTCTACCTGCTTCTGCGACAAGGGACAGATCCTCTTCAACCCTGAAAAAATCCCACTATGTAGCTAACTGCCAGAAATCGCTACAGGAATCATAGTGGTCGGGTGTAACTGGTGACGGCCAGAATGCAAAACAAGGTTGCAAGACAGTGACAAAGGGGCAGAGACTGAGAAGGCCTACAGTCACTAATGGTTCCATACCAAGCCTAATCAAACAACCGTGCTTGTTTAAAGGCAACCTCTACCTGAGAGCTTGCTTATGGAAAATCGCTCTGACTAGTTGGCATATCGGAAGCAAGAGACGGCGACTTTAACCCCGTCCAAACTGACTGTGTGGAACTCGGGTACTAAGCTATTCAAGCAATCAGCTAAAGGGTACCTCTGCCTCTAGAGCATGAATGAATGAAAACTTATATAGCGAGGCACCTGCGAACTGAATCGCCTCTGGCGCTTGTTGTTCCTGTCTCCTTTGGTATCAAAGAGCAGCCAGCCAAACAGGCTTCAGCAGATTAACCAAGGGTACCATTCTTCCAAACAGAGGAAACAATATCCTTGCAGAGACCCTGTGACAGCAAGTAGATCTGGAGATCAACAAGATTCATACTACCGTTAAGTAGTGTTGTTGTGACCTGCGATGAGGCAGGATGGAAGCAGAGCTCTGGTCAGTGATAAGCTCTCTATGGCAGATCCTAGATTGAAAGGGAATAGCCAATGATGCAGTTCAGTCACTGCGGATACAAGACTGTATGTTGTTTCTCCAGAAATCATTGTGGCCGGTGAACCCTTATGGCCCCTCCCACAAGTGAACACATGCCGCTTTAGTCAGAGTGGTGACTGTTCAAGTCGGATCTGGCAATATCTAGAAGGAAGATTAATTCCTTATGTTAATCACCAAAGACCAGAGGATAGCCAAAAGATTGACAAGTTAAACGTGGGAGAACTATGGCGGAGAATAAAGAATTGATAATCTTTATTAGCCTAAACCCAAGTCACCCAATAAGGTCAGCTGACAGTTGGATGTAAATTTCAACGAAGGTTCCATGAGTCCTGTGCATTAGGAAGCCAATGGAATTGTTTCATTCCTCTACCAATTCATTGCATTCCCCCCATGATGCATCAGAGCACAAGGGCTATGATTACATGGGCGTTGGTCATAGTAAAACTTGAATAACAAGAGGGTCCGAAAGGATGGCATAGGCCATCGTGGCAATTAATCTCTCCAGTCGTCAGTAAAGCCTGACCTCCACAAATCCTACTCCAGGATTTTTAAGGAGTATTGTTCATAGCAGTGCTGCGACTTCAAGGTAGTCCCTACACTACGTTTGAACCCACTGTGGTCTAACTGGGGGCCGTGGACGTCAAGAATACACAGGCATTGATTCAAGACGCATAGGAATCGCAGTAAAATCGCACAATTTTTAATGCCGTAATACTGGAAACCTAGTCCATGAAGTCCAACCTGGTGGTGTGATAGGGGTAGTTACCTTGGTATACCCTGTATGTTGTGGTCGTTCAGGCCGACTTGCGGGCACAAGGTCTACTGGTAAGTCTTGTTTGAACAGCAAAGTGAGTAACTTGTATAGCGCTGACAAATGCGAACCGAATCGCCTCAAGGCGCTTTGTATCCAGAGTCGTGCTGATACTTCAGAAGAGTTGTGGCACAATGGCTTCCAAGTTCTGGGAAACGTCCCAGTACAGACTCTAATCAAGTCGGGAGGAGCCATCATCGAGAGACAAACTAGTCTCATCGCAGTAATCACCTACTGGAAGGTAATTCTGAATGGGAAAAAGTTCATGAACAAAAAATAAGTTACACTCAGAGAAACAGTGTAAGTATCCCATTTGAACAGATGCGCTTTCCTATTGGTTGCATCCCACGATCGCAAAAGCGATAAAGTACCCTGTAATAACCCATGTGGTCCGAGGGGGGCCCAAGCAGGGTTGACAACTGTATTAACTTTAGTAAAGAGAGACTTTCTTCCCACGTGAGAAACGATGACTCCACAGAGGAGAAAATTCCCCGATTGGGGAGGTAGCTAAGCTAATCTTTCAGCATACCAATCATCACAAGTTGTCACTCGTGGGGTAGTCATGTCAATGAAGGACAAGGTGTCCAAAAGCCAGAGCTGCAGCGGTCGCAGACTAAAGTCTTGCGGAAACACAACAGAGGGTGCCTCAACTATGCTGAAAGGACTCGGCAAAATGGGGAAGGCCTAGCCTCGCTGGCAAGAAGGAATGCAAAACTAGTCAACTTCTGTCAGAGGTATCTCCCAGCATGTTAGGGTTTTCTAGAACTTACAGCCAGAGGGCGTAAGATACAAAAGCCATTGGATGACAAGGGACAGTCTCAAACAAGACAGTCAAGGGATCGGCAACAAGCAAGGCTATCAAGTTATTGGTCTGACCGTAACCTGGGTGGCTTCCCAGAGGTGGAAGCAGATAAACTAAGGACAGCCAGCTGGGTTGGCAGATTAACCAATACGTATATATTTAACAAACCTAAGAGTCTCCAGGAGGCCTATCCGGATTTGCAGCCGTTCGGTGGTGATGACGATAATTACCCTGTAGCTTGCAGGCAATGATGCCCACGGGTACAGTCTTAGATTCGAAAACTCCCTATTCTCCTTCCTGAGATTCAACACCTCATACAACGTGCCAACAGTATCTTCCAAATTCATACAAATTATATCTAGATACAGGAGACCAAGATGTGGAGGTCTCACCATTAGTGAAATCTAATGGAGGTCAGAGTGTCTACTCCAGACTTCAAATACCTTAGCTAAGAGAAGAACCTACAGAATTTAAAGGATGGAATTCTCTGTTCCTTACTGGAAGGAATGAATTGTATACAGGAGAGCCTAGAGACGGCATTAAAGGATACTGAAACGCAGTCATATCTATTCTTCACTCTCTGGGTTGCATATCCCAACAACCAAGTCCGAAAGACCTAGACAGGTTATTCTTTCTCCCATGGGGTCTTCCAAATAGTGTGAGACACATTATCTCACTCTCCATTTAGAGGGACAAAACATCCTAAATATGGAATAAGTATTCCTTTTGGCAAATACAGTATGTAAAGTAGATCTAGAAGAATCTCAAACATCCAAGTGTCATATCATAAACTACCTTGTTGCTGAAATGATCAGGCAAAATGGCTCTAGTCTCTTCCTCAACACTATACAAAGGTTGGTATCTTGGCAACCTGAGTTGGAACATCATCCTCCTTTTGGCAGATCCAAACGGAAGTGTTTGAAGTTCCACAAACTTGGAAAAGAGAGTCAAGGTTGAAGAGACATAGAATTGGCCCTTCTTCTAGGAGAAAAACGATAAACTCATCAGGCCTAATGGCATCGGAAAAGGACAATCCCGCTGTCCAACGAAAACCATCGCAGTTGTACGGATACAATTAGTCAAAACCTAGATGGAGAGGACAAGTCCATCAGATGAGGGCAGAGACAGCTCCTCCAAGCTGGTGATGCATCCATTGACGGAACTCCAAAATAGTTCCTCCAGAGTTAATATCTAAACTACGACCTGGTCTACATTCTACATGTTGGGGGTCCATTCTGGCGGACCCAGCAGTCGTAACTACAATACATCTCAGTCGTTAGAGGGGATAGATCTAATCCTCTTAAACACTTGAGCAGTACCCACCCTTATTGTCTGGTGATTTGGTACATCCCATACGTATATGCTGTCATGCTGTGACAGGAAAAGGGAAAATTGTATACTTACCTAACGGTAATTTTCCTTTCCTGATGCAAGCATGACAGCATATAGGTTCCCTCCCCTAAAAAATAAAAAGAGAAAGAAATGGCAAATATGGGGCCTGAAACATTTAAAGTAAGGCCTTCCGCAGCGATAATAAATTACTAAAATGCGGGGGTAGGGGAGGAGACCTACTTTTATAGTATAACCGGTCCTGATTGGGCAGGGGGGCGGAGCCTTCCCATAGGTATATGCTGTCATGCTTGCATCAGGAAAGGAAAATTACCGTTAGGTAAGTATAACATTTTCCCTTTTTATGTCTTGTAAAAAACGACAATAAAAAATTGAAGCATGCTTCAATTTTATGTGTCGTTTTTCAAAACGTCGTTTTTTGTTTCACAAAAAGTCACCGTGTGTAGCAAAAAACATTGTTTAAAACAACGTTTTTCAACCCGCGCATGCCCAGAAGGTAGTTATGAAGCGAGCTTCAATGGAAAAGAGTGGTGAACGTAACCTCGCTTTTTGTGAAAAAACAATGGTGTGTAGGCAACATTGTCTTTGAAAAGTGAAGTTTCAAAAACGTCGTTTTTTACTTAACAGAAAACGTCGTTTTTTTTCATCACATAAAGTGATCGTGTGTACGCGGCATAAGAGAAACATACGGCCTACCACAATCAGAGTTATTTAGATATCTTCAAATAAAAAACGTTGACACACCCTTATTGGATAGCGAAATATCTTTCACTCATTTGACTAGTTTTGAACAGTTTTGTAAGAAAGACCCCCATGCAAGAGGCAGAATATCTACCTTATATTCTCATGCATTAGTCCAATCTGGAATAGATAAACCACCTTATGTCCAGAAATGGGAGGAGGATCTAGGGCGGGAACTAGACAACTCAGATTGAAATCAGATATGGAATACCACAAAAACAGCTTCACCCAATATACAGGCGGTAGAGGCAAACTATAAAGCAGGGGCGGACTGACAACTCATGGGGCCCCCGGGCAATAGAAGATTATGGGGCCCCCAGGCTTACAGATGGCCACCAAGCCAGGTGGCAGTACAGAGGCGGGGGAGCTAAAATCTCAGGATTTTCACATCAAAAGCATGTCGGTTTTGGACATATCAGGGACAGATGTAAAAAAAACACAGATTTTTACATGCTGTCCCTGGTTTTAATGAGACTGGCCACCCTGATGGGGCCCCCTAGTGGCATGGGGCCCTCGGGCAGTGCCCGAGTTTCTCAATGGTCAGTCCGCCCCTGCTATAAAGTATTAATGAGATAATACATGGTACCTGCTAGGATAGCTAAATACGCAAAGAATTACTTGGCACAATGTTTCAGGGGTTGTTCTGACATAGGTACACATTTCCATACTTGGTGGTCATGTCCGAAAGCTCAGAAATTTTGGATAGGCATATTCAAGATTGAATCAATACTAAGTGGAAAGAATATTCCTTTAGATCCTGCCACGGCACTTCTCAACTTGAAACCAGAAGGTATTTTGCATTCTCAATTTAAATTGCTATTGCAGCTTTTCACAGCAGCTAAACAGACTTTGGCAAAAGCATGGAGATCTTCAAAGTTAGTGGTAAATAAAGCGGTGACTAAAATGAACGGACATGATCCCTCAGTTTGAGAAAATGTGGAAACCCTGGATCGCATATGCTATGCCATCATCTTTTGATAATACGGTACTCTACCATGGTGACTAGAACAATAGAAACAAATACATCTCTTTCTAGTTGTGGTGGAGGCTCTCGGCCAGACCTCTCGGACCCCTTCCATTCCATTCTTCTCTCCTTCCATTTTCTTTATTTGTTTACTTATTTTTTATTTTCTGGTAATAATTAGAATTTTTCTTTATGATTTAAAGCTCCTGTTTTTTTAATTATATGATAATCTGAATTACTCAAGAACGCAAATAAGAAGGTGACTCTCAGGCCTCGTACACACGATGGAATTTTTCCGCTGGAAATGATCCGACTGACCATTTCAGCCAGAAAAATCCGCTCGTCTGTAGGGGCAAACGGATGGATTCGGACTGTTTTCTCCAGCGGAAAATTTCCAAAGCATGCTTTGAAACTTTTCCGCCGGACACATGTCCGTCGGATATGTCCGCTGGTCAGTACACTCACCAGCGGACATATCCACCAGCGCAAGCGTCGTATGGATGCGACGGATGCGTGGAAGTTGTTTACTTCCTGGTGCGGTAACGTGGCGGCGTCAACGTCACCGCCACGTCACTGCGCTGTCTGCCGGCGGGGATTTTGGTCCGATGGTGTGTACACGCCATCGGACCAAAATAGCCCGGCGGACATATCCGATGCAAACGGTCCGAGGACCGTTTGCATCGGATATGTCCGTCCGTGTGTACGAGGCCTTAAAATAGCCCTAGGCTTGACACCTTTTGAAGAACTGTAAATACCTCCTAAAGTTTTAATTGATTTTGTTTCAATATTATTTAATAGTTATTATTACATTTTTAATGAATTAACATTGAGCTTCTCACCCCTGACTGTATGATATTGTATTTACTATGCAATTTGTACACTACTTCTGTACTATTCAATAAAATATTTTGACAAGGAAAAACACCACCGGAACTGATGTCACAAGCCTCAACCAGTCGCGTTGTGTCACTGGTTACGTGACTTCCTCAGTGACCAGTGACGCGTCGGGTAGAGCCTCGTGACATCAGTTCTGGTGGTGTTTTAACCGAAGTACGGTGAGGAGGCCTGTGTGTCACTACTCCCTTTGCTTTTTATTGCAGTTTTTATCCTTACTTGATGTAAGCAGTTTTTTTACTAAATAAATTTACTTTTCATTTGGCAATACTGCACTATGGCTGTTCCTGTTTAATCAAGATGTTTTGATGCCAAGTTTTGGACGTAGTTCTTCGTCTTCGTCTGGAACCTGTATGCCTTTACAGATCAATCAGCAGGATTCCTTATCTGGCTATTTGATGAGCCTTGTTTGACCCTTGGGTCATTGTTGGAGGTGAGCGGCCAATTCATAAATTTAACAGTCGATGCTTGGATAGTTGTTTTATCTGTTTTTTCTTCTATCAAGAAATCCTACCATTGGGCTTTAGTTAGACTTTATTCACATGTATTTATTTATTTGTATGTTTGGATACTCAGCATATGTTTTCTTTGAGTATACTACTTTATGGCACATTATCGAATAAGCGCACCATTCTCATTTTTTTCTTTTACATCAAATATGCAGTGTCTTTCAAGTAGACTACTAAGTGGTTGCAGCTAATTCACGGTCAATATACATGTACTATAGATATTTTTTTCTGCATTTATTTTCACTATATTCACTGGAGGTTGATGGTTTATGTTTACCTAAAAAATTATAACATAGTAGCACACAGGTTTTCTCTTATAAAACATGTATAAGAAAACACCATAAAGTAACAAGGGGGAGTTTATATTTCCTATACTGTCCTTCCATACTGTACAGGGCAGGTTCACCTGTAAAAAAATCAATTCTGCCCCCACCCCAGCATCTGATGATAATTTGAAGGATTTTCGAAAAATAGGTTGGGGCTTTGCTTGTTTTTTAAAGGTGTGCTTGCCTTTTAAAAAACATTACTTTCGCAGCATGCTAACAGGGCTATCTGCTTCAAAAATTATGCACAGAATTGTGCACAGGACTGTGGTTATACAGCATTGCAAATCATAGATTTACTGTGACCAGGCTTTTGCTGTCAATAGTAATCACAGGAATTACAAAATAATTAAATATATTGACATTTCTGTTCATCTCTGCATCTAGTGTGTAATCTCCTGGCCAGAGTGCTGCAGGAGGCTGGTATGTTTTTTAACTAATTATTTTGCTAAAACCAACAATTCATTGGTTGCAAATATACACATTTGCTAGAGATTAATGGCTTAATATTAATAGAAGTGTATACAGTATGTCAGATAGCAGACTGATTTGAATGCATTATCCAAACAACCTAATTTTGCATCATAACATATCACAACGCTCACTCTCCTGTGCTGTGTGGTAAGTCCCAACGTGTTATCAGCCTCTTATCTTGACATGTTAGTATATGTGGATAATGCACACCTCACTGCCTTCCAAAGACTGGTAAAGTCCAAATGAACTGAAAGCATAAAAGAACACGTGTGTAGACCTAGCGCATTATCCTCAATATACAGTATGTTTTTTATTGAATAAAATAGAGGTGGATATACTCACAAACCAGTACTTGTGTCATAGCATTATCAAACAATCATCCGTCTATTTGCAAAGTTTCATAAGTGAATGAAACAGAACCGTGGAATTTTGCCCGAAGGGCGTTGGCCATGAACTTGTTCTGCATACAGACGGCAAAACTTTTGCCAGCCAACAAATTCAGCTCTTTAGCGCCACCCTTTGGGCAACTTCTGCTAATGTTGTGCTATGGTTAGCATTGCTTCTAAACATGCGCGTTTGTATTTGGGATTTTTTCTGATTGTGTACACACACAGGGCCGCCATCAGGGGGGTACAAGCAGTACACCTTTTAGGGGTCCTTTTTTTTTATTAAAGGGACATTTTATTTTAGGGGTCTGGAGGTCCCCAGGGGCCTGGAGATCCCCAGAGCCCCCCGGATGACAACCCCCCTTTTTTAATTAATTTATTTTCTTTTTATTTATTTTTATATATATACAGTACAGACCAAACGTTTGGACACACCTTCTCATTCCAAGAGTTTTCTTTTTTTTCATGACTATGAAAATTGTAGAGTCACACTGAAGGCATCAAAACTATGAATTAACACATGTGTAATTATACACATAACAAAAAAGTGTGAAACAACTGAAAATATATGTCATATTCTAGGTTCTTCAAAGTAGCCACCTTTTGCAGTAGACACATCTCTAGATCAACTGTTAAGAGAAAACTGTGTGAATCAGGCCTTCATGGTAGAATATCTGCTAGGAAACCACTGCTAAAGAAAGGCAACAAGCAGAAGAGACTTGTTTGAGCTAAAGAACACAAGGAATGGACATTAGACCAGTGGAAATCTGTGCTTTGGTCTGATGAGTCCAAACTTGAGATCTTTGGTTCCAACCACCGTGACTATGTGCGACGCAGAATAGGTGAACGGATGGACTCTACATGCCTGGTTCCTAGACATGTGCACAGAATTTTTTTTCGTTTTTTTTTTGTTCCGTTTCGTATGGTCCCGTCTGTTCGTTTCCGTTCGTTTTTCGTAAGACACCCGCTTTCCCGTTCGTTCCCTTTCGTTTGTCGTACGACGTGATTTTTCGTATTCCGATCGTTTCGTATTTCCGTTACCGTTTTATTTTCGTACATGCGGGATGATTCGTTATTCTGTTTAATTCATGTTCGTTTCTTGTTAGACAATAATTATCGTGAATTTTCGTCAATTTGCATTCTGTGTATCTTGAATGCTTTTCTTTTGTTAGTGTCAGTTGTATGTTCATTGTTCAATGACATCTATAACAAAAGAATTTCATTATGTATATTGAATGAATTCCTTTTTCTGTTATAGGTGTCATATCAACATACGAAAATAACAAAAGAAACAGGTTCAAATGCAAATCTTTTGTTTATGTTTTTTTTGAATGAACCATTTTTGGGTTCAGAAGTCTGGCCAACTGATCTCCCTTCAGATGAAAATCCACAGAAAAGTTTATTAGGCTTTACTGTACAAGTGTACTCACTACTCAGCACAAAAGAGAAGCTGCTTTCAGTCACTGAGGCTGGCCATACATGTTCAATTTTCTTGTACAATTTTCTTTTAGATTTACCAAAAACCATATATGAGGTCAAACTAAACAACACTTTCAATTGTATGCAATCAGGCAGGCCCTTGCACTACATAGTTGAAGGTAAATCTAAAGAAAATTGCACAGAAAATTGTATCGTGTATGGCCAGCCTAACTCTCTGGCCATTAAAAAAACCATAAACAAAAGATTTGCATTTGAACACGTTTCTTTTGTTATTTTTGTATGTTGATATGACACCTATAACAAAAAATGTGCCTTCAGTATTTTGAATACACAGACAAAAGAAAAAGGAATTCATTCAATATACATAATGAAATTCTTTTGTCATAGATGTAATTGAACAATGAACATACAACTGAAAACAAACACAAAACGGATTCAAACAAAATACACAATGCAAACCTCTTGATACAGATTTCATTTTCGTTATTTTGCCATTTTCGTTTTGTCTTTTTTTCCCGTCGGATAGTTTGTTCGTATTTGCGGTCGTTCGTTATGCGGCTCATCCGTTATCCCGTCGTTTTCGTATTTTGGTGCTTTACCGTTTTCGTATGTACACATTATCCCGCGGGTACGAAAATGAAAATTTTCGTACAAAAATAACATTCGTACGAACGGGAATGCACATATCTACTGGTTCCCACCGTAAAGCATGGAGGAGGAGGTGTGATGGTGTGGGGGTGCTTTGCTGGTGACACTTTTGGGGATTTATTCAAAATTGTAGGCATACTGAACCAGCATAGCTACCACAGCATCTTGCAGCGGCATGCTATTCCATCCGGTTTGCGTTTAGTTGGACCATCATTTATTCTTCAACAGGACAATGACCCCAAACACACCTCCAGGCTGTGTAAGGGCTATTTGACCAAAAATGAGAGTGATGGGGTGCTGCGCCAGATGACCTGGCCTCCACAGTCACCGGACCTGAAACCAATCGAGATGGTTTGGGGTGAGCTGGACCCCAGAGTGAAGGCAAAAGGGCCAACAAGTGCTAAGCATCTCTGGGAACTCCTTCAAGACTGTTGGAAGGCCATTTCAGATGACTACCTCTTGAAGCTCATCAAGAGAATGCCAAGAGTGTGCAAAGCAGTAATCAAAGCAAAAGGTGGCTACTTTGAAGAACCTAGAATATGACATATTTTCAGTTGTTTCACACATTTTTGTTATGTATATAATTCCACATGTGGTAATTCATAGTTTTGATGCCTTCAGTGTGAATTTACAATTTTCATAGTCATGAAAATAAAGAAAACTCTTGGAATGAGAAGGTGTGTCCAAACTTTTGGGCTGTACTGTATATGTATATATATATATATATATATATATATATATATATATATATATAATATTTATATATATATACAGTATATATATATATATATACACAGTATATATATATATATATATTTTTTTTTTTATTATTAAAGGGCTCAGATGTCCCCAGGGCCCCATGTGTGCAAACCCCCTTTTTTATTTATATATATATATATATATATATATATATATATATATATATATAAAAAAAAATTTTGTTTATATATTTTTTTTATTAACCATTTGCTTACTGGGCACATAAACCCCCTTCGTGCCCAGGCGAAATTTCAGCTTCATGCACTGCGTTGCTTTAACTGACATTTGCGCGGTCGTGTGACGTGGCTCCCAAACAAAATTGATGTCCTTTTTTCCCCACAAATAGAGCTTAATTTTGGTGGTATTTGATCCCAATTTAAAAAAATAAATAAAAAATTCTCAGTTAAGGCCGATACGTATTCTTCTACGTATTTTTGTAAGAAAAAAAATCGCAATAAGCGACTGGTTTGCGCAAAAGTTATAGCGCCTACAAAATAGGGGACAGAATTATGATTTTCTATTTATTATTTTTTTTTACTAGTAATGGCGGCGATCTGCGATTTTTATTGGGACTGCGACATTACGGCGGACACATCAGACACTTTTGACACATTTTTGGGACCATTCACATTTATACAGCGACCAGTGCTATAAATATGCACTAATTACTGTATAAATGTGACGGCCATTGAATGGGTTAACACTAGGGGGTGAGGAAGGGGTTAAATGTATTCCCTGGGTGTGTTACAACTGTGTGGGGAGAGGAGACTGACTGGGGGAGGTGACCGAAGCTGTGTCCCTATGTACAAGGGACACAGATCAGTCTCCTCTCTCCCTGACAGGACGTGGAACTCTGTGTTTACACACAGAGCTCCATGTCCCTGCTGTCATAGGCCATCGCGGCCGCCAGGCACACGCATCGGCTCCTTAGCGATGCGCTGTGCACTGTTTTTCCCCGCTGCGCGCCACCCAGTGGTGCGCACAGGGAATTACAATGACAGGACGTCCAAAGACGTCTACCCGGCACTTGAGAGCCGCGCTGTGGACGTCTTTTGTCCATAGCACGGATCTTAAGTGGTTAAAGGGCCCAGAGGTTTCTTTTTTTTATTTTTATAAAAGGGCCCAGAGGTCCCAACCCCCCTTTTTTTGTAATTTCTTTTTATAACAAAAAAATTATTAAAGGGCCCAGAGGTCCCCAGGGCCACATATGCAACCCCCCTTTTAAAAAATATATATATATATTTTTTTTCTTTCGTTTTTTCTTTTTTATTAAAGGGCCCTGAGGTCCCCAGGGCCTTGGATGGCTACCCCCTTTTTTTATATATATTTTTCCTTATTTTTTATTTTTTTGTAAAGGGCCCCCCCGCTTCTCAATTCGCGGCAGCCCCCCCCCCCCCCCGCTTCTCAATTTCAGGCGGCAGCACCCCCCCTGGTTCTCTGCTCCAGGGGGCCCATGCCTAAAGCTGTGTAAGGGGCCCCATAATTCCTGATGGCGGCCCTGTACACACGATATATTGGCTGGTTCATGTTTTTCCACTTTTTTGCTTGTTTTTGCTTTTTGAAACTTGGCATAAAATATTTACATATTTTATATAACCAGCCCATTTCAGAGTAGCATGGTGTGTCTCCTCACTCTCCTTATATACTAAGCTCCACTCTCCATAACCAATAATGGTTTGCACCTTTAAATGAAACCTAACTATAAAGCTACATGCCCACGGACGTTTTCAAAAACGGGCTTCAGAACGCACTGGTCCGTTTTTTTTTTTTGCAGCTTAAAAACTTCTCAGCCATTTACAGCTCAAAAACGTCATGGTGGGCATGAGGCCATAGGCTAACACGGAGAGCCATTTTTAAGCTGCAAAAAACGTTCATAAAATCGGCTGTAAAAACGTCCGTTTGCATGAGGCCTAAGTGTTACACACAGATATAATATTGACCAAGTAAAGAATGCATTGTTCATTTTATAGGTTACGCTCATTCAGCATAGTGCTATTGTTTGTTATAGGGCAGTGAATACAGCTTTTAAATTATTTTTTTTGCCTGAAGAATATTGCTCAAAGAATGCTTATAAATATGATGTGAATGTCTTCATTGTGCAGCTGTGATTAACATGTTCATAACTACTAAGTTTAACATATGTTGTCCTTCATGAATATACATTATTTTTCCTTTGGGCAAGTTTGTGCAATGAACTTGCCATAACTGCATACCATTTACAAGGCAACAGTTTCATGAATTTAATTTAATTACAGGAAGGCTATATAACATCCTTACAAGGGCCATCAAACAGAAGTCAATTCTTGGTTGGCTTTACAAGAGAAAAACATTTGTTTATGTAGATTATGAAGTAATCAGAAGCTCTGAGTGCTTTTACGGTGAAAGTGAATAAAATTATATGGAGCAATGTTAAAAGCTTACAATAAATATTGATGTACTCTTTGGATTGATAGCCTTTTCTATTTTAGTTTGGGGAACATATAAATTCTGTGCATTGCCAAATTATTAAGCAAGGCCATAATTGTCAAAACAGGCAGAACTGTTCTTGGCTGTTTAGTGCAATGGTACATTCTGGGATCTGCAGTAAAAAGTGCATTAAATAAAATAAATAGGCATATATTACACTAAGAATTACATTTATAATGTATTTGGAAAATTGCACTTAGAAAAAGTTACCTGAGTTTGGCGAACACTAATTATCAAATGGTTTCAGAATTATCTTATTTATTATACCACTTCATAACTCTGAACAATAAATGTGTTTACTTTAAAATGTTCGTATTAAATTTATATTAAATGTTTGTTCTAAACCCAAGAACAAACATTTAATACATTACAATATACTAATCTCTTGATGTGGTGTCTGTTTTTTTTTTTCTGACTAAGTACTATTTCTGAAAATACAGAAAAACATCTATTAATCTTTTTATAATTCCAGTGTCCTTGCAATTTCCTGCCTGTGTAATGAAATCTCAAACAATGTTATCAGCTTTACAAGCTATCTGGGATGGCTAAAAAAACACTATCTACCTATTTAATGGGCATTAAGAGAGAAGGAGGTGTTTGTAGCAATACACACAAATTAAGGAAACTTTTTTTTTTTAACCAACACGCGCAAAAAAAGACAAAAATGTTTATCTATATTTTTCTCACAAATGTCGATTCTGCATAAACATATAGGACATACATCATATACCCTTAATAGCATAAACATTTCTGTATAAGCGAATGCTGTAGGAAGATAATCCACCCAGTCATCCTAAGGATAACTGACAAAATATTGAAGGTGCTGCTCCAAAGTTTGATTGGTTCTCTTGGACTGACCATTAGACTGGCAATGAAAAGCAGACCAACAATTATTTTTAACACCTTGAGCTGAGCAAAAGCTTTTCCAGAATTTTTTAACCAAACTACACTCCTCTGTCTGACACAACATCAACAAGGATTCCACTTTTCTTGACATACATAACGCCATATAGTATTCGCTGACCTATAAATGGCCTTGGAATTCTTAACCACAACGTGATTTATAACTGTCAAATACAGTAATATAAGGAAACAAAAAGATAGAAATTAAACTGAAAACAAAAATAATTACATCTAAGAGGTTCACTTGAAGATAAACATCATCATTCACAATTATCAGGTTTCATAGAGTTGTGTCCATGATTTTGAGTACAATTTAAAGTGGTTGTAAAGCCTTACAGACCACTTTGACCTACAGGTAAGCCTAGATTAAGGCTTACCTGTAGGTCCAAGAAATATCTCCTTAACCTACTCTATTAAGTAAATATTTCCAAGAAAGACAGCGCCGGCTACTAACAACATCATGCCGTTAGTAGTGGCTCCTGCGCACATGCGCGGGAGTGACGTCATCACTGCTCCGGCCAGTCACAGCGCCGGAGCAGCGATACCCGAAAGTCACTCCGGTTATCATTGCGGCGACGAAGGACGTGTCCGAGGACCGCTGCTGGGGCTTCATTCTCTGGTAAGTAATTCATAATGAGCTGGTATGCAATGGGGTTTACTTCCTCTTTAATGTTAGACAATTTCTTATAAAGTGAGGCAGCGTACACACGGGGAGACATGTCCGCTGAAACATGTCTGACGGACCGTTTCCAGCGGACATGTCTCCGCGGATTTTGGCCCGATGGCGTGTACACACCATCGGACAAAAATCCTCTCGGACTGAGGATGTGGTGACGTGGCGGTGACCACTCCAGGAAGTAAAATACTTCCACGCATGCGTCGAATCCAATCGACACATGCGGGAGATTTATGTCCGCTGGTTAGGCGTACTAACCAGCGGACATGTACGACGGACAGGTTTCCAGCGGACAAATTTCAAAGCATGCTTTGAAATTTGTCCGCTGGAAAAACCTGTCCGCTAGGTCGTACACACGATCGGATATGTCCGCTGAAACTGGTCGGCGGACCAGTTTCAGCGGACATATTCGATCGTGTGTACGCGGCCTAATACACCTGCTCATAATAGCATTGTAAGGTAACTCTTTTAACTACTTCAAAGATATTTTCTGCTAAGGTTTGTTTTCATTTAAACTTTATCATCCTGGTAGATGACAGCAGATATTGATCAAGAGCGTCTTATACATTTTTCCATTCATTCTTTTTTCAATGACATGAAGTTTGCCAGTACCGTATACTGAAAAACAGCCCCACACCATGATGTTCCCACCTCCAAACTTCACTGTGGGTATTGTGTTTTTAGGGTGATGTGCAGTGCCATATGACCTCCAAATTTATTATGAAAAATGTATTATTGCATCCAAAGAGTTCAATTTTGGTCTGATCTGACCAGACTATATTTTTACAGGCATGTCTAAATGTTGTGCAGCAAACTTTAAACAAGCTTCAACATGCTTTTTCCTCAGCAATGGAGAGCATGGGAGAGCATGCATACAGGCCATGGCTGTTGAGTGCAGTACTTTATGTGTCTTTGAAACAATTATACCTGCTGATGCACCTGGTCGTGGCTGGTTTTTGGTGAAATTATGTTTTTCCACCACTGGATTATGGCCCCAACAGTGCTCATTTAGAAGTTTAAAAATCCTTCTGTAAGCAATGCCATCAGTATGCTTTGCAACAATAAGGTTGCAAATTCCTTGAGAGAGCTCTTTGCTTTCACCCATCATGAGATGTTTCTTTTGTGATACCTTGGTATTTTTATAGGCCATCAGTTGAGACTGAACCAGATGATATTAGTTTGCACTAACAAGGGGCAGGATTGCTTTCTAATTACTGATAGATTTCAGCTGGTGACTTGGCTTTCCATGCCTTTTTGCACCTTCCTTTCTTCCTGTGTTCAATACTTTTTCCTTGTGTCATTCCATTTTATTAAACATAACTTCATTTAGGAACTTATTTGTTTTGATTTCTTTGTATGTGTGGATTGCATGGGTTGTGACCGACATGTGGTAAACATTTAGGGCCAGATTCAGGTACAATTACATCGGTGCAGAGTATCAAAGATACACTACGCCGCCGTATTTTACCTGGCTCTACGACTAATCCAGGTAGATTTCGGCCCGTAAGTTACAGCGGCGTAGTGTATTTCTCGCAGCGTAATCAAAATATGCGATTAGGGGGCAAGAAGCATTTAAATTAGGCGCGTCCCCGCGGCATTCGAACTGCGCATGCTCCGTTCAGAAATTTCCCGCCGTGCATTGTGCGAAATAACATCGTTACGTAATTTTTTGCTTGAGTAGCGTCGTTTACGTACATTCCTATTCCCGGACGACTTACCTAAAAAATAAAAAATAACGTTGAAATTCGACACGGGAACGACAGCCATACTTAACATGGGCTGTCTAATACTAGACCACATAAAAGCTGGAATAACTTTACGCAGCAAAAAGATTACTACAGATGCCGTAAGAGATTGCGAAGGACGCTCGTAACTTCATGGATCGTCGGAAAAAGCTCATTTGCATACCCAGCGGAAAACGACGGGAACTCCACCCAGTGGCCGCAAAATTATTGCAGCGTAGATCCGAAGGCGTACGAACACGTAAGCCAGTCGGATTGAAGCCCGAAGCCGTCGTTTCATGGTTTGAGGATTCAGACTAATGAAACGATGCACGTAATTTGAAAGTACTCCGGTCTAACGCGAGATAGACCGGAGTAAGGGCTCTGTGAATCTGGCCCTTAATGTCAATAGCAGCTTTAGAAATACAGGGCCAGATCCACAGAGCCAGTACACCGGTGTATCTCCTGATACGCCGGCAAACTTTCAAATTACCCGCGTTGTATCATTAGTTTGAATCCTCAAGCCATGATACGATGGCTTCGGGCTTCGATTGGACAGGCTTACATCTTCGTAAGCCTTCAGTTCTATTCTGCAATATTTTTGCGCCCGCTGGGTGGAGTTTGCGTTGTTTTCCGCCTCGGGTATGCAAATTAGCTTTTTACGGCGATCCACGAAGTTACGATCGGCCGTCACATTCTCTTACGTCGTCGCTAGTCGGCTTTTTACAGCGTATAGTTAAAGCTGCTATTATCCGGTCTATAGTTAGACTGGCCATGTTAAGTATGGCCGTCGTTCCAGCGTCGAATTTTCAATTTTTTATTTTTTTTTGCGTAAGTCGTCCGTGAATAGGAATGTACATAATTTACGCTACAAAAAAAAAAAACGACATTTCGACGTAATTTTGCGCAGTGCACGACGGGAAATTTCAGAACAGGGCATGCGCAGTTCGATCGCCGCGGGGACGCGCCTGATTTAAATGATTCACGCCCCCTAATTGCGTAATTCCAATGCGCCGTGAGAAATACACTACGCCGCCATACCTTACGGGCCGAAATCTTCCTGGATTCGACTTAGAGCCAGGTAAATACGGCGGTGTAGTGTATCTCTGATACACTGCGCCAGGGCAATTCTCTGTGGATCTGGCCCACAGTATATTTCCAAAGGTATTGGGACGCCTGCCTTTACATGCAAACTAAAGGACATTAATTAGACATGTGCGGTTCATTTTTTTTGTTCTGAAATAATATTCAGACACATTTTTCATTATTCAGAGTTTTGGATATATCCGAATACCTGAATTACAATATAAACAAATTTTACTGAATGCTCCGAATAACGTAACAAAATTCATCCAAATTTCAGAAATTCCGACTCAAATTAAAATCATACATCATTACATTGAACTCCAGTCAAATTCTAGCCACACATAATGCTGAATCCAAAAACTGTGTGTGTTATTGGAGAACCATTTTGAAATAATGCTGTTTTTGTTAAGCCAAAGGCGATTTAAAGATTAATTGTAATCATTTTATGAAGATTTTTCTTTAGTTTGTTCCCTTCAAATCGAAAACAATATAAAATTTTAGTTTAGACCGATTTGAAAAAAAACTATAGATTTGAACATTTAGAATCAAAGAATTGGTAAATTTAAAGAAAATTGGAAAATTAGAAATTTAACGAATCAAGCAAATTCAACTAAGCTAAATTCCTAAATTAACGAATCAAAACTAAACAAAACACATTTTTCGTCATGCACATGTCTATCGGTAATGAGTGGTTATAGGTTAGAATCTAGCAGAAGCGTAGTTGAGGTACAAGCGAAGGTCAGTAACGAGTGGTAGTGAATATGCATACAGCAGCAGGAGTGAAAGGAACAAATTATTGGCTAAAGAAGAACACAATAATCTGGCAAAAAGGTTGTGCAAAGACATTGCTTAAATAGGAAGTTCATTTGGGGGAGAAAAGTGTTTGAGGTTAACCAGAAATAAGATAGAAGGTATAATTTCCCAAGGATTCTAGGCAAGGAGCTGTCCAGCATCTCAGGTGGCTCAGCAGGATAATCTACTGCAAGAGGTCATGGGTTCAGTTCACGATCCTATCTTTACCACATGCTGGGTTGGCATAAGGTACGTCAATGACATTTTGATATTCTGTTCAGATCCATTGTTGTTGGAATTTGTAAAGTTTTTAAATTATATCACATGCAATTTGTCATTAGCATTAAAAAGAATGATGCTGAAAGTTAGCAATGATTTTTGCATGCCAACAGTTATCATCCTCTGCATTTAATACATAACATTCCAACTGGACGGTACTTTAAGGTTTTGTGACATAATTGTACTATGAGTCAATCATTCGAAAAGGAAGCTGACAAATAAGGGTCAAAAGAGTTTACAGTAAAAAAAAATCTCATAAACAAAGGAATGTATAAGCTCAGAGTCGTCTAAGAATGATATTACTATATCAAGGAGAACAATCAACTTTAGAGAAAAACATAACAAATTGTAACTGTCTACAGGGATATTGGGGTCCCTGTAGTGTGTGATTGGCATCCGACTGCAGCAGAGTCACCTATCTAACAATGTCCCAAAAGTGGACAGAAGCTATCCCCAGAAGCTCACAGCTTTCCTTACACAGCCGACAGAAAGATATGCCCAAGATGGCTTGGGTGCCTCAGCTTCCACATCGAGTGCCGCTTACACTGACCTTTCACCAGAGCACTTCAGAGCTGCATCTCTACCTCTCGCCCCATCTTCAGATTCTATACCCACATATGGCAGCCCTGCTAAAGCCAGAATAAGGATGGATTTTCAGAGCCATGATGCAGGAGTGGAGCCAAAATACAACTATTTCCATAACAACCCAGGCAGCACCTGATCCTATAGCAGCCTTTCTCATTCTAGATTAACCTGTCATGGATAGGGTTGAGCGAACCCGAACTGTAAAGTTCAGGTTCGTACCGAACTTTGTTTTTTTTGGATCCGAACCCGGATAATTTGCTGAAAGTTTGGGTTCGGACTTCGGCTTTGTAACGGCATGCTGCAGAGCAGCCAATCAGCATTTATTTTACTTGTGTGACCTAGAAGCCATCACAGCCATGCCTACTAATGGCATGGCTGTGATTGGCCAGTGCAGCATGTGACCGAGCATGTGACCCAGCCTCTGTATAAGCTAGAGGCACACAGCACAGCTCGTCACTCTGCTTTAGCTAGGGTAGGGAAAGGCTGCAGCTGCTCTCAGGGACAGATTTAGATAGGATTTTCCTGCTTCAGAAATCGAATTACAATACTCAGCAATCGATCTACAAAGCATTAGCTACATTAGGAATAGGTTCCTGATTGTGCTTATAGGGAAAGAATTCGTTAGGAGTCAGTCCTACTTCACAAATCTAATTGCAGAAGCACTGCATATGTTCTTGTCAGATACTCTGCATATTGCACCAGCACTGCATATGTTCCTGTCAGATACTCTGCATATTGCACCAGCACTGCATATGTTCCTGTAACATACTCTGCATTAGCTATTGTAGGAAAAGGTTCCTGATTGTGCTTATAGGGAGAGAATTAGTTAGAAGTCAGTCCTACAAATCTAATTGCACCAGAATAGTGTCTCATCATTGGTATCATTGGCAGGAATAGTATCCCATCATTAGTGTCAGTGGGAGAAATAGTGCCGCATCATTGGTAGAAGTGGGAGGAATAGTGCCCCATCATTGGTATCATTGGCAGGAATAGTGTCCCATCATGTGTGTCAGTGGGAGAAATAGTGCCGCATCATTGGTATCAGTGGGAGGAATAGTCTTCCATCATTGGTATCATTGGGAGGAATAGTGTCCCATCATTTGTGTCAGTGGGAGAAATAGTGCCCCATCATTGGGAGAAATAGTGTACCATCATTTGTGTCAGTGGGAGAAATAGTGCCGCATCATTGGTATCAGTGGGAGGAATAGTCTCACATCATTGGTATCATTGGGAGGAATAGTGTCCCATCATGTGTGTCAGTGGGAGAAATAGTGCCCCATCATTGGTATCATTGGGAGTAATAGTGTCCCATCATTTGTGTCAGTGGGAGAAATAGTGCCGCATCATTAGTGTCAGTGGGAGGAATAATTTCCCATCATTGGGAGGAATAGTGTCCCATCATTTGTGTCAGTGGGAGAAATAGTGCCCCATCATTGGTATCATTGGGAGGAATAGTGTCCCATCGTTAGTGTCAGTGGG
Source organism: Rana kukunoris (assembly GCA_029574335.1). Lineage (NCBI taxonomy): Eukaryota > Metazoa > Chordata > Amphibia > Anura > Ranidae > Rana > Rana kukunoris. The sequence goes on along the minus strand of CM056053.1, from coordinate 350,438,489 downwards.
ACAAATAGTGCCGCATCATTGGTATCAGTGGGAGGAATAGTGTCCCATCATTGGGGAAGGTTCCTGCTTGTCAAGATTTTTTTTTATGTATTTTATGTTATTTTAAGCTATTTCCCTATCCACATTTGATAAAAATGTGGGTCCCCATTGACTTCAATGGGGTACGGGTTCGGGTCAAGTTCGGGTGCCGAACCCAGACTTTTTTCCGAAGTTCGGCCGAACCCGCCGAACCCGAACATCCAGGTATCCGCTCAACTCTAGTCATGGACATTACTCTTAAAGAAATGCCATTGTAACTTAAAAGCTCATTACATGTAGCTTCTCTCATACAAATTTACTTTAGAAGTTCGCTATATAGGTAAGCAAGTGCATCATATTGAAGAAAGAAAACAGAGTCACCACCACTATTAATGCATAATGTTGATGCACATGATGATAATACAATAGATTAAGGATCTATAAGATAAATCTCATTGCAAGAATGTAAAAATACCTAAAAAGGTGATGCCATCTACCCTACCTCGAAGTGCAGGTGGTTTGATCTCTTCTTTACTATCAGGCCCTGGCACTATTAAATCAACCATTGATTGCATACATCTTTAACCACATTCATGCCATCTTCAAGCTGACATCCCCAGAGATATATTAATGCAAATTCACTCCAAATGGAAAGTTACAGTTTTTCTCAAATCTGTCATAGCATAACCTACAGTTACAGTGACAGGTCAATACTGTCACCAAGGCACTTCCGAACTATAAAATATGGGACACACCACTAGGCGTCTTATTACCAGAAATGTTGCTTCCCATGTTGTTACTAATACAAACGGGAGCTGAATGCTACTTTGCACTTGGGACATAATTCCTGATTTCTCCCCCTTGGCCGAGGGTCACCTGGATCCGATGATTGTGATCTCCTCCTGGTAACAGGTCCCTCATCAAGTAAACTTATGATCCCTAATGATCTGTATGTTTTGTCTTTCACAGAGAACCAACAAATTCTCCTATTCTGGTGCCACTCAAAAGTGTCTTTAGCTCAAAAAACATATTCCTCCTACAAATCTAGCAGTAATTACTTCATTAGACCATACTACCCTGCAGTCACAGTTATCTACCTGCAATTTTCTCTTCTCCTTCTGTTATGTTTGTACCTTCAGTACAACCGAATTGGTGTTCATATCCTTGTTTTTCTATACATCTCTACTCAATAATATGACAGAATCTCCATCCCTACAGATTGACCAATATAAGCCCAGACGCAGAGGTCTTCAAAATATATCTACTAGTAAGTGCTTTACCTTTGATTCCTATTTGATTGTTTAAAAATACAAATGAGACTTAAAATCGTATCCAAAGGGGTTAAATCACCCAGTTAAGCGAGTCTCCTTGTGGAGATCAGCCTGAGAGCATAACTGTGATATATTATGCATTCAGGCGACTCATTTCCAACAAGATGCACCTCCATCATGAACAGTAGCCACATAGCAACCAAAAGCTAGATCAGATTGCATGTTTTCATACTTAGGATGTGACCGTATGCCCTTTTCCAGAATTATTGTATCATCTACCCAATATAGAAGCAGCTACATTCACAAGTGAAAAGGTAAATAACACCTGTAGTTTTGCAATTTGAGTAATGGCGTGGTTTCAAAGTGCTGCCACTCGGCAGTAACACCTTTTTCTCTGTTCTCATATATATATTGGCAATAATGTCAACCGCCACATCGAAAAGTACCAAAATGTTTACATGGATCTCTTCTATTATTTCCCCTGAATTCCCTATGCGCCAACCAATCTCTGATGGTTTTAGCCCATTTATAAGTTATAGCTAGCTTGTCCAGAATGAAGGGCTGATGGTGGGATCAATATTTAAAAGATGTCAATATTTATTAACAATAGTCCTGATTTGTGAATTTTGGTTTGTGTAACGAGTGATAATACAAATCTGATTTTGTGGGTTGGCTTTATTAGAATCATAGAGTAATTGATGTCCTGTTTTCAATATTGTTTTTCTGTAAGCTTTCTTGAGACAGGAAGAAGAGTAACCCCTAGCTAATAACCTATGGCTGCCACCACCTGAAAGGTGCTCTCACTGAAACAATTGCGTCTAATACGCAAATACTGACTGTATGGGGTGGAATCGTGCAATTTTGGTGGAAAATTGAAGTGTGGAGGATACTGTTTGCAGCTATTGGCTTTTGGTATAAACATGTCGAGAGCCCGTCATCATCCTCCCTAGATATAGTCACATCCAAAAAGGTGATGGATTTTGAACTGTAATGCATAGCAAAGGTTAGATTGAAAAAAAAAAAACAGAAAGAAGTGCAGCGCTAGATAGTTAACAATTAAATATATAGATCAAGTGATAATAAAGCTCATTAAAAAATGTGGGTTGAAAAAGAGCACATTGATAAATGTGAGAAAGGATAGATCTCCATAAACTATTAAGTGATAAAATCCAGTGCAAAAAATCCAACAATAATTCTTGTGCTGAAAAATTCTAAAGGTGATCAGGTGCGATCCAATAAACTGTTGAAGGAGAAAGGATTTCCACAAATTCACCGGTGAGAAGACTGCCTGCTTACCACAAGGAGAGACTGCTTTGCATCAGTCTCATGAAGCATAGGGAAGTCCTGGTCTCCCCGAGACCAATCCACGCAATTCAGCAGCAGTAAGTCCAGGATATGTAATGGTACAGTAAAAAAGAGACTCTCATAGTGTATCAAGTAAAACCAAAGGGAACGGTTTAATCAGTAATGCACTCACAATTAGTAGGTAGAAACAGGCATATCAATCAAAGCCACGGTCTCTCCAGTTCCGGGGAGACCAGGACTTGTCAAAGCTGTGTCTTTGTGTTTTTTACAATTTTTTACACTTTATTTGTAAAATGTTACCAATTCACATGGGGGGCAGGATCTGAAGGGGGCTTCCAGATACCGATAAGCCCCCCGCCCACAGGCCCCCACAACCACCGGGCAAGGGTTGTGGGGATAAGACCCTTGTTCCCTTCAACATTTAAAAAATAGCACGGGGTTCCCCTTAATATCCATACCAGACCTGAAGAGTCTGATATGGAATTTGGTGGGGACCCCCACACTTTTTATTTGCTTCCCCTTAATATTCATACCAGACCCAAAAAGCCTGGTAATGGACTGGGGGGAACCATTTTCGAAACTTTTTTTACATTGATACATGTTCTCTGGGTCCCCACACACTTGTTATGACAATAACTTGCATATTAACCTTTAAAATTAGCACTTTTAATTTTCCGTGTTCGTGTCCCATAGACTTTAACGGTGTTCGCATGTTCGAACAATTTTTCTGCCTGTTCGCATGTTCTGGTGATCCTACAGTATGTGCATACATGACTTATCAGTTGAACCCAAGAAAGAAGAAAATAAATACAATTTATTCTCACTGTATTACATGCTTTTACCTGGTCATTTTTTTATGTTTTGTATAGCAAGGTCATTGTATAAGGGTTTGTGTATCTAAGTTTCAATTGTTTTCGCTTCTGACTGGTATTTTAAAATGAGATTGGAGCAGTGTTTAATTTCATGTATTAATGTATCTGTTTTGAGGATGAGTTTTGGGTTGACTATGAGTTTAACCCAGACCTAAGTTGTTAACAGTACACCAACTGGACAAACTTAAATGTCCAGATTTGTCCAGTTCAAATGCTAACTCAAACCTCTGGCTTCTGCAGCATGAAGTCATGAATTTAGTCATGGTATTACTACCATTGAATCTGGCCACTTGCCAGCTTGTCTAGAAAAGTAAACAAGAAGGCAGACATCCTTGGTGATGTCATTGACCAAATATGGTTTGTTGACATGCAACCTCCAGCTGAGGAGCTGTTATTTAGCTTCTGCAGCAGGAATACATCAATACCCTTTTGCACGCCGACAGCTTCCACCCTGGGCCTCTAAAAAAAATCTATACCCTTTAGTCAGTTTCTCCGGTTGAGACTCAACTGTACAACCTTAGAAACATTTCAACAAGAGGCTGACAAACTGAGTAAGAGGTTACTGACTAGGGTATATACCAAGTCGTGCTTGAAGAAAGCCTTCGATCATGTAAAAAACAAGGATAGGCACAACTTGATGTTCAAGAAGAAAACAACTAAGAAAGATGATGATACAACCAAAATTATACTATGGTATTCTAATGAACATGACAAAGTGAGAAAAATCCTCACCGAACATTGGTCCATTCTTACTGGGGATCCTATTCTCACTTGATTGGACACTGACAACCCACAGATCATCTTTAGAAGGGCTGGTTCAATTGGGTGTATGCTTACCCAGAGTGAGTATAAAGGAACTACATTCATATTACCCAATGAGGAACATTTCCAAATGAAACATTTTGCTAACTGCAAGACCCAGGGAGTTGTCTATCTTCTTCAATGCCAATGTGGAGCGTTCTACGTTGGGAAAACTAGACAGGAACTGGGACAACGCGTTAGCAAACATCTATCAAGTATGAAGATTTGTAACCTGTGTCTGCCTCTAGGGAGACATGTGGTGAGAAGACATGGTTACAAAATGCCGGCAGTTAATTTCATGGTTCTTGACCGAGTACGCATAGCAACAAGAGGGGGTGACTGGAACAAAATACTGTTGCATTGCGAAAAGCGCAGGATCAGGCATTTAGATGCTACCACTCCACCTGGCCTCAATGAGGCAGGAAGCTTTAGGCCCTTCTTGGAGGGCTTCAGCTCTGATAAAACAGATTAGAAATAAGCGACATTACAAATAATTAAGCATGTTTTTTTAATTGCCTGTTTCTGCCATTTAGGGCTTTTTCATTTTTTTTAATCTTGCTGTGTTGTTTGGGTCTCTGGATATCCCTTTCTGGGTTATCCCTGCCCTTGGAGTGTTTTCATTCACTCTGTTGTCAATCACATTGTAACACCAGCACTATCCTGAGTATATCTATGGGGTATTTGTTTATATTTATTATTGTATATTATTTTTGGCAATTTCTATTGATTTAGAATTTTTCGTGTTTTTTGCCTGTTTTTGTGTTTAATCACGTCTATTTTTGTTATGTTTTTCAGGATCGGGATCCTCCCTTATCCGGGTATTCGGTACCTAATCAGTGGTCATCACCGCATTCCTGCCACAAGTAGGCCCCCATACATGCTGTGTGGGAGCCCTCCCTGTACCTGCCAGGGCCTTGGCATCTCACCCTTACCCTCATTCTCTTAGGGGTTCTTTATGTGTGTCGGGGGTTTTAGTCTGTGCCCACAGACTGCTCCAGGATTTGCATTATTCATTCAGGTAGCAGTTTTTGGTCTCTGACCCACTTTCATGTTGGGTCTCCCCCTTCAGTTGGATTTCTGGTCCCAGCCAGTTCCAACGTGTTTTTGTTTGATCCCCCTGCGCCACTGTTTCCGGGTTAGATCACACTCTGCTTGCTGGAATGGCTGGATTTGCCCCTTTGTTTACCACCGTTGGAAATTATGGCACATGTGGGAGTGTTTATCTGCTGTGTGTTTACGCAGCAGTCCCCCTCCCCCTGTTGTCAGGTCCCATGACCGCAGACACCTCTGTGACCATTGGTCCTTTCTTGCGGCCATTCACGCCCCTCTTTCTAAACGGCAGTATCACCACGAGTGGGGAGACACGGTTGCATCACCTTGGTTCATTAGTGTTTGGACAGGACAGCCTTCTTCACCCCTCCTTTTCCTATCCCCCCAGGTTTTCTATTTCTTCTGGGGGTCAGAGAGAACTGGGCCATAAAGTAATATATTTAAAGAAAAAATGTGATGAGTATTCAAACATATAAATACATAACTATGAATAAAGTCCAATTAAAGCCCAATGGTAGGAGTTAGTTTATATAAAGGCAAACATTTCATAGAGATAACTTGATAGAAGAAAAAACAGATAAAACATCTATCGAAACATCGACTGTTACATTTCAGTCAAAGATCCCTGAGGAAGTCACGTGACCAGTGAGGCAACACGTTGGGTTGAGCCTTCTGACGTCAGTTCCGGTGGTGTTTTAACAGAGGTACATTGAGGAGGCCTGTGTGTCACTTCTCCCATTGTTTTTTACAGAAGTTTTTATCCCTACTGATGAGACTTGTTTGACCCTTGGGTCATTGTTGGAGGTGAGCGGCCAATTTATAAACTTAACAGTCGATGTTTGGATAGATGTTTTATCTGTGTTTTCTTCTATCAAGTTATCTCTATGAGATTTTTGCCTATATATGAACAGATTCCTACCATTGGACTTTATTCCCATTCATTTATTTATTTTTATGTTTGGATACTCATCATATATTACTTGATGGCACATTATTGAATTAGCGCACCATTCCCATCTTTTTCTTTTGAATACAATATTTGTCTCTCAAAGATGCCAATGGGGTTTCAGCTCTGAATTACAAAAAATCTCATCTAGTAAATGAAACTCAGCAGTGCAACAAGGTCATGTTTCAGAGGCACAACTGGCCTCAATCAGGAGTTCTTAAATTAACTTGTATGTGTAAATTAAGTCTGTACTGTGGTTGCTTCTGCTTGTTCGTTCAGCTGTCATTGTTTGGTGACATAGAGAATGACTGTGCGCCGTGAAAGCCCCATAAGAAAAATGTTATGGGTTTTTCTCTTATTCCCTGTCCACACCCTTTCTCTGTGGCTATTGTCTACACTACACTGACAGCTCTGCCCCTACCTTTCATTCATCTGAGTATAAAGTGTGCATCTCTTGCTGCAGTACATCATCCTAGCCCCACAGCACATCTCCCCAAAGCAGCACATGTTTTCTCTTCATCGCTTCAGTACATCCCCCCACAGTATATTTATCCAAAGCAGTATAATATATCTGGCGCAAGAAAATATTTGCCCATTGTAACAATGATTCTCCAGGCAGTCCTTAAAGGTACATGTACATGATGAGATCCTTTGACAAGTGCTTTGACAAGTGCTTTATTTTAAATAAATTAATAAGCGATGCTGCAATCTCCACTCATTACCTAATGATGTGGATGGGTGACCCCGCCCGTTACGTCATGGGGCTTGGTCACCCCTCTACCTCATTGGGTAACCCCCGGCCGCCGAAGGACTGAATAACCGATCGTGTCAGAACGCGGTGACGTAAAACACAACGACGTGCTGAAAAAAATTAAGTTCAATGGTTCCAAGCATGCGTCTACTTGATTCTGAGCATGCGTGGATTTTTAACCGATGGTTCATGCCTACTAACGATCGGTTTTGACCTATCGGTTAGGAATCCATCGGTTAAATTTAAAGCAAGTTGGCTTTTTTTTAACCAATGGTTAAATAACCGATGGCGCCCACACACGATTGGTTTTGACCGATGAAAATGGTCCATCAGACCATTTTCATCGGTTTAACCTATCGTGTGTACGAGGCCTTAGTGTGCATGCACTTGCCATCAGTGGCCACCATGCGTGATGAGGTTACATGGACTATACTATGCTGCGTAAAGTGTATATTTATATATATGTATCAGTAGCCACCATGCGTGATGTGGTTACATGGACTATACTTTTGTTGATGCGTAAAGTATATACATGTAAATACTCATCGATCATCTTGTTTTGTCTGTTCTGTTCTACTATATTCTGTATATCTATATACATATATATATATATATATATATATATATATATATATATATATATATATATATATATATATCATCATATACAGCATATTATACTATAACAAATTCACATATACTGTATATACACATACACACACACTCACACATTCAGATATACAGATAAATGCTTAGGATGCTATTATACATGGCTAACTACATTTTAAGAAAGTTCAGACACATGACATAACATATTAACATCATAGGCGTGAGCACAGGGTGTGCCAGGTGTGCCCAGAAACACCCTAATCACCCTTTACAGCACAGATTCTCCCTATTTTCCTGGCTCTTTCCTTCGCCATGCAGTGCTACCAGCTTACCTCCTCTCCTGCCAGCTGTTGCTGCAAGGATGTTTTAGGATGAGTGGAGGAAGGGGCTGGTAAATATATAATTGACCATACCCTTCCCTTTCTGATTTAACATTATGAGTGATCAGTAGTGTGTGTTTAAGCTTTGGGGTGCACACCCTAATGCAATAGACTGCGCACACCTATTTAATAATATATATTAACATGAACTTTGTGAGTATACTGTTTGACATTTCAGATAGCTAGTGCAATAGTTATTTCTTATCGTACATCACAGGACACAGAGCGGCAATCCATTACTATGTGGGTTATAGAGTACCTTTAGGTGTGGACACTGGTGTAATTAACTACACAGGAAGTTCCCTCCCTATATAACCCCTCCCATACTGGGAGCTCCTCAGTTTTTTCATCAGTGTCTAAGGTGTTGGTCACGAATGAACATGTGCTCTTAGGAGCTCCACTGGAGGGATCCATGCTGGATGTAAAAAACCTCCATAAGTCCGGATCCGTCCAAGGTGCTTCATAGCCAAAGTGGACGGTACCCGGGCCTCGGTACGAAGAACGAGGTTTAGCCTATAATGCCTCTCTGCGGAGGGCTGGATCCTGGGTTCCAGAACTTTGTGCCTTCCAAGCACCAAATGTTTTTCTGCTGCCAGGATGCTATATAGGTCCAGGGGAGTTGGTGTTCCTGCCATGGACCCCGGTCCCTGAAGGTCTAAGACAATACCCATGGTGAAGGGGGAAGATTGGGCCTCTTGCTTTGCAATACCCTAAGGTAAGAGGAGGGCCTACGGGACTTGGTTCGACAGTAGGCCCTCCGTGGGGGACTATGGGTCTTGCCTTTATTATGTTTGTATGCATGGGCAATGTAAACCACTATGTCTTCTGAGGCAGGATGGCTCAGGGCGCCCATATACCTCCCCTAGCCGGCATGCAGCCTGGCCCACCATGTCTGTTAGACAGGATGGCTGCAGTACCCATATATATCTCCCCTTGAAGGGGCCGATACAAAAAGAAAAAATGCCCTAATCCTATACAAAGGATTGTCTTCCGTGAGTAGCTGCAAGTCTTATCTGTGTTTCCACTACTATGGGCAGTAGAAGACATGCCTGATGTTTTTGCTTACCACGCTTTCCAAAAACGGAAGCTTAAGTATTAGCTGATCTATTGTGTGTCCCACTTCCACCGCTTCAGGCTCTACCATTTTGCACGTGCTCACCGGCGCAGAGAAGGCTCTTCAAAGGGCCTGGACCACAGAGCTCTGTAAAGCTAGGGGGACACAAGCGTAAGCACCTTGTGTGAGTTGGATACAGATTAATCTAAGACGCCTACTCGCATCTAGCTGTGCAGATTAGCAGGCATTGTTGTCAGACTAAGTTCAGCTATTTGATGCACCTGGGTTAAGTGCCTCTGCTTTTAGCTTAGGACTTGGTCTCCCCATTGAATAAGGTCAGGGGTAGGAATATAAGGAGGGATCGCCACCTGAACCTGGTGGACCCTTATTCTCCTCTGTAGAGACTTAAACAGCTCATAGATTGAGCCAGCAGACCTGTTAGGCAATGCAGCATCCCCCCAACGTTGCAGCCACTCTGCATGTGTTTGTTTTTTGCATCACATTTGTTGTTCTGCAAGAGGTTAACTGCTAGGTTCGCAGCATCCTCGCAAGAAGGAAAAATAAAAAAGGGTGTGTCCCTTTTTTCCTGCTTTAATCCTGAAATAATGGGATTTTAAGCCTGGGGATAAAGCTTCAGTGTCAGAGGACAAGAGCCAGGAGCTGCAGCCTAGCAAGGAGAAGCTATCAAAAACCCTACAGGTTCTGATTGCACTTGCAGTATTTTCAGAGATTCATGCTTCATATATCTTCCCTCGGTCTAGTCGGCCTAAGCCTCTATCTTCTCCTTGGAGTGTAAAGAGAGGTTTTCCTAGGTGGCTAGTAAGACCTCCATATGGTCCTTAGCCTGGTGTCGGCTTCAGGCTAACCAAATGCATCGGAGGGATGCACAATTGCGGGCTCACATTGCTAACGTCTCTTAATTGAGGAAACGCACATCTGCAGAGGATGATTTCCTCTTTACCAGTCTGCAGGTTGCATAATGGAATGCATGTGGGATAAAAACAAGTAACAGAGTAGTTTCTATTGTGGATCACATAAGCATACATGTTTCTGTCTGTATGGTGCTGCATGTTTGTATGTATAAAAATACTGTATCACACGTGGTTACCTAATCCCCCAAATCCTGGATTACCCAAGGATATTTGTTCACACAGAAGGGCTTGTCTCCACAAAAATGCCTAAGGTCGCATAAAAGATGCTTGTATGCATAAAAATGCTGAATCGCATAAAGACGTTTGTAGGCATAAAAATGCTGAATCACACATGATTACCTGATCACCCAAGTCCTTGTTTCCCCAAGGATGTTTGGTTACACAAAAGAGGTTTGCTTCAGAAGAAATGCCTAAAATCGCATGAAGTTGCTTGTATTCAAAAAAGATGCTGGATCACACATGATTACCTGATCATCAGCGTCCTGGATTACCCAAGGATGTTTAGTCACATAAATAGGCTTGTTTCCACAAAAGTACCTATAGTCGCATAAAGTTGCTTGTAGCCATAAAAATGCTGAATCACATAAAGGACGCTTGTATGCATAAAAATGTTGAATCACACAGGATTACCTGATCTCCCAAGTCCTTGATTCCCCAAGGATATTTGGTCACACAAGGAGGCTTGTTCCCACAGAAATGCCTAGAATCGCATAAAGAGGCCTGAGGGCATAAAAATGCTGAATCACACATGATTACGCGATCACCCAAATCCTGGATTACTCAAGGCCTAAAAGGATCGCTTAAAGATGCTTGAATGCAAAAAGACGCTGGATCACACATGGATGTTGGATCAACAGAGTCCTGGATTACCCAGGGATACTTGATCACATAGAGAGGCTTGTTTCACAGAAATGCCTAAAGTCGCATTAAGATGCTTGGGTGCATAAGAAGACATGTGGCTGAATTAATTTTGGCCTAAATGTTTTACTAAAATTTAGTTTATTTGATTTTTTTTATAACAAAAAGTAAAAAAATTGTGTTTTTTTTCAAAATTGTGGCTCTATTTTAGTTTATAGCGCAAAAAATAAAAATCGCAGAGGCGATCAAATACCACCGAAAGAAAGCTCTATTTGTGGGAAGAAAAGGACGCAAATTTTGTTTGGGAGCCACGTCGCACGACCGCGCAATTGTCTGTTAAAGCGACGCAATGCCGAATCGCAAAAACACCTTGGGTCATTTACCAGCGTATTGGTCCGGGTCTTAAGTGGTTAAGTGATATACTTAATTTACCAAGGAGGAGCTTGTGTCTTGCCTATTGACATTCGTCATTTCATGAGATGCAGAATTGGCAGGCGATTCGCTGGAGCCGTCAACAAGTGCCTCCGGGAGTATGACCTCTACACCCCGACTGTTTTCCTGACCAAGGGCCACAGAAGTAGTACCCTGTACATAAGAGGTATTGGCGTCCAGGCTCAACAAGAAATTGAACAGCTTGGGGTCAAGGACAAGGGATCCAACCGCATGCGGGGCAGATGTATTAGTAATCTGGTGGGACCAGTGGTCACTGGTTGTGTCTCTCCCCCCAGTGCCGCGGCGTTTGTGGCTTCTATGCAACATTAGAGGAAGACAGAAGCTGGCCTGATTACTCCCGCATAGCCCTGACAACCTTTTCTGTGCAGGGACAGTAGGGGTGGTAGAGGACCCACGGTCCCTTACATCTGGTCCAAGCCTACTTCGAAGGGGGTATTACATCCTGTCTTGCAACAGGTTAATTAATGGTTTGGCTATTTTAGCCCACATTCTTCAGGATCGGGGCTTCTAGAATCGGCGGCGCTTCCTTGATTCATACAGGAAAGTTGGCCTCCAGGACCAGGTATCCTAGGATCTGGAAAGCCCATGTTCCTGGTATGAAACAGATGGTGGCATCCTTTGAAATTTGTCAAAGATAAAAATCCTGCCTTCCTGCATTTAGAAAGGAGACGGAGCTAACCTTAAATCACATCAAGGATCCGATCTCGGCCTTGCTTCCAAAGGTCTCTTGCTTCACACTCTGTGTTCCGAGCCATTATACAAGGGGTGACGTACATAAGTCCACCAGTTTAGTCGCCCTTGTGCTCGGAGGATTGGCTCTGGTGTTGTCGGCTTACAAGGTCAGCTCTGTGGGCCGATACACCATATTTCCCTTCAGCCTTTAACAAGGGAATTGGTGTTCTTGGTTGTGGTAGCCTCCAAGAGAGTTTCAGTATTGGCAACTTCTTGGTATAAAACCATACTTACTTATTCTTAAGTAGGGTGATGTTAATCCTCACCCAGCCTTATTTACTAGAGGGATCTAGTGTTCATTTAAAGCTGAATATTCTTGCCTTCCCCTTTTTTCAAAGCCTTGTTTTCGGAAGGAAAGGTTATTGCTTTCTCTCAGTAGAGATGAGAGCAGTTAAGATATCTATCTGAAGGTTCAGATATAGAAAGCTGAAGTTTTTTTATTGTGCTGCCAGAAGACCATAGATGTGGGCAGGCAGTGTTCAGTTCAGCTATTAAAATGGTTACGCACTCTCTCTCCTTGGAGTAGAAGGGTCAAGGCCTATCTGAAGCGGCTGCTCGGATACGGAAAGCTGATGTTGTTGCGCTACCAGGAGGCCCCAGGAAGGGGCAGGCAGCACCTAAAATCAACTATTTTCAAGGTTGATTCATCAGGGTATTATTCAGGCTTGTGGTTCAGAGAGTGGGACTCCCCCTGTGTCTTGGTGGGGGTGCTCCGTACTAGGGCTGCGCATCTTCACCGGTCTCACGATTCGATGCGATTACGATTATCAAGTCCACGATTCGATTCGATTCCGCGATGCATCACGATGCATCACGATTGCAGCGTAAGTGAGCAGGGCTCTCCCCCCAAAATACTACAGGAGATGATCAGAGACTGCGGATATAGTACAAGAGACGATCAGAGACTGCGGATATAGTACAGGAGACAGAGACTGCGGATATAGTACAGGAGACAGAGACTGCGGATATAGTACAGGAGACAGAGACTGCGGATATAGTACAGGAGACAGAGACTGCGGATATAGTACAGGAGACAGAGACTGCGGATATAGTACAGGAGACAGAGACTGTGGATATAGTACAGGAGACAGAGACTGTGGATATAGTACAGGAGACAGAGACTGTGGATATAGTACAGGAGACAATCAGAGACTGCGGATATAGTACAGGAGACAATCAGAGACTGCGGACAAATAGACAATAATAACTGTAAATTCATGCATTATGTAGCATACCCATCAAGGAATTAAATACCTTTTGAGTAAAATATTCTGCTTGGCACTGTAACCTTGTCCTGGAGGGGGCCCAGAGGCAGAGCAGTGGTGATGGGAGAATCACAGCTGCCTGGAAGATGTGGAGACAGATGAACACTGGACTAAAAGCACAGCCAAGTTATCAGCTCTGCACATCTTCCTCCTTCCCCTCCAGTCTCCTCCCTCCAGTCCCATCTCCTCTATGTCATGTCCTCCTCCCCCTCCTCCAGTCCCATCTCCTCCTCCTCCAAACAATGTCCTTCCCATCCCAAGTATGCCCCCCTCTCCTTCTCACAAATAGGTCGGTCCTCGTATCTCCCCGTGCTCACCTCGCTCTCTGTGGACACACAGCTCAATATTCAAAGTGCCCGCCGACGTCACCCCACGCAGCCGCACGCAGTCGAACTCTCTCTCCACTGGAGCCTATTGGCTGTGATCTCTCCCGCCCGCCAATGAAAACTTGCTGATGCCTCAAAAGGGGGCGGGTCAGATGCACATTGCAGGAATACGACTTGCTTGATTGCGGGTATGTCACACACTTCAAAGGCTGATTGGCTTTTAAATTTTTCTACCCGCGGCACCGCCCCTTCACCTGCTTCCGCCCCGAGGCCTGGCCCCGCCGACCCTGCACACAAGGTAACAAACATCTGAACGGAGCGGAGGGGCGGGGACGGGGGCGGGGCTAAAAATTGATTATGGCGGTCGCCTGCATCGGCTCGCATCGGGCACACCCGAATCGCGATGCACCGATGCAGCAATTATATTTGACACCCCTACTACGTACCAGGGTAGTAAGCGCTTTATGCGCGATGCTTTACCAAGCATTTATGACACAGGTTTTCAGGGCCGCAACTTGGCGTCTGTGCTTAGGTTCACTGATTCTTGTCGGATGTACATAGGAGGGCAAAAGGATGCAGCTTTTTGGCGCAGTATGCGGCAAGCAGTATTATAGATCCTCAGGTCTGATGGCGGCCTGCGTTGTTTGATGGCGGCCTGCGTTATTTGTGTCTCCCTCCCCTCAGTAAGCATTGCTTTCGGACATCTCACATAGTAATGGATTGCCGCTCTGTGTCCCGTGATGTACGATAAGAAAATAGGATTTTTTATGACAGCTTACCTGTAAAATTCTTTTCTTGGAGTACATCACGGGACACAGAGCTCCCGCCCCTCTTGTTTGGGGATATTGGGACACTTATTGCTTTGCTACAAAAACTGAGGAGCTCCCAGTATGGGAGGGGTTATATAGGGAGGGAACTTCCTGTGTAGTTAATTACACCAGTGTCCACACCTAAAGGTACTCTATAACCCACATAGTAATGGATTGCCGCTCTGTGTCCCATGATGTACTCCAAGAAAAGGATTTTACAGGTAAGCTGTCATAAAAAATCCTATTACTTCTGCATAGAGAAAAACATCTGAAACATGTTTACATGAAAAAAAACTTTGTGCAATCAAGACCCCCTATCATACTGAAATATAATAACAATGACTAGATATTCAGGAAAATAGTTACTATAGTAACTGTACAGGAGTTAGATGTGTTAGGATAACAGCTGACTTTCGAGGGGTTTCAGTATTCTGCTCACTGTGGCACAAAACTGTTTCTGGTGCAGTGGGACACACAGCACAGCTAAGATTTAACCTGGGCTGATGTAAAAGCTTTTCCACTATGATAAGGCATCACAGGTTAATTCAACAAAATGCCAAAACGTTGTTGAAACCGACGTCAAAACGGCGTGATCGTCACTTACGCAATGCCCTATTCGCGAACGACTTAGTAAAACGACGTAACCGACGGAAAAAGACGACGCTGACTCAACGCCATACTTAACATGGCAACGACGGAACTTCGTAAACCTACCCCTCATATAGCAGGGGTAGGTTTACGCTATCGGAAACAACGTAAAAGACGACGGGGCGGCGTAAAAACGTTCGGGAATCGGCGTATTAGGCTCATTTGCATAGGCAAATGAGAAAACAACGTGAAGGCCACCTAGCGGCCAGAAAAGTAATTACATCTACGATCCGACGGTGTAATTGTTTTACACCTGTCGGATCTTCACTGTATCTATGCGTAAGTGATTCTAGGAATCACACAAATAGATACCCAGTAAAAAAAACAGTATGAGGCAGCTGCTTTGGGCCCCACAACAATGACAGGGCCCATGGCAGCTGTCCCTTTTGCCCTGCCTTAAAGACGGCTCTGAGCCTACACTGGCATTGATGAGCTCTTGTTGGGCTTTCATACTACCCACTGCCCTAGCTTTGCAGGCCAGAAGAGAGTATCTTGCTATGATGTGAGCCTAGAGTACTTCAGCATTAAAAGGTATTTATTCAAAATAACCATAATGCTTAGTGTGTGCAGGGCCGCTGATAGGCCAATAGCTACAAATAAGCATCGCACGATGTGAAACATGTCAGCTTTTCTTCTTTTGTCCACTCCTTCTTTTTGACTGCCAGATCCACAAAGCTGCCCTGCCGGCACGGCGTGTCCCATTTACTCTACGCCGCTGTAAGTTACAGCAGCGTATTCTTATCCACAAAGAAATGCCGCTGTAGCTTATGGCGGCGTAGCGTAAATGGGCTGGCGTACGCGTGTGTAATTCAAATTAACTAGTGGGGGGCGTGTTTTATTGTAATTATGAATGACCCGACGCAAACAATGCTTTTTTTTAACTGCGCATGCGTCGGCCTTGTCACAAAACATCAATGAAAATGACGTGAACGTAACTTACGCAAATCCCTATTCGCGAACGGTTTACGCAAACGACGCGAACAACGGAAAAGTTGACGCTGGCCCGACGTCCATACTTAACATTACGTACGCCTCTATACAGCAGGGGTAACTTTACACTGGACCTACGCTTACGCAAACAACGTAAAAACACTGCACCGGCCGTACGTACGTTCGTGAATCAGCGTATCTAGCTCATTTGCATATTTTATGCGGACACACAACGGAAGCACCCCCTAGCGTCCAGCGTAAGTATGCAACTAAGATACGATGGTGTAATAACATTACGCCAGTCGTATCTTAGCGTAATTCCAGCGTATCTTGTTTTGTGAATACAAAACAAAGATACGCTGGCGGGAATTTGAAATTACGGCGGCGTATCTGGAGATACGCCGCCATGATGCTTTGTGGATCTGGCCCATCGTTTTTAAGGTGTGCGGTGGTCCAGGATTCCTTTCATCCTATGCATTTGTGCACAGCCAGCACTCTTTCAGTTCACTGGGATGGAAGCAAAGGGGATTAGCAGTTTTCAGAGCGGTATACATCTCTTCAACTGGCCCTGTTGTACTGGGCCCAGCCAGCAGGGGGGCCCGGGCAAACCTGAACAGATAGCTAATTAATGTAAAATAATAAAAAAATCCGCCAGCCATCGTCTGTCTGGCGCCCAGGCACCGCTTTCTTTTTATGTTTTTTTTATAGCGCTGTAACTTCAATGTGCTAGTATGTGACTGCAGGGGGAGGGACTGTCATTTAAAGCTGCTAGGGGCGCGCGCGCGCACCCGTCGCGTCACTGAGAACACATGATTACTATCAGCAGCCCTGAGTGTGTGCCTGGACTGCACCATAAAATTGAGAGTGATAACTCTGCCTTAAGGTAAAAAAGCTTTCAATGGTAGCTTCCCCCGTCCCACTTACAGTACATGGGTCTTTACTTAATTCTGCCCTGTCCCATCTGTAGCAGCTCTTCTCTACTTTCTCACAGGCTGTAACAGGATTTATTACAGTAGCTCCTGCTGCTGTTTGTTAAATCATGTGAGGAGGCGTGGGGCTGATTCCCCCTCTGGATTGAGCCCACACAAGTGGCTTGCTATGCTTGCTATGGAGGGACATGGAGAAGGAACTAAATGTGTCAGTAAAGGACCCCAGAAGAGGAGGATTCAGGCCGCTCTGTGCAATTGTTTTGGGTATGTGTAATCCATTTGTTATTTAAAAAAAAACCCTTTACAATTATTATTTTAACCACTTGATACCCGCCTGCCGTCAAATGACGACGGGCGGGATACTCTATAGTCCTGACAGTTACATTTATACAGTAATCAATGCATATTTATAGCATTGTTCAATGTATAAATGTAAATGGTCCCAAAAATGTGTCAAAAGTGTCCGATGTGTCCGCTATAATGTCCCGGTCCCGAAAAAAATCGCAGATCGCCGCCATTCCTAGTAAAAAAAAAAAAAAAAATTATAATTATGTCCCCTATTTTGTAGGCAATATAACTTTTGCGCAAACCAGTTACTATACGGTTATTGCGATTTCATTTTTATTAATTTTTTTACCAAAAATATGTAGAAGAATATATATTGGCCTAAACTGAGATAAAACGTTTTTTTTTTTTTAATGGGATATTTATTATAGCAAAAAGCAAAAAATATTGGGCCAGATTCACAGAGCCATTACGCCGGCGTAACAGGAGATGTGCGGCGTAAGTCTAAATTTGCGCATGCGTTTCGATACTCCGCATCAGCTGCACGGCCTGTCTAAAATTAGACCATATAAAAGGTGGTCTAACATTAGACAATTCGTCTACATGTCAGAGAAAGCAACACCGTTAGTGAGGAGCAGAGCAGTCACACGTGTTGCCCAACAATCTGTATGCCAACATGCCAGGGACATCCTCGCTCATAGCTATACTACTGACTTTAGAGGAGCAAAGAAGGAGGAGGGCACATAGGAGGGCACGGGAGAGGATATACCGCACACGCATAGACCTCTTTGGCATGATTGATTCTGAGGTGTATCGCATCTTCAGATTCACCCCTCATGCCATCCTGGAATTAACCATAACCCTGCAGGATGACATCACCAGCCCAACACACCGCTCACATGCAGTGCAGCCACTGGTCAAGGTCCTGGCAACACTCCATTTCCTTGCCAGTGGCTCTTTTCAAAGAACAAGTGGAGTGGTGGCTGGGATGTCACAATCCTCTGTGAGCAGATGTGTGCACCAGGTTGTCCCTGCAATCCTCAGACGCATGGCCAACCAAATCATCAAACCCACCACTGAGGACCTGCGGCTGAAGGCAATGACAGATTTCTACAGAATTGACAGATTCCCACGCACCGTGGGGGCCATTGATTGCACACATGTGGCACTCCAGCCCCCCCATGAGACAGAGCACATATACCGCAATCGGAAGCATTGGCATTCCATCAAGGCCTCATATGGCAAGTCCGTGCCAAACACCCCGGATCCAGCCATGACAGCTACATATACAATCAGAGCCCCATCCGAATTGAATTCGAACAGAACGTGTATTGGGACACTTGGCTGGTTGGTGAGTGACATGGGTGGCAGGCATGACTGTCCCCCCCCCATGATGCACACATCACAAGGGGCACATGCATGACTAACATCTTTCTGTGTTTTTCCTTACAGGTGACTCTGCATATGCACTGGGACCCCATCTCATGACTCCTATCCGGAACCCCCAAACCCCAGGAGAGGAAAGATACAATGAAGCCCACGCCCAAACACGTGCAGTGGTGGAGCGCACCTTTGGCCTCCTGAAGTCACGTTTCTGGATAAGTCTGGGGGGACCCTGTTGTATTCCCAAAACTTTGTGTGCCAGATCATCGGTGCATGTTGCATTCTGCACAACTTCGCAGTGAGAAAGGGCCTGCAGATTGACCTATGTGATGACCTGACCCCTGAACCAGACAATCCCCCCCCTAACCGAGGTTACCCCGTCTTCTGAGGGAAGAGCAGCCAGGAGACAGCTCACATTAGGCATCTTTGCACGTTAAAAACACACACATTAATATAACATAATCATGGCACAATGAGAATGCATGCATGCACACCACTGTGGTCCCTAGCACAGACACATCACATCCTCATCTAATTGGATTAGCACAAGCCCACCTTGTTGGGCTTGTTAGCAGCAACGCCATGCCACGGCTCCAATTATGTCACTGTACATTCATACACCATTCACACGGACCTGGGAATCACTTCTCCCTGGTTCTGGGGAACTCTTCTCCACCAAAACTGAGGGTGACACCCCTTTGCCGGCAGGAATATCACCCCCACATTCCAAAAACATTTACATCACAAAAAAAAAAAAAAAATATGTCCAGCAAAAAAAAATTTCTCCGGGGAAGGAGGAGCAGCCCCTGGTCTCTGCCCACCTGGTGGCCTGCCCACCAAGGCCACGGAAATTCTGTTCAGGCCAGCACCTAGTGTTGCCGTGTTGGCCTGGATAGCCTGGGTGAGGTCCCTCACATCCTGCCCAACGTCTGCTGTTGTAGTCTGCAGTGCGTTTAGGCAGTTTGTAAGAGCCCGGGAGTGGCAGTCCAGGTCCCGAAGCGTATCCTTTATGGATGACAGGCTCTCCTCCATCCGCCCCAAAGTCTGGCTGACCTGTCCCAGATTGGCGGGTCTGAAGGGTCTGGTCCCTTCTCAGATTGGCGGGCAGAAGCTCGGCCACCCCCCTGGTCTTCTGGGATGACTTCCTGTCTCCAGCTGAGGCTTGTGGCTGGGGAAAAGGGGAGGCCCTTGGGAGAGGAGCCCTGTTGGGGGAGGAGTGGGAGGGGCTAGCCCTTATGGAGGGCTGGCTACTGCCAGCCAGAGAGGAAGACTCCTCCAAAAACAGCAAGCCACTGGCTGACATGACATCCTCCTCCTCCTCAAACTCCTCCTCCTCAACCTCCTCCGAGGACTCCGGCCTTGTCGGGGGGTCCTCATCAGGCTGTTGTCCCTGGGATGGTGTGGTCAGCCCAGATGGCCCAGCACCCTCCTGCTCATCTGTGGATGACACAAAAGATCCACACACTTGCCACATATTCCCTTTCACCCCCTCCCCCACACATGCTACACACCTGATAGGGAAAAAAAACCTTACCTGGTATCACACCTTCATGACTTGAGTCATAGCCGGGCAGGCCCTCCACCTGTTGTCTATGAAAGGTCTGGGCCACCGCACGCTCCTCCGCTGTCAGCCTAACAGGGCATGGTGGGCCCCCTCCTGTGGCCCTGGCATGGGCTACCATTTTGGCCAGCTTCTTTCTGACCAGACGCCGGAGGTCATTGATCTTCTTTTCAATCCCGACCGTGTCCGGGTCCCCCCCCCCCCGATGCATTCACCTCGTCAGTAATGTTCTGCAAGATATCACGCCTCCTGGCCGGGGTGGTGTTGCCACTCTCCGGGCCACGGAGGAAACGCCCATATTGGGAAATGGCCCGGGAAAGAATTTGTTTCTCCCCCAAAGTAAAATGTAACTTCCTCTTTCTCTCAGTCATACTCATACAAAAACTCTCTCCCAAACAGTCAGCAAAAATCACTCACAAAAACAAGCAGGAAAAATCAAGCAAGAAAACAAACAAACAAAAAACTATCAACCAAAACGTTTTGGATAGAGTAAGGATTAATTAGAACCCCTGTGTCCAAGACTCAGTCAAAAGAAGGGTAGGAGAATTCTCTCAAATTGAGAGGACATCCCCTCCTAGACATTTGTCACTGGACCACTTGCCAGTATTGAAAGAATTCTTCACTATTTAGGCCCCTTTCACACTGGGGCGGTTTTAGAGCGTTATTTTAGGGTTTTTTGAGTGTTATTCGAGCGAAGCCTCATCTGCAATCCCAATGTGCTGGTAAAGCACTGCTAAGACCCTAACGTTTTAGGGCATTTTTGCAGTGCCTCAGTGTGAAAGGGTAAGGCGTTTTTACGGCACTTTCAATTCATTTCAATAGAGAGGGGCGTTTTTGGAGCATTTTTTTCAGCGCCCCAAAAGCTGCTCCAAAGACGCCCCACCAGTGCAATGCCTCAGTGTGAAAGGGTTAGGCGTTTCACAGCGCTTTCAATTAATTTCAATAGGGAGGGAGGCGTGCGTTTTTGGAGCGTTTTTTTCAGCGCCCAAAAGCTGCTCCAAAGATGCTGCTTGCAGGACTCAGTGTGAAAGGGTCCATTAAGATACATGGAGAGCGTTTTATGAGCGCTTTAATAGTGCTATTTTTAACGCTAAAATGCTGTAAAAAAGCTTCAGTGTGAAAGGGGTCATATATTCTCGTGACAACTGCACGTTATTGACTATAGATATTTTAATATTTTTGCAGAGGACCTGTTTTTTCTGTGATAGCTTTGGCCTGATTTAAACAAGATATATATATTTATTTTTTTATTTATTTTTTCCATAACAAACACAGCTTTCTTTTAGCGATATTGACTTATAACTATTTCAATTTTTTTGCAATCTGTAGACAAGAATAATGTAAAACTTTTCTCAACTTTTAAGAAATAATAAAAAAAAATATTGTTACTATAGTTTTTTTTATTCTGCATACTTTGTTTTATTGTGACACAAAGAAAAATGAAGGAACAGTATTAGTATTACTACCAATTTGCTTGCAGAGCTGTTTTTGCTTTTTTTTTGCACATTTTAAAGCCTAAAAACTATAATAAAACTTCCAAACAATATATATTTTCTGAAAGAAGGGACCTTGGAAAATAAATTGATTGTTGTTGCAATTTTTATGTCACGCAATATTAGGACAATAGTTTATCAAATACGTATTTTTCAGTAAAAAATACTGTACAGTTAATTTTAGTGCACATAAATGTAATAAATTACCCATTTTTTTTAAATATACAAAAGCTGCAGTTGTGTTGAGTAAGTAGATACCCAGCATATCAAACCTGTAAATTGCATGCTAAAATGGCAACATACTTTGACATAATTTTCCAGACGAAGCTTTAAAATCCTTTAAAAGTCATTAATTAGATTTAAGCATGAATGATGGCCTTAGAATTATTGCTTTTACTCCAGTGTGCATGGTGAAATGTAACCACTTTTCGACCGGGCCATAGCAGAATGACAGCTACCGCGCGGCCGGCTAGTTCCAGGAGGGCGTACAATGACATCCACCCGTGAATGAGCTTCTCGTGCCCCCTGGGGTATACATCTGGCAGTGTCCATGACCGCTGGGTTCTCGGGAGCTGGCTTATCACGAATCGGGGTAAAGGACCAATACCAGAATCCCTTTACCATGTGATTGCTCCATCCAATGATGGAGCAGTAACTGTCAACAAACCAGTGTCATGTCCGGTTCTCTCCTCTCCTCACACTAATAGTGTGAGGCTGCTTGTGTGTTTTTTCTTTTTGCCCCATCAGTGCCCAGCAGTTCTCTACAGTGCCCCATTGGTGCACATCTGTGCCCCATTAGTGGCACATCTGTGCCCCATTAGTGGCACATCTGTGCTACATCAATGCCATCAGTGATATTAAAGTGCCAATACAGTGCCCATAAGTAAGTGCTCATCAATTCCACCCTATCAGTGGATCCTCTTTAGCGCCCATCAGTGCCATAAAAATTTGTAAAAAAGGCGTAGAATTTTTTTTAATATTTTTTTTCCCACATTTTCCAAAAACATTTAAAAAATGGCATGTTTAAAAGACTCATAATGCCCCATAGAATATACAGTATTTTGGGGTGTTTTTATTTCAAAATGGGGTCATTTTGTGGGCATTTCCATTGTCTTGGTGCTACAGGGCTAAAGTGTGATAGGCAATCAGGAAATTACAGTATATGTGTAATTTACTGTATGCTCATCTATGGTGCTTCCTGCATGTTGGGCTTCTGTATGTGGACAGGTTGTGTAAAAGTCCCCCACATGTGGTATTTCCATACTCAGGAGGCGTAGCACAATATGTTTTGGTGTATAGTTGCAAGTATGCATGTGCCACCTGAGAGAAATAATCTGTTAATATGAACATTTTGTGAAAAATAAGATAAGTTCTTTGCAGAATTGTGGTTTTTGATATGCACGTGTACTTTTCAAAAATGGTAAATTTGCCTGTAAGCATTCTCAGATTCAACCTAATTTCCCCCTAATATTTTCCATGCTGCTTTCACAATTTTGATTACACATTATACCTGAATTAATTTTCCTTGTGTATTTTTATGCTAGATAATACAGCTCATTATTAATCACCCCTGAAGAAGGAATTTAACAATTAACTCTGAAACATGTTTGGATTTCTGAATTTCATATGATTTATTTGGCCTCCTACCATGAGACCCATCTTATGATTCAGAATTTAGTTGTAAAATTCTATAACATGATCATTGTTTTTGTTTTTATAACAACCATTTTTATGTAAACCATATTTGTATAATAAAATGTTGTAATATTGATTTTTCACTTGTTTCCTACTCTTGTACTTGGTTATATCCCTTGCCCATACAATCCACGGGGCACCTTTTCCATTTTTCTCCTTTAAATTTGGAATGTGGCTTGGGTTCCCAACTTTCAGACCTTTAGGTTACTATTTTCCTTACTAAATACCCTGGAATGTCTACTTTTCATAAAGAGGTAATTTGAGGGGTATTTGTACTTTCCTTTCTAAGACCGTCGGAATTTCCAATGGAAAAATGGGGCACACACACAAATATTTAGTCTGACTTTTTCCATCAGAAATTCTGATCCTGTGTACAAGGCATAAGGGTTAATAATGGGTCAAATAGGAGCAAACTTAACCACTTAAAGGGGTGGTTCGGCCGAAATATATATATATATATTTTTAAATCCTTTCTCCCGCTTGGTACCTATCCAATAATGTCCTCACCCGTCCCAGCAATGTAGGCGCCAGCATTTAGAATTTCCCCAAAATCATACTTTATATCACGCCGTGATGGACATTTCCATCTTTGCTCCGGGCAGTCTGAGCCCAACCTCAGTCTCTTCCGGGATGCGGCGAATGCTGTACTCCCAGCATTCACCGCTCTCCCACGCATGCCCAGTGTTGACGGCGACGGCGAGCAGTAATGCAGTTAAGAGAAGGTTTCCAGTATTGAAAATGGCGCTATTACATCCAACATCGTCACATGACTTGCTTCCAGAGTCATGTGATGAGCGGAAATAACGCGCGATTTGGAGTTAGTGGGTTTGAGTTAGCGTGACGCTGTAAACCCAGGAGGCATTGCGGCCAAACATGAACAGATCGATACGCCCATTCCCGCTGCTCCTATACCAGGAAGTGACATACGAGAAATAGCAGAAATACAGGTATGGGAGCGTTTTCAATTTTTTTAAACTGCGGATTGTTTTTACCAAGACTGAGCCTTTATGTTTTAAAGGGTGTACTTTAGGAGGGTGAACTACCCCTTTAAGCCCCAGACCAAAATGCAGCTAAAGAACCAGGCCCCTTTTTCCAAATTGGCACTGCGTCACCTTAACTGACAATTGCGCGGTCGTGCGACGTGGCTCCTAAACAAAATTGGCGTCCTTTTTTCCCCACAAATTGAGCTTTCTTTTGGTGGTATTTGATCACCTCTGCGGTTTTTATTTTTTGCGCTATAAACAAAAATGGAGCGACAATTTTGAAAAAAATGCAATGTATTTTACTTTTTGCTATAAAAAATATTCCCCAAAAATATATAAAAAAAAAATGTTTTCCTCAGTTTAGGCCGATACTTATTCTTCTACTTATTTTTGGTAAAAAAAATCGCAATAAGCTTTTATCGGTTGGTTTTTAGCAAAATTTATAGCGTTTACAAAATAGGGCATAGTTTTATTGCATTTTTATTATTATTTATTTTACTACTAATCGCACTCCAGCGGCGATCGGGTCTGGGAGTCCCCTGTCCCGGAGCTTCGGGCCGGGTCACGGGAGCGGGCCAGGGGCGCACGCCCCTGAACCATGGCTGGGTAGTAGTACAGGATGTACCTGTACGTGGATCTGCCCAGCCGTGCCATTCTGCCGACGTACATGTGCAGGAGGCGGTCCTTAAGTGGTTAAAGAGTAACTGCAAAAACATTCCAAACTGGGTGATCTATGTACATTGCAGGGATCTTAACAAACTTTGTTGCAGATTACTATCTTTTGTTATTTTGAAGAAATCCCTGTGTGCTTGTCTGTGTCCATGTGGTAGCTGAATTTACTGGGAGTGGTTTCATAATTATTAACCTGCAGGGCTCTAATGAGGAACATTTAGATGTGATTTCCTATTGGAAGTACACCACCAAAAAGTGAGATTTTTGTTGCAGGGAATGCCTTAAATCTGACTTGTATATGTAGACTTCTGGGAAAATCAATGAGCCAATTCCACAAGCAGGGAATTATGTTTATGGGGGGCGTTCTGTACACATTCTATGTACAGAACACCTCCAGGTAACCATATTGTATTGCATCTTACAGAAAGTTACAGTATATTGAAAAGGAAAAGTAATTTTTAATAACATTCAATTACAGTATGACTTTAGTCACACTTGTATATGCCATATTTTTTTGGGGAATCTAAGGCTACCTTAACTGACATAATATGCAGAGCTAAGGTCACTGATTAGACCTTCAAAGAAATAAAACAGAGTAAATACAAAGTAAAAATAATGTTCTGATACACAACCAGCTGCTGTATTATTCAGAATCCTCCACCCCTCCGATATCACATTTGGCACCTTCCAGGGGGAGGGGGGAGCTGATACCTGTAAAATGCAGGTATTTGCTTTCACTTCCGGCCATTCATTAGCTGCAGTATCCGCTGATATCTATGCCATATCCAGCCCCTCCTCCATCCCGTGCTGCCTTCTGGGAGAAACACAGGTCCCAGAAGACAGCAGGAACCATTTAGATCGCGCAGAGTGACTCGCGCATGCGCAGTAGGGAACCAAGTCCACATGGCGGGCACCCTGGACAGGTAAGTGTCCATATTTTAAAAGTCAGCAGCTGCAGTAGCTTAAAAAAAGAATTGGTGGAACTCCACTTTAAGGTTATTTATGGAGGCAACTAGGGCCAAGTATCCACACTAGAGTATGGAGAAAATGTCAGGTGTGGCAGAGTACCAGAAATGTCAAGACAAGCAAGTAATTAGATCCAGGGAGTCCAAGAGATCAAAGGTCAGGAGAAAGCAGAGTCAAGGAGATGGGGACTAGCAAGGTAACAGGGTCTAATCTAGACAAACTGGAGAAGACAAGTTAAGGTGCTAGGAAATGAGCCCCAAAACAAGTACAAGATCATGTAGAAGCATACCCTAGTGACAGAAATCAGATCACCAAAAAATACATCCATACACTGGCCACACCTCTCCCTGACAGATTCACTAGCTGTATCAATTATATGTAGCACCCTGCTCCTGATGACCAGGTGCTATGTTTAAATTTAGTGGGTGTCTGATCTGGTAGTTAGCTCAGACTCTGATGATTAAGATTAAATCAGCCTCTGTTCTGGCTATGGCTGTGCTTGAAGGGTTTTTCCATTGTTTGCCTGTAGGTGGCGATTACCACCACAGGCCAATGTTGCAACACAGACAGGCCAGAGTGTATTTGGTGTTTTTCCCCGGGAACAGCCCAGTGGGAGTGGTCTACCTGCTGGGCATGCTGGGGAAGGGTATATAAGGGACAGATGCCATTTTCTCAGGGCTCTTTGCCTCGTTAATCCTCCTGGCTCGAGGTACTGTATGTGATGGTCCATTTTCAGCCCCCGGGACCACATTGACCCGAGGCTGCATTTCCACCAGGTAGGCCCAGTTGTCTTGACTGGGGCATGCACTTTGAAGCGGATTCTGTGCCTTCTGTCCTTCCGGAGGAAGCCACTCAATGGAGGAACCCAGGGGAGGATAAAGCGGAAGGCTGGTATCTCGGGAGAGGCCTGGTAACTTTATTGGAGGATGCACCGTATTTTATGATGCTTTACAGTGGCTTAAAGGCTCTAAACTGTACGGCTGGCAATCCGGGTACTAAATCCTGTGGCAGAGGATTCTGGAACAGTTTATTTCTACTTTCAAAGAAAGTTCTGTGGCAGAGACTGTATTATTTTTTTTTTGTCTGTGCATCATCCCGGCTGCTAGGCCAGTAAGAGAGGCCTATCCGGGTGAGCAATACCCACTCTGAGGAATGTGGTGAGTGTGACTTTTGAAACTTAGAAGTTCCCCAGTGATCTGCATTGTGTGCCTGAACCTTCCCCTGACCCTCCATCCCTCTACCTATACAAGTTTGTGTGAAATAAAACATGACAGAAAAGGGATTTCCAACTTGTGTGGACATAGAATTTTCTTAGACTCTCATCTCATCCCCTAGACAACGAAGAGCGAGGTAACGTGCAAGGCCCAAATTTAAACCAGCAGCTCCTACGGGGGTAGTGCTACATATACATGGGATTCAAATCCCTGCAATGTCTCATGCAATATTTCTATTCTTATCATAGGCCTGTCTATAATCAACAATAATATTTAGGGCATCTTTAAAAAATAATCTAATCTCATTGCCAGGATTGTTGTACTACCCTTTAGGCATCATACACACTGGATGTTTTTGCAGCTGCTTCTGGGGGCATTTTTTTTCCTGCCTCTAAACATCCCTGCATGTTAGCCTATGGGCCAGATTCAGGTAGATGAGAGCATCTTTGCTCCAGAGTAACGCTTCTCATTTACGTTACTCTGACGACCCTTTCAGCGCAAGTACTGTTATTCACATAGCAGTTGCGCGTAAACTTGCGCCAGAGTAACGATAATGCGCTGGCGTAACCCGACGCAAGGGGAAGTGGGTGTGATCATATGTAAATGATGGGCGGAGCCCAGCGCAGAGGCTTACGTTCAGCGCATCAACCACTGAGCATGCGCAGTGAGTGAGGCTCCACTCGCCCCCTTTGTGCGCATGCTCACAACTTCCGTCGGCACCACTTCACGGGAAACGTCAGCGCAATGCCTTCCGTTGGGCGTTTAAATGCGCCCGTAGAAGCGCCATTCCGGCACTAAAGTATATCCTGCTCCCCCTCCCCGCAGTGATGTTACTTTTGTTCTGAGATGGCTGCTCCCGTTCCCCGCAAACACACAGGAGAAAGCTGAACTTTAATGGCCAGGAGCTGTCAGCCGTCATCTCGGCTATGGAGACCTATGATGTCTTCCTCCATGGCTGTAAAATTTGACAGACAAGCATGGACAGAGGTGTTGTCCTGCAAGTGGGGGTGCTCAGCTAGCTCTTATCGTCGGTAACGCTGCTGTAGCTGCTCTCCTGCTGACCTGTGGCCATCTGGAGTAAAGATAAAGCAGCCTTTTGTAGAAATAACTTTGCGCCGGAAGGACGAGATACGCGCGGCGCATGTAGCCAGCGTATGGTGCTAATCCGTTCGTGAATTGGGAAATATCCCTCATTTGCATATTTGCAGGGGAAATCAATAGGCGCGACTGATGCGCCAAGCGAAATTAAGCGCTGACGATACTCTGGCGTCGGAACGTTCCGCCGGTCGCAAATGGCCCGTTATTGGGCGCATCTAGTTTGGTGGGTACGGGCACATAGAAACGACGGCGCATCTTCACAGTTACGCGGCGCATATCGAAATACTCCAGCGCAAGTGTTGCTGAATCTGGCCCTATGTGTCCATGCATACATAGGCTTTTAGTGATGTTTAGAGACAGGGGGCTAGATTCTCAAAAGAATTACGCCGGTGTATCAACAGATACACCGGCGTAATTAGAATATCCCGCTGGCGTATCATTGTTTTGTATTCACAAAACAAGATACGCCGGAATTACGCTAGGATCCGACTGGCGTAAGTCACTTACACCGTCGGATCCTAAATGCAATAATACGTTGGCCGCTTTCAGCGTCGAATATGGAAATGAGCCGATACCCCAATTCCCGAAAGTTTTTGCACCATGTCGACGTAGTTTACATAGTTTGCATACGCGTAAGGTTACCCCTGCTATATGAGGGGTAACCTTGCGTAGGTCCGGCGTAAGCCATGTTAAGTATTGACGTCGAGGCAGCATCGTGTTTTTCCGTCGTTTACGACGTTTGCGTAACTCGTCGCGAATAGGCCTATATGTTAATTACTTTGCCATTGTAATCGCTGTATTTGTGGCGTACGACGGAGCATGCACAGTGGCCTACGTTTAAGGCCGGCACATGCTAGGGGACACGCTTAATTTAAATACAGCACGCCCCCTCCTTCCCTATTTAAATTATGTGGCCTTACGCCGTCCCCTTTACGCTACGCCAACGCAAATTACGAAGCAAGTGCTTTGAGAATACAGCACTTGCCGTAAAACTGCGTAGGCGTAGCGTAAATGGGATACGCTACTCCGCAAATACGCCATTTTTTGAGAATCTGGCACAGGCAGGAAAAAAAATCCCACTACCAGTGCGTCCAGGAGAAGCAGAGTTTTGATAGAAAAAAACACTTGGGGCCAGATTCAGGTAGATGAGAGTATCTTTCCTCTGGAGTAACGCTTCTCATTTACGTTACTCTGAAGACCCTTTCAGCGCAAGTCCTGTAATTCACATAGCAGTTGCGCGTAAACTTGCGCCAGAGTAACGATAATGCGCTGGCGTAACCCGACGCAAGTGGAAGTGGGTGTGATCATATGTAAATGATGGGCGGAGCCCAGCGCAGAGGCTTACGTTCAGCGCATCATCCACGGAGCATGCGCAGTGAGTGCGGCTCCACTCGCCCCCTTGTGCGCATGCTCACAACTTCCGTCGGCACCACTTCCTGGGAAACGTCAGCGCAATGCGTTCCGCTGGGCGCTTAAAAGCGCTGGCGGAAACGCCATTCCGGCGCAAAAGTAGTTCCATTTCCCCCCACCCCAGGGAAGATACTTTTGCCCTGTAATGGCTGCTCCCGCTACCCCCAAAGAGAGGAGGAACCTAAACTATAATGCCCAGGAGGTCTCTGTGATAATCTCGGCTATGGAGACGTTTAATGATTTCCTCCATGGGAAAAAAAGCAGGAAGACCAGCCGGGAAAGGAAGCAGGGTATCCTGGACACCATTGCTGCCAGGGTCAATGTGCTAGGGTACTCCACCCGGACTGCAGGCGACATTCAAAAAAAAATCAACGACCTGCGGCGCAAGGTGAGGGGCAAGGTGTCCACCATTCGGAGCCATGAGCGGGGCACAGGTGGTGGTCCACCATGTCCTGTCACCCTGACCGCGGAGGAGGAGGTGGTTGCCCGCTGCCTGGACAGGGAGCAGTTGGAGGGGGTCCCTGGCTATGACTCCGTAGAGGAAGGCTCCAGGACAGGTAAGTGATTTTTACCCCCTTTTTGGTGTGTTGCATGTGGGGGGGGGTGGGTACATGTGCCAAGTGTGTGGGACCACCAACATGTGTCTGCTTTGTGTCATCCACAGATGATGGAGCTGGGCCATCATCTCGTGCCGGCCAGTCCACCCCAACCTCCCAACGGGATGCTGATGACGAGGCCCTGGGTGCTGGAGACACCGAGGTGGAGGAGGAGAGTACCCACACCACTTCAGCAGAGGTGGTTGTGGAGGAGCCTGTCCCTGAACAGGAGTTTATTTTAATGTTGGAGGAGTCCTCCTCCTCTGCAGGGCCCTCTGTGATCCCCTCCCCCATCCTAGGTAGCCCCTCAAGGGCGACTCCATCCCCACGGGGACAACCTTCTTCTGCCCCCAGGAAGGCCACCCGGAAGACCAGGGGGGTGTGTGATCTGGTCGAGGACCAGGTGCTGTTGGACCACGCCAAGCAGACCCAGCAGATGGGGGAGATTGCTGGCCACCTGGACCGGGTCGCTGACAGCCTGGGCTCCATGTCACAGCTGCCCAGTCGTGTGCAGGGCGTTGTGACCAGCCTGGGGGAGGTGCAGGCTGATATCCGGCACTTGACAGCAGCTGTCCGAGACAACACAGCTGCCATCCGGGAAGAGGGGAGGCAGCGGCAACGTGACCAGCGGCATCAGATCACCCGCCAGCTGAGGATGCAGGCCCAGACAAACCTGTATCTGAGCCGTATCGCTGTGGCATTGGAGGGCAGGCAGCCAACAGCTCCCAGGAGTGGCCCACCCGGGGATCAGCCTCCTCCTGATGCCCCCCCACCCCCACCACCACCCACTCCCTCCAGGCAGATGAGGAGCCCGAGAGTGCCCCCAAGGAGGAGCCCCCGTCATCCCAGATGAGGGTTTTTTGTTTTTTTGGTTGTTATATATTTTTGTTTATACTCAGGATATGAGTTTTTGTTTATTTTTGAATATTATTGTTTATACTCAGGATATGAGTTTTTGTTTATTTTTGAATATTTTTGTTTATACTCAGGACATGAGTTTTTTTTTTTTTGGTTCTCAGGTTATGAGATATTTTTTTTAATTTTGTACTGCACACGGTCAGGAGTGCAGGGGACAGTGTGAATGGTGTGTGAATGTGAGAGGGTGGCACTCCTGAATGTAAGGGGTGTCACCCTCGGCCGTGGTGGTGAAGTTAACCCCACGGCTGAATGAATGACGTGTGAAAGGTGTGTGAATGGACAGTGACATCATTGGGGCCTTGACGCTGGCGTTGCTGCTCCCAACTCCTACATGCTGGACTTGGGCTAATCCAATGCGATGTGCATGTGGTGTGTGTGATCCAGTGGTGTACACGCGTGCACTGTCTGTGTGATTAATGTATTGGTTTAGTGTCCAAAGATGCCTACGGCGAGGACCCTCCTGACTGCTCTTCCATCAGCAGACTGGGTGTCCTCTGGCAGGTGGGGACT
The DNA here is from genome assembly GCA_029574335.1 of Rana kukunoris. NCBI lineage: Eukaryota > Metazoa > Chordata > Amphibia > Anura > Ranidae > Rana > Rana kukunoris. The sequence continues at coordinate 350,406,766 of CM056053.1, read as the reverse complement.
GTGTGGGTCGGGGGTCAGGTCATCACGTATGTCAATCTGCAGGCCTTTTCTCATAGCAAAGTTGTGCAGAATACAACATGCAGCGATGATCTGACACACAAAGGTAGGGGAATACAATAGGGTCCCCCCGGACTTATCCAGGCAGCGGAAACGGGACTTTAGGAGCCCAAATGTTTGCTCCACCACTCCACGGGTTTTGATGTGTGCTTCATTGTATTTTCTCTCTCCTCTGGTTTGGGGGTTCCGGAAAGGAGTCATTAGATGGGGTCCCAGTGCATATGCAGAGTCACCTGTAAGGTAAAAGACAGGAGGATGTTAGTCATGCATGTGCGACTTCTGTTGTGCATCACGGGAGGGGATAGTCATGCCGGACTCCCTTGTCACTCACCAACCAGCCAGCTGTCCCCATACATGTTCTGCTCGAATTCTGTAGGGATGGGGCTCTGACGGTATATGAAGCTGTCATGGCTGGACCCGGGGTGTTTGGCACGGACGTGCCATATGAGGCGTTGGGCATCAGCTATCACCTGTACGTTGATGGAATGCCAATGCTTCCGATTGCGGTATATGTGCTCTGTGGCACTGGGAGGCTGGAGTGCCACATGTGTGCAATCAATGGCCCCGATGGTGCGTGGGAATCTGGCAATGTTGTAGAAATCTGTCATTGCCTTCAGCCGCAGCTCCTCAGTGGTGGGTCTGATGAACTGGTTGGACATGCGTCTGAGGATTGCAGGGACAACCTGGTGCACACATCTGCTTATGGAGGACTGTGACATCCCAGCCACCACTCCACTTGTACGCTGGAATGATCCACTGGCAAGAAAATGAAGTGTTGCCAGGACCTTCACCAGTGGCTGCACTGCTTGTGAGCGGTGTGTTGGGCTGGTGATGTCATCCTGCAGGGTTGTGGTTAGTTCAAGTATTACATCAGGGCTGAATCTGAAGAGGCGATACACCTCCTCATCCCCCATGCCAAAGAGGTTCATACGAGTGCGGTATATCCTCTCACGTGCCCGCCTCCTCCGTAGCGAGGGACCCAGTACTAGTCTTAGGACTACAATTGCCCCTGGCATGTTGGCACACAGAGGTGTTGTCCTTGCAAGTGTTGTTGTTCAGCTAGCTCCTATCATCGGTAACGCTGCTGTAGCTGCTCTCCTGCTGACCTGTGGCCGTCTGGAGTAAAGATAAAGCAGCCTTTTGTAGAAATAACTTTGCGCCGGACGGACGAGATACGCGCGGCGCATGTAGCCAGCGTATGGTGCTAATCCGTTCGTGAATTGGGAAAAATACCTCATTTGCATATTTGCAGGGGAAATCAATGGGCGCGACTGATGCGCCCAGCGAAAATAAGCGCTGACGATACTCTGGCGTCGGAACGTTCCGCCGGTCGCAAATGGCCCGTTATTGGGCGCATCTAGTTTGGTGGGTACGGGCACATAGAAACGACGGCGCATCATCACAGTTACGCGGCGCATATCGAAATACTCCAGCGCAAGTGTTCCTGAATCTGGCCCTTGATGTTGCTAAATGCATTTAAACACCAGGCGTGTTTTTTTAGCGCTTGAGCATTAATTTGTTACAATGGCCAGAATAAGTTATTATTCCGGCCAATGAAATTAATTAATGCCCAAGGTCTTGACGCCTGTAAACACGCCTAAAAGCTTGTAAAATCTTTAGACACATTTACAAGTGTCAGCTTATTTTCTGCCAAGACACTGCTTCTAGGATGAAAGGCTTCTAGGAGAGTTTGCGAAACAACCTACAATATGTGCATGATGCCTTATACTTTATATGACATTTTCAAGGAATACACCACAATAATTCTAAATATAAAATTATCACATGTCTCCAGGTTAGGGCAAATTTTTTGCAATTTTTATCATTTTAGCAGTTGTTTCTTCTGCAGTATCTGGGTTATTAGCTCGATAGTCCATTATTTGTCAGCTTCTTCCCGTTTTATCAATATTAAACCTAGAGCATTAGAATAGAACATTACTTTTCAGCTATTTAATGGCAATATTAGCTTTTTTGTACAATGGAACTTCCAATTCTGCTTCTGGCCCCCAAAATAAAACTTCTCCTTTCCAGTTTCTACCTCTTGTGCCCTGTACACATGATCGGTCCATCTGATGAAAACGGTCTGATGGATTTTTCCATCAGTTATCCGATGAAGCTGACTGATGATCAGTCGTGCCTACACACCATCAGTTAAAAAAAACTATTGTGTCAGAACGCGGTGATGTAAAACACAACAACGTGCTGAAAAAAATGAAGTTCAATGCTTCCAAGCATGCGTTGACTTGATTCTGAGCATGCGTGGATTTTTAACCAATGGACGTGCCTACAGACAATCGTTTTTTTTCTATAGGTTTTTTATCCATCAGATAATTTTAAAACACGTTCCTAATTTTTTAACCGATGGATAAATAACTGATGGGGCCCACACACGATCGGTTTAGTCTGATGAAAATGGTCCATCAGACTGTTTTCATCAGACAAACCGATAGTGTGTACTCGGCATTAGATGCCTGTGTTTGTTTAATAGATTTTTAAAGGATTTAGACCAGCATTCTAATATTGTCTTTTCATTTCCAGTAAGTTTTCAATTTTCATCTCTTCACATCATCATCCTTGGTGAAACCATTTGTACTATACTAATCTCTTTGAACAAATTTCACCTTCTTTTTTTCATACGGCTTGTCTGTTCTCTGGAGTAATTCTCTGTATGTTTCATTTTTCTTCCTCCTGCAAATTCTGTTGACCCTTCTCCTTTCAGTACATTCATCTATAATTGTCCCTATTTTTTTAACATTTGTGACCTGGCCGTATTATTATTTTTTCTTTTGCCTTTTTAAATCCACTATCAAAGATATCTTCATTTCTTCATACTGTTTGATATCCAATAATTTTTCATGTAGAATTTAATACTTATTTTTTTTTATTTTTGTCACCTTCCCTCAACATTTTAATTTTTTTAGTTTCACAAGGCTTTTATTTTCCTAGTATATACAGTAGCGAAGTAGAGGTCGAAGGAAGAAAATGTGGTGCGTGGTGATGGACACGGTATCCAACACTACTTAATCTGATGAATGCTGACAAAACCAATGGAGGCTGCAGCGCTGACTGACATGGAGGGAAGGCAGGATTACCAACTGCATATGAAATTCTGGACAGTTTCTACAGTCCGTAATTGTCAGTGAACAAGAAACAGGACAAGTAAAACCTTTTAGGTTCTTGCCAACGCTGTACTGCTCATGTGCAGCTCTAGAGCTGGCCTGATTAGCAATCAGCTAAGTTCGAGCAGCAGGGTGTGTGTGTGAGATGACATCATGGTTTCTGTTGAGTGTATTTAAACGAATACATTTCATGCCTCATTTTTTTCAATGAGCTGCCATTTCACTGTTGCTGTGCTGCAGCCTGCACTTCATTGCCATCAAGACTACACCACTTGGCCTCTGAGCTCACCTTCACACTTTCCAGGTAGATACTAGCACTATTCCAACCTTCCAACCATGTTATTCAAAGGGTATCATTATTAATTATTGTCCATTTTCTTTCCAGTATATTACGTTACAACACTCCTGATGAATGGCTGTAATGCCAGGAAATGCGTAAGAGTGCCACTAGATGCCCTAAGTTACCTGTCCCTATTATGTTTTTTAACCCATTTATTTTATGTACAATTAATATGTGAATTGCCATTTGCATTGCAGCATATTTAGTGTAAGTCATGTGACTACCTATTTATTTGATACAATGTAACAATAAATTATGTACTGTAATATTTTATGTTTCTGTTCATATCTGACATGGCGGTTGCCTCATTTAAAGTCCCACAGTTCTCCTTTTCTACAAATCAATTTAGGGATGAATGTCACCATGTGTGCCATAGTGTGTGTGCCAGGTCACATCCAATTCACTGCTTTGACAAATATTTGGGTGGAAGACACCCGCTCCCAGTGATCTGTCACACCTAATACACACTTCATTAACTCTTATTATAACATTGTTTAGTAATTTTTATTAAAAGTATTCTTTATTCCCATTAGATCCCTATGTTCATATTTTTCATGTATTACCTTTGACCCAGTAAACCTTGCAGCTCACCCCCCAATCCCCTGCCTGATTTAGCTTGGGTTTAAGGTGGTCGGGTGTTTTTTCTGTCTGCGAGGTTGCGATTTGCAGCAGCCCGTCCCCTTTTCAGCCCCATTAATTGGTGGGGACGGGTTTTGGTCTCCTGCTCATCGGCATCATGCTTTGGTACCGCATCTAGCGGTGTCATTGACATTTTCAAACGTTCTTTTTCCACCCTTTAGCCATGCACGAGATGGGTGGAGACCCACTGCTGATGGTTTCTACACATGCAGCTGGGATTCCCTTCCCCACATCTACTGTGCAGTATGGCCAATCAGGCATGACGTTGATGGGGTCGCCCTCTGGGAATGGGAGTATATAGTAGCCTTTGAGCAGCCGGTGGTTCATTTGTTTGATTCAAGCACAAGGAAGCACATACTAAATTCACACACAGGTTACCTTCATCGTTGGGAGCTCAGCTATCCTCTTTTGGTATGACTCTCTCCCCCTTTTTTGGTTTTATTTTACACATACCCCCTTATATAGTCCCCTTGTGGGAACACATAGACATTTTTTCACATTTCACACACCTTACATCTCTACACATTTACTTAAATTTTCCTTTTTTGACATGCATTTTTTTTCAGGAACACTATGCACTTTCTGTGCACACATAGTTCATTGGATCACGCTGTGACCACTGTGTTGTGCTCTGGATGCTGGTCTCCTTCCTTGGAGGGTTCCCCCATCTCAACCCCAGGGGAGACATCATGCCTGTCACCCCCAATTTCCCTGGCGGACACCAGGCTTGGCCTTGGGGCTATGTAGTGAGTATCTAAGTTTTTCCCCGCTTTTTTCGGGACACAGTCTCTCTGTCCCCCCTTATTCTAAGGGTATCATTATATATTCTTGTCCATTTCCTTTTCAGTATATTACGTTACAACACTCCTGATGAATGGCTGTAATGCCAGGAAACGCGTAGAGTGCCACTAAATGCCCTAAGTTACCCTTCCCTATTATGTTTTTTAACCCATTTATTTTATGTATAATTATTATGTGAATTGCCATTTGTATTGCATGCTATGTAGCAACATATTTAGTGTAAGTCATGTGACTACCTTTTTATTTGATACAATGTAACAATAAATTATGTACTGTAATATTTTATGTTTCTGTTCATATCTGACATGGCGGTTGCCTCATTTAAAGTCCCACAGTTCTCCTTTTCTACAAATCAATTTAGGGATGGAGGTCGCCATGTGTGCCATAGTGTGTGTGCCAGGTCACATCCAATTCCATGCTACAAAAAACAGTGCCTCAGTGTCAGGAACCATGAATCAGACGAAGACAGAAAATGTGTCAGGAACCAGAAGGGACATCAGCCAGGCAAGTCTTTAACAGGAACGCAGCAGAAATTATACAGATAGGTTGACCAAGGTAAAGGCATGGAAGAAATGAATCAGGCAGTTTAAATAACCAGAAGGGGCTGTCAATTAACCAACAGCTGAGCACTTAGAAGGGAGGCCATTCCTGCTGTGGTGCTGCCTCTGCTGCTCAGGACCAGAGAACAAGCAGCTCAGTCACATAAGCAGGCTGCTGGCTGCAATATATGGTGAGAGGGATCCGTTGTCTGTCTCTGAGGCCTGGAGCAGAGCAGTAGACCAGTTCCAGAGTCATTCATGAGTAAGGACTGCTTGACTTAAGGACGGTCAGTCAATTTGTTTGTGGGGGCAGTCATTTACTCTGTCTATAAGGAAAGTCATTCACTCCAACAGTGGGGCAGTCAGTCACTCTGCCCATGGGGACAATCAGTCACTTTGTCCTGGGAAAGAAGGGACTGCTGGAGATGGATGGGACATTGGAGTAGGACAGTAAACCAAACATCACACTGCAGATCAGTGGAGACCAAAAGGGTAAGGGGTGTCCAACTGAAATAAATCTGCCTTCCTCACATTTGAGAAAAAATGTGGGTTTTTTATTTGTCATAAAGTCTAATTCTGTCCCCTTGGATCATATTGGCCAAACAATGCACATGGTACGCTGCCTACCTACAAGCATCATTGCTGCAATGTCTCAAAGCACCTTGTAACAGTATCAATATTGAATATAAATAATATGTTTACACCCACACAAAAAAGCAAACTTAAACAACAATAATACAAACAAATTCCCAGTGAAAAATATTTTTTTGTGTGGAGAGCTGACGTCAGCTGAACATAGAAAGCCTCAAGTATGTAAACTAAATATCCCCAATTTGTGGGATACAGCATATGACCATTCTCTTATCCACTAAAACTTTCATTTATGTCTTTATTATGCAACCAAATTCACATGAACATTAAGTGCTTGGTTTTAAAAATAGTCCAATATACACAAACAATAAGTGATCTTTCTTCGCACTCATAGTGTACCTACTGCACTTACCAGATTTTATTGACATCTTTAATGAAAGAAGTCAAAAGCGCTCATTGAAATCTGTTTCATGGATTTTTTATGGTCATCAAACCTTTTCCAATCAATATCCCAGATCATTGTGTTATGTGAATAATTTGTTGCCTCATATGAAACTTAATGGTATTCTAGTAACACCTCCATCACCACAAGGAATTACTCATATCAGCAGCTATCATGAATACTGGTCTTCTGGCTACGATTTCTTTTTTCATGGGAATATGGCAATATTTCCAGATGGAGCAACAGCTGTAGATTGTCCCTTGGAGGCCTTCCATTCTGGACTTTGCTGCTTGTCTTGTCATAGAACCTAGTATGTCCTTTACCACCTCAATAAGCAGTCTTCAGCAGAGAGGGGTTGATAGTGGTTTCCTTACAGGCTCAAGAGGAATAAAAAATTCCACTGCAAGCAGAGGGATAATTTATAGCTTAACCTCTTAAGGACCGCCTCCTGCACATATACGTCGGCAGAATGGCACGGTTGGGCACATCCACGTATATTTACGTTGGTTCTAGTACCCAGCCGTGGGTCACGGGCGCGCGCCCGCGGCAGGCTCCCGTGACCCAGTCCGAAGCTCCGTGACCGGGACTCGCGGACCTGATCGCCACTGGAGTGCGGCGATCGGTCCCCGGAGCTTCACTGTGGCAGCAGCATCGATCACGTCATCCCTGTTATAGGGGGACGCGATTGTTGACGTCACACCTACAGCCACACCCCCTACAGTTGTAAACACACACACAGGGAACACATAACCCATACAGTGCCCCCTTGTGGTTAACTCCCAAACTGCAACTGTCATTTTCACAGTAAACAATGCAATTTAAATGCATTTTTTGCTGTGAAAATGTCAAAAGTCCAAATTGTCCGAAGTGTCCGCCATAATGTCGCAGTCATGAAAAAAATCGCTGGACGCCACCATTATTAGTATTAAAAAAAAAAAATAATAAAAATGCAATAAAACTATCCCTTATTTTGTAAACGCTATACATTTTGCGAAAACCAACCGATAAACGCTTATTGTGATTTTTTTACCAAAAATAGGTAGAAGAATACGTATCGGCCTAAACTGAGGAAATTTTTTTTTTATACATATTTTGGGGGGATATTTATTATAGCAAAAAGTAAAAAATATAGAATTTTTTTCAAAATTGTTGCTCTATTTTTGTTTATAGCGCAAAAAATAAAAACCGCAGAGGTGATCAAATACCACCAAAAGAAAGCTCTATTTGTGGGGAAAAAAGGACGCCAATTTTGTTTGGGAGCCACGTCGCACGACCGAGCAATTGTCAGTTAAAGCGACGCAGTGCCGAATCGCAAAAATGGGCAAGGTCCTTTACCTGCATTTTGGTCCGGGTCTTAAGTGGTTAATAATGTATCTGTTTGGAGCTTCATTATTACCTGAGATAACACTTTATACGCTTGGCTGTGAATAATGCCGTGTACACACCATCGGTCTGAAGGACCGTTTTCATTGGTTAACCGATGAAGCTGACTGATGGTCTGTCGCGCCTACACACCATCGGTTAAAAAAACAATTGTGTCAGAACGCGGTAACGTAAAACACATAGACGTGCTGAAAAAAATTAAGTTCAATGCTTCCAAGCATGCATCGACTTGATTCTGAGCATGCATGGATTTTCAACCGATGGTCGTGCCTTCAGACAATTGTTTTTTGCTATTGGTTAGGTATCTATCGGTTAAATTTAAAAAAGTTGGCTTTTTTTTAACCGATGGTTAAATAACCAATGGCGCCCACACACGATTGGTTTGGATCGATGAAAATGGTCCATCAGACTGTTCTCATTGGTTTAACCGATCGTGTGTATGCAGCATTACACCCAGAAGTGGGTCAAATATAAAGGGATTAATGTTGGCCAAAGGTTTCCTGCAGAAGTGGAAACATTTGTGAAGGACTGGTGGTAATAATTGGATATAGATTAAGTAGACTTTACAGAACACATTTTAGGATTGTGTAAGCCATAGATGGCACTGTCTGGAGTTCCTATTTAGAAATAGAAGGGGCATCGCCTCCTGCAAAAAAAAAAAAATGTAAACTTAGGCTTTGCTTTTTTTTAGGGTCATGGCTAACAGATATACAGTTCAAATACTGGTTAACAGCAGATGCTGACGTTTTCATCGGATAAACAGATTGTGTGTGGGCCCCATCATTTTTTTCCCATCGGTGAAAAAACGTAGAACCTGTTTTAAAATTAGCTGATGGTTAAAAAAACGATAGAAAAAAACGATTGTCTGTGGGGAAATCCATCGGTCAAAAATCCACGCATGCTCAGAATCAAGTTGACGCATGCTCGGAAGCATTGAACTTAATTTTTCTCTGCACGTCGTTGTGTTTTATGTCACCGTGTTCTGACACAAATGATTTTTTAGCTGATGGTGTGTAGACAAGACTGATGAAAGTCAGCTTCATCGGATATCTTATGAAAAAATCCATCGGTCCGTCTTTATAGGATGAACCGATCGTGTGTACAGGGCACATGGTGTTCACTATTGGGCTGATTTACCAAGCCTGTGCGCCAAGACTCATGGTGCACAAGCAGGAGTAAACCTGTTTTTGACATTTACAAAAGAAACACGCTGCCAGTGCAGCGTGTTTCCTCATTTACTAAAGTGCCTAATGCGCCCAGAAGAGGGCGCACAGCACGCCAGTACAGAGCTGGCGTGCGGCATTTAGTAATGTAAACATCGGGGATTCGGGCGGGAGTTTATGAGGGGAGGGAGGGGGGTGATGCAGGGGAAGTGTAGTGACATGTGTTTAAACTTGTGTGGCGGGCCGATTTGAAAGGGAAAGTGACTTTTGGGACCCGATCCCCGTGCCCTTGCAAAGTACGCTAGAACCTCGGAAGGTTCACTTGCATACTGGGCATGCGCAGAGGGAAAAATCGGAGCTCACCGCGCGCCTCTTCAGTACGCCGGGAAATCCTTGGTAAATACCAGGCGGCGTAGCAGTGTTTGCACTGCCTGGAGCGGCGCACGGCAAGCTCCGAGCTGTTCTCGGGCTGCGCTGACACTGAAGGGGAACTCCGCGCCAAATTTCAAATGTGAAACCGGCGCGGCTTCCCCCCCAGGGGTACAATAGGCTCTCCGGCTTGGTCCGGAACGTGAGGGGTTAACCCACGCCAAAATCGGCGTGGGGTTCCCCCCCAGATCCGTACCAAGCCCTCATCCCAGGCATGCAGTCTGGCCGGACAGGAATGGGGGTGGGGACGAGCGAGCGGCCCCCCCCCTCCTGAGCCGTACCAGACCACATGCCCTCGACATGGGGGAGTGTGTGCTTTGGGGGAGGGGGGCGCTGCCCCCCCACCCCAAAGCACTCTTGTCCCCATGTCGATCGGGACAAGAGCCTCTTCCCGACAACCCTAGCCATTGGTTGTCGGGGTATGCGGGCGGGAGCCAATCAGAATCTGGGAGCCCCGTTTAATAAGGTGGCCCCCAGATTTCGGGCCCCCACCCTATGTGAATGAGTATGGGGTACATCGTACCCCTACCCATTCACCTGGTGAACGTTTTCACTTTTGAGGGTCTTCCGCCGCCCCCTTCAAATTCTTCTGCCTGGACGGGGGTCGTACATCCCATCCAGGACTTGGACGTGGCGGGCTTCTCGTCGCTCTCTTCTGCCGCTGCCCCCTTCACCACGAAGCTCCGTGCTTGTTTGATGAGGGCAGCGGGCTTCCGTCGTCTTCTCCGGGGCGAGGGTCGTACATCCCACCCCGGATTTCGTCGCCGGGTTCTGCCTGGCTCCTACTAGGGGCCAGGGCTTCTTTCGCCGTCTTCCGCCGGAGGGCGCCACTCTCCGGGCTTCTCGACGTTGTCTTCCGCCGCGGGGGCCAGGCCTTCTTCTTTGCCGCCCCCCTCGATTTTTTCGGCCTGGACGGGGGTCGCACATCCCATCCAGGACTTGGATGTGGCGGGCTTCTCGTCGCCGTCTTCTGCCGCTGCCCCCTTCACCACGAAGCTCCGTGCTTGTTTGATGAGGGCAGCGGGCTTCCGTCGTCTTCTCCGGGGCGAGGGTCGTACATCCCACCCCGGATTTCGTCGCCGTCTTCTGCCGCTGCCCCCTTCACCACGAAGCTCCGTGCTTGTTTGATGAGGGCAGCGGGCTTCCGTCGCAGTCTTCCGCCGCGGGGTGACACTCGCGGGCTTCTTCTTCCATTCGATGTTGACACGGCGAGGTCCGGCGCTGAAATGCCTTCTGAGCGGCGGGCAAGGACTTATATTGGCATTGGGCGTGGGCGTGGTTATGCCAACATGTGACCTTAACCCATGTGACAGTGATGTGACGTGACATCACTGTCACATGGGTTGAGGTCACATGTTGGCATAACCACGCCCACGCCCAATGCCAATATAAGTCCTTGCCCGCCGCTCAGAAGGCATTTCAGCGCCGGACCTCGCCGTGTCAACATCGAATGGAAGAAGAAGCCCGCGAGTGTCACCCCGCGGCGGAAGACTGCGACGGAAGCCCGCTGCCCTCATCAAACAAGCACGGAGCTTCGTGGTGAAGGGGGCAGCGGCAGAAGACGGCGACGAAATCCGGGGTGGGATGTACGACCCTCGCCCCGGAGAAGACGACGGAAGCCCGCTGCCCTCATCAAACAAGCACGGAGCTTCGTGGTGAAGGGGGCAGCGGCAGAAGACGGCGACGAGAAGCCCGCCACGTCCAAGTCCTGGATGGGATGTGCGACCCCCGTCCAGGCCGAAAAAATCGAAGGGGGCGGCAAAGAAGAAGGCCTGGCCCCCGCGGCGGAAGACAACGTCGAGAAGCCCGGAGAGTGGCGCCCTCCGGCGGAAGACGGCGAAAGAAGCCCTGGGAGGAGCCAGGCAGAAGCGGAGGAGCCCGAGGTGGGGCGACACCCCCGTTGTTCTCCGCTGTGTTCGGCCGGCCCCCCCCGGATGTAAAAGAGCTTCATTTTGGGGTGGGGGCACAGTCGAGCATGGCGGAGAGCATGGGTGGGTGTTTCCCCCCCCCGGCAGAAGACGGCTAGAAGACCGAGGAGTGGCGACGCCCCCGTTGTTCTCCGCCATTTCCGCCGGCCCCCCCCGGATGTAAAAGAGCTTGATTTGGGGTAGGGGGCCTGGCCGAACATGGCGGAGAGCATCGGTGGGTGTCTCTCTCCCCGGCGGAAGGCGGCGGCGAAGACCGGGGGGGGGGTAGGTGTACCCCCCCGGCGGAAGGCGAAGACCGAGGAGGGGTTTCGCCCCCGTTGTTCTCCGCCATTTCCGCCGGCCCCCCCGGATGTAAAAGAGCTTGATTTGGGGTAGGGGGCCTGGCCGAACATGGCCGAGAGCATCGGTGGGTGTCCCCCCCCGGCGGAAGGCGGCGGCGAAGACCGGTGCGGGGCTGGAGCCCCCCCGGCAGAAAACGTCTGGAAGGCCGAGGGGCTCCGCCCCCGTTGTTCTCTGCTTTTTTCGGCCGGCCCCCCCCGAATGTGAAAGAGCTTATTTTGGGGTGGGGGCCTGGCTGGACATGGCGGAGATCATCGGTGGGTGTCCCCCCCGGCAGAAGACGGCGAAGCCCGGGGCCCAATGGGCTGGTGGTGGGGGGTCCCGGCAGAAGACCCCCGGAGCTGACTAATAAATTATTTTTTTCTGTGTGGTTTTTTTTGTGTTTACACTTTTCCACCCGGTGAATGGGTAGGGGTACGATGTACCCCATACTCATTCACATAGGGTGGGGGGCCAGAATCTGGGGGCCCCCTTAATATAGGGGGCTCTCAGATTCTGATAAGCCCCCCGCCCGCATACCCCGACAACCAACGGCCAGGGTTGTCGGGAAGAGGCTCTTGTCCCGATCGACATGGGGACAAGAGTGCTTTGGGGTGGGGGGGCAGTGCCCCCCTCCCCCACAGCACACACTCCCCCATGTCGAGGGCATGTGGTCTGGTACGGCTCAGGAGGGGGGGGGGCGCTCGCTCGTCCCCACCCCCATTCCTGTCCGGCCAGACTGCGTGCCTGGGAGAAGGGTTTGGTCTGGATCTGAGGGGGAACCCCACGCCGTTTTTTGGCGTGGGTTTAACCCCTTATGTTCCAGATCAAATCTAAGAGCCTGTTGTGCACCTGAAGGGGGACCCCCACGCCGTTTTTTTTTCTAATTTGGGGTGGAGTTCCCCTTTATCCCGGTCCTGTCAGGGGGGGGGGGGAATGCCTGCTCGTCTGTCCCTACAATGTATGAACAGCGATCTGTCATTTCCCCTACACAGTCCCACCCCCTTTACAGTTAGAACACACCCAGGTAACATATTCAACCCCTTCCGCGCCCCTAGTGTTAACCCCTTCCCTGCCAGTGTCATTTTTATAGTAAGCAATGCATTTATATACCATTGCTCGCTACAAAAATGCCAAATCTCACAAAAATGTGTCCGCCACAATGTCGCATTAGACAGAAAAAACAATGATAGCCACCATTACTAGTAAAACAAAAAATTATTCCAAAAAAACCCATAAGACCAACCCCTACTTAGAACTTTTGCCCAAACCAATCAAACGCTTATTGTGATTTTTTGCAACCAAAAAGATGTCCAAGAATACTTATCGGCCTAAACTGAGGGCAAACATTTTTTGAATATATTTTGGGGGAGATTTATTATAGCAAACCGTAAAAAAGATGTTTTTTTAGTTACCAAATTGTCGCTATATTTTTGGGTCAAGCAAAAATAAGAAAAAACGCAGAGGTGATCAAATACCACCAACAAAAAAAAAAAAAAAATTTTTAGGGGGGGGGGGGGGGGATGAGGACGCCCAATTTTTTGGGGGGCCACGTCGCACAACCACGCAATTGTCAGTCAAAATGACGCAGTGTTGAAATGCAAAAAATGGCCCCGTCAGTGACCAGTAATATGCTCTGGGGCTCAAGTGGTTACAAATTAAGAATACACTAAAGTTAGCCCAATTTATGGCCATAATGTGAAAGATGATGTTACACCGAGTAAATAGATACCCAACATGTTACACTTTAATATTGCACACACTCATGGAATGGCGCCAAACTTCAGTACTTGAAAATACCCATAGGCAACGCTTTTTTATGTGTTTCAGGTTACCAGTTTAGATTTACAGAGGAGGTCTAGTGCTAAAAGTATTGCTCTCGCTCTAACGTACGCTATGATACCTCACATGTGGGGTTTGAACGGGGGTTCAATATGTGGGCGGGGCTTACACATTTAAGGCCCGCCCCCATATATGGAAACATTCTTCAAACCACACATGTGAGGTATCATAGCGTGCGTAACAGCAAGAGGAATATTTATAGCACTAGACCTCATCTGTAAATCTAAACTGGTAACCGGAAACAATAAAAATGCTGCTTGTTCGCTTCTGACTGCGAGCTACTAGGGACAGGGGCTTTTAAATTATTACTATTTAGGTTTGTTACGTAAAAATTCTATAAGACCTCCCGTTCAGCTTGTAAAGCATCACTTCATGGGGACCAAAAAAAAATTTAACACCTCTAATGCTTTCATCCGCCATTGCAGATTTGATTCTGGTACTGCATTTCGAGTGAACTGGGCATGCTCGAACACTTAGTAAAAAAAGCTGGAAGTTGTCTGATCCTGAAAATGACTTGCATCTTTCTGAGCATGCTCAGAAAGCTGTTTTTTTGGCTTAGTAATTTAAGGACATCCTTAACAGGTGTAAGCAGTTCCAAGTGCACACAAACTAGAGGCTGACATTTCTTCATGTGTTTCCAATTGGTTCATTAGCACACATGTTATAAAAAGCGTGGATACTGCACGTGTCAGCTGCCCCTCAGAGGGGGCAGATTTGCTGGCTGGAAGTAATGGCGGAGTGAAACAGAGATGTTTTGGAGCAAGTTTTGTATTTTTTGATGTTTTCTCTGCTACATAATTTTGCTAAATGTTTCTCAAGATGTTAATGACTAATGTTTTAATCCTGTGGGTCTATCCTGTTATTTCAAAAGCATGATTTATTTTCCAATGACTGTGAAATAAACGTTGGTCTTTTTTGTTTTTAGGTGTTTTTATATATTTTTGGTGTGTTTATTTGTAATTTTTTGTTTTGCTTTCCTTGTTTTGTGGACCAATAAAATTACTTTCAAATTTTGAAGTTTGTTTTGTGATATTTTTTTCCTGCTATGGATTTCAACCGCTGCAGCTGAACTAGTTTGGGCCTAAACCATCAAGTGTGATTTGTCTCTAAGCTCTTTCCTGGTGTGTATGCATGAAATGTTTAGTCACCAGAAAAGGAAGGACAAAGCGGTAAGTAATGTTTCCTAGAACTGATGTCCAGACTGACTTTTTAAAGCACATGTGCAAGATGTAGGAAAAGCTGCAAACAGGGCCTGTTGGAGGGGGGGGGGGGGGGGGGGGGTGGGTGTATTGGTGGACAGGCTTGAAGTGCTGATTTACAGCGCTGTGCTTGAAACTAGCACAAGACAATCCTATTCTAATTGTGGGTTGTTTGAGGGAAGCCAATTGAGTGTTAGAACCCCTGCTAGTGTTTTTAGGTTGGGCTTTGTGTCCCTTTTCCTAAAATTGGCTTCACTTCCTGTCACACAGCTGAACAGGAAGTGAGGTTAAAACCCTACCAATGGTCTTTTCTTTGGGACACAGGTCAATCTAACTAGTGTCACCATTAAGCAAATTGCACTGCAGTGTACACCCCAAATGATTAGTTATTTTGGGGTTTAGTAAAGGCAAAGCCGCTCTGCAGTAGAAGCGTAGGCAATGAAAATCAGAAGGGAAGCACTGATGGTTTTTACTTCCAATCCCGCCAAGTTTAGAGTTTTCTTCCTTGCTTGTCCACTTGTAGTGCAAAGTGGATTTGCCTTTAGTAAATGGACCCCAAAGTCCAAGATTCCTACTAATTTGGGGTGTACACAGCAAAATGCCATTTCCAAAATGGGAAACTATTTATATTGATCTGTGTGTCCCCAACAAAACATTACTCAGGTGTTTCCCTCACTTCCTGTTTGGCTGTGTGGCAGGAAGTGAATGAATTAAGTAGAAAGTGACAACATTTGTGAGGTGTCTTTACCCTATCAGGGGTGCAGGCATCCCCAAAACAAACAAGAAAATAGTTGATTTAACATTGGGTGGTGTTTGTGGGGGTCCCTAACACACATTCATACATATTAGCAACGCTGGATCCTGGCCTATTGGCATGGTTATATTTTCTTAAGCCTCTCAATAAAATGATCTGAAATTTGGGGTTAAACTGGAACAATAATCATCACTTTTATTTTTTGGATTTCTTTCATTTTGGATAGAGTTGGGGGGGGGGGGGGTTAGAAGCTCTGTCAGTTTATTTTGTATTATCCCTGTCCGTTTGGGGAGATTGGCCTTCACTTCCTGCCCCATAGCCAAACAGGAAGTGATCGAAAAACTAGGCAAATTAAGGTCCCTGTGCCCCCCCCCCCACAGAACTTGTGTGTGTCCCCTGAAAATTCCTGGGTGGGTCATAAAAAAACAGGGTGTGGCCTTGACAGGAAGGGTGGGTCATTTTTCTATTAGGGGGGTGCCAAAATTTGGTCAGGCCTAGGGAAGCACAAAACCTAAATATCCTACTGCATATTAGGGCTTATTTAGACAGGATCCAATTTACAGCATGTTTTTAGATTGTGGGAGGAAACCCGCACAGGGAGAACATGCAAACTCCAGGCAGATAGTGTCACGGGCGGGATTCGAACCAGCAACCCTTTTGCTGCTAGGTGAACATGCTACACACTACGCTACTGTGCTGAACGAACATGATTGCAGCTGAAAGCATGAGATGTTTTTTTTTAAACCAATTACATGCTTTCCAGCCTGGAGGACAGATGTGGGGTCTAATTGACCCCGCCTTTCTCTATAAAGAGGACCTGTCACACACTAGTCCTATTACAAGGGATGTTTACATTCCTTGTAATAGGAAGAAAAGTGAAAAATAATACAAACAAAGGGACAAACAAGTGCAAAAATTAAAATATTAAGTAAAAAAATAAAATAACAAAGGAATTTAAATGCTCCTGTCCCTAGTAGCTCGCACTCAGAAGCGAACACGCATGCAAGTCCCACCCACATATGTAAACATCCTTCAAACCCCACATGTGAGGTATCATAGCGTGCGTTAGAGCGAGAGCAATAATTTTAGCACTAGACCTCCTCTGTAACTCAAAAGTGGTAACCTGAGAAAAAAAGTCAAGTGTTGCCTATGGAGATTTTTAATAACGAAGTTTAGCGCCATTCCATGAGTGTGCGCAATATGAATGCGTGACAAGTTAGGTATCTATTTACTCGGGGAACATCATCTTTCACCTTATCCCTAAAAATTGGGCTAGCTTTACTGCTTTCTTATTTTGTCATTCATGAAACAGGTTTTTTTTTTGAAAGCCAAAAACAAAAAAAAAACGTTTGAAAATTTTTGGCACAAATACTGTTGGAAATGTGTCCGAAAAAATGGCCGCCACTTTATTCCCTAGGGTGTTTGTTAATAAAATATATATAATGTTTGGGGGTCCTGAGTAAGTTTCAAGGAAGAAAATATAATTGTTACATGAAGGAGAGAAGTGCCAGAATAGGCGCGGTATGGAAGTGGTTAAAGTGCAACAATAAAAGTGAAACATTCCTTGAAATTTCGTACCATGGGGGGGGGGAGGCAATTAGGGGCGCCATCAGGAATTATGGGGCCCCTTACACAGCTTCAGGCATGGGCCCCCTGGAGCAGAGAATAGGGGGGGGGGGTGCCGCCTGATATTAAGAAGGGGGGGGGCTGCGGCAATTTGATAAGCGGGGGGTTCCTTTACCAAAAAATACATATAGAAAAATATATATTAAAAAGGGTGGTAGCCATCCGGGGGCCCTGGGGACCACTGGGCCCTTTAATAAAAAGAAACTTCTGGGCTCTTTAATGAAAAATAAATTACAATATCTACATATATAAAATAATAAAAAAGGGGGTTGCCTTGGGAGCTCTGGGCCCTTTAATAAAAAATAACTTCCAAAAATCAAAAAAAAAAATAACATGGGGTGGGAGCTGTGGTGGCTCAACGTGAATGGAACTGCGCTGACAAGCCGTTCACCTCTGCAGCCAAGGGTTCGGATCCCGGTCTCGGCTACATATGAATTGAGTTTGGTGGTGTCAGCCCGGCTCCCGGTGGGTGTGCTATGCAAGGTACGCCTGTGCTTAGTACGCCCACCCCCCCCCCCAAAAAAAACACCACACTTGCACACACTTTGGCCATGAGGTCTCCTAAAATAAAGGGAGGCGAAGGACCTACAGGGCTGGCTGGGTGGGCTACACTCCTTCATAGGGGGAGTCCCTCTGTCCCATCGGGGACAGGCCCCCCTCACACCCACCATTGCCACCGGGGGCATGGAGAAGGATGGCGATTGCAAGTCCAGCTCCTCTCTCTCGACTTCACGCACAAAATACACTTTAAAAAAGAAATTAAAGTAAAAAGTAACAAACCTGGGGAAAATGTTTATAACATTTTTAGAAGCAAAAAGGTTGTCATCTGGGGCCCTCTGGGAGCTTTCATAATTATATTATATATATATATGTTTAAAAAATAACCAAAAAATATATAATTTTTTTTTTTTTGGATTTTTTTGTAAAGGTGGGGGGTTGTCATCTGGGGCCCTCTGGGAGCTTTCATAATTATATTATATATATATATATGTTAAAAAAATAACCAACTAATATATTTTTTATTTTTATTTGTTTTTTTTTTAAAGGTGGGGGGTTGTCATCTGGAGCCCTGGGGATCTCCGGGCCACTGGGGACCTCCAGACCCCTAAAACAAAACATTGGCCCTTTAATAACAAAAAATTTGGGGGGTTGCCACCCGGGGCCCTGGGGACCTCCAGACTGCTAAAAAATATTAAATTCCAAAAATTGGCCCTTTAATAAAAAATCCTACAAAAACCAACTAACAAATATATATACAAAAAAAAAAAGAGGGGGGTTACCATCTGGGGCGCTGGGGGGCCTCCAGGCATCTGGGCACCTCCGGACCCCCGGGCGCCTTACAGGTGTACAGGGCCGCCATCATGAATTTTGGGGCCCCTTACACAGCTTCAGGCATGGGCCCCCTGGAGCAGAGAACCGGGGGGGGGGGTGCTGCCGCATGAAATTGAGAAGCGGGGGGGGGGTGGTGCCACAAATTGAGGAGCGGGGGGGCCCTTTACAAAAATTTTGACAGAAATAAGAAATAAAGAAAAATATATATAAAAAAGGGGGGTAGCCATCCGGGGCCCTGGGGACCTCTGTGCTCTTTATAAAATAAAAATAAAAAAGAGAGAAAATACATATATATATATATTTTTTAAATATAACATTTATTGAAAAAAAGTAAAAAAACAAGGGGGTAGCCTTCCAGGGCCCTGGGGACCTCTGGGCCCTTTCCTTAAAAAAAATAAAACAAATATATTAAAAAATTATATATATTTTTTTAAATATATATCTTTTATTTTAAAAAAAGGGCTTGCCATCTGGGGCCCTTAGTGGCCTCCGGGCCCCTGGGGACCTTCGGAGCCCTTAAAAAAAATAAAAAATAAAATATATTTTTTTTTGTTTTAGGGTGGTTCCCATCCGGGCCCCTGGGGGCCCCTGGGGACCCCCGGGCGGTGTAATGCCTGTACCCCCCTAATGGCGGCCCTGCAGGTGTACTGCCTGTACCCCCCTGATGGCGGCCCTGGGTGTAATGTCAGCATGTGAAAAATGACATTCTGAAGGAAAAAAGCCATTTAAAACTGACTCGCGGCAATAATGAATTGTCAGCTCCTGGAAATTGCAGGAGAATTCATTCATTAAAAACACCAAAAAAAAAGCGTGGGGGTCCCCCCAAATTCAATAACCAGACCCTTTAGGTCTGGTATGGATATTAAGGGGAACCCCGCCATTAATTTAAAAAAAAAATGACGTGGGGTTCCCCCCAAATATCCATAACCAGACCCTTCGGGTCTGGTGTGGAATTTAAGGGGAACTCCACCCCAATTTTAAATAAAAAATGGCGTGGAGTCCCCCCTAAAATCCACACCAGACCCCTTATCCGAGCACGTTGACCTGGCCGGCCGCAGAAAAGAGGGGGGGACAGAGCGCGGCCCCCCCCCTCTCCTGAACCGCACCAGGCCACATGCCCTCATCATTGGGAGGGTGTTTTGGGGTGCCCCCCAAAACACCTTGTCCCCATGTTGATGAGGACAAGGGTCTCTTCCCCACAACCCTTGCCCGGTGGTTGTGGGGGTCTGCGGGCAGGAGGCTTATCGAAATCTGGAAGACCCCTTTAACAAACGGGCCCCCCAGATCCCGGCCCCCCCCCTGTGTGAAATGGTAATGGGGTACCTTGTACCTCTACCATTTCACGTGTAAAAAAAATGTAAAGGTTAAAAAAGACAAGAGTCGGTTTTTGACAAGTCCTTTATTATCTTCTTTCTTCTTTCCTTCGGGTTTCTTCTTCCTCCTCCTTCTTCTTCCTCTGCTTCTGTCTTGGGTCTTCTATTCCCGCAACTTGCCCGGCGTGTTCTTCCATCTTCTGTTCCTCCCGCTGTCCTTCTCGTCCGCATCTTCTCCTTCTTGTTCTTCTTCGCCGGAGCGGCCGCTTCCAATTGAAATCCCCGCTGTCTGCCGGACCACGCCCCCCCTCTGACGCCTCGGGCAAGCTCTTAGGAGTGTGCTGCCAGTGCGTCAGAGGGGGGCGTGGTCACATGTCAGAGGGCGGCCAATTCAATTTGAAGCTCGTGCGCGGCTTTTTCTTTGCCAGAGTCGCCGCTTCCAATTGAATTGCCCGCTTTCTGGAACATGTGACCACGCCCCCCTCTGACGCACTGGCACCACACGGGGACTTTCCTAAGAGCTTGCCCGTGGCGTCAGAGGGGGGGCGTGGTCCGGCAGACAGCGGGGATTTCAATTGGAAGCGGCCGCTCCGGCGAAGAAGCACAAGAAGAAGATGCGGACGAGAAGGACAGCGGAAGAAGATGGAAGAACACGCCGGGCAAGATGCGGGAATAGAAGACCCAAGACAGAAGCAGAGGAAGAAGAAGGAGGAAGAAGAAACCCGAAGGAAAGAAGAAAGAAGATAATAAAGGACTTGTCCAAAACCGGCTCTTGTCTTTTTTTACACTGACACTTTTTTTTTACTCGTGAAATGGTAGAGGTACAAGGTACCCCATTACCATTTCACACAGGGGGGGGGCCGGGATCTGGGGGGCCCCTTTGTTAAAGGGGTCTTCCAGATTTCGATAAGCCTCCTGCCCGCAGACCCCCACAACCACCGGGCAAGGGTTGTGGGGAAGAGACCCTTGTCCTCATCAACATGGGGACAAGGTGTTTTGGGGGGCACCCCAAAACACCCTCCCAATGTTGAGGGCATGTGGCCTGGTGCGGTTCAGGAGAGGGGGGGGGCCGCGCTCTGTCCCCCCCTCTTTTCTGCGGCCGGCCAGGTCAACGTGCTCGGATAAGGGGTCTGGTGTGGATTTTAGGGGGGACTCCACGCCATTTTTTTTTTAATTTGGAGTGGAGTTCCCCTTAAATTCCACACCAGACCCGAAGGGTCTGGTTATGGATATTTGGGGGGAACCCCACGTCATTTTTTTTAAAAATTGATGGCGGGGTTCCCCTTAATATCCATACCAGACCTAAAGGGTCTGGTTATTGAATTTGGGGGGACCCCCACGCTTTTTTTTTCCTTTTTTTAATGAATGAATTCTCCTGCAATTGCGGGAGCCGACAATTCATTATAGCCGCGAGTCAGTTTTAAATGGCTTTTTTCCTTTGAAAAATGACATTTTGTGCAGAGACAGTTCTAACCACGGGAAACATGCGCTTTTTCACATGCTGACATTAGAGCCCCCCATGCTACGAAATTTAAAGGAAAATTACACTTTTATTATTGCACTTTTAGCATTATTAAAATCACTGCTCCCGAAAAAACGGCCGTTTTAAAAAATAAAAAAAGCATTGGTACATGTCCCCTGGGGCAGGACTGAGGTCCCCAAACACTTTTTAGGACAAAACTTGCCGATTAGCCTTTAAAATTCACTATTAAGATTTCCCCCCATAGACTTATACAGGGAGTTCGGCGGCGGCTTTACTTATCAATCACATCGCGCTGCTGCTGCCACCGGTTCATGCGCCTAATTAGGGCTTCATCCAGCGCACCTATTAAGGCATGTACCGGCGCAGCGCAGATTCATTAGTAAATCAGCCCCAATGTCTGTAGGCATGTCCCAAATTCAAGAAACAATTCCGATACTGAAGCTAGACAAGCCAATTTGTTAACTTTGCTTAAAAAAAAAAACACCACCAGGTAAAGCACTGTTTGCTCATGTGAACTTCTGGAAATAGTTAAAATTATTAGTTTTCTTGCACACACAAAAATACAAATTCCACTGTGTTTGTTAGGTGATTTTACCAGTAGCATCACTGACTGGTTTCCTGACAATTTTTTTTTTAAATCGGTGACCTAAGAGCCCACCACAGGGTTCATGCTAATAAAAAACCTAATTGCCAAGTGTGAAAAAAAGAGATTGTGCAATTCTCATTACTTATTGATAAAAATATAGACACATAGCCAAGCACAAATCAGCCATGGTTGTCATTTATCTTGATGCTGGTAAAAACCAGTTCCAGTTCTACTGCTTTGTTAATCTCACTGAGGCTACTGCTGATGCTATTTTTTTTCTGGAAGACGGTATCCAATTAAAAGATGTTATGGCTCTTGGTACAGATGGTGTGAATGTTATGGTTGTTCCATGAAACTCAGTGCTATCCTACTTCAAATCAGTCTTTCATTTTTCACATTTACTGTACCTGTCATATTGCTGCTCTATAAGACTATGCCTAAAACTGTTGAGCAGTTTTACAGCGACATACATAACCACTACACATGTTTACAGTTCTGGATTTCAGGCATTCATAGTGGCAGATTGTCTATAGATTTTACAGCTTTGTTCTGCCAGGTATCTTTCTATGCTTGGCTATGTCAACCACATTCTGAACCAATATGATGCCCTGTTAAGTAATTTTCAATCAAGTGATGATGTAGAACTGTGAACAGGGTCAAACTACAGGATCCTATGATTAAAATCATGAAAATGAAAATATAATTAAATGCCCTATTTCTTCGAGTAGTTCTTCCAGATTTCACTCAGTTCAATAAAGCATTCCATAGCAATTCCCCTTGTTTACCTGACTATTCCATGAAGTACTGCCAACTGCTTAAATGGTTATTTAATCAGACTAAACCTGTTGGTTTCACTAATGCACTGATTTCATTTGACCAAAAGTAATAGTGCAAACCTCAAATCATCAGACAGAATTTCATTGGCTACTAAACAAGAGTACATATTTTCTAGAGTAAATGATTTGTCAATTGTTCACCCGTTCATGGTACACGTAACGACATTTAATTAAAAAACAGATGCCTATTGCAAACAATGTCATTCGGCTGTTGGCTTTACTAAAGCCTTTAAACAGTTCTACCACTGAATCTGCCAGTATTATAGAACTTGCAAAAGATTTTTTTAAATTTAAAGTGACACATTTCAGTGATGTTGCTGAGACTGACACATATGATTTGTTTTTGGCATAGAGGAGGAGGGTTACAGATTGCAAGTGGTAAGGAAAAATATGTTAACACCTCTCTGTCTGCTTTAACCCCCTAAATGCAGCAACACCATTTGCAGTGGGGCCTTATTCACCTGAATGGGTCATATTCAGTGGACGGTAGTGCCCAGGAAATATGGTAGGAGGTATAATTCCTGCCATGGTTGCATCATGTGTATGACCCCAGCTGTCGCCTCTTTCGCTAAAGGTGGAGCAATTGGAGGGTGGCAAAAATAGAGCTCAATCGTGTGGTTTTAGCATCCCCCAACCGCATATGTGAATGGTGCCTCAAGACCAAAAATACTTTTAAAGGGGGCCAAGACTGAAAAAATATTAAGAAACACTGTTTTCATTATCTATTACATTTGTTTAATGCTTTTTTTGATATCCATAATTCTTATGTATACTTTCATGTTTAACAAATGTACTGCTTTTTCAACATACATTTTATTGAGTTTTGCAAATGTTTTTAAGGTAACGCAACAGTTTACACAATAATAAAGTGTAGAGAGAAAACAATTACAGGACTTGTAGATTATCAAAGACAGTTATGGTAGTTGGTTACAGCTGGAGAAGAAAATAAAGTTGGTAAGAAATCAACACATAGTAAAATCCCTAACGATACAGGTAAGGCTGTATCTTTCTTGGAGAAATCTAAAATAATGTAAGCAGTTATTCAAATAGTCAAAAATAAGCTTAGTGTTGTGGAGGTTGTGTGTGTGTGTGTTATTAAAATAAATGGTAGAGAAAGAGAGAAAATGGGGTAGACAAATGGGGGTGTCTGGGTAGAGGGGGAGGCAGAGTGGGTAGGCAGGGGGTGGTTTAAACAGAGTGCCCAGAGTGAAGTAACAATGTAATGTTATACATTACAGAGTGGAAAAAGGAGTGGGGGGGAGGATACAGGGAAACTGCAGGGCATACAGCATTGTAACTGGCTTTGTATTGCTGTTCACTATATATTTTCTTTATGAAAAGTCTTGTTTCGTTAGTGTTTCTCATCTCCTGGACTATAGGTTCCTACAGTAGCAGTCTATACCAGCCTTTATCAACCATGGTGTCTTCAGGGGTGTTTTGGCAAAATGACCCAAAAATTGTATACAAGCCAGCAGGTCGATCCAGCCTAACTTAAAGCCACAGGTTTTCATTGTGCACCACTAAAACCTTCTAGCCACCACCCCCTCAATGACAACATCAGTTTATAAGGTGGATATTGTTTGCTCCTCCCCTGCCTCTCTCTGTCGGCCTTATGGTCACATTAACTGAGTGAGGGAGAGAAACTGTGGGAGAAGAGAAACATTTAAATACTAGCCAGTGTTCAAAGGTGTGTTTGCCTTGGAAGAATACATAACCTGTATTTTTTTGTGGATTTTGCTGCATTTTAAAAAAAATCTATTAGTTTTGTTTTTTAATTTTAGAGTGGGGTGACTCGAGATCATGCTGAATTTCAAAGGGTGCCTTGACTGAAAAAAGGTTGAGAAACACTGGTCTATACTTTCTCTTCTTCAGTTTTAGCCTTCAGCTCACCTGTATTTCAAAATCATGCTTTTGTAAGTTATTATGCACTTTCCCCAGCAGTTCATAAAATCACCTTTTATTTATTCTTTGCTTTTTTTTTTATTCCTGTGCATTAAATGATTTTTTTTTTTATCTTCCCTTCTCTACTTCTGTAGATATACAGTATGAGCACTTATGAATAAGAGAATGAGCATTTTACCACTTACTCTTAAAATGCATATCCTTTTTGTTTACAGTTGTAACTCCATTGGTAATATGCTCATTTTTTCCCCTAAGACAAATCTTGCTATAAATTAGACATGTGCATTCCCGTTCGTAACAAAGGGATTTTATCTATAACGAACGATTTGCATTCTGTATTTTAAATCCTTTGTCTGTTCGTATTTTCATTTGTATGTTCGTATTTTCATTTGTGTGTTTTGTAAATCTGTTTCTTTGTCTGTTCGTAAATTTGTGTACTTGTATCGTTCTTTTGAATGGGCACTGGGCAGTGTAGTTAGTGAGTGATGTAGCTTACTTAATATCTTAGCCAATCAGCTTATCTCTTTTGTGCTGAGTCACATTGTACAGTGTAAAGCCTCGTACACACGATCGGACTTCAAACTAACTTTTCTGTGGATTTTTGTCTGAAGGGAGTTGGCCAGACTTTTGAAACCGAAAAAGTTTGTCCGATAGAGCGTACACACGGTCGGATTCTTTGGAAAATGCTCATTTTGAAGTTTGTTGGCAAAAAGTCTGACCGTGTGTACAGGGCTTAAGAGAAAGTATATCTTACTATGGATTAGCTGCGTGTTGCGATGTATTTACGAAAGTACAAAATTATGAATCCATTAAACGAAAATTATTATCTAATAAAATTACGAATTTCGAATCAACAAAAATTAATTAGACAAAATTACGAATCATTCAGTATAAACGAAAATAAACTGTTACGAAAATACGAACGGGTCCGAATAGGAAAACTTGCATCTTACGAAATACAAATGGGTCAGAATAGGAAAACTTACGAAATTACGAATCTTTACGAATCTACGGAATGAGACAAAATGAAAGAAAAAAATACAAATGTTTTTGTTGTGCACATGTCTATTATAAATGTATTATTTGAATGGCTACTAAAAAAGTGGTATAGTTACAAGCACCAATTACAATGATCCCCTCCCATGTAACTTTTTAAATAACAATCACTCGAATTTTGCATATTAGTAATGCATTCAGCTTAACAACAGTGCCAGGTCCGTGTAGGCCCAATACATTCCAGGTTGACATTTGTTGTTATTCTTAGGCCTCGTACACACGATCAAATCTGTCTGCTGGAAACGGTCTGCTAGACCGTTTCAGCAGACAGATTCGATCGTGTGTACGGGCAAACAGATGGATTTGGCCACCCGACAGATTTCAAAGCATGCTTTGAAATCTGTTGGCTGGGAACCCGTCCGCCCGACATGTCTGCTGGTTAGTACGCTAACCAACAGACATGTCTTCTCGCACACGCGCCAAATGGTTTCGACGCATGCACGGAAGTGTTTTACTTCCTGGTGCGGTGACGTGGTGGCGTCAACGTCACCGCCACGTCACTGACACGTCAGCGCGCTGTCTGCTGGCGGGGATTTTGGTTTGCTCGTGTGTACACGCGAGCAAACCAAAATGCCAGCAGACAGGTCTGTTCAAATCGGTCGGTCCGACCGATTTGAACAGACACATTCGATCGTGTGTACAAGGCCTAAGTGTTTTGCTTGGTCGATATACTTCATCTATCTAGTAGCTACTTCCTTTAGGGTTTACAACAGTTTATTTTTGTTTTACAGAATGAAGTTGTAATTGTCTACCCAAGTAGAAAAATTCAGTGGTATGCTCAACTTCTGTTGTACTAAAAATTAGCAGTCAATCCTAGTGCAGACCAAGTGCTTTTTGCCAGTAGTTCAAAAAGGATATGCTATATACAAGTCAGTTTTAAACACAAGCATAACGGGAAGAAGTTGGCAGTAATTCTGCAATTAGATTTAAATTTGAGCAGGCTTTGCACATGCAATTTTAAGCAAGCCAAACCTAATGGTTTTGCCACCCTGGTTCCAAGCAATTATTTAAATGATATTACATGTATAATTATTACTCATACAACATTATAATTTATTTATATTACAATGATTCTTTATTTTCAGTATACAGACAAAATGTTTTTGGAGGTGCTGTACTAGAAATCTAAACATGTGATTGAGTTATTGTTTTTTCCAGGAGTCTGCTCTGTCTTTAAGTTTACTACAACAAGGCCTTTTATATTCGCTTATACTTTGACTTTACATATATAGGAAGGAATTAAGACACCATTTGTCCATTATTACAACACTGGAAGTAAACACGTGGTTGTAGCTGGTGGACTCGCCTATCTCTCCTAGCAGTAAGTTTTAGAAAGGTAGTCGCCCATTGCAAACATATTTAATGAAATAAAGCTACTTTCTCAGGGTTTAGCAAGCCCTTCAAATAGTGTATCTGCAGTTTTACACCGTGGAAGTGGATAGGTTAAGCAGTACCTTACAAACTGTCGATATGGTTCAGGGAAACATAAAATAGATTCTGACAGCTCAGCTTTATGCGCTTTAAACAGAGCCTGCAACAGGCACTGAAGTCCCCTTTTATGCACCTACAGGGCAGGTGAGGAATTGTGTTAAATAATAGTAATTTTACTACACATCAGAATCTCTTTCTAATGATAAATAGACTGAATAGCCTGTAAAACTTTTCACGAAGCTTCCAGAGTAAATGCTCAATGCTGGTACTGTAGCTAGAGTTGAATATATATGCTCAGAAAGAAAAGCCAAAAAGATAACCAATGAAGCAGAGAATTAATCACTATACAGACATACTCAGATAGAAAAGAATGAATGAAAAAAGACCTACTGGGACTAGTTTTCTTTTCCTTTTAACTGCTTCAGAGTAGCAGCTTATTTATTCCATATTATAAAATCACCAATAAGCCTATACAGCTTTACAGTGTGACACCTTTCAAAGACTATAAAAGAGTTCTCTGTGTAGATCGGATTGCTGCTGACTGAGCTTATGAAAACTCCTGTCTATTGATGTGTGTTGTTAAAGAAAAATCTAACCTGTGAGAGATTTTCAGCTTGTATTCTATTTCCAGAGGTTCAGGCTATGACAAAGGCAGCCAAGAATGAAAAGTGCTGATTGGACACTAAAAAACATGTATCTGTCTTTTATAGAGATCAAATAAACTTACATAACAATACAACCATTAAAACAGTCCAGTACAAACCACTATAGCTGATTAAAGGAGACCCACTGGGAAAAAAGGCTTTGTTTTATTTTCTCTGTGATTGGCCATTCTATCACTTAATCAATAATGTTTTTAATTACATTATGTGTATGGAACCTGGGCAGTGTTCAGTATGTGCTTATTTTAAATGAGTTGTGCTTTGTATTACATTGATATTCCACCAAAGTCCATTGTAACTGTAGTTTTTTATCTTTATATCTAAAAGTAAAATGTAATTTTAAATGTAAATTCAATATAAAGGTATAATGTCAAAAATGCATGTTGTGGATTTCTTTCTCACATGTTGTGAGATGTTAACCCTGTTAATCAAAGATCACTGCATTGTAAGGTGTAAATTAATATCTTTGCTAAGTGCAGCAACTGCACAACAGTTCAGAGTACAGCTAGATTCTACTGACCTCTTTAAAGAGAAAATCTGTAAAGGAGGCATTTTCCATTCTTAAAGGAAACATATAATGATACAATTATGGAAGCTAACTATGCTGGCTTGTTTTTAAAGTGGTAGGAAATGTTGATGTCATCCTAATCTTGTCTCTACTACCTAGAGACCAACTGACCTAAAACATACATGCAGTCATTGCAGTCTTAATTTCCAACAATGGTACAATGCATGATTGTTCCAAAGCAGTAATATATTAGGTAATGTAACCAGGGTCAAGATAACAGACCAAGAACTTGCACATTTCAATGGCCACATCAGGGGGGGGGGGGGACTGGGAAATGTCCTCTCCTGATGGGAGAAAAATATATATCCTATGTGTGAAAAAAAGTGTGTAAACAAAAAATATACCACAATAAAAAAATTATTGCTGGGCACACTGAAAGAGTGATTAATCCTGCTTATCTTTTCAGACCTTGATCAGTTCAGGACATGTAGTCAGTGATAGACGCTAAGCTATTTATATAACTACATTTGTCCCATTCAGACCTGCTTTTACAGCACCTGGCAGAGGGAAATCTTCCAGGACCAATGTCCCTTGTGGCTCTCTACATTGAGTCATATGACTGATGTAGTCAGTGTGACGAAACATGTTGGGTGGGGCTTGCTGGTGTCACTTACCTACTTCCGGTTAATGGAACGCAGATGAATGTAATTTGTTGGAAATACTGTTGCAGGCATTTGCATCTTGTTTAACCACTACCCTACAGCCGTACGACTTTGTACGGCCGAAGGGATGTCCTGAATCTCTGACTGGCCATGTTTTTACGGCCTGTACTTCGCTAGGCTACTGGCTAGGCTACAGCGGCTACAGGGACAAGATGTGGATCTCTGTGTGTAAACACAGAGATCCATGTCCTGTCAGGGGAGAGAGGAGACCGATCTGTGTCCCTTGTACATAGGTACACCCCCCTCCCCCCACAGTTAGAACACAATTTAGGGTACACATTAACCCCTTCCTCACCCCCTAGTGTTAACCCCTTCAATGCCAGTCACATTTATACAGTAATTAGTGCATATTTATAGCACTGATTGCTGTATAAATGTGAATGGTGTCAAAAGTGTCCGATGTCTCCGACATAATGTCGCAGTCACAAAAAAAATGCTGATCGCCGCCAATAGTAGTAAAAAAAATAAAAATAATAAAAATAATAATTCTGTCCCCTATTTTGTAAGCGCAATAACTTTTGCGCAAACCAGATGCTTATTGCGATTTTTTTTCATTTATTTTTTACCAAAAATATGCAGAAGAATACGCATCGCCTAGACTGAGAAAAAAATAGTTTTTTTAAAAAAAAAATTGGGCTATTTATTACAGCAACAAGTAAAAAATATAGTTTTTTTTTCAAAATTGTTGCTCTATTTTTGTTTATAGCACAAAAAATAAAAACCGCAGAGGCGATCAAATACCACCAAAAGAAAGCTCTATTTGTGGGGAAAAAAGGGCGTCAGTTTTGTTTGGGAGCCACGTTGCACGACATGGCAATTGTCGGTTAAAGTGATGCAGTGCCACAAGCTGAAATTTCACCTGGTCAGGAAGGGGTATATGTGCCCAGTAAGGAAGTGGTTAATGTGAGCATCAGCATTGTGCAAGTAGTATTTTAAATGTTCTTATAAGCCCAAATAAAACGGTATTGTGCTATGGAAGACTACCTGGTTTTTATCTCCCTTTACATGCACGCATGATGGAGTATTATAGAGGAATATCTATCCACTCCAAAACGAGAGCAGCAGGGACAGCAAAAGAAACGCTGTATTATATAAAGAGCTTGTGTCATCATGATCTGGTGAGTGTGGGGACAAAGGAGGAGGGCACGAATTGTTTTCACCCACATCACTGAATGTCATGAAAATTAAAGCACTGGGCACTTTAAAGCACAATGGACTTTAATATTTAGGACATTGCACTTATGAGATATTAGTGTTTACAGGCATGGAGCACTTCTGAAATATCATTTTTTTTTATATATGTACTGTACAGGACACCGGGGCTGGGTACTTTATGAACGCTAAACAGGGTTAACTCACTGGCTAGAAGAAATGGGTTTAAAAAAGACAGCAAGTTGTAGGTGGAGTGTAGAGTACTGTAGAGGAGACTGGAGATTGTGGATTTGTGTACAGCTGTGAGGCTGCATGTCAGTATCCTGCCTGGAAACCTGTTAGAAAGGTAAGTTACTCCCTACAAAAGTGGACTATTTAACTGCGATGGCAGTTCTGAACTCTTTAAATCGGTGAGACTTATTTATTTATAAAAATGCTTATTGAGAGCGCAGTCATTACCCAAAGGCCTCGATGCGCTCATGGAACCAACATATCCATATACAGAAATAGATCTCTCATTCCAGTAGTCAGTAACAATCATAATCATAAAACCATGTAACAAAATTTAAACTTATCTTCTGTTGTGTTATTTTGCTGCCATGAAGCTGTTTAAGTTAATGAACATTTCTTCGATTGCAAAGTTTGTGTCCTGCAATCTGGCTGATTCCCTGAACATTGGAGTACCGATTCACAGGGCATCTTTATTTATTTATTTATTTTTGTAAAATATTGAGTTGTGGTAAGCACTGCATACTTTATTTGATAGTGTGCAGACAGCTACATGTTTAAAAGCAATCTATAGCATAGAGTTCATATCAAAAACTTTGTGGCTCTCTACATGCAGTCATATGATAATTTAAAGCTCCAAAACTTTGCTGAAACATTTCCTGTGGCCAGTCTCTGGGATCACAGGTCTGAACAGGGAATGGATATCCAGCTGTCAGTGCATGTGGATCCTGCTCTTTGGGACTCATGTCAGTCAGCCCAACATATCTTATTTATTGGCCTGGCCTTAGCACAGTCCTTCATAGGCTGCTTGAAAATGCAAAGTACAATGGATGGGACTTTATAGGCAACAAAATAACTTACAAAAATAAAATACAAAACGTTTATTGTACATCACATTAAAAACAGAAAGAGCTTACCATCCTATGTAAAGAACACACTTTGAAGTATTTGTGTTATTAAAAACTTTGTTTTCCAGAGTACTCAACACTCTATGGTGGTCTTTGATTTCGTGTTCAATGTTTTAAGTTTTATCCTTCAGCACAATGCATTTGTGTTAAATGGGTCTCACTTTCTCAGTGTACAAGTCAGACAAGGGGGACATACTTTGCCCCATCATATGCCAATTTGTAGCTGGGGGAGCGGAAACGTTCTTTTTTACTTTTGGAAATTGTGTCCAAATACTCTGAATGTATCCTAACTTGTGTGACAAAGTCGCAGAAATAGCGGTAATGCAATGCAGCAAAGTCACTGATCTTAAGCAATAAATACGGCTTTATTGCACTCAAAATAAATAATACAAAACAAAATGGCCTACTCCAATTTAGGAGGCTAACTGACAGTAGTGTTCCTCACTACACTGTACTGGAGGGGCTATTTCAGCCTCCAGTATAAAACAAACAGAATAACAGTTCAAATAAACAAATCTGTGACAGACCTTGTTCCTTCAATGCAGACAGTTTCCAACCTGTCCGTCCAGCTCAGCATACCTCTCACACTGAGGAGGTTTTACCTGTTGGCCAGGCTTAACCCCTTCCAGGGCAGGGAACGCTGAGTTTTCCAGTCTCTCACTGGTGTACATACAATCGTGTACCCTGTCACACATCCTCCCCCCCAGCTTAACACTTGAGTGGGAAGCGGCCACCTCTACAAACCCATGCACTCGGGACAGAGCATCTGCATTACTGTGGAGGAGACCTGCCCTATGTCGTACCACAAAAGCAAAGGGCTGAAGGGACAGAAACCACCTCGTGACCCGAGCGTGTCCTTGTCCCTGTTGGTGTGGCATCCACTTTAACGGAGCATGGGTCTGTGACGAGGGTAAACCGCCTGCCCAACAAATAGTAGCGGAGGGTTTCTACTGCCCACTTGATCGCCAAACACTCTTTTTCCACTGTGGCATAGCGCTGTTCTCGAGATAACAACTTCCGACTCAAATACAGCACAGGGTGTTCCTCACCATCCACATATTGGGAAAAAACTGCACCCAGACCCACCTCTGAGGCATCGGTCTGGAGAAAGAACTCCTTTCCAAAGTCAGGAGCCACAAGCACCGGTTGGGCACAAAGCGCTGCCCGCAGACCAGCAAAGGCTTCCTCAGCCTCACTGTTCCACTTTACATGTGTCTGGACTTCTGGGCTTTAATAAGGTCAGTTGAGCGGAGCAGCCCTCGTAGCAAAGTGAGGAATAAACCTCCGATAGTAGCCTACAATCCCCAAGAAAGCTCTGACTTGTTTTTTCCTCAACGGTCTGGGCCAGCTCTGTTATAGCTCCTATCTTGTTCATTTGTGGTTTAACAAGTCCTCTGCCTACCAGGTAACCCAAGTATCTAGCCTCTGCTAAACCCAAGGCACATTTAGGGGGAGGGGTTAGCTGTCAGATCCGCTCTTCTAAAAGTGTCCAAGACTGCCTGTACTTTATGCAGATGGCTTTCCCAGTCGGGCTATGAATGATCACATCATCCAAGTATGCGGCTGCATACTCAGTGTGGGGCCTGAGCAACTTATCCATTAGCCTTTGACAATGGCTGGAGCCCCATGGAGGCCAAAAGGCATGATCCTGTACTGGAATAGGCCATCAGGAGTGGCAAAGGCTGTTCTTCTCTCGGGCGCGTTTTGTCAATGGTATCTGCCAATAACCCTTTGTCAGATCCAACGTGGTGAAGAACCTATCTTTGGCTAATCGCTCTACTAGTTCATCCACCCTAGGCATGGGGTAGGCGTCAAACTTAGACACCTCGTTTAACTTCCTGAAGTCATTACAAAACCTGATGGACCCATCAGGTTTGGGAACTAGAACAATGGGGCTGCACCACTGGCTATGAGACTCCTCTATCACTCCAAGCTCAAGCATTTTCCTGACTTCAGCCCTTACAGCTTCCCTCTTGGCCTCCGGAATGCGGTAAGACTTCACTCTTACGACAACCCCTGGTTCTGTAATAATGTCATGGGTAATCTCTCGGGTTTGTCCATGGTTGGGGGAGAAGACATCATTATTCCTCTAACCAAGCCTCTAGCTTCTTTTATTTGCTCAGGTGTCAGCTCTGGAGAGATTGTCACCAAAGGACTAGGTGCCTGTGGACCAGGTGTGGTGTCCCCCACTGCAGCCATGCAGTCTTCTCTAGTCCTCCATGGCTTAAGAAGGTTTATGTGGAACACGGCCTCCTTCTTCCGGCGTCCCGGCTGACTAATTTTATAATTTACTGGGCTCACTTTTTCCAAGACCTTATAGGGTCCCTGCCACTGTGCTAGAAGTTTGCTTTCTGCGGTGGGTACTAGAACCATTACTATGTCCCCCCTTTCAAACTATCTCACTAGGGCCCTCTGGTCATAGTAGGACTTCTGCCTACTCTGCGCCTGCTCCATATGCTGGCGAACAAGAGGGGCAATCTGAGCCATACGCACCCGCATATCTTCAACATACTGGAGGACATTGGTCCCAGTTACCCCGTGTTCTTCCCAGGTTTCCTTTAGGATATCCAGTGTACCCCTGGGATGCCTACCATATAAAAGCTCAAACGGAGAGAGGCCCGTAGAACTTTGGGGAATCTCTCCAACTGCAAACAACAGGTAAGGAAGTAACAAGTTCCAATCCTTCCCATCCCTGCTAACGACTTTTCTCAACATCCCCTTTAGGGTCCGGTTGAACCTTTCTACCAACCCATCTGTCTGGGGGTGATACACTGACGTTCTCAGAGTCTGTACATTAAATAGCTGACATAGCTCTTTCATAATACGGGAGACAAACGGTGTCCCCTGATCCGTGAGCAAAGAAACATCTGAACCAAAGAAACATCTGAACCAACTCTTTTGCAATACTTTTAGCATTCGCCTTACGTAGTGGAATGGCCTCTGGGTATCTGGTGGCATAATCGACGATGACAAGGATGTACTGGTGCCCTCGAGCTGTTTTCTCTAAGGGACCCACTAGGTCCATGCCAATCCTCTCAAACGGAACGTCAACTATGGGGAGAGGTATGAGTGGGGCTCTCAACTTCGGCCTGGGAGATGCCAGCTGGCATTCCGGGCAAGAAGCACAATACCTTTTAATCCCCTCATACACCCCAGGCCAGAAGAACCTCCTGAGCACGTGTTCTTGGGTTTTCTCCACCCCTAAGTGTCCCCCCAGAAGATGAGAGTGAGAGTAATCCAGGATTTTTCGGGTGTATGATGAAGGCACAACCA
The DNA here is from genome assembly GCA_029574335.1 of Rana kukunoris. Taxonomy (NCBI): domain Eukaryota; kingdom Metazoa; phylum Chordata; class Amphibia; order Anura; family Ranidae; genus Rana; species Rana kukunoris. The sequence continues at coordinate 350,372,204 of CM056053.1, read as the reverse complement.
GTTGTTCAAGCTCTTGTCCCTCATCGGAGGTTACTCTGTAAAGGAGATCGTTTTTAAGGATAAAATAGGGATAGGCCTTTCCCGTTACCCCTTCCACTGGTACCCCATTGACCTCTACAACATTACTCCTGGCTTCCTGCAACAGGGGATCATCTGCCTGGTCACGGCCAAAGCCACTACCCGAAATATCCAGGATATCTGTATCCCCCTCATCGCCTTCACTGGTAACCTCTGGGGCGGGTTCGGGTTGACCAACCTCTGCCTCATCTTCTGTCTGTCGTGGGGCCCCGCCTCTCCTGGACTGCTCCCCACGCTGATTTAACAGGACTTCCTTGACAGCCCTATTAAATCTTAGCTTGCTCTCCCTGCGTTCCCGTCTTGTTTTACCTCTTTTTGGATTAGAGATATACAAGTCAGGATGAGCAAAGGGAAATACTTCATGGACCCCTGTATTTCTCTGCTCCACTTCAGGTTCCCCTTGTTCTCCCATCACAGGGGGCTGTAACAGAGCGTGGAAATTAGGGAAATTCCTTCCTATTATCAAAGGATATGGTAGACGAGGAACTACCACTGCTACGATCCTTACCAAACTGCCCTGTACTGACACTTCTATGTTGGCAGTAGGATACCGCACAGTACACCCATGGATACACAATACCCCCATGGTTCTATGCTTCTGAATCCAACAAGGTTTTACCAATTTACTGGCTACCAAAGTCAGGGCACTGCCAGAGTCCACCAGGGCCACTGTCTCTTGTTTGTCCAGCAGGAAAGGTACTCGGAAGGTATGTCCCCCTTCTACCAGGCCTGCTAAACAAATGAGCCTGCAAAAGTCAGAGGAATCTTCCCCTAGTCCACACTGCATTGGCTCAGGAAGATTGGGGCATCTCGCCCTGACATGTCCTTTGGCGCCACACTCAAAACAAGTTATGGAGTTTCTCCTAGGGTGGTCCTCTTTCCCAGGGTTTTGACTTCTAAAGTCTGTTTTGGAAAAACGGGCTCTGGATCTGAAGTCTGCTTCCACTCCACTCCTCCGGTCTCCTGGTCTCTGTATTTTCCCGATCGTTCTAGAGAGAGATCAATCCACATTTTTGGTAGACAGGTACCGCTCCACTTGTGCGACCATACTATCACAGTCCAGGGGATTTCCCTGAGTGACCCACTCCCGGAGGCCATTTGGAAGCTCTCTCACGTAACGGTCCAGTACAAGCGCTTCTATAATCTGTGCAGGGGTTTGAGTCTCTGGTTTGAGCCACTTCCGAGCCAGATGAATTAAATGGAACATCTGGGATCTTGGTGCTTTTCCTTCTTTGAACCTCCAGTTGTAGAAACGCTGGGCCCTCACTGTGGAAGTCACCCCTAAGCGAGCCAGGATCTCTCCTTTCAGTTTGGGATAGTCTGCAGCAGCCACCTCATCCAGGTCAAAATAGGCTTTCTGTGCTTCTCCCAGGAGGAAGGGTGCAATGATTCCAGCCCACTGTTCTGGGGCCCAGCCTTCTCGGGTGGTGGTCCGTTCGAACGCCAGTAGGTAAGTCTCCACATCATCATCCGGGGTCATTTTCTGCCGACAGCTGCTTGCACGTATTTGGCTTACCCCCCTTAGAAGACCCTTGGGTAGTCATCTGATCCAGGGCTGCTTTGAGAACAGCATGGTCTGACTTTTGTGCTTCAGTCAAAGCTTCAATCTGCAAAGTCAGGAGCCTGTTGGTCTCCTGTTGTACTGCAGCTGTGGCAGCTGCCTGTCTACTAATCTCTTGTTGTGCTCCAGTGGCTTGTCTATTAGTCTCTTGTTGTGCTGCAGCTACCTGTCTATTAGTTTCTTGTTGCACAGAGACAGCTTGTAACAGGGCTTTCACAATATCTTCTATTTTCTGGGTCCTGTACCTTTAAGGCCACTGTAACTGTAAATTGACCGGTACAACAGCAAACATCCCACTTCTGACACCACTTGTGACAAAGTTGCAGAAATAGCGGTAATGCAATGCAGCAAAGTCGCTGATCTTAAGCAATAAATACGGCTTTATTGCACTCAAAATAAATGATACAAAACAAAATGGCCTACTCCAATTTAGGAGGCTAACTGACAGTAGTGTCCCTCACTACACTGTACTGGAGGGGCTATTCCAGCCTCCAGTATAAAACAAACAGAATAACAGTCCAAATAAACAAATCTGTGACAGACCTTGTTCCTTCAATGCAGACAGTTTCCAACCTGTCCGTCCAGCTCAGCATACCTCTCACACTGAGTTCTCTCTTCCCACTTCCTTACCAGGTGAGTGTTAATTAATAGGGGAAGAGAGGAGGTTTTACCTGTTGTCCAGGCTTAACCCCTTCCAGGGCAGGGAACGCTGAGTTTTCCAGTCTCTCACTGGTGTACATACAATCGTGTACCCTGTCACACTTGGTTAAGATACCACCACACCAGGAAGTAAATCACTTTTGCGCATGCGTCAAATCCATTTGACGCATGTGCGGGCAGATATGTCTGCTGGTTAGCGTACTAACCAGCAAACATATCGGTCCGATGGGTTCCCAGCAGACAGATTTTAAAGCAGGCTTTAAAATCTATCTGCTGGCCAAATCCGTCGGCTCGCCCGTACACACGATCAAATCTTTCTGCTGAGACGGTCTGTCAGACCGTTTTCAGCAGATAGATTTGATCGTGTGTACGCGGCCTTAGATAGCCAGAATTCTTCCTTCATGTCCTCAGATTACCTTCAGGAGGGCCCTATCTCTCTGTCACAGATTGGTCTCCAGTAATCTGTCCTCTAACAACAGACCCACTGTTTGAATTGAGTTCATCTGCTGGTGGCACTGCGCTGCTCTGGGCTGTTTTCTGCAGCTCCAGTGTCCACCAGCAGGTGTCTCCCAGGAGCCAGCAGACTGTAGTAATTAGGTACACCACTGTTTGGCTGCCAGGTGGATACCTAAGGCTGCTCCTCCCTTCCCTCAGTATGTCACTATTCTGCCTGCCTCCTTGTTGCCAGTGTTTCTGATTCATATCCTGATCAATCCCGCACCCTGTACTCCTCTGCATGCTTCTGCTCCCTGCCCTAGTACCCAGTCTTGGTCCTCGCTACCTTGCATCCCTGCATTCTCTGTACCCTTGTCCTTATATTGTATATAGTCAGTAGTTAGGTTTATTAGTTATTTTTGTTATTGGGGTTTGTTCTTGTTTGCTGGAGTTTCCTATGTTCATTGTTTGCTGTGTATGCTAGTTTATGTGTTCTACTGTAAATAAATCTCACTTTAAACAGTTAAGGACCAGCTGCTGCAGTTATACTGTGGCAGGTTGGCTCCCCTGGGTGAATCGCTGTACGTCAGGTGCTTTAAGGGTTCTAGGGGGGCGAACTCGCGTCGCGATGACACAGCAGATGCGTGTGGCCGACGGCTGCAATGACCGCCGGGCACCCACGATTGCTCCTAAAAGAGACAGAGCGGAGATATGTCAATGTAAACAGACAGATCTCCGTTCTGTCAGGAGAGAGGAGACAGATCTTCTGTTTGCTGGAGTTTCCTATGTTCATTGTTTGCTGTGTATGCTTGTTTATGTGTTTCACTGTAAGTGAATCTCACTTTAAGGATATTTACATTGTGTGGTCTGTTTCCATGTGTAGCTACATATATCTGGTCTGTCTAGCTGTTTATTCCTGACACCAACTGTATAAATATGAAAAAAACTTTCCACGCTTTAAACCACCTATTAGTCAACTCTATATACTATAGGAGCCAAGTAGCACCCCTATGCATCCAACCACCTGTAAAAAATGCCATACATATACTGTATATATAGTCACAAAACAATGTGAACAAATGTGAACAAATCCAATAAAGTGAATTCTTATTATAGTGCCCAAATAAATATCTGAAAACAGTGTAAAAATCATCTAAACATAATACATTTACGTGAGTTTATCTTTTCTTTTAAATATATATACAGTCCATCAATAAATGATTCAATGTCAATGTCTTCTCACCTGCTTGAATGGACCTCACTAATTACAGAAGGTCTATATGTTCTTTGCAGTGTTATAAGTGGCACCACTCCCACTGGCTGTACACTCCAAATGCGTGACTCTCAGCAGCTCTCAGCATGGCGTCAATCATATAGGAGGCAAGAGAAAAAAAACATAGTAAAAATCGCTAATAAAAAGTATTTATTTCCATATAAAAATCCACTCACATTACAGAAGTAAAAAACAAGCATTTCACAATACAATCATCAGCATACACAAGTCCACCTATTCCCAGCGTGATTACGTCACCGCCCACCTCACACATAGTGCCCAATGGGCTTTCTCAAAGGTTCAGGCTCTGAATCATCTGAAAATGGAAAGAGTATAGCACAACTGCAAACCTACCAAGACATAGCCGTCCACCTAAACTTACAAGCCGGGCAAGGAGGGCATTAATCAGAGGTAATCATGGTAACTCTGGAGGAGCTGCAGAGATCCACAGCTCAGGTGGGAGAATCTGTCCACAGGGCAACAATTAGTCATACACTCCACAAAGCTGGCCTTCATGGAAGAGTGTCAAGAAGAAAGCCATTGTTGAACAAAAGCCATAAAAAGTTCAGTTTGCAGTTTGCTAGAAGCCATGTGGGAGACACAACAAACTTGTGGTAGAAGGTGCTCTGATCAGATGAGACCAAAATGTTACTTTTGGCTTAAAAGCAAAATGCAATGTGTGGCAGAAAACTAACACTGTACATGACCCTGAACACACCATCCCCACCGTGGGGATGCATTTCTTAAGCAGGGACAGGGGAGCTGGTTAGAGTTTATGGGAAGATGGATGGAGCCAAATAGGACAATCTTAGAAGAAAACCTGTCTGCAAAAGACTTGAGACTGGGGCAGAGGTTCACCTTTCAGCAGTGCAACAATCCTAAACATACAGCCAGAGCTACAATGGAATGGTGTATATAAAAGCATATTCATGTGTTAGAATGGCCCAGTCCAGATCTAAATCCAATTGAGAATCTGTGGCAAGACTTAAAAATTGCTGTTCACAGACGTTTTCCATCCAATCTGACAGAGCTTGAGCTATTTTGCAAAGTGGAATGGGCAAAAATGGCACAGTCTAGATGTGCAAAGCTGGTAGAGACATCCCCAAAAAGACTTGCATCTGTAATTGCAGTGAAAGGTGATTCTACAAAGTATTGACTCAGGGGGGCTGAATACAAACGCACGCCACACTTTTCACATATTTATTTGTAAAACAATTGTGAAAAACATTTATTATTTTCCTTCCACTTTACAATTATGTGCTACTTTGTGTTGGTATATAACATATAATCCCACTAAAATACATTTACGTTTTTGGTTGTAACATGACAAAATGTGGAAAATTTCAAGGGGTGTGAATACATTTTGAAGGCACTGTAGTTCTAATTATTTTGATATATATTGCAACAATGCAATTTTGTTGTATTTATTATACTTTTCTTATGCTGGGCACCGATTTTTGTATTGTATCATTAGGTTTCCAGCTTTTTTTTTATCTTTTTGGCCTTCAGTTATTACATATAAGGTTCCTTCTGTGATTGGAATTTTCAGAATCGTTTTTGGACATGATTATCCATTTTTGCCTTCCTATAATACCATCAATTCCACATTTTGGGTTTACGGATGTTTTCTTGACTAAGGACTATTTGCATCCTTTCTTATATATTACAACTTTGCAAGGATTCTTAATGTTTCTATAGATATGCCATTCACTTTGAGATATTTCTAGACGTACAGTATGGGTGACATATGGACATTTTTTCATTTCTATCCATGTTTGGATCGATGAATGTTTTTTTTAGACTACATTTTAGACTGGTTTAGACTGATTTCACTTTTTGATTGTCTATCTCTGGTCTGGGAGTTTGTCCCTTGAGTTCTCCTCCCTGCTGTGTCTTGGTTTCCTTATAGAATCCTAGGGTACCCTACAGTTGTGTTGGTTTTCCCCAGCACCAACAGTGTAAGTTTATTTATCATGTATTGTGATGTTATGTAAAACATGATGTGGTTTGTCATATTTCTATATTGGTTGGGTAATGTATTGCCTCTTGTAGATCTTACTCTCTGCAATAACCCCCTAAAGAAGACAAACAAAAGTTGAAATGCTTCGGTGTGCATCTTCACACTTGCAATTCTGGTTTTGGGTTATCTATGTATATACTCATGTGACACATCCAGTATGTACAGGAGATCTATATGTCTTTAATCTTTGTATCTGTTTTTAATGAGATGTACAATAAACTTTTTGTATTTTATTAGTGTAAGTTATTTTGGTGCCTATAAAGTCTCATCCATTGTGCTTTGCATTTTCATCCTCTTTTAGGATGTGGCACCATTCATATTGGGCATGTATGATCTGTCTGGCATCATTTTCTTCATAAGCTGCTTATATATTTATTTCCTCATACGTTCTCTTCGTGAGAACTGTGTAAGATCGTGATTGTCACAGGATTTATAAGATCTATTCCTATCTTCCAAGCTTGCCTTCTGAATTCTGAATGCAGCGCAGAGCAAAATGTATTGCAGTGCACAAGAACACTTATGGTACAAACCATAGCCATTTAGCAAAGGTTAATGTTAGGCAAGTATCTGACCCATAATTATTTTTTCTGCCCCAAAAATTACATTGTGCTAGCATGCTTGGTTAAGTCAATTGGTATCACCTTTATTTCAGGGAAACAATGGGCTGTTGACCAAAATATTTTATTCTGGCCGATAATCTTTTTCCCAAACAAAATGCTGCAGATTTAAGACCATCCTATGTTTTAAAATTATTGGTGAGGAAATATGATGGGTGCAGATATGATGAGTGAATTAATCAAGTAGGTCTAAGTGCTCATGTGTTGTTGTAAGTAGAAAGTCTACTTGTGCTGCCATTGAGAGATTGAAACAGATCAATTTTCTCAACTTCAGTATAAAAAGAGATAGAATGAAAGAGTAGTATTTTTACTTCAATATAGTAACTTTATTATCAGAGGACACTTTTATTAAAGTGGAGTTCCGGCCACAATTTCACTTTTTAAATATAAATACCCCTGTAATACACAAGCTTAAAGCGGATGGTTCACCTTAAATAAATATTAAAAGCCAGCAGCAACAAATACTGCAGCTGCTGACTTTTAATATTAGGACACTTACCTGTCCTGGAGTCCAGCGGCGTCCGCAGCAGAGGATGAGCGATCGCTCATCATCCTGCTGCTCCCCCCTCCATCCACGGCGAGGGAACCAGGAAGTGAAGCGCTCCGGCTTCACTGCCCGGTTCCCTACGGCGCATGCGCGAGTCGCGCTGCGCCCGGCGATTGGCTCCCGCTGTGTGCTGGGAGCTGAGAGTTCCCAGCACACAACGGGAAAAGCCCGTCTTTTGCCCGAGACTGCGGGCCGGAAGTGGGTGCGGATACCTGTCTTTAGACAGGTATCTGCACCCCCCTCCCCCCTGAAAGGTGTCAAATGTGACGCCGGAGGGGGGAAGGGTTCCGATCAGCGGATCTTCACTTTAGGGTGGAGATCCGCTTTAATGTATTCTAGTAAAGGTAGTCTGTAAACTGAGGTCCGTTTTGTTAGGTTGTTATAGCATTTAGATACTTTATAAAACAGGAATTGACCGTGGCCATCTTAAGTGTGGGAATCCATGAAGCCAGACTGTATGACTTCCTGGATTTCAGCTTTGCATATCTCGCACATGCTCAGTGCTGCACAAGCAATGTAATATGTTACAGATCAGGTTTCAATAGCAAAATCTCTCCTCCCCTCCTCCTTCCAGGAACCAGGAAATATACTAAATAATTTGTTATGTAGATATATCTGCACCGCACACCACACCGATCACAGCGCACCGATCACAGCGCACCACAACGCCCCGATCACAGCACACCGCACAGCGCACCGATCACAGCGCATCGATCACAGCACAGCACACCGCACAACGCATCGATCACAGCGCATCGATCACAGCGCACCGATCACAGCGCGACGATCACAGCGCGACGATCACAGCACACCTCACAGCGCAATGATCACAGCACAGTGCACCGATCACAGCGCACCGAGCACAGCACAACGCACCGATCACAGCACACCGCACAATGCACCGATCACAGCGCATCGATCACAGCACAACGCACCGATCACAGCGCACCGATCACAGCGCACCGATCACAGCGCAGCACAACGCACCGATCACAGTACACCGATCACAGCACAGCACACCGCACAACGCATCGATCACAGCGCATCGATCACAGCGCACCGATCACAGCGCGACGATCACAGCGCGACGATCACAGCACACCTCACAGCGCAATGATCACAGCACAGTGCACCGATCACAGCGCACCGAGCACAGCACAACGCACCGATCACAGCACACCGATCACAGCACACCGCACAATGCACCGATCACAGCGCATCGATCACAGCACAACGCACCGATCACAGCGCACCGATCACAGCGCACCGATCACAGCGCACCGATCACAGCGCACCAATCACAGCGCACCAATCACAGCGCACCGATCACAGCGCACCGATCACAGCACAGCACAACGCACCGATCACAGTACACCGATCACAGCACAGCACACCGCACAATGCACCGATCACAGCGCACCGATCACAGCGCGACGATCACAGCGCGACGATCACAGCACACCTCACAGCGCAATGATCACAGCACAGTGCACCGATCACAGCGCACCGAGCACAGCACAACGCACCGATCACAGCACACCGATCACAGCACACCGCACAATGCACCGATCACAGCGCATCGATCACAGCACAACGCACCGATCACAGCGCACCGATCACAGCACACCGATCACAGCGCACCGATCACAGCACAGCACAACGCACCGATCACAGTACACCGATCACAGCACAGCACACCGCACAACGCATCGATCACAGCGCATCGATCACAGTGCACCGATCACAGCGCGACGATCACAGCGCGACGATCACAGCACACGTCACAGCGCAATGATCACAGCACAGTACACCTATCACAGCGCACCGAGCACAGCACAACGCACCGATCACAGCACACCGCACAATGCACCGATCACAGCGCATCGATCACAGCACAACGCAACGATCACAGCGCACCGATCACAGCACACCGATCACAGCGCACCTCACAGCGCACCGATCACAGCGCACCAATCACAGCACAGCACACCAATCACAGTACACCGATCACAGCACAGCACACCGCACAATGCACCGATCACAGCGCACCAATCACAGCGCACCGATCACAGCGCACCGATCACAGCACAGCACAACGCACCGATCACAGCACACCGATCACCGCACAGCACACCGCACAATGCACCGATCACAGCGCACCGATCACAGCGCACCGATCACAGTACACCGATCACAGCACACCGATCACAGTACACCGATCACAGCGCACCGATCACAGCACAGTGCACCGATCACAGCACAGCACAACGCACCGATCACAGCACACCGATCACAGCACAGCACACCGCACAATGCACCGATCACAGCGCACCTCACAGCGCACCGATCACAGCGCACCGATCACAGCGCACCGATCACAACGCACCGATCACAGTACACCGATCACAGCACACCGCACCAATCACAGCGCACCGATCACAGTGCACCGATCACAGCACAACGCACCGATCACAGCACACCGATCACAACGCATTAATCACAGCGCATCGATCACAGCGCACCGATCACAGCTTACCGATCACAGCACAGCACAACGCACCGATCACAGCACACCCCACCGATCGCAGCACAACATTTAGTAAATATTCCCACATCGTATAGACCCCCCGCCCAATTGCATCACAATACCCACAAAATTGCATCGCCCCAGACAGCACATCGCATTGCCCCCGCGAAATCACATCTCCTCCATCGCAGCACCCCCCCCCTGCCAAATTGCATCACATCGCCCCAGCACATCACATCACACTGCCACCAAATCGCATCGCCCCAGCATATTACACAGCCCTTGTACCTCTGAACCCCTTTACATTACACAGCACTCTGGATCCCTTTACATTACACTGCACCCTGCACCTCTGGACCCCCTTTACATTACACGGCACCCTGTATCACTGGACCCCTTTACATTACACAGCACCCTGCACCTTTGGACCCCTTTACATTACACAGCTCTTGTACCTCTGGACTCCTTTACATTACACAGCACCCTGCACCTATGGACCCCTTTACATTACACAGCACCCTGCACCTTTGGACCCCTTTACATTACACAGCACCCTGCACCTTTGGACCCCTTTACATTACACAGCCCTTGTTTTTCTGGACCCCTTAACATTACACAGCACCCTGCACTTCTGGATCCCTTTACATTACACAGCCCCCCACATCTCTGTACCCCTTTACATTACACAGTACCCTGCACCTCTAGACGCCTGTATGTTACACAGGCACCCCCCTTAACAGTTCTGGGCCCCCTGATTATTACTCAGACCCCTCTACAGTGCAGACCCCCTCCCTACAGTGCAGGCCCACCTGCAGTGAAGACCCCGTTACAATACAGACCCCCTCTACAGTGAAGACCCCCCCTTACTACAGTACAGACCCCCCTTCCTACAATACAGACCCCCACTACAGTGAAGACCCCCCTTCCTACAATACAGACCCCCACTACAGTGAAGACCCCCCTTCCTACAATACAGACCCCCGCTACAGTAAAGACCCCCCTTCCTACAATACAGACCCCCCTTCCTACAATTCAGACCCCCGCTACAGTAAAGACCCCCCCTTCCTACAGTACAGCCCCCCCTTCCTACAATACAGACCCCCACTACAGTGAAGACCCCCCTTCCTACAATACAGACCCCCTTCCTACAATACAGACCCCCGCTACAGTGAAGACCTCCCTTCCTACAATACAGACCCCCGCTACAGTGAAACCCCCCCTTCTTACAATACAACCCCCCCTTGCTACAATACAGACCCCCGCTACAGTGAAGACCCCCCCTTCCTACAATACAGACCCCCCTTCCTACAATACAGACCCCCGCTACAGTGAAGACCCCCCTACAATACAGACCCCCCTCCTTACAATACAAACCCCCCTTGCTACAATACAGACCCCCCCATTTAGACCCACAATGTATCAGTCAGAGAACCCGAGGTAGTGGCTTGGCGGGGGTGGGGGGGACTTAGTGGCTTGGTGGGGGTGGGGGGGACTTAGTGGCTTGGCGGGGGGGACTTAGTGGCTTGGCGGGGGTGGGGGAGAGTGCAAGCTGCTCCCCTGTCTGTCGGCACATCTTGGACCGGCGCGGCGCAATGATCCTCTTCTCTCATGTCACGTCTCTGATAAGTGTAGGGCAGCGGCCGTCAGCCGAGCAGAGAAGCCGCCTCCCCCCTTCTCCTGCATGCACAGCACTGTATAGACATAAAGGAGAAGGGGGAGGCGGCTTCTCTGCTCGGCTGACGGCCGCTGCCCTACACTTATCAGAGACGTGACATGAGAGAAGAGGATCATTGCGCCGCGCCGGTCCCAGATGTGCCGACAGACAGGGGAGCAGCTTGCACTCTCCCCCACCCCCGCCAAGCCACTACCTGCTCCGCTCGGGCACTCGGGCACTGTAGTCTGTCTGTGTCAGTCACTGCACAATGTTTAACCCGCGGCGCCGGTGTTTTTTTTTCATTCGCGGGGGGGGGGGGCGGGGGTAATCACGCGATGCTACGCGGCCAGGACCTCCTGGGGTTGATGACAAACATCTCCCAGGAGGCAACGCAGCACTGATTGACGGGGCAATGTCACTGCGGCCACGGCCGAGGAAAATAAACTCATCTGCACAGCACAGTGAGTTTTTCAAATAAAAAAAAAAAGACACACCAATTCAATTTAAGGGGGCAGTATGAAAACAAATGCTATAAAGTTGAAAAAGAGGGTGGAGCTCCACTTTAAGTCCTCTGTTATTAATAGCCACAGTAATTTTTTAATACACATGGGTGCAAGTGTCTGTTGAGGAATATTTATAATTGTCAATACACCACTTTTCAACAGATATTGCACAAAATGCATATATTAGTGCATTGGTTAACTCGTTTGTCACTGCCAAGTAACATAAGATCCATTGAATAATGCATAAAATGTAACTATTATTAAAATAGTCTCTGGAAATTATGCTAAGAACTCCAACACATATGATGACTATGTCTGCTAGACAAAAAGTGTTTATTTTGATAGTGACCACATTTAAATGAAACAGCACAGGAGCACAGGAGTCCACATGTACATAATTCAAGTTTTCATGTCCTATGGTGCTTAATCATAGAGAAGAAGAAGAAGAAGAATGTTATGGGGTCTATTAGTATAATCTGTCACAGCAAATCACTTTTGTTTAACTTTTTATTCTACAGGTGTGTGTATAATTGAACTCTCTGGTGGTACAAGCAGGTGCTAATAGACCATTTCAAGCTAAACCCAATGCTAGTACACTACTGCTGCACAGATGTGTGCTTTGTTAAACCATATTCCTATTAACAGTAAGAGAAGCTCAGACAAATACCTAAATCTTTAGTTATTTCTTATTATTCTGAAATAATACCAAGTCTAAGTCATTACTCCCCTTTTCTAATATCATCAGTAGTAATATTTTCTATTTACAATAAAAAAATCCACTCTTACTTATAATAGCTACAAGGTTTACGAAAGCACATAGCTGTGCAAGAGAGGTATATTAATAACAGGAGCCTGGATTATTTGTACAGCCGGGGACTTTAATTACATATACACCTGCAAAATACTGATGGATCAGTGTGTGTTGATTAGCAGAAAGCAAGCAGATACACTCCGTGATTAGGCGGTGTAGAGACGCGTGAGTGTTCGCTCAATTTAATCACTGTACCCAGCTTCATGTGACTTCACCATTACAAAGGAATTTGTAACAAAATCATTTTAATAACACCTTTGGACACCATGTGCTTATGACTGCAAAAGAAATATTAAAGGAAAATATCCAAAGTTCTCAAGAAATGTACATTGTAAAAGCTAATATGCAACTATATTATAGATATTGCTTTGTAAGGCTGAAATTAGTTCCTAGATTTTCAGTCATTTTCAACCACATAAAGCAGTAAATACAATAATGCCATCACCATTTATTTTCTATATTTGGTGTCTCTACAAGCCATTTGTATAGACCAGAGACTAAATAAAAAACCTTTATAATTTCTTCTAGTATAGACAAAGTAAAAAGCTATATAATGGCTACATATGCCCTGGTTTTGTGATCTTATAGATTAAAATAACACGTTTTAACAACTAGCCGACCGCCCACCGTCATTTTACTGCTGGACGGTGGCTCTCCTGGGCGAGAGCCCGTAGCTATATGACCGCACTTTTGCGACCGCTAGGGGGCGGGCGCGCACCCCCGCTCGTCCCCTGAGTTCCACGCGCGTGTCCGGCGGGCGCGATCGCCGTCGGGCACGCGCGTTTGTTTGTTACAGAGCGGGGACTGGGAGCTTTGTGTGTAAACACAAAGCTCTCTGGTCCTGTCAGCGGGGAAACGCTGATCTTCTGTTCATACAATGTATGAACAGAAGATCAGTGGTTTCCCCTAGTGAGTCCACCCCCCCTACAGTTAGAACACACCCAGGAACACACTTAACCCCTTCCCTGCCCCCTAGTGTTAACCCCTTCACTGCCAATGGCATTTTTATAGTAATCCAATGCATTTTTATAGCATTGATTGCTATAAAAATGCCAATGGTCCCAAAAATTTGTCAAAATTGTTCGTTGTATCCGCCATAATGTCTCAGTACTGAAAAAAAAAACGCTGATCGCCGCCATTACTAGTAAAAATTTAAATATTAATAAAAATACCATAAAACTACCCCCAAACGCAAACCAATCAATAAACGCTAATTGCAATTTTTTTATGAAAAATATGTAGAAGAATACGTATCGGCCTAAACTGAGGAAAAAAAAAATGTTTTTTTATATATTTTTTGGGGATATTTATTATAGCAAAATGTAAAAAATATTGAATTTTTTTCAAAATAGTCGCTCTATTTTTGTTTATAGCGCAAAAAATAAAAACTGCAGACAAATAGAGCTTTCTTTTGGTGGTATTTCACCAAAAGAAAGCTCTATTTGTGGGAAAAAAAGGACGTCAATTTTGTTTGGGAACCACATTGCACGACCGCGCAATTGTCAGTTAAAGCGACGCAGTGCCGAATCACAAAAAGTGCTCTAGTCATTGAGCAGCAATATGGTCCGGGGGTTAAGTGGTTAATGGTGGAGAGGATTCCATATTTGCAAATTAAAAAAATTGTGTATTTAAATTTACAGTGTTACAGAGAAGGTTTTCTTTATTGGCTAGTAGTCTTCAGTTTTGTATTGTTTGCTTAAAATATAAAGCAGACACATGTTGATGGCTACTACATTAACCACTTAAGGACCCCCGCACGCACATATACGGCCACAGAATGGCACGTACAGGCACAAGGGCGTAAATTTACGTCCCCACCTAAGTGCGGTTCGGGGGTCCCATCGGGACCCCCTCTGCGGCGTGCGGGGGTCCCCCTGGCTCCGGGAGCGATCCGGGATCTGCGGGCGGATGTCGGCGAATACCCGCCCCCCCGCGATCGCTCCCAGCCAATGGGAGCGCGCTCCCAACCTGTCACTTCCTCCTCCTGTGTTTACACAGGAAGGAGGAAATTATGTATTCTCTCATCGCAGCGCTGTTTCCCAGCGCTGCTGATGAGAGAAGACATCACAAGTAAGTGTGCACCAACACAACACTGACACACACTCACATAGGCATATTAACCCCTTGTGATCGCCCCCCCCACCCCCCTGTCACAGTGTCACTGAATGCAGTGATCTAATCACTGCATTTAGTGTCAGTGTGACAGGCAGTGTAAAAAACAGTTAGTGTTAGGTTCAGGATAGCCCCCCCACCCCCCCTAATAAAGTTTTAACCCCCTGATCACCGCCCTAGTTAACCCTTTCACTCCCTATTGCCAGCGTCACTAAGCGATCATTTTTCTGATCGCTGTATTAGTGTCGCTGTTCCCGCTAGGTAGCTATTTTTTTTTATTGAGATTTTTTTTTTTACTAAAGACATGTGGCTAAATAAATTTTGGCCTAAATGTTTGACTAAAATTTAGTTTATTTGATTTTTTTTTAACAAAAAGTAAAAAATAGTGTTTTTTTTTCAAAAATGTCGCTCTATTTTTGTATATAGCGCAAAAAATAAAAATCGCAGAGGTGATCAAATACCACCAAAAGAAAGCTCTATTTGTGGGAAGAAAAGGAGGCAAATTTTGTTTGGGAGCCACGTCGCACGACCGCGCAATTGTCTGTTAAAGCGACGCAGTGCCGAATCGCAAAAACACCTTGGGTCATTTACCAGCGTATTGGTCCGGGTCTTAAGTGGTTAATACAGTATACCTGTTACCAGACCTGATTTGTTAAAGGGGTGGTTCACCCAAAAACCTTGTTTTAACATTAGATTGATTGAGGCTCGTTATGTCAAGGGGAATCGGGTGGGATTTTTTTTTTAATCAAAGCAATACTTACCGTTTTAGAGATGCATCGTCTCCGTCGCTTCCGGGTATGGTCTTCTGGTTTGGGCGTTCCTATTTGATTGACAGGCTTCCGACAGGCTTCCGACGGTCGCATACATCGCGTCACGAGTAGCCGAAAGAAGCCGAACGCCGGTGCGGCTCTATACGGCGCCTGCGCACCGTCGGTCGGCTACTTTCGGAAAATCTTGACATAACAAGCCTCAATCTAATGTTAAAACAAGGTTTTTGGGTGAACCACCCCTTTAAGCAACCCTGTTTCGTGCTTCATGATTTTTTTTAGTAATGTTTAGTCAGTTAGGGATTACTTCACATCAAAGCCAATTGTCACATGACAGTTTACCTGTCCTCTTGTCGCTTTAAACCTTTGTTCAGCACTGGCTGACAGGTGGAACCTTTATTGCCTGCCTCTTGTTTCCCTGGGGAATGGTTTAATCATCAGACACTTCCTGCTTCCTTTAGTTTTGGAGAAAGGGGGTTATCATTGTTTCAGCATTCACACGCAAACAAGCCAGATGTACCTTGTGGGAAGGCCATTGTTTATTGAAGTTTTCTAAAGTTTTAAGTTGCACATCTTGGCAAGCGGAGCAAGGTATGCAGTAAAGGTGCATTGTCTATAAAAGTATATATGTTTTTTATGCATAAATTGAGTTCATGCTGTTAGTTAAAAGATATGCTGTGGACAATCCAAATCTTTGAACATATAGTTATGTTTCCTTAGATGTTTAATGTTAATTTATATAATGTGTGTAGATAACGGAACACCACTTTGTAACTCCACATTTGTAATTCTGTTGTAACCCCCTTTTATGATCTCTGTTAACTAATGTATTGAATGTCATTTTACAATTTTCACTGTGCTTATGGTGTTTAATCACTTAAACCCCAGACCATTTTGCTGGCCAAAGACCATGCCACTTTTTGCGATTCGGCACTGCGTCGTTTTAACTCAGTCGTGCAACGTGTCTATCAAACAAAATTGAGGTCCTTTTTTACCACAAATAGAGCTTTCTTTCTAAAAATAGAGTGAAGATTTTGAAATAAATGCAATGGGCCAGATTCAGAGAGCCGTAACTCCTGTCTAACTGGTGTTAGACTGGAGTACTTTCGACTTACGGGCGATTTTTAGCTAGTCGAAATCCATAAACCATGAAAAGACACCTGCGGGCTTCAATTCGACTGGATTACGTGTTAGTACGCCTTCAGATCTACGCTGCAAGAAAATTGCGGCCACTGGGCGGACTTCCTGTTGTTTTTCGCCGTCAGGGTATGCTAATGAGCTTTTGCCTGCAATCCAAGAAATTTCGCACTTCAAACGCAATCTCTTACGGCACCTTTAGTCATCTTTTTTTTGCGTATCACTATACCAGCCTTTTACCTCCTCTAATATTAGACAGCCCATGTTAAGTATGGCCGTCGTTCCCGCGTCAAATATCAACGTCTTCCGACGTCTTTTATTATTTTTAAACGTAAGTCGTCCAGGAATAGGAATGTTCGTAAACGCCGCTACTCAAACAACGAATGACGTCACGACGTGATTTCGCGCAATGCACGGCGGGAAATTCCTGAACAGAGCATGCGCAGTTCGATCGCCGCGGGGATGCGCTTAATTTAAATGCTTCACGCCCCCTAATCACGTATTTCGATTGCGCGGCGAGAAATAGACTACGACACCGTAGCGTACGTGCAAAAAACTATCTGAATTCGGCGTAAAGCCTGGTGAAATACGGCAGCGTAGCGTATTTCGATTACGCAGCGGAATATTACGTCTATGTGAATCTGGCCCCATATTTTTTACTTTCTGCTATAATAAATATCCCCCAAAAACACCAAGAATTTTTTTTTTTCCTCAATTTAGACCGATCTGTATTCTCCTACATATTTTTGGTTAAAACAAATCATAATAAGCATATATTGATTGGTTTGCACAACAGTTATAGCTTCTACAAAATAGGGAATAGAATTATGGCATTTTTATTATATTTTTTTTACTAGTAATGGTGGTGATCTGTGATTTTTATCATGACTGTGACATTATGGCAGACACATAGGACATTGATGATGCATTTATGTGATATTGTCACTGATCACTGTGAAAATGACACTGGCAGTGAAGGGGTTAACCACTAGATGGCTCTGAAGGGGTTAAGTGTGCCCTAGGGAGTGCTTCTAACTGTAGGGGGGATGGGCTGTGTGTGACACAACAGTGATCACAGCTTCCGATTACAGGAAGCTGTGATCACTGTCCTGTCACTAGGAAGACTGGGGAAATGCTTGTATACATCAGCATGTCCCCGTTCTTCCTTACCGTGACACAATCACGGGTATGCCCAAAGACATCGAGTCCGCGGGAACCATGGTCCGAGTCACGGAGCTCACAGTGGGCGTACACACGCGTCCACAATGCCGCTTCTTAAAGGGGACATATATATACGTCCTTTTGCCTGTCTGTGCCATGCAAGCAATTAAGGAGTTAAAAGGATTAACCTCTGTGGTGTTCAACCCTACTGCACACCTTTGAGGCAAAAGAATTAAAGTACTGCAACCGTCAGAAGCTCTCCTCTTGTTATTTACTCAAAGCAAATGGGGCCACTACATACAGTATATCTGTTTACTTTTTTTTATGTTGTTATGTTGTTTAAATTTAACAATAGGCATGGTACCTATGGGCTACAAATAGGATTGCTACGTTTGGCACATGAGTAACCATTTTTGCCTTCAACCTCAAAACTAGGGTGGCTTACAACTCCTGAATCTGTAGGGTGGTTACTTGGCTACATCAGTATTTAAAGGGCAGTTGTACCTTTCTCGCAAGGGGTCTTTTAAAGAGACCCTGTCACCAGACAACAGTTTTTATGAGTTCTCCCATAACTTTGTTTTTGCCATTGATCCTGCAGTTATTTTTCAACGTCCTTTGAGGCCACGTACACACAATCAGACCGGTCCGGTGAAACTGGTCCGACGGACCGTTTTCATCTGCCAGGCTGAAGTGGTCTGATGGTCTGATGTGTGTACACACCATCAGACCAAAAATCCGATCAGACCAGAACGCGGTGACGTAGAACACAATGACGTGCTGAAAAAAGGAAGTTCAATGCTTCCAAGCATGCATCGACTTGATTCTGAGCATGCGCGGGTTTTTGGTCCGATGCTTTGGCATACTAACCATCGAATCTGTCCGACGGACAGGTGTCCGTCGGACAGATTTTAAAGCATGTTTTAAAACTTTGGTCCGACGGACAACGGTCCGATAGGCCGTACACACCATCGAATTGGTCCGATGAAACTGGTCTCCAGACCGGTTTCATCGGATCGGTCTGATCGTGTGTACGTGGCATAACAGACCAAGCTGTACAGCTAAAATGGCAGTTAGAGGGTTGAGACAAGCCATTTAACAACAGGGTGCTTATAATAGTCAGCTTTTATTAATTTACGTAAAACTTTTATCCCAGGAAAAAGAGATAGTGTAACTGTTGTAAGATTAGGGTGATCAGACTCCAGCGGTAGGTGTGTTTTTTAGTGAGTACGCCAGTCCAGATCTGAATTTTTAAGGGTCTGGTATCCAACTTTTATTTAAAAGCACAAAAAAGTTCACAAATACATCAGTAGCCCTCACAGGGGGGTTCCACAATTACTGTATCTTGCATACTCATCACTTTAGCCTCCTGGCTTTCATTCTTGCCACCTGGCTGTTTCAGGCCTTTAGCCTAGACCAGGCATGTCCAAAGTCCGGCCCGCGGGCCAAATGCGGCCCTTGTTCCAGTTTAATGTGGCCCCCCTGGTAATTTGGATGTATATATCTTTTGCGGCCCCTGGGCTACTAAAGATATATACTGTATTTATCAGTGCTACATCAGAGGGGACAGGGAGGGGGCATAACAAGCGCTTACTCAGTGGCATCTGTACTAAGAAGTTTTGTCTCCTGGGCTGCCATTGGATGACTATTCTGTCTATCATAGAAGGCAGAACTTGGTATTAAAGAAGCCTCCGAGAAAACAGGATATGCTCCTGCATGTAATTTTTATTTATTTTTTCCCTGAAACTTCCCTCTTAGGCGCCGTACACACGATCGGATATATCCGATGAAAACGGTCCGCGGACCATTTCCATCGGATATGTCCGATCGGGAGTTTGATCCGATGGCGTGTACACACCATCGGATCAAATTCCCCGCCGCCGGACGGCGCGGTGACGCGGCGGTGACGTTGACGCTGCCGCGTCACCGCCACGTCACCGCACCAGGAAGTAAAACACTTCCGCGCATGCGCCGAATCCATTCGGCAGCGGCGCGGCGGCGGTGGGACCCGACATGTCTGCTGGTAAGTGTACTAACCAGCAGACATGTCGGGCGGACAGATTCCACCCGATAGATTTCAAAGCATGCTTTGAAATATGTCGGGTGGAGAAATCTGTCCGCTAGCCCATACACACGAGCGGAGATGTCTGCTGAAACGGTCCATCGGACCGTTTTCAGCGGACATATCCCCTCGTGTGTACGCGGCCTAAGGCCGCGTACACACGATCAAATCTATCTGCTGAAAACGGTCTGACAGATCGTTTCAGCAGACAGATTCGATCGTGTGTATGGGCGGACAGACAGATTTGGCCAGTCGACAGATTTTAAAGCATGCTGGGAATCCGTCCGTCCGACATGTCTGCTGGTTAGTACGCTAACCAGCAGACATATCTGCTCGCACATGCGTCGAATGGATTTGACGCATGCACGGAAGTGTTTTACTTACTGGTGCGGTGACGTGGCGGCATCAACGGCATCGCCACGTCACCACGCTGTCTGCCGGCGGGGATTTTGGTTTTATCGTGTGTACAGCGATCAAACCAAAACAGCCCAGCAGACATATCTGTTCAAATCGGTCTGTCAGACCGATTTGAACAGATGTATTTGGTCGTGTGTACGCGGCCTTAAAGTGAAGGGGCCAGATTCTCAGCGGCGTTACAACGGAGTATCTCAGATACCCAGTCTTATCGCCGTTTTTTTTGTCTCGTATCTATGCGCGTGATGCTTAGAATCACTTTTGCATAGATACGCTTCTACATAAAAACCATTACACTTGCGGATCGTAGTTGTAATGACAACTCCGGCCACTAGGTGGCCTTTACGTTGTTTTCGCATTTGCATATGCAAATGAGGTAGTACGCCGATTCCCGATCGCTTTTACGCCGCCCCGTCGTCACGTACGTCGTTTTCGTTCGCGTAAGGTTACCTCAGCTTCTATGTGGAGTAACCTTACGAAGTACTGTCGGATGCCGTCGGGTCCCATCGGATGCCATGTTAAGTATGGCGTCAGGTCAGCGTCGGCTTTTTCCGTCGCTTACGTTGTTTTACTAACTCGTTCGCGAATAGGGAGTTGCGTAAATGACGCTCACGTCGTTTTGACGTCGGTTTCAACGACGCTTTCCGACGTGAGCTGGAGCATGCGCACTGGGCTTTTTCCCCGGCCGGCGCATGCGCAGTTCATTCGACGCGGGGGCGCGCTTAATTTAAATACAAGCCGCCCCATTTGAATTGCGCGGGTTTACGCTGGGCGATTTACGCGACGCAGGCGAAACCTACGGAGCAAGTGCTTTGAGATTAAAGCACTTGCTCTAGTACGATGCGGCGGTGTAGTGTAACTGGCTTACGCTACGCCGCCGGAATTCTTAGAGAATCTGGCCCAAGGTGTTATACGCCGATAAATAAGGTATACATAAAATAACACTCACTAGCTCATCCTTAGTCTTGAGTGGCTGCTCTGGGATTCATTGGGGCCACAAAAAATATATATCTATATAAATAACACGCCCAAGCTCAACTTTTCACCACAAAGCCAGGCGAATTCTTGTTGGGCTGTGTACTAGTTGCTCTGGCAATCACAATTAGACCGAATTTTAATGGTTCAAAGAATGTCAGGCAAAAATGGTCGGCCCTCACGCATGTTCACTTCATCAAATCTGGCCCTCTTTGAAAAAAGTTTGGACACCCCTGGCCTAGACCTTAGGTCTGCTTCTTAGAACAAACAGAGTTTCCTAGAGTTAAGCTCACTCCTAGCTTACTCCTGATCAGCGCCTTGCTGCTCAATTACAAATGACATCTGCCTCTGTCAAATCTCTGATGTGAGGCCGAGTGGCAGAGAGGGCGCTCCTTGCGGCTAAGTGCAGCGATCCCCTGGGAGTGATACAGGGGATACGGTGCCCAAAGGTGCACGGGTTGCCAGTATTGCTGCAACAGGCTAGTAAGCAGAGAGATCAAGCCAGGTGTTACAAGGTAAACAGACACAGGAACACAGGAAGCTGACGACAATCCAGCAATTTGGATCAGACACTGGCAGCCTTTTATAGGCCAGCAGGGGGATCCATCTGTCACATGATGTGCCTCTGGTGGCCATTTCTTCTATTGGCAAGATTGCCAGTACTTCCATGGCCATTTCCCTGACAGTGCCCCCCCCCCCAAGGGGCAGCCTCCGGATGCCCAACCGGGCCCATCTTTCAGGGTATCGGGCACGAAATCTCTGGAGAAGTCTAGGAGCATGTATATTGCCTGCAGGTTCCCAAGAATTCTCTTCTGCTGAGTAACCCTTCCATTTAATAAGAAATTGAATAGTCCTACCTCTCTTGCGACAGTCCAGGATGGATTCTACTTTGAATTCGGTTTCATCTCCCACTGAGACTGGAGGCGGAGGGTCTTCTTCTCTTCCTGGAAAAGGACTAGAGACAACAGATTTAAGAAGAGATACGTGAAACACAGGATGCACATTATACGAACTTGGTAGTGATAGTTCAAACGCTACTGGGTTGATCTTTCGTTTAATTTCAAATGGACCAATAAATCTTGGGCCCAATTTCCTGGAGGGACAAGGGAGCCAGGGGTTTGCTGAAGAGAGCCAGACCTTATCTCCAACCTCAAAACTAGGGCTCTCTCCCCTCTTCTTGTCATATTGTTTCTTGTAGTCCTCTTGCGCTTTCTGCATGGTTAGCCGCAGGGTTTGATAATTAGCCTGAATGGAACTTATCCTGTCTTGAACTGCTGGGACTGAGATTTCCGGAATGAGGTTTGGTAAGAATGAAGGAGGGAAACCATAGTTGGCCCAAAACGGAGACTGATTCGTGGTTGAGTGTACTGAATTGTTGTAAGTGAACTCTGCACACGGGAGTAGAGAGATCCAGTCATCCTGGGAGAAGGAGCAGAAGCAACGCAAGTATTGCTCTAAGGTCCGGTTAGTCCTTTCAGTTTGACCGTTACTTTGGGGGTGATAAGCTGAGGACAGGCACACTTCAATCGATAGTGCTTTGCAGAGCTCTCTCCAGAATCGGGAGGTAAATTGTACCCCCCTATCAGACACAATGCTGTCAGGAAGGCCATGAAGTCTGACTATCTCCCTTATGAAACTTTTGGCCGTCTCTGCAGCAGAAGGAGTTCCTGCCATTGGCAAGAAGTGCGCCATTTTGGATAGGAGGTCCACAACTACCAGGATTGTTGTAAATCCTTCGGATGGGGGCAGCTCTACTATAAAGTCCATAGATATATTTCTCCATGGTTGTTCTGGCACTGGCAGTGGACGTAACAGACCCCAAGACTTGACGTTGGACCCTTTATTAGACTGGCAAGTAGTACAGGAGCTAACAAACTCCTTGCAGTCAGATTTCAAGGTAGGCCACCAGAAGGATCGTTGGATAAGGTCTATAGTTTTCCGCACTCCGAAGTGGCCAGCGAGTTGGTGGTCATGCAATGTCTTTAGGACCTGAATTCGGGCTTGTTGCGGAACAAAGATCTTGTCCTGATGCCAGAGATATCCTCCATGGTTTCTTAGAGAGGATGCTTCTGGTTCCTGGCATTGGAGGGAAGCCTGTTCAAGGGAAGATCTTAGATCCGGTTGGATCAAAAGAAAGTTCTGAGGTGATAGGATTGTGCTAGATATCGTCTCTTCTGGAGTATCGGGGAACATTCGGGATAAGGCATCGGCCTTTCCGTTCTTGGAACCAGGGCGGTAGGTAATGTGGAAGTTAAACCTTGAAAAGAACAGAGCCCAGCGAGCTTGACGGGGTCTCAGGCGTTTGGCAGTGCGGAGGTATTCAAGGTTTCTGTGATCTGTAAATATCATTATGGGGTGAGCAGACCCCTCAAGAAGGTATCTCCATTCCTCTAAGGCTGTTTTAATGGCCAAGAGTTCGCGATCACCTACATCATAGTTCCTCTCAGGCTGGCTCATTTTTCGTGAGGAGAAGGCCACGGGGTGAAGCAAAGACTTGGGTCCCTGGCACTGTGAAAGGACTGCCCCTGTGGCTACTTCTAAGGCCTCGTACACACGAGGGGATATGTCCGCTGAAAACGGTCCGATGGAGCAGACATCTCCGCTCGTGTGTATGGGCTAGCGGACAGATTTCTCCACCCGACAGATTTCAAAGCATACTTTGAAATCTATCCGGTGGGAAATCTGTCCGCCCGACATGTCTGCTGGTTAGTACACTTACCAGCAGACATGTCGTCCCCCACCGTCGCCGCGCCACCGCCGAATAGATTCGGCGCATGCGCGGAAGTGTTTAACTTCCTGGTGCGGTGACGTGGCGGTGACGTGGCGGCGTCAACGTCACCGCCACTTCACAGCGCCGTCCGGCGGCGGGGAATTTGATCCGATGGTGTGTACACGCCATCGGATCAAACTCCCGATCGGACATATCCGATGGAAATGGTCCGCGGACCGTTTTCATCGGATATGTCCAATGGTGTGTACGAGGCCTGAGGCATCGACCTCCAAGATGTATGGCAATGCAGGATCAGGATGCTGAAGAATGGGTGCAGAGGTGAACAATGACTTTAGTCTCTCGAAAGCAGTTTGGGCTTCGGAGGGCCACTGGAAGCGCATATGTAAGCGGGTTACCTGGGTTATGGGTGAGATGGTGGCAGAAACGTTTTTTATAAATCTTCTATAGAAGTTTGCAAAGCCCACAAACCTTTGTACCCCTTTCTTATCTGATGGAGTTGGCCAATCCAGGATTGCCTGCACTTTCTGTGGATCCATAGCTATACCGCCAGTGGAGATGATCAGTCCTAAGAATTGTATTGATTTCTTTTCAAAGTCACACTTTTCTGCGTTCACGTAAAGTCTGTGTTTTCTTAGTGTGAGCAGCACAGTTTTTACATGTGTCCGGTGGAGCTCCAGAGTATCCGAAAATATGAGGATGTCATCCAGATAGATGATGACGAAGTAGTCAAGATATTCCCGGAAAATATCATTTACGAAGTGCTGAAACGTTGCCGGAGCGTTACAGAGCCCAAAGGGCATCACAAGATATTCAAAGTGTCCGAATCTCGTTCTAAATGCTGTCTTCCATTCATCGCCCTCACGGATACGAACAAGGTTATAGGCACCCCGGAGGTCGAGTTTGGTAAATACTTAAGCCGTACGGAATCTCTGGAACAGTTCAGGAACTAGTGGCAATGGGTAGCGGTTCTTTATCGTGATTTTATTTAGCTCCCTATAGTCCACGCATGGTCTTAAAGTCTTGTCTTTCTTTTCGACAAAGAAAATGCCGGCACCGGCAGGAGAGGAGGAAGCTCTGATAAAGCCTTTAGCCAAGTTTTCATCGATGTATTGTCGCAGAGTTCCTAATTCCATTTCAGAGAAAGGGAATATCCGTCCAAATGGAATCTCGGCTCCTGGAAGTAATTCTATCGGACAGTCATATGGCCGATGTGGTGGTAGGACATCAGCTTTTCTTTTATCAAAGACATCCAGAAATTCTTGGTATGCCTGGGGTACATTCTGGTTAGTTGTAGATACAGGGTGGACTGTCAAGCAACTGGTAGTGTCTCTGGGTTCAGGAATGAGGCAATGCTGCTGGCAATAGGGAGAGGTGAACAGGACTTCCTTCTTGATCCAATTGATCTGAGGGTTGTGGGCTTGGAGCCACGGAATTCCTAAGATAACTGGAGACATAGGTGAGCTCAGAGCATCAAAACGTATGAATTCCTGATGGCCATTGGGAGTAGTCATAAGGAGAGGCATAGTCTCTTCGGTAACAGGGCCAGAACTAGGCAATGTGCCATCTGCCAGGCGAACTTCCAGACCCTTTTTCTTGTGGAGAAGGGGCAACTTAAGGTTTCTCGCCAGGTTCAAATCCACAAAGCAGCTGCATGCTCTGGAATCTATTATGGCCTGTAGTCGGATCGCCTCTTTTCCAAACTGCAGCGTGATGGGGAGAACTAGGTGTGCAGGAGAAGCTCCGGAGACCCGGAAATACACTGGGGGGTAGGAAGGAGGCTTCTTGGGCCTTCTGGGGCAATTATACAAGAAATGTCCGCTACCTCCACAGTAGAGGCAGAGCCTACATTGCATACGATGACGCCTTTCATCCAGGGTTAACGCCGAACGTAGCAGGCCGACTTGTCTAGCAACTGGGGTAGAGGTACTGGTGGGCACAGGCACTGGTGAAGGTGAAACCTTAGGCGGCACCATGGCAGGCCTGGAGAACTGAGCTCGTTCGGACTGTCTCTCCCATAGACGTCGGTCCAGCTGAATGGATAAGATCCTCAAGTGTAGTGGGGACCCCAATCCTGGCCAGCTCATCTTTGAGAGCCTCGGAAAGTCCTAACAGAAACTGGTGTTTGAGGGCTGCCTCATTCCAGCCTGTGTCTGCAGACCACCGACGGAAGTTAACGGTATAGTCCTCCACTGGTCGACTACCCTGCTGTAATGAATGCAGAGCGGCTTCGGCGGTGGCTGTACGCTGGGGGTCCTCATAGAGTTGTGCCATAGCTGCCAGGAATGTGTCCACTGTGTTAATGACTGGACTCCTTTGCTCCCATAAACTGTGGGTCCAGGTCTTGGGTTCATCGGACAGCAGGGAGATGAGGAACCCGACCTTAACAGTTTCTAAAGCAAAAGTCCTGGGCTGCAAGGCTAGGTACAATAGGCAGGCATTCTTGAAGGATCTAAACTTTTTCCGATCCCCATAAAATCGTTCAGGGATGGGAACTCGGGGTTCTGGAGGAGGGAATACCATCGTAGGAGCCACAGAGTACCGTGGAGCTTGTAGAAGCTGGAACTGGGTCCGCAGAAGCGGATGATTCTGACAGGTGTTGCAGCCTATCCTCCAGCTGTTGATATCCTTCTTGTAGTGTCTGGATTGCATGGGTCAGAGTAGTGGCTTGTTGACACAATGCCTCTAACGGGAACGCACCTCTGCCGGCCTCAGACATGGCTGGATTGTACTGTCAAATCTCTGATGTGAGGCCGAGTGGCAGAGAGGGCGCCCCTTTCGGCTAAGTGCAGCGATCCCCTGGGAGTGATACAGGGGATACGGTGCCCAAAGGTGCACGGGTTGCCAGTATTGCTGCAACAGGCTAGTAAGCAGAACGTGGCTGGGGTGCGCTGGGTAACAATGTCAGTAGCCATGCAGACCGAAGAAGTCCTGAGTAGGCATTTGCAGGGTAAACCAGGAGCAGGGTTCGCAGCCAGGCCAGAGGTCATATACCGGGAGACAGTCCAAGAGCAAACAGGAGCAAGCTGGGTCATGAATAGTGGGCAGTGGATCGAAGAATAGTCAGCCAAGCCAGGGTCAGAGCGAGGAGATAATCGGGATCACAGGTCAAGCCAAAAGCAGAGATCAAGCCAGGAGTTACAAGGTAAACAGACACAGGAACACAGGAAGCTGACGACAATCCAGCAATTTGGATCAGACACTGGCAGCCTTTTATAGGCCAGCAGGGGGATCCATCTGTCACATGATGTGCCTCTGGCGGCCATTTCTTCTATTGGCAAGATTGCCAGTACTTCCATGGCCATTTCTCTGACAGCCTCCTGCAGACCTGCATGCTCTGGCTGCGCCCATGCAACCTCTGACTCCTCTCAGAGGGATGGGAGTCCACCTGACTCCCGGGGACAGACTTCCTGTCTGTTGGTTGTGGAGCCATAGTTAGGTCCCAACTAAATAGCTCAACACACAGCTGTGCAATCAGCATGTCTTTCTCTCCAAAATCTGGCATAAGCCAGCAATCTTTAGGGTCCCACAGGGTCCCACCGCCACACTGTTTAAAAAGTGTTTTCTGGAGTTTGGTGTTAATTTGTTAGTCAATTAAATAAAGTCCATCTAAATCTACTTGTCCATTTAACACTACCCCCTCAAGACAGTGCTTCTGTCCAATGGTGTCTCTATTGCTCCTCCTTAGATAAAGTATCCACCCTAAGACAGAATGTGCGTTACTGGCTGGTTCATCGGGTGAAAATAAACTACATCAACATCTAAAAATTCATAAGATGCACTTTATGCGTTTGTTTTGGGTTTAGCCTCAGCAGACTTAGAAATGTCACTCAAGTGGCATTTTAAAGCATTCTTCTTTTCTCCTCTTACACGGTTATGGAGGGAGGTGAGGTAGGACAAAGCTAGACCTTCACAGGAAGCAGTTAGATACTCCCAGATGAAGAAAAGAGAACTAGGAAGTGTCAGGAAAGAAGGTACTGTACTAGGGAATTGACTATTCCTGAAATCAAATGTGCTCGCAAGTTCAAAGGTACAATGCAAGTGAATAAAATCATTGAACACATTTTTAATATTTGATGTTTCTGTGCTTGTATTTGAATTTTTAAAGTTGTGACCGGGTCTTTTCAAGGCATGCTCCAGCCCCCCTAAATGCAGACTACTGGAAGATATACTTACCTTCATCCTTGATCCAGTGATCTACATGGTGCAGCTCTGCTGCTGCACAGCCTTATGCTTGAATGCATCCCCACCAGGTCCTCTTTATCCTGTGCATGTGCACCTTGGTCCCATTCATTCATATGGGGAGAGCTGTACACTGCAGGAATGCTAGAGGCCATCCAGTTTCACATTCATAGGGTAAAAAGGCCTAGTGGGGGTCACTTTCTAAAGCAAGACTGTGCAGTTTTAGGCAGGGCTGCATATTGAAGATCCATGGAATTTATTTCCTGCCCCCCCCCCCCCCCCTAGCCAATTAACAGGATCTGATTGCTAAGAGACAGGCATTTTTTTCCAATCATGTAACCTCTCTGATTGGCTGTCACATCAGTCACATGATCGGGAGCTCCTAGTTGTATACAATAATTACACAGTGAGCAAGCTTTCAACACAAAAACTGCATTCTCTATTATGAATATGTGTGGGGGCTTGGTGTTAAAACCCACCCATCCTGTCACCCCATACTGCATGTGTGTAGATCTAAGGTAATCAGGTTACTTAGGAAGGTAAGTATGTCTCCAGGTAGGATGCACTTGGGGGCAGGAACATGCCTAATGCCGCATACACACGATCACTTTATGTGATGATGAAAAAAAACGACGTTTTCTGTGAAGTAAAAAACTACGTTTTTGAAACTTCAATTTTCAAAGACGATGTTGCCTACACACCATCGTTTTTTTCACAATGCTCTAGCAAAGCGAGGTTACGTTCACCACTCTTTTCCATTGAAGCTCTCTTCATAACTAGCTTCTGGGCATGCGCGGGTTGAAAAACGTCGTTTTAAACGACGTTTTTTTGACACACGGTGACTTTTTGTGAAACAAAAAACAACGTTTTGAAAAACGACACAAAAAATTGAAGCATGCTTCAATTTTTTTTTTGTCATTTTTTACAAGACGTCATTTTTTTTCATCACATAAAGTGATCGTGTGTACGCGGCATTAAAGTGGTAGTAAACCCTTGCATGTACCCAGTGAAGTGAATAGCATTAGGTGATACACAGCACAGAGATGAAACAAATCCTCCTACATAAGTTGTAGCTGTGTATTTGCAATCCATTTCTTCTGTAGATTGTTCTGAAAATACAACAAGAAAGGGTTCTCTTCTTTCCTCTCTTTAGTGCTAGGAGTAGGGGCAGGGACCTATAGTCTTCACACAGCCAACAGCTCTGGGATCTGATTGGACATAAGAAACCCCCTTTCAAAAAATGGAGAACAGCTGTGAATAACAGTTATAGGCTGAGTGCTGCAGCTCCCTCACCATCTCCATTTTAACTTAGTCATGCTGATAACAGTGGAAGCAGACAGCAGGGAGAAATTACACTCAACATGTACAGAAGTATAGAAGGATGTGCTTTTTTCATATTTCATGTCTGAGATTTAAACAGTATGGTTGTACTTTAACCACTTCCATACATGGCTTTAATACCCACCTCCACACCGGGCCTATTCTGGCACTTCTCTCCTACATGTACAAATCATCATTCTTTTGCTAGAAAATTACTCAGAACCCCCAAACATTATATATGTTTTTTTTAGCAGACACCCTAGCAGATAAAATGCCGGTCATTGTAACTTTTTATCTTGCACAGTATTTGCGCAATAATTTTTTAAACGGCTTTTTTTTTGTAAAAAAAAAATGGTTTCATGAATTAAAAAATAACAAAACAGTAAAGTTAGCCCAATTGTTTTGTAAAATATGAAAGACGATGTTACGCCGAGTAAATAGATACCTAACATGTCCTGTTTTAAAATTGCGCAGACTCATGGAATGGCGCCAAACTTTGTTACTTAAAAATCTTGATAGGCGGCCCTTTAACATTTTTACAGGTTACCAGTTTAGAGTTACAGAGGAGGTATAGTGCTAGAATTGTTGCTCTAACGCGCGTGGCGACACCTCACATGTGTGGTTTGAACAACGTTTACATACGTGGGCGGGACTTACGTGTGCGTTCACTTTTGAGCGTGAGCTACCAGGGACAGGGGCGTTTAATTTTTTTATATATTTATTTTTTATTTCATTATTATTTTTTTTTACACTTTCGCTTTTATTCCTGTTACAAGGAATTTAACATCCCTTGTAATATGAATAGTGTGTGACAGGTCCTCTTTAAGGAGAGATGCAGGGTCAATAAGACCCCAAATCTCTCCTCCAGGCTGGAAACAATTAGATTATGAAAAAACTTACGGGTACCCGGGCGTGAAGTCATCTCTTCACGCCCGGGCCTCCGACGGTCATAGAGATGATTGGTGACCATCTGGTCACCAGTCATCCCTATGCCTCCCATCCGGTGCATGGCAAACATCTCCCCGGGCCCCCGATAGCACGGGAGAGCCCTGAGAAGCACCGAAAGAAGGCGGGAGGGAGGATGTCCCCTCCTGCCGCCTATAAGAACGATCAAGTGGCGGAACCGCCACTATGATCATTCTTATGGTGCACAGGATCGACACCGGAACAAAATGATATCTGAATGATGCCTCTAGGTGCAGGCATCATTCAGATATCACCGCACAAAGTACAGGACGTCATATGACGTCCACCCGGGATAAGAGATCCCCTTTTTGGACGTCATATGACGGTGTGAGGTTTTGAAGTGGTTAAAGCAACCTTTATTCTGTCAAAGTTTATAAAAACCTCTAACAAATATAAATGATTCTGCTTATAAACACATAATCTGTGAAAAACACATAATCTGTGAAAAAAACAAACAACTTAAGTCTGTTCTCTGAGTTCTATTTATGTCCTCATTGGGCACTGCCATCTTTTACACAGCATAGCTGAAGTCAGGTTATCACCACTCAGGCCTTGTACACACGAGGGAATAAATCCGCTGAACATGGTCCGACGGACCATTTCAGCCGAAAAATCCGCTCGTGTGTAGGGGCAAACGGACCGTTCTGGCCGGATTCCTCCGGCGGAAAAATTTCAAAGCATGTTTTGAAATCTTTCCGCCGGATAGCTGCCCGTCAGATATGTCCGCTGGTTAGTAGGGCAAACCAGCGGACATATCTGCCCGCACATGCGTCGTATCCTGTGAATGGATCTGACGCATGCGCGCGGAAGTGTTTACTTCCCGGTGCGGTGACGTGGCGGCGTCAACGTCACCGCCGCGTCACTGCGCTGTCCGCCGGTGGGGAATTTGATCCGATGGTGTGTACAGCCATCGGATCAAAACATCCCGGCGTAAATATGCGCTGTAAATGGTCCGGGGACCGTTTACAGCGGATAAATCCCATCGTGTGTACAAGGCCTGACAGTACTGGTCTTCCTGTGATAATCTCTATCACAAGGCAGTGAGCATATTTCTGTAGTAAGAGAGGTGGTTAGAACTAGAGATAAGGGCAGCACTATTTATTATGATTAGGCTACTGACCTGTGCTTGACTTGGTCTCTCGCTATGATGAAAATATGATTGTGAAGCAAAAAATGAATTCAATTATAGAGGAATTATAGAGGAACTGATGCTGCTGATTCATGGTCCAGTGCAAGACTACAGTCAGAGAGGTGACAATGGAATTTAAACTAAATAGCTTACCTGCAAAGTAAAATTGCTTACAATGTATCTATAGTCATGTTTTTTTAGTCTTTGATAGAGTGGGGAAGAGTTGTAACCCTTGTCAGTTTTTACTGAAAGGTAACCTCACTTTTTGTTATGATACATGGTTTTGCCTGACAGGAATTCAGGGAGAATCTTCAACAGCGAAACAATAAAAAAAAAAGCTGGCATGGATTTTAGCTTTTCCCTATTTAAAGTGTAAGTTCACCTTTTTCACAAAAAATTAAAAGGTAAACTAACATTGAACACCCTCCCCCTGATCCCTGATGCACTTACCCCTGTGGATAGTTCGCTTTCTCTGCCAATGCAGCTGGTGCAGCTGTTCAGGGATTTGAAAGCTGTGGCCATCTTTCCCTTTTACCTTTAGGACGCTGGGACAGATCAGAACAATTCTGATTGGTCAAAGTGGTCAAGCGCAAGCCTTTGATCAATCAGATTTACTCTGAACCATACTAGAGGAAGAATACAGTTTTATCATTTCTAGACCACACTACTAGCTATGTGAGCAATAAAAGCTAATTATAAAGGTAAATGCGAGGGTGGGGAGGGTGTATGATGTTAGTTGACGTTTTAATTTTTTCCTGAAAAAGTGAACTTACACATTTAAGCGGAGCTCCAGCCCCCTCCAAAAATTAAAAGTCAACAGCTACAAATACTGTAGCTGTTAGCTTTTAATATTAGGACACATACCTGTCCAGGAATCCCACAATGTCAGCACCCCAGTCGATTTATCAATTGGCTCTCGGGTGCTGCCTCTGCCGTTCCTTGTAAGGGGAACTGGCAGTGAATCCTTACAGCTTCACAGCCGGCTCCTTAATGCACATGCAGTGGCCCAGTGGCGGTGCAAGGAGGAGGGGGGCCACATTTCTGGGAGACTTTCCCGCAATGAGGTCTCCCAAAAGTGGGGATGGGTACCTGTCAAAAACAGGTACCTGCTCCACCTGAAAGAAATATGGCAGTGGAGGGGAGGAGGAAGCAAACAATCGGAGCTTCCCCTTTTGGCTGGAGCTCAGCTTTAATATAATAAAAATTATTTCTTTCTCGTACATCACGGGACACAGAGCGGCATATTCATTACTATATGGGTTATATGGAGTACCTTCAGGTGTGGACACTGGCAATCTCAAACAGGAAGTCCCCTCCCTATATAACCCCCTCCCCTAGAGGGAGTCCCTCAGTTTTTTCGCCAGTGTCTTAGGTGTTGGTCACGGAATAGCTTTGCTCCACATCCTTGGGATTAAGGGCGGGCTAACCGGATCTGTCCAAGGAGCCTCAGTGCCAAAGTGGACAGTACCCGGGCCCCAAACCGTGGGGTTTTGCCTATAATGCTCCTCTTTGGAGGGCTGGACCCTGGGCCCAGGACTTGGAGTTTGTAAAAACCATACGTGCCTGTTTGCCAGGGTGCTATATAGGTCCAGGACAGTGGGTACCTTCATAGGACCCCAGGGCCTGAAGGTCTACTACGCTACCCACGGAGATGGGAGAAGATTGGATCGTTTTGCTGGACAAACATCCTGCAGCATGGAGCAGGTAAGGGGGAGCCTGCGGGACTTGGTTCGACAGCAGGCTCTCCGGGGTAACCTAAAAAGGGGGGATAGCCTAAGTATGCTCTGCATTGGCAACCTTGCTCACTATGTCTGAGAAAGACAGGATGAC
Source organism: Rana kukunoris (assembly GCA_029574335.1). NCBI lineage: Eukaryota > Metazoa > Chordata > Amphibia > Anura > Ranidae > Rana > Rana kukunoris. Next base: position 350,338,738 of record CM056053.1, on the reverse strand, counting down.
CCCTTTTTTCCCCCATTACTAGGTTCCCCTGTCTAAGAATGTGTTGCTAGCTAACCTGCTGCTTTCTTCCTAGGACTGGTAAGGATCCCTATGGGGCCTTTTGGAGAGTCCTACCTGGCCGGGGGTTTGAATCTGCTGCCTGATACTGCAGTCCTGGGTCTCCAGCAGCGCGGCTCCTCCATGTTCCTCCTGTTCCGGCATACGCGCGCGCGCGTGCGCGCGCACGTCTTATAGACGTTTTTTCACGCCGTTCAGAGAGGAGGGCGGGGGGGGGGCGTGCCTGCGGCGTCATACAGGGGCGCGCCTTGTGCTGTTATAGATCAGCAGGCATTGTCAGTGCTCATTTTGAGGCTGATTTCAGAAGGAGAGGACGCAGAGCGGCAGAACAGTGACTCCCGGTGGCGGAAGAGGGGTAGTACATGCTGGACTTTGTTCCAATGCCTTTTTTGTTAAGCCAAGAAATTCCCCTTTTTGCAGCAGGTTGGAGGCTGGCAAACTAAGTTTGGGGTCACTGTATGTTTTAAAAAAAAAAAAAATATATATAATATATATTTAAAAAAAAAAAAAAAAGAAAAACATACGGGGCCCCATCAGTTTTTGGGCATTAGTGATCTATTTGTCCCCTAAGCTCTGGTTTTGTACTCCTGGCCACTACAGTCTGTTGTTGTTGGCGGAGTCCCTCGATTTTGTATTATGGCTTCCAAAGGTTCGGGGTCAAAGGGTACAAAAAAGACCAAAAAACAAAGGGGTTCCCCCTCTGATTCTGATGATATGCCGATACTTTCCCCGCAACTTATTAACATAAAGGGCGCCTTGGATGAGCCATTAGGGGGATCTGGTGCGGAGGCTGGCCCAGATCAGCCCAGCCCTGTGTTTATCACAGAGGAGATGCTAGCCGTATCCCTAGGGGGGCTAGAAGAGAGAATAGCAGCATTGATCGCTAGAGCTATTCCTGGTAAGAAACGGGTTAGATCCCCATCACCAAGAGGTGTATCCTCAGATGCTGAGATTCTCTCTCCGGAGGAATTGGAATCACAGGAGGATCAACTAGACCTGAACCAAGAGGGTTCAGGGATCTGCCTCTGAGGAACCATTTTCAGACTCCCAGACAGAAAGACTGTGGGTACAGTCTTTGACGGACATGGTCCGCTCGGCATTTAGTTTGCCATTGCCAGAGCCTCAGGTTCCTCCGGTATCCTCTCTGGGCTCTTTGAAAGCTCCGCTAAGCAACGCAGTTTTTCCGGTCCATCCTCTTTTGGAGGAATTGATCTTTCGGGATTGGGTACGGCCGGACAGGATTTTTCTGCCACCGAAAAGATTTGCGGTCATTTACCCCATGGAGGAAAAATTCTCCAAGAGGGGGAGGCTCCCAGTAGTGGATGCAGCCATCTCATGTGTGAATAAATCACTAACTTGCCCGGTGGAAAACATACATATGTTTAAAGATCCGGTTGATAAACGGTTAGAGACACTTTTAAAAGCATCCTTTGCTACGGCAGGAGCAGTGGTACAGCCAGCTGTGGCTGCAATTGGAGTTTGTCAGGCGTTAAAAGACCAGACAAAAGAAATGTTAAAGGACATGCCTACCCAACAAGCAGAAGAGTTTTCTGACATTCCCAGAGCTCTGTGTTTTGCTGTAGATGCTATAAAAGATTCCATCCAGCAGGCCTCTCGTTTATCACTATTTTTGGTGCACATGAGAAGGCTCTTATGGTTGAAGAACTGGGCGGCGGAGCCCCCATGCAAAAAGCTTCTGGCAGGGTTTCCCTTCCATGGAGGACGACTCTTCGGAGAGGATCTGGATAAATATATTCAGACTATTTCAAGTGGCAAGAGTACCCTTTTACCGGTCAAAAAGACATTCCGGGGTCCTACATTTAAAAGGCAGCTCTTTCCTGTCTCGGGGCCCTCAAATTCCAGGCAGTATCGACGGCCGCCTGCACGATCCAACGTTAACAGTAGATCGCAGGGACAGGCCCCTGGGGGTAAGAGGCCATGGTATTGCAAGCCGACAAAGACAGCCCCTAAGTCTGCCTTATGAAGGGGCGCCCCCACTCTCGCGGGTGGGGGGAAGGCTTCGTTTCTTCTCAGAAGTTTGGGAAGCCAAGATCCCCGACAAATGGGTCCGGGCATCTGTAACCACAGGCTACAGACTGGAGTTTCTAAGGTGTCCTCCGCCTCATTTTCAAGAATCAAGGCTACCAAAGGATCCAGCAAGGAAGGCCTCATTGCTGGCAGCTTTGGATCACCTGCTTTGCCAGGACGTAATAATAGAGGTGCCAGCCCAAGAGCAAGGGCTAGGTTTCTATTCCAATCTCTTTGTCATACCAAAGCCCAACGGCGATGTCAGGCCAATCTTGGACCTAAAAAGGTTAAACGGTTACCTAAGGGTTCGTTCCTTCCGGATGGAATCCATCCGGTCAGCAGCCGCCGCGCTTCAGAGGGACGATTTTCTGGCCTCCATAGACATAAAGGATGCTTACCTTCATGTACCAATCTTTCAGTCGCATCAAAGATTTTTACGCTTCGCGGTGGGGCAGCGACACTTCCAATTCAGGGCGCTCCCCTTCGGGCTGGCCACGGCCCCCCGGGTATTCACGAAGATCCTAGCCCCAGTTCTGGCCAATTTAAGGATCCAAGGGGTCACAGTCCTAGCATACTTGGACGACCTTTTAATCATAGATCACTCACGGCCGGGTCTGCAACAAGGCAGTAAACCTCGCGGTTCGGTACCTCGAAGGATTCGGCTGGGTCCTAAACCGGGGAAAGTCAGCGTTCCAGCCTACAAAGCAGTTGGAATACCTCGGCATGAGGTTAGACACAGAACAGCAAAGGGTGTTCCTGCACCTTGTAAAGATCGAGGCTATCAAGGGGTTGGTTCAGTTGGTTCTAAACAAGAAAAAACCAACTATTCGCCTGTGTATGCGAGTACTAGGCAAGCTAGTGGCCACGTTCGAGGCAGTACCATACGCTCAGATCCACACTCGCGTCCTACAGGCAGCCATTCTAGCAGCCTGGGGCAAGAGGGCACATGCCTTAGAGTCCCCTTTGACGCTATCATCAAGGGTCCGACAAAGCCTGGCCTGGTGGTTGAACCCTCAGAATCTTCTAAAGGGAAAATCCTTCAGCCCTGTTGTCTGGAAGGTAGTTACCACAGACGCCAGCCTGGCAGGCTGGGGGGCGGTCTTCGAGGGGTTCTCTCGCCAGGGAACTTGGGTGAAAGCAGAGAGGCAGCTCCCCATCAATATCTTGGAGATCAGAGCCCTTCTGGCATGGACCTCCAGATTACAGGGGTTCCCGGTGAGAATCCAGTCAGACAATGCCACGGCGGTGGCATACATAAACCACCAAGGGGGAACCAGGAGTCAGGCCGCTCAGAGGGAGGTGAGCTTGATTTTTCAGTGGGCAGAGGTTCATGTACCCTGCATTTCGGCGATATTCATTCCCGGAGTGGACAACCTGCAGGCAGACTTCTTAAGTCGCCAGAGTCTGTTGCCAGGGGAGTGGTCTCTGCATCCCCAGGTCTTTCAGACAATCTGCCAGAGGTGGGGAATGCCGGACGTAGATATAATGGCATCCAGGTTCAACAAGAAACTAGACAGGTTCGTGTCTCGAGCGAGGGATCCTATGGCCTGCGGAACCGATGCGTTGGTTTGCCCTTGGCATCAATTCAAACTTCTATATGCATTCCCTCCGCTACAGTTACTCCCTCGCCTGTTGCGCAGGATCAGAGTGGAGCACAAGCCAGTCATTCTAGTAGCTCCGGCTTGGCCCCGGAGGACTTGGTACTCACTAGTCCTGAAGATGGCAGTGGGAGACCCTTGGACTCTTCCTCTACAACCAGACCTACTCTCACAAGGCCCGATCCTCCACCCTACATTACAGCGTCTAAATTTGACGGCCTGGAGGCTGAATCCCTGATTCTCAGGGGTAGAGGTCTGTCTAGGCAGGTAATTCCTACCCTGATTAGGGCTAGAAAGCCGGTCTCCAGGGTGATTTATTACAGGGTGTGGAGGAACTACGTAGGCTGGTGTGAATCCAAAAGATGGAATTCCCGCAAATATACTATTGATAGGGTGTTAAGTTTTCTCCAGCTAGGAGTGGATAAAGGCCTGGCACTAAGCACAATCAAGGGACAGATCTCAGCTCTGTCAGTGTGGTTTCAGAGGCCGCTGGCCACCCACTCGCTGGTAAAGACCTTCTTACAGGGGGTCTTGCGTATTAATCCTCCTGTCAAGTCACCAATTTGTCCATGGGACTTAAATCTTGTCCTGTCCACTCTACAGAAACAACCCTTTGAGCCGTTGGCTGAGATTCCTTTAGTCTTACTGACAAGAAAGTTGGTTTTCTTGGTCGCCATAGTTTCGGCCAGGAGAGTGTCAGAATTAGCAGCCTTATCGTGTAAGGAACCATATCTCGTTCTGCATAAGGACAGGGCAGTTCTCCGGCCCCATCCTTCCTTTCTACCAAAGGTTATATCCAAATTTCACTTGAACCAGGATTTGGTACTTCCATCCTTCTTTCCAAAACCCACATCTAGAAAGGAGGGGTTGCTGCATACCTTGGATATTGTCCGGGCCATGAAGGCCTATCTTAAAGCTACAGAAAAGATCCGGAAGACAGATGTGTTATTCGTTCTACCAGATGGCCCCAAGAAGGGGCAGGCAGCTGCAAAATCCACCATCTCGAGATGGATTAGACAATTAATCATTCAAGCCTACGGTTTGAAGAGGTTGCCTCCTCCTTTGTCGGTAAAGGCCCATTCTACCAGGGCCATGGGCGCCTCCTGGGCAGCACACCATCAGATCTCTATGGCTCAGATATGCAAGGCGGCGACGTGGTCATCAGTCCACACGTTTACAAAGTTTTATCAACTAGACGTGAGAAGGAATGCGGATTCTGCCTTTGGACAGGCAGTACTACAGGCTGCAGTTTAAGATCCTCGGGATCAGAAGCACCCTTGGTTGTAAGAAAGAAAAAAAAAAAAAGTTTTTTCTTGACTAAGTTGGAATTATTATTATTATTTGAGTATACCTCTAAATTGAATCCTTCTTTGGAAGATGTCTCCCTCCCCTCATTAAAGCATTGCTTTCGGACATCCCATATAGTAATGAATATGCCGCTCTGTGTCCCGTGATGTACGAGAAAGAAAAGGGGATTTTTAAATACAGCTTACCTGTAAAATCCTTTTCTTGGAGTACATCACGGGACACAGAGCTCCCACCCCTCTTTTGGGGAAACATTTTGGGAGGCATACTGCTTGCTACAAAACTGAGGGACTCCCTCTAGGGGAGGGGGTTATATAGGGAGGGGACTTCCTGTTTGAGATTGCCAGTGTCCACACCTGAAGGTACTCCATATAACCCATATAGTAATGAATATGCCGCTCTGTGTCCCGTGATGTACTCCAAGAAAAGGATTTTACAGGTAAGCTGTATTTAAAAATCCCTTTTTTACTTCTGTCTGTGCTGCTGTTCCCATTACTTCTTATCTGGAAATTGGATATGGTAAATATTTCTAACACAGCTTTGGATAGCAGTAAACCTGACAGGTGTTTTAATATTTCCACATTTTATTCGAAAGTAAAAAAAAGGCTGTAGATATAAAAACAATCAGATACTACCTGTGTCGCCTGTCTACAGCTGCCAAAAAAAGTATGTGAACCCTTTTGGAATGATATGGATTTTTGCATAAATTGGTTATGAAATGTGATCTGATCTTCATCTAAGTCACAACAATAGACAATCACAATCTGCTTAAACTAATAACACACAAAGAATTAAATGTTACCATGTTTTTATTGAACACACCATGTAAACATTCACAGTGCAGGTGGAAAAAAGTATGTGAACCCCTAGACTAATGACATCTCCAAGAGCTAATTGGAGTGAGGTGTCAGCCAACTGGAGTCCAATCAATGAGATGAGATTGGAGGTGTTGGTTACAGCTGCCCTATAAAAACACACACCAGTTCTGGGTTTGCTTTTCACAAGAAGCATTGCCTGATGTTATTGATGCCTCACACAAAAGAGCTCTCAGAAGACCTACGATTAAGAATTGTTGACTGGCATAAAGCTGGAAAGGGTTATAAAAGTATCTCCAAAAGCCTTGCTGTTCATCAGTCCACAGTAAGACAACTTGTCTATAAATGGAGAAAGTTCAGCACTGCTGCTACTCTCCCTAGGAGTGGCCGTCCGGTAAAGATGACTGCAAGAGCACAGCGCAGACTGCTTAATGAGGTGAAGAAGAATCCTAGAGTGTCAGCTAAAGACCTACGAAAGTCTCTGTAAAAACACTAAACAAGAATGTATTTCATGGAAGCATGCCACAGAACAAGCCACTGCTGTCCAAAAATAACATTGCTGCACGTTTACAGTTTGCACAAGAGCACCTGGATGTTCCACAGCAGTACTGGCAAAATATTCTGTGGACAGATGAAACCAAAGTTGAGTTGTTTGGAAGAAACAAACAACACTATGTGTGGAGAAAAAGAGGCACAGCACACCAACATCAAAACCTCATCCCAATGTGAAGTATGGTGGTGGGGGCATCATGGTTTGAGGCTGCTTTGCTGCATCAGGGCCTGGACGGATTGCTATCATTGAAGGAAAAATGTGTTCTCAAGTATATCAAGACATTTTGCAGGAGAACTTAAGGCCATCTGTTCACCAGCTGAAGCTCAACAGAAGATGGGTGTTGCAGAAGGACAACGACCCAAAACATAGAAGTAAATCAAAAACAGAATGGCTTAAACAGAAGAAAATACGCCTTCTGGAGTGGCCCAGTCAGAGTCCTGACCTCAACCCGATTGAGATGCTGTGGCATGACCACAAGAAAACGATTCACACCAGACATCCAAGAATATTGCTGAACTGTTCTGTAAAGAGGAATGGTCAAGAATTACCCCTGACCGTTGTCCGTGTCTGATCTGCAACTACAGGATACGTTTAATTGAAGATATTGCTGCCAAAAGAGGTTCAACCAGTTATTAAATTCAAGGGTTCACATACTTTTTCCACATGCACTGTAAATGTTTACATGGTGTGTTATTAGTTTAACCACCTGGGATCCTGCCTATTGTCTAAACACGGTCACAAGGTGGCTCTCAATTGCCGGGAGGACGTCTTTAGACGTCCTCGGCTCCTCCGGCCACTGGGTGAAGCGTCCGCCGCATTACTGAGATGCCGATGCACGTGCCTGGCGGCCGCAATGTCCTCCATACTCCCGCGATCACCCGTTACACAGACAAGTGTAAACACACAGATCCACGTCCTGTCAGGGAGAGAGGAGACTGATGCTGTGTCCCTTGTACATAGGGACACAGATCGGTCACCCCCCCAGTCAGTCCCCTCCCCCCACAGTTAGAAACACCATGCAGGATACACATTTAACCCCTTCCTCGCCCACTAGTGTTAACCCCTTCCCTGACAGTCAAATGAATACAGTAATTAGTGCATATTTATAGCACTAATCGCTGTATAAATGTGAATGGTCCCAAAAATGTGTCAAAAGTGTCTGATGTGTCCGCCATAAGATCGCAGTCCCAATAAAAATCGCAGATCGCGGCCATTACTAATAAAAACATTTTTATAAAAAAAAAAATAATTCTCTCCCCTATTTTGTAGGGGCTATAACTTTTGCACAAACCAGTCGCTTATTGCGATTTTTTTTTTTTTACCAAAAATATGTAGAAGAATACGTATTGGCCTAAACTGAGGAAAAAAAAAGTTTTTTTATTATATATTTTTTGGGGGATATTTATTATAGCAAAAATAGGTGATCAAATATCATCAAAAGAAAGATCTATTTGTGGGGAAAAAAGGATGTCAATTTTGTTTGGGAGCCACATCGCACGACCGCGCAGTTGTCACTTAAAGCAACGCAGTGCCGGAAGCTGAACTTTTGCCTGGACAGGAGGGGGGTATATGTGCCCAGTAAGCAAGTGGTTAAGCAGACTGTGATTGTCTATTGCTGTGATGAAAATCAGATCACATTTTATGACCAATTTGTGCAGAAATCTATATCATTCCAAAAGGGTTCACATACTTTTTCTGGCAACTGTATACCATGTACAAATTATGTGTACATCACAACATTGGCTGTACAGAAGTACAGATCCTTTTGGTGGGTAGAACTGTAAACATCAATGCATTTCAGCTGCTATAAAGCATTTAGCTGTTTGCCTGAAGTTTTTCTTAAAAGAACTCCTACAGTTAAATTAATTGACTCTAATGTGTGTTGGCTCTCTAGCAATAAGCCTGAAAAGGAAAGATATTTGGAAAAGTTATCTTGACGACAAAGAGAAGAATGCAGAATGCAAATTAATTTCCGGAGCACAGATCTAAGTTAAAAGAGGCGAACATCCCCATGCTGATGGGGAGGTAGAGAAGTTAAACTTACCAAAAGCTCAAGCAAAAGCCCAAGGGTCACCACCTGAGATAGAGATGCAGTGATATTTTTTCTGGGTTCTGTACATCTATGCACACATGAACACATCAGGAGGCATCTGATGGTGAAAGAGGATCAGGAGACTGCTGCTTTTACTACCTCAGAATCACCTATGTACAGCAGGGGGGAAATAAAAAAATAAAATAAATGAGCAAAACAGGAAAGTGAAAAGAGAAATACTAAGTCAATGGGGAAAATAAAGCAGCTAGAGAGAAAAAGAAAGCAGTTGTAAAAAGTAGAAAGCACTGTGCAATCTGTACATAGAGATTAACAACGCAGCAGAAGAGGAGAATAACAATATAGAAAGGGAAAAACAAGAAGCATTACACAGCAGACCAGAATGTATAAAAACGGATTATTACAGCAAAAGTATAACGAGTCACCATAGGATGGAGCCAAGGCAGGACTGGGGAAAAACATTGCAACCGAGTCACATCTCTCTAAAAGTTATAGATGATTGTCTATTTTTTTATTCATTTTTTGTGTATAGAGAAACAACATGTTGAGAACTAGAGACTAACGAGAACTAGAGAGTGAATATCAGACTGAAAGAAATTATTTAATATTCTTTTTTTATCTTTGTTTCCTGCTGATGGCAGATGCAGATGATAGTTTTTTGAACCGTTTTTGCATTATGTTTCACAGCAACATGAGAATTTTCTTTCTGACATTGCAGTATTTAATGTTTTCACTGTGAAAATCTTTGAGCAAGATCGATTTGGCTGAACTGCAACAATGTAGGCTTTAATATATAGGGGTAGATTTACTAAAGTAGTAGAGCATGTTCACCTTGTGGAGTTAATTTTTACTGTGGAGGGGAATTTTTACTTTCTTCAGGAAATGTGGTGAAAATTCACTTTGCAATGAATACTCAATTACATTCAAAGAAAAAAAAAAAGATTTTTGTTTGGACGTTTTTGGGTAATCAAATTCAACAGAGCTTCAAAAGAACTTTAAAATTCCCCTGCAAAATGAAAATTCACTTTGCTAAATGAATGGTCTAATCCACTACTCACACCCATAGAACCAAAGAGGACTGCCAATGTCCAAAATATTACAACTTCTCAGTAATGAGTTGCATGGAGAAATTAATACACAAAAAAATGGTTCATGGAATTTCTTTATGGCCAACTATTGACCACTATGACCGAGAACCATGATAGATCAGTATATATATTGGTTTATAAAGTTTGTTTATGGTAGTTTGTGGCACAAGACTGTGAAGATTTGGCACAGATTCTTCCAGTGCCGGATAGAAATCAAGGGCCTAGAATAATGTTAGTCTTGCTGCCCCCAACACCAATACTGCCACTAATATTTGCCCTCCCTCCATCCAATCACTATGTCACTTAGAAAAAGAAACCCTAAGCCATGGGTACTCAAACTATGGCCCTCCAATTGTTCAGAAACTACATTTCCCATCATACTTAGCCATGTCTGTGAATGTCAGAGTTTTACAATGCCTAATGGGACTTGTAGTTCCTCCTTCATTTTAGAGGAAGAGGGTCCCCTCTGGTTTTTATGTGGCTGTAGCTGCTGTCAAGAGAGGAAGTAAACCGTTAAAGTGGAAGCAAATCTTAGTTTCAAAAAGTGTTGATACGCAGGATTTTTATGACAAACAGGTCTGTGTACCTTTGTTGTCAAAAATGCTATTACCTGCCTGTCATTCCTTGTTTCTGTTTGTGTACACCGAGCCACTGAGTTGGGTATGTGCAGCTCATTGCATAGTCTCGGCATGTTTCTGTGGTGCAAAGTTATAACTCCTATGCAAATGACCTGGAAGGAGGACTGGGAGAAGTGTCAGGAAGGGATCGCTGACATTGCATCGCTAGAGGGCTTTGCCTTGGGCGGTAAATGTACCAAAATGTGCCAAAGTGCTTTGCATACAGGCAGACTATGGCTAACTGCTCCTAGAGCCCCCCTTTTTTTTTAAATGTGTTATTTTGGCGATATGGTATGTTTTTTTCACTCAGTCAGTAATCAGACACACTGTAACTGGAGTAGTAAAAAGGGAATTGTGTTTTTTTTTCCTGAACTGCTACTGTGCAGTGTCTAAAGTTTATACAATTGAATTTCAGCTTGATGTTTTAGCAGTAGCCTAAAGAAGCAGCCAGCATGGACTACAAATATTCTGGTTAAACAATAAATCGAATTACCCTGAATCCAAACTTCTAGCTTGACTTTTTCTCATTGATTTTCTGTAAAAAGATGATTGAAATTGGTGTATTTGTAATTTGGATAATAAAAACAATGCATGATTCATAATAGGGATAAAAGAGTGTTTGTTGTGTTGTGGCCAGTAGTAGTCCAATCTGTTCTAGGATTTCAGCTTTTTATGGTATGATTATCTTTTTTTTTTTGCATGAAATTTGGAAAGTGTGAACTTGCAACTGCCTCTGCATAAAGCTTCTTCTATTGGATGTGACATGGACAAATGGGCTTTATGCAGAGCATACCGCCATTTTGCCCTGTGCTATAAAGAACACACTTAGTCTTAGGGAAATAACATAATCTTTTAAGCTAATATGTTCACTCACCATTCATACAAAAAGACACCATCACCCATCAGCTTGTTATCAAGTCACCATCATTGCCATCATTGCCAGCCTCATGGCTTAGCACGGCTAATTTATTCTCACACAAACAGGAAGTGATCACTCCACCAGTTAATAACCTCCTCCATGGGAGTGGTCATCACAGGATGTCCTCTCCACACAGCAAACACATTCCTTTTGACAGGAAATCCCATAGAATACATGAAAATAAATACATACAATGAATACAATACAATACAATGCTGGCTAAAGTCTTATGGGCGTGTCTGGGCAGGGAGTGCATGTGTCAAACCGATCACAAGCTCTCATATTAATCTCTGATAGAATCCTTAATCTGCGCCATTCAATAGAATAATGCATATCCAGATTATACCCTTATTAAAGGTGGAATGGAGGCTATCTACAGGCATACATTACAAACCCCAAACCATGCTGATCAGACATGACCCAGATAAGAGCACACACCTGTCCATAAACACTAGTGTGTTTGCGAAGCGAACGCATCCCCCCATCTCAACGATCGTCGGTGCTAGATGGACAGAGGGCCCCTCGCTGGCAGGCATACGCCCACGCCGCAACCATCACACTCCAACCTCAAGACATTTTCTACTACCAGACGATATTCAACCAGCCTCAGCTCTGTTTAGAGTGGGTTGCAGAAGTACCAAGACTGGGTGCCATTATGACAATACATATTAAATACATCTTTAAATTTCCACAACAGATGTGATCTTAGTTTTTTATATGTATAGAATAAATAACTAATGAAAAAAGTTATAATCAGCAAATACATTCACATATAAATGCAACATACTGTATACAAATATTATAATGTGAAAAAAGTCTATATATAGTATCTCACAAAAGTGAGTACACCCCTCACATTTTTGAAAATATTTTATTATATCTTAATTACACTTTGCTACAAAGCTACAGCTTGTATAACAGTGCAAATTTTCTCAAAATAACTCAAGTCAGCCATTAATGTCTAAACCACTGGCAACAAAAGTGAGTACAACCCTAAGTGAAAATGTCCAAAGGTTGAAGGGGTGGGGGGCCAGCCTGTCAGTGCTCATACAATACGTCGCACACTGCATCAAATTGGTCTGCATGGCTGTTGTCCCAGAAGGAAGCCTCTTCTAAAGATGATGCATGGTTTTCATCGGACAAGCAGACAATGGACATGGATTTCTGGAACCAAGATAAACGTATTTGGTTCAGATGGTGTCAAGCATGTGTGGCAGCAACCAGGTGAGGAGTACAAAGACAAGTGTGTCTTGCCTACAGTCAATCATGGTGGTAGGAGTGTCATGGTCATGGGCTGCATGAGTGCTGCCGACACTGGGGAGCTATGCTTCATTGTGGACATTTGTGTTGTGTGTTGGTATAAAGACCTCTAGTGCTGGCTGCTGCTGCCTTAATTTTGTTGTTATTTGTTTTTTTCAGTCAAGTGCAAAGTTTTTCTTATTTATCTTAGTTTCATTGCTTGTACATCTCTTTTGGGAGGAAAATAGACACCTTTTTACACAAGGTTATAAACGCTAAGTTGCTTGTTATTATATGATGTGATGCCATTGTAAATTTCGTATGTGGGGAATATAATGTACTTTAAATGATTGGACAAACACACAATTGAAATTTATATAAAGGAGAAAAAGTAAAACATTTCTTCAACTACCAAGGGATCTAGATTTAGATATTTTTCCAACTTTTTTTACTATCTTAAGTAGTATTTTAAACCAATGAGGACATTTTGTGTTGAAAATTAACATTCATTTTAAACACAGTACAATAAATCTTGTTGTGAAATAATTTGTAGGGTACAAAAGTCTTTGCAACAAATGGTACAAAAGTGGAAATTCATGTTTTGCAACACAAGATTGCTGGGTATTTATTATTTTCACTTTCAGAGCATTTTCTGCCTGGGATTTATATGTTTTACCCATATGTGTATTGGCTGATGAGACATCTGCATGCCATTGCTTGAATCATTGAATCCCTGGGGCATAACTCTTTATATGTAAAAGGTGAATGTTGCTGCATTGTCAATGATTGTGAAGTGAAATGTGAAATAAATCACTATAGATAATAATAAACATCATCATCAAAAAAATAAATAGCAAATATCCATACAGTGTAATAACACCATAACAATAATGACAAGACAAAAAAACTAGAGTCCTAAGTGATATTGCTGGCAAAATATAAAGAGGAGTAAATACAGTGGTGATGTTCTTCTACCACTCTTGTGCAAAATAGAAGAATACAGTGGGTGTCTTTTTCTTTCTTGTGCAGTGACACCTACTGTAAGTGCAGGGTGGCCACTCACCTTACAGCTGTAAGGAAAAGGTATAAGAAGATAATAATTGAGATCCTGGATGGTATAATCAATCTTGCTGTAAACTTCTATGAATGGATACCAGCAAATTCCTCTAGGGGGCCTTTTTCCTCTGATAGATAATTCCCACCGGGATAAGTGTGTTTAATATACTTCTTTAAAACAAATGTATATTCTGAGTGTCCCTTTCGGACTTATTCATACGGTATATAGAAGAAAAGGGGTTCCAGATAGTGTAATATTGTAAAACAAATGATGCTTTATTCAGGTAAGAGCTGTGTGACTCACATAAAAACATGCAGGATAAAAAACATAAAATCTATGAGCAGCGAGCTCATATGCGGACGTCAGGTGAAACTACAAAATAACAGAAATAGACCTCAATAAGTATAATTTTGCATACATTACAGCATACATTACAGAAACAATGATCTTACAATATAGGATGAGATAGTAAAAACATACTTTTTAAGTTCTCCGGGATGAGGGGGCGGCTATTCGTTCTCACTTTACAGCTGCCCCGCCAGGGTTTTTTATATGGTTCTATCTCCCAGAATCTCAAAGGGCTAGGATCTTTGTTATGGCATGTGGCAAAATGTTTAGATACGATATGTTTAAAGTATCCTTTAAGGATGTTCTGTACATGCTCTTTAATGCGTATTTTTAGGAGTCTTTTACTGCGTCCTATGTACTATAGTCTGCAACTGCATTCCAAGGTATATACCGCCCCTATTGCATCCTATAAAGTCATTTATCTCTAATGTATTTCCTATGCTTATTGATGTAAACTTTTATTTCTTCCCATTCAGACATTTTGTTTTTGTACATGCAAAGCAACGTTTACAAGGAAAAAAGGCCTTTCTAGTAAAAAACGTGAAACCTCTTTTGGGTGGATCCAGTATGCTTTTAACAATCTTATTGTGGTTTGTAGGTGCTCTCTTATAAACAAATTTAGGATTACCAGGCAGTATATCTTGAAGGTGTCAATCTGTCAAACATTTATGCCAATGCCGTTTTATGATCTTCTCTATTTTCTTGTAGTGGATATTATAATCATGAATGATTGGTTAATGTATCTAATGCAAGGTTCTGTTATTTCTTATCCCTAATTAATTTGATTTGATCCATTTCATATACTTCTGTTATTCTTACTTTTATATATTGCCTATCGTAGCCTTTCTTGATGAAACCTATGTCCCATTTGGTCAACTTGGGTCAAATAATCATCTAGATTGCTGCAGTTGTGTCGCAAGTGTGTAAGCTGGCCTTTGGGGATATTGAAAAGCCTATTCTTGTGATGGCAGCTTTCCAGCAGAAATAATTGACTTTTCAAAAACAAAAACAACCGAATGAGAAGAAATACAACTTTACATCAACAAGCACAGGAAATATATATGAGATATATGACTTTATAGGTTGCAGCACAGAGGGGACTGTATATGTCTTGGAATGCAGTTACGGACAATAATACATAGGGCGCACCAAAAGACTCCTAAAAATACGCATTAACCACTTAAGGACCGCCGCATGTACATTTACGTCGGCAGAATGGCACCGAAAGGCACATCAACGTATATATACGTTGGTGCCTTGGGGGGGATCGGGGGTCCGATCGGACCCCCCCCCCCGTACATGCGGCGGTCCGCGCGGCTGCAGGAGCGATCCGACAAGTGGGGGCGGCTATCCGTTTTCATCCGCCCCCTCCGGATCGCTCCCAGCCAATGCGCGCGCCCGCCTGACCTGTCACTTCCTCCTCCTGTGTAAACACAGGAAGGAGGAAGCGACGTGATCTCTCCCTCGGCGTTTGTTTCAAGCGCCGCTGAGGAGAGATCACTACAGAACAAGTAAGTCCTGCACCAAACAGCACACTGACACACACATTTAACCCCCCTCCCCCCTGTCACAGTGTCACTGAATGCAGTAATCATGTATGATTACTGTATTTAGTGTCAGTGTGACAGACAGTGTGACAGTCAGACAGTCAGTAGTGTCAGGGTAGCCCCCCCCACCCCCCCCAATAAAGTTTTAACCCCTTGATCACTGCCCTAGTTAACCCTTTCACTCCCTATTGCCAGCGTCACTAAGCGATCATTTTTCTGATCGCTGTATTAGTGTCGCTGTTCCCGCTAGGTAGCTAATTTTTTTTTAATGCAATTTTTTTTTTACTAAAGACATGTGGCTAAATAAATTTTGGCCTAAATGTTTGACTAAAATTTAGTTTATTGTTTTTTTATTATAACAAAAAGTAAAAAATATTGTTTTTTTTTCAAAAATGTCGCTCTATTTTTGTATATAGCGCAAAAAATAAAAATCGCAGAGGCGATCAAATACCACCAAAAGAAAGCTCTATTTGTGGGAAAAAAAGGACACGGATTTTGTTTGGGAGCCACGTCGCACGACCGCGCAATTGTCTGTTAAAACGACGCAGTGCCGAATCGCAAAAACCCCTTGGGTCATTTGCCAGCGTATTGGTCCGGGTCTTAAGTGGTTAAAGAGCATGTACAGAACATCCTTAAAGGATATGACAAACACAGCGTATCCTTAACATTTTGCCATATGCCATAACCAAGATCCTACTCATTTGATATTCTGGGAGATAGAACCATAATAAAAACACTGGCGGTGCAGCCATAAAGTGAGAACACTCAGTTAGCTCGATTCCAAATGGGTTTACATAATGGATACTTTTGCCCCTCGAGGATTAATTATTGAATTTAATTTAAATTGCTTTATCAATTATTTTTAGTCTAGTTACATACTCTAAATAAAAATAAAAATAAATTAAATCTTAAACAAACTGTGGCAAACCATGCTGAGTGGGTAGGTAGTAAAAGTGAGTCAATAAAGACTTTAGTAGGGTGTATTGTTCAGGTTTTGATCAGTCATCCTCTTGATCTTGACAATCTTTCTAAGACTGTTAGAATGAGTATTTTATTGTGTTATTTTATGCCATTATTTTATGCCTTTCTGTTCTATATGTTTTAATAAAACAGACTAAAAAAATTAGACTTTTGTAATAGTAGAAGATTTCATATGTGTCCAGGGTTCCTCTAAATAGAGAACAATTGAAATGATGAAAAAAGTCTGATACCAAGTACTTTTGGCACATTGAAGTATATGTAAATGCCCCTACAATGCTTAGTCATCATGAGCAATAGTTTAATCTGTCACATTGCTGCTGTTAGGACATGTTTCACCTGCCTGGGTTGATGTATTAAAAACTGGAGCAAGAAATACAGAGAAAATTGGACTACAAGCCTAGAGCAGCAAGTCAGGTTCCTTCTTTCATTTCTTGTTATGAAAAAGACGAAACTTAACTAATTTCGATAAGTAAGTGTTCCACTTTCCTGCAGATTTCCCTGGTACAGTTTTTATACATCAGGCCCTAGAGGATTGGCAAGCTGATCTAGGTGAGAAATACTTATTGCATAATATTGGTCATTTGCTCTTGCTTCTCCCAAGATAATCTGACTTTGAAGGTATAGTGGTTTGATTTTTATTCTCCCTCTATAGGCACAACAATATGTTTGGGTGATATCAATGTACATGTTTAGATTGCGCAAAAATATCCTTAGGCAGTCAGATATACAGACATGCCTCTAGAGTCTATGGCCATCATTCAGCTATAATTAGGGGTGCAACGGATCAAAAAAACTCACGGTTCGGATCGTTCCTCGGATCAGGAGTCACGGATCGGATCATTTTCGAAACGGCAAAAAAATAAAAAAATAACCAACATTGCCACCACACTATTAGTAACACTGTAATAAATAATAGCCAACATTGCCCCCACACTAGTAGTAACACTAATAGCCATTTTTCCCACTAATAATAATAATAATAGCCAACATTGCCCCCACACAAACAGTAACACACTGAAAATAATAGCCATTTTCCCACTATGATGAGAATCAACTCACTGTACTTGTAGTTTCTCACTGTACTTGTAGTCTCTCACTGTACTCGCATCGCTCCATGCAGACAGTACTGCGCGCTCTTGGAATAGAAGATACACGTGCAGACTGCAGAGGGAGGGGTGATGACATCAGCGCGCACCGCTGCCGGGTGTACCAAGATGGCCGCTCCGGAGCTAGGCCGAAGCCGCGGTCTTTCCTAAGGCAGCGGCGGTGGTGCGCTCCGCAGATCGCATTCTGTTCCGATCCGAACTGGTTGGCCCGTTCGGATCGCGGATTGGGCATGATCCGTTAAACCCCTAGCTGTAATTCACTGAAGGTCTATAGACACCAAACTGCACAGAAAGAGTTATAACTTCAGGATGTGCATATTATTCAATGCTTCTTAGCCTCGTAAGCTTCCCTTTATTTATAGCTTTGAGCTTACTTTTCTTTTTGTACATTATAGAATAACAGTTGTCTCCCCTTTGCACGACCATTTGTTATTTTATGGTTAAGTACTTTTAGGATTTGTATAAATATACTAAAATATACCCAGTGCATCCCGGGAGGTGATGTTTCGTTTTGCCTCAGCATGTTGACCATTAATGAAACATATTGGGGTTGATTTATAAAAAGACAAATAGTCTGTTCACTTTGGGGAGTAATTTTTACTTCAAAGAGAATTTTCCTTTAGCATAGTGAATGAGGTAAAAGTCTACTGACTTCCATCGTCCAATCAGGTGCAATTACTTTTGCACAGGATAGGGGGTGCTTTGCAAATTGAATTTCCTCCACATTTAGAAAATTCTCTTGCAAAGTCTAAATTCCATTGCAAAGTGAACAACTTAAATTAACCCAACCTTACAGAGAATGTGATGTTCCGCATAACATTTGATTGCATTTTTATAATATTGTATATAGAGCAGATGCATGTGGTGGTAAAGAACAACATTGTCACAACATTGCTTTACCTTGTATTTTTGAAGAGCTAATTGGGTAGTAAATGGATTTCTGTTTGTTTTACCTGAGCAAGTCAGATTTATATAAAGGGACACCAAGTCTCATGCCTTCTTTCTTATTATTTGTAGTGCCTACATTGCTTTTAGTGGTCAATTGCCTGTCAAAAGGACCAATTACTAGGTCCACACTGGGTCCTGCAGCATAAGCAATGTAAAGCAGGAAAGCTTCTGACCTCCAGTCACTGCTGAAACAATCTCTCTAGAGATCACGTGAAACTGAATGTGGGTATATTTTTTATGGGTGTTTAAAAACAAAGAGTATGTAGGTATTAGGGCATAGGATAAGGAACTGATTTTTATTTAAAAAAAGAGCCACCGCCGCATCGCTTGGGACCCGGTGCGCGTGCCCGGCGGCCGGGCACGTGCAATCACGGCGGGACCATGGATCTGTGTGTGTAAACACACAGATCCATGTCCTGTCAGCGGTGAGGAGACCGATGTGTGTTCCCAGTACAGAGGAACACACATCGGTCTCCTCCCTTTGTAAGTCCCCCTCCCCTTACAGTTAGAACACACTTTAGGGAACATATTAACTCCTTCCTCACCCCCTAGTGTTAACCCCTTCCCTGCCAGTCACATTTACACAGTAATAAGTACAGTTTTACAGCACTAATCGCTGTATAATTGTGAATGGTCCCAAAAATGTGTCAAAAGTGTTCCATATGTCCACCGCAATGTCACGCTCACAATAAAAATCGCTAGAACTTTTGTGCAAACTGATCAAATACGCTTATTGCGATTTTTTTTTTTTTTACCAAGAATATGTAGAATACATATCGGTCTAAACTGAGGAAAATTAAAAAAAAAAAAAAAATAATTATGATATTTATTAAATCAAAAAGTAAAAGATATTGTATTTTTTTTTCAAAATTGTCGCTCTTTTGTTTATAGCACAAAAAATAAAAACCACAGAGGCGATCAAATACCACCAAAAGAAAGCTCTATTTGTGGGAAAAAAAAGGGGAGTCAATTTTGTTTGGGAGCCACATCGCACGACCGCGCAATTGTCATTCAAAGTGCGACAGTGCTGAAAACGTAAAATTGGTCTGGGCAGGAAGGGGGTAAAAATGCCCTGTATGGAAGTGGTTAATGATGTTTGCAATTTTTTTTTTTTATAATTCATTCACTAGCTGTATAAATCTTTGAAGATGAAGGAAATTAATGCATGTTTCTTCAAAATTTAATAACATGAAATAAACTTTCTTGAAAGCAAATAAAGGGAAATAGTGTAGAAGAGAACCTAGTGTGAAACAATCCCTCTAGCCATGTCCATAAATGTAGAAATTAATGTTGCCACTGCTTTGCTTACAACTCCCAAGATGGCTGCCTCAATTTCTCTGTCTGCTATAATGATCTTTCAGCCCCTCAGAAAAAGACTTTATATTAAATTACTTTTTTATTAAGGTTTTCAAGTTTGATAGAACTGAATGTGTCTTTTTCTCTGTTAACTACACATGCCTTATCTATTTTCAAGGCTATTTTCTCCAACACTATTTTCAAAGACATTTATACATTCTTGGAGGAAAATGTATACTGTTATTGTATCACTTACTGAAACTCAAGTTATAGTAAACATGTCACATACCTCACCAATTCAAACTGAGCATAAGATAAAAAAAAAATGTATAAGCCAAAGTTATAGTCAGTGAAAACTGACATTTAAATTGATCTGTAGATACAGAGATGTAGACAGCTGATACAAATCTTGGGCCAGATTCAGATACATTTGGTGTATCTGTCCGGCGGCGTAGCGTTTCCTCTTTACGCTACGCCACCGCAAATATTATGGGGAAGTGCCTTATTCAGAAAGCACTTGCGCCATAATATGCGGCGGCGTAGCGTAAAGTGCCCAGCTTAAGGCCGTGCAATTCAAATTTCTGAAGTGGGGGCGGGATTCATGTAAATGAATCATGACCCCACGTCATTTACGTTTATTTTGGATGGCGCATGCGCCGTCAGTGGATGTGAAATCACGTCGCTATTTCTCAATGTAAACAACGTGAACATAACTTACGTCGAGCCCCATTCCCGAACGATTTACGCAAATGACGTAACCAAAGTAGAATTCGACGCGGTCCCGACGTCCATACTTAACATTGGCTGCGCCTGCTATAGCAGGGGTAACTTTACGCCGGTCTAACGCTTACGCAAACGACGTAAAATACAACGCGCCGTCACAAGTACGCTCGTGAATCGGTGTAAATAGCTCATTTGCATAATTTCTGTGAAAAAATATGGAAGCGCCACCTAGTGGCCAGCGTAAATATGCAACTTAAGATACGACGGTGTAAGCGACTTACGCCGCTCGTATCTTAGGAGAAAGTCGGCGTATCTTGTTTTCTGAATACTGAATCTGGCCCTTTGACTTTTTCTCAAAATGCAAACATGGACACACCCACATGAAGCGAGAGGTACTTGAAGCCCTGCTACACTAAGGGGGTTATTTACTAAAGGCAAATCCAACTTGCACTTGAAATTGCACTAAAGGGGGAGATGCAAGGAAAATAAAAAATAGCGGGCCAGATTCACAGAGCCATTACGCCAATCTGCGCATGCGTATCGATGCGCCGCATCCCCAAAACGATATACGCATGAAATCTACTTTTTTTGGACCGGCGTAATTTAGATAGACCGGCGTATCCGTGCGGACAAAACTGCGCTAGACACACCATTGATTTGCTATTCAAATATGCAAATGAGGGAGTTACGGGGATCCACAAAAGTAAGTTGGTGCAGCGCAGGCTACACGCTGTGCGCAACAGCTACACGTCCTGTCTAAAATTAGACCATATAAAAGGTGGAATAAAATTAGACAATCCGTCTACATGTCAGCTAAAGCAACACTGTTAGTGAGGAGCTGGGCAGTCACAATTGCTGGACAACAAACTTTATGCCAAAATGCCAGGGGCATCCATGCTCATAGCTATACTACTGACTTTAGAGGAGCAAAGAAGGAGGAGGGCACGGAGGAGGGCACAGGAGAGGATATACCGTACACGCATAGACCTCTTTGGCATGAGTGATTCTGAGGTGTATCGCATCTTCAGATTCACCCCTCATGCCATCCTGGAATTAACCACAACCCTGCAGGAGGACATCACCAGCCCAACACACCGCTCACATGCAGTGCAGCCACTGGTCAAGGTCCTGGCAAAACTCTATTTCCTTGCCAGTGGCTCTTTTCAAAGAACAAGTGGAGTGGTGGCTGGGATGGCACATTCCTCCATGAGCAGATGTGTGCACCAGGTTATCCCTGCAATTCTCAGACGCATGGCCAACCAAATCATCAAACCAACCACTGAGGACCTGCGGCTGAAGGCAATGACAGATTTCTACAGAATTGCCAGATTCCCACGCACCGTGGGGGCCATTGATTGCACACATGTGGCACTCCAGCCCCCCCGTGAGACAGAGCACATATACCGCAATCGGAAGCATTGGAAATCCATCAACGTACAGGTGATAGTCGATGCCCAAGGCCTCATATGGCACGTCCGTGCCAAACACCCCGGATCCAGCCATGACAGCTACATATACAATCATAGCCCCATCCCAATGGAACTCAAACAGAACGTGTATGGGAACAGCTGGCTGGTTGGTGAGTGACATGGGTGGCAGGCATGACTGTCCCCCCCCCCATGATGCACATGCACTACTAACATCCTCCTCTCTTTTCCCTTACAGGTGACTCTGCATATGCACTGGGACCCCATCTCATGACTCCCATCCGGAACCCCCAAACCCCAGGAGAGGAAAGATACAATGAAGCCCACGCCCAAACACGTGCAGTGGTGGAGCGCACCTTTGGCCTCCTGAAGTCACGTTTTCCGATGCCTGAATAAGTCTGGGGGGACCCTGTTGTATTCCCCAAACTTTGTGTGCCAGATCATCGGTGCATGTTGCATGCTGCACAACTTCGCAGTGAGAAAGGGCCTGCAGATTGACATACGTGATGACCCATGAACACAAAAAAAAATTAAAAATCGTCCAGCACCAAAAAGAAGGGGGGAAACCAAATTAATGCCACTGGCGTGACCCACACCTGGGGTGGCCACGGCCCCGGCTCCTCAGGAGAGACTCATGGGGGGGTAAACCGGGGAAGGAGGAGCAGCCCCTGGTCTCTGCCCACCTGGCGGCCTGCCCTCCAAGGCCATGGCAATTCTCTTCAGGCCAGCATTTAGTGTTGCCGTATTGGCCTGGATAGCCTGGGTGAGGGCCCTCACATCCTGCCCAATGTCTGCTGTAGTAGTCTGCAGTTCGTTTAGGCAGTTTGTAAGAGCCCGGGAGTGGCAGTCCAGGTCCCCAAGCGTATCCTTTATGGAGGACAGGCTCTCCTCCATCCGCCCCAAAGTCTGGCTGACCTGTCCCAGATGGCGGTCTGAAGGGCCTGGTCCCTTCTGAGATTGGCGGGCAGAACCTCGGCCACCCCCCTGGTCTTCTGGGACGACTTCCTGCCTCCAGCTGATGCTTGTGGCCGGGGAGAAAGGGGAGGCCCTTGGGAGGGGAGCCCTGTTGGGGGAGAAGTGGGAAGGGCTACCCCTTATTGAGGGCTGGCTGCTGCCAGCCAGAGGGGAAGACTCCTCCAAAAATAACAATCCACTGGCTGACATGACCTCCTCCTCCAACTCAAACTCCTCCGAGGACTCCGGCCTTGTCTGGGGGTCCTCATCAGGCTGGTGTCCCGGGGATGGTGCAGTCAAGCCAGATGGCCCAGCACCCTCCTGCACATCTGTGGATGGATGGACAGGTTGGAGGATCCACACACTTGCCACATATTCCCCCCCCCCCCCCCACACCAGATAGGAAAAAAAAACCTTACCTGTCATCACGGGCTCCTGACTGGAGTCATAGCCAGGCAGGCCCTCCACTTGTTGCCTATTAAAGGTCTTGGCCATCACACGCTCCTCCGCTGTCAGCCTAACAGGGCATGGTGCTCCCCCTCCAGTGCCCCTGGCATGGGCTGCCATTTTGGCCAGCTTCTTTCGGACCAGACGCCGGAGATCATTGATCTTCTTAACGATCCCCTCTCGTGTCCGGGTCTCCCCCCCCAATGAATTTATCTGGTTGGTAATGTTCTGCAAAATCTCCTTCTTCCTGGCCGGGGGGGTGTTGGCACTCTCCGGGCTGTGTAGGAAACGCCCATATTGGGTAAGGGCCCGTGCAATAATTTGTTTCTCCCCCAAAGTAAAATTGCTCTTGCGCTTTCTTTCAGTCAAATTCATACAACAACTCTCTCCCAAACAATCACCAAAAATCACTCACAAAAACAAGCAGGAAAAATCAAGCAATAAAACAAACAAAATCTATCCACCAAAAAGTCGCACAACCAGTCACCAAAAGACACTATCACATATATTCTACAAAACACTAGCTCAAACAGTCAACAAATATCACAAAGACAAGTCACAAAGCAACAAACGCGAACACACAACAGAACAAAAGCACCTTGCTGTATAGGAAGGGATACAAAGTTTTATATATTTTTGCAAAGGAAGTGCGTTTGTGTCTGTCTATTTAAGCTCTCTGCGTAGTTCACTAAGTTGCCCGGGTCCACTTCCAATTTCACTGATTGCGCCGTTCCCGAGTTGTGAGCATGCGCAGAGAGGTGCTGACCATGGTCTGCTTCATGTGCGCATGCGCGATGCGGCCGGCCCTTCATTTGCATGGGGTCACGGCTCATTTCAATGAAACACGCCCACGTCCTTCCCAATTTGGTTTACTCCGCCTTACGCCTCAGAATTTACGTTACACCGGCGCAAATTTCTGCGCAAATACTACGAGGATACGGTGATTGCGCCTCTACATTGCGCCGGTCTAACGTAAAAGGAGGTGCGTTATGCCGGTCAATATATGCGCCAATGTACGTGAATCTGGCCCAGCAATTTTAGCTTGCACATGATTGGATAAAAAATCAGCAGAGCTTCCCCCCTTTTCTGATCTACCCCTCAGATTTACAGCGACTACACTTCCAAGTGCACTTTCAGTGCAATTTCAATTGCACATTGCACTTGTAGTTTGCACTTGTGTGTATTTCTAGTGGACACTAAGGCCGTGTACACACGGCAGAGAACCTCGACGGGCAGAACACATCGTTCCGCCCGTCGAGGTTCTCTCCCGGCCGTCGAATTCGGCGACCCGCCCGTCCGGAATGGCAACCAGCCATTCTTCCAGGCGGGCTGTCGAGGAAATAGAGAGCGTGCTCTCTATTTCGGCTCGACGGGCTTCCCGACGGGAAGCTCGCCGAGACCGTACACACGGCCGAGGTCCTCGCTGGAATGTGCATTCCAGCGAGGTTCTCGCTGGTTTTCAGCGAGAACCTCGGCCGTGTGTACGGCGCCTAAGATGTGACATCAGTATTCTGGAGTCACTCATGCAGTCCTACCTCAGAAGTATATCCTACTTTAGTACATGAGATGATCATTGTCAGTTAAAATATCTGGTACAAACCATATATATTGAGTAACTTTTAGAAATTGATAAAGGATAAAGCAGGTACATGCAGTACTGTGCAAACTTTTTAGGCAGGTATGATGAAATTATGTAAACAAAAAATGGTTTAAAAAATATATACTTGAATTGTTTATTTTGATCAATTTACATGATGCAAAGTGAGCAAACAGAATATTTTTTTGTCAAAGTTAAATCAGAATTTGGTGTGACTACCCTTTGGCTTCCAATCCAAATTATATTTTACATTTGCACAAAATCTGGTATTCTGTAGGATTTGAGTCAGGAGTATGATTATCCAATTATACATATAGGTGCTAACAGGGCTGCTGATAAGCCAGTACAACTGGCACTGAGAAGGGGAGGCCCTTGGGAGGGGAGCCCTGTTGGGGGAGGAGTGGGGAGGGCTACCCCTTATGGAGGGCTGGCTGCTGCCAGCCAGAGGGGAAGACTCCTCCAAAAATAACAATCCACTGGCTGAAAGTGGTGTGATATAGGGGTAGTGGTGCAGCCTGGTGGTGGTTTTAATCCAATGTGTTGATCCCTAAAAATCCATAGAGGATGTGGTGATGTGTATATAACTTGTCGGGCACCTCTGTGTGGTGGGCTCATGCAATGAAGGGCCCCCAAATGGTATCCAGTAGGTGACCCTGTTTAATAATTATCAGATACCCAAAAATAGGTTCTGAATAAACGTGGGTTAATGATCTTAGAAAGTGACTTTGTGTTAGGTAATTAGTGATAAGTGTAAGTAACAGCCTAGGTGGCTCAACCTGACTGTGAAGTGTCTGTGAGAGTAATAAATGCACAGTGAACTGAAAAATAAATATGTTCAAAAATATATATAAATATAAAGATATATATGTATATAAAAATAAGCAATACAATCAGTGGTCAGCCTGTGAAGCTGTGATGCAACCTGGTATAGTGAGTGTGAGTGCGGAGTGTACCACCTCACGGGTGACAAACCTATATAACCGAATTGGGGACCAAGAAACCCTTAATCCATATAAAAAATTGTCCAAAAAAACTGAAATTCAAAGAAACATGAAAACCACTAAATAGCATGGCATGTCCACTGAGGGTAATCTTATATGCCCAACGTTAAGGAACAGTACAACATAAGGTAATTGCTGTGAAATGGTTAATGGAGAAGATGTTTATTCTGTGCCTTGGTCTTCTGTAAGTTATCTGTGCTCCCCCTGATAGGTCCCCACTCACCAAATAGATGTCCCCAGAAGGGATGATGTGCCTTACGGTATCAGAGGCGGTCTCCTATAGGCTTTTCCAGCTGCCTTCAGAGGTGAGATGTCCTCAGCGTTAGCCGGAACCACGTGGGGCGTTTTCCGTTGAAAAAAGCAAAAAAGATTCCACATAGGGTGATATCCAAGATACACTGGGCGATTTATTAAAAAGTATGCCAGAAAAACAAATAAAATAAAAAAAATTGCTTGCAAGCAAGAAAATGGCAGAGGTTAAAAAGTTAAAAACATAAGGGTCAGGCGAGGGAATACAAGCCGTTCCCAAACAGTCAGAAACCGCGTATGTGCCGCTTGTACGAGCGTGTGGTGCATCTGTTTGCGTTCCACACCTCACTTGCTCGCTAACCAAAAGTGACGTTTGTTGTGTGACGTCTGACGTTATTCCCTTCATTGCATGAGCCCACCGCACAGAGGTGCCCGACAAGTTATATACACATCACCACATCCCCTATGGATTTTTAGGGATCAACACATTGGATTAAAACCACCACCAGGCTGCGCCACTACTCCTATATCACACCATTTTTTATTCAATTCTCACTCCTCCTAAGGGAGGTTTACTAGGGGGGCAGCAGCTCATAGACCCATACCGTAGCGCGGAACTTACCCATATCACAATTTCACATTATGCCATTGGCATGTCCCACCGTCAAGTTGCTGATCGCTAGGGATGAGCTCCGCGTTCGATTTGAACGTATGTTCGACTCGAACATCGTCTGTTCGTACGTTCGTCGAAATTCGAAAAAAAACAGGGCATTTGCGCCAAATTCGAGTGACGCGTCACGGCCCATAATTCACTGTGGCATTGTGCGCTGATGATTGGCCAAGCATGCACTATGACCCGCATGTTTGGCCAATCATAGCGCAAAAAACGGAGAGCCATAATTGGCCAAAGACAGGGTGACTTTGGCCAATTATGGCTCAGGGGGTTTAGTACACACCCCACACTATAAAAGGCTGCCTGCAAGGCAGCCTCGTGTAGTGTGTTGTGGCGTTGTTAAAGAGATCGGTCTTTATTACTAGAGAGACAGTGTCTTTATTACTAGATAGATAGATAGAGCATGCAGGCTAGTCAGTTTAGTTACATTTACAGTGTGTAGAGGATATATATATACATCCCAGGAGTTGTACATATATTTATAGACTGTATAGCTTAGCTAGATCAGTTCTTCCTAATTTACTGGCAGGCAGGTGATTGTGCTATTTAAAGATGTTATCACAGGTATAGACACACAGCAGGTACAATATTTAAAGGAATTTTTCATTTTTTTTATTTTATTTAAGCATTTAAGCACTGCTCCTGGAGCAGTGATTTTAATGATGATTAAATTAAAAACAAATAAAAAGGAAAAAACATTTAAATATTGTAGCTGCTGGGTGTCTATAGTTTGCCTGTGAAAACGTCTTTGAGAACCCGGTTCTTGCCCGAGGGAACATGTATCAATGGAAAAAAAGTTTTAAAAACGGTTGTTTATTCAGGAGTCCTGCTCTTGAAAAAAAAAATCTTTTTTTAAACTTTTTTCCATTGATACATGTTCCCTGGGGCAAGACCCAGGTTCTCAAAGACGTTTTACGACAATGACTTGCATATTAGGCTTTAAAATTAGCACTTTTGAATTCGAACGTTCGAGTCCCATAGACTTGGGGGTGTTCGTCTCATCCCTACTGATCGCCACCATTACATGCACTTTGTTTTAAGGCAGGGTCTGGGTAGAGACCAGGGTCGTGGGCAGGTGTCTGAAGGAGGGACCAGGGGTGGGACTGAAGGGGGCCCCATCAGGTAGGCTGTACTGATTTCTATCAGCGGCCCTGGGTGCTAATGATCATCAATTTCATATGTAGTTTGAAACATATATAGCACATTGTCATTTTATTCATTGGCATTAATGGAGTCATTTTTATTGTATGACTGTTGTTATTATTTTTTATAGCGCTACACTTTTTATTCTTATCACTAATTTAATTGAAAATGCTTTTTGTGTTCTTTCTTTTAAAAATATGCCTGTGTTAGAGGACATCTGTTTAGATTATGTCTCAGATAACCACATTTATTTTCTCATTGAATTTATAGATTGATATATTCTGTTGCATATGAGTACATTTCTAGTTATCTTAACATATCACACAACATAACATATGTGATTTATACAAACATTCATAACAAAATATAATTAGCCATTTCTTTTTAACAAATATTGTTTACTATGTAAGTTTTCCAGTTGCCAAAGTATCGTTCCTTTTGTTAAAACAGAGCTGTACACAAAAAGGTCTCGGGAGAATTTCCTTGATTGATCTGCAGTGTGCAGAAAACTTTTGGACAGTCTTTGTTATAGGAAATCTTCTTTCTGTTGTCAAATTTGCTGCTTACTATCTGTATGAACAATTGTGTTTGTAATTCCATTGTAGTACTTACTTCAACACTCTGAAGTTTTGTTCTTGAAGGACAATTAATAGAAAATGAAAACTCTACCATGAAAGTGATCCTATTATTAACATTTATTGTTCATATGGATAAATACCCCCTATCGCAACAATAATAAACTAGTCCCTCGTGCAACCTGAAACCTAAAAAAATGTCACATAGGGTTTGATTTACTAAAGGCAAAAAGACTATGCACTTTGCAATGTGCAGTTGCACTCTGCCGATACAGTTTCTCCAGAGCTTCATAAATGAGCAGAAGCTCTGCTGTTTTTAATCATCCAATCATGTGGAAGCAAAAATTATGTGTTTCTTTATTTTCCTTGAATGTTGATTGGGTGCTCTTTGCAAAGTGAAACCTTACCTAATTTATTAAGCTCTGGAGCAACTGCACTTGCAGAGGGCACTGTCCATTTGCCTTTAGTAAATCAACCACATAGTATCTGCCAAGAGTGTTTCACATCATTAGAAACTGCAGATTGTTTGGATGGTAGACAGTTTTGTCACAAAAAAAGATCATCCTGTCACCTAACTAAATGACTGAACTGAACACACCTCCACTTTATGCATGTGACAAACTGGACATTTTCTACTCCTTTACCAACCCAAAGGGGATTATTTACTAAAGGCAAATCCACTTTGCACAAGTGCAAATTACAAGTGCAAAGTACACTTGAAATTGCACTGAAAGTGCATTTGGAAGTGCAGTCGCTGTAAAGCTGAGGGGTAGATCTGAAATGAGTGGAGCTCTGCTGATTTTATCATCCAATCATGTGCAAGCAAAATGCTGTTTTTTTGTTTTCCTTGCATGCCCCCCTCGGATCTACAGCGACTGTACGTTCAAGTGTAATTTCAGTGCACTTTCAAGAGCACTTTGCACTTGTAGTGCAAAGTTGAATTGCCTTTCGTAAATGACCCCCGTAGTGTTAGTACAATATTTCAAATGTTTCTGAAAGACAATCCAACCTATTTAACCATGCAACGTGAACTGCCAGAACTAACCACTAATGCAAAATCGAATAGATCTAATATATGTTTTTGCATTTTACACAGTTTTTACACTTTTTGGGGGTTATTTACTAATGGCAAATCCACTTTGCTCTACAAAGTACACTTGAAATTGCACTGAGCAGTCGCTGTAGATCCGAGGGGGAAATGCAAGGAAAATAAACAGCATTTTAGCTTGCACATGATTGGATAATAAAATTAGCAGAGCTTCCCCTCATTTCAGATCTTCCCCTCAGATTTACAGAGATTGTGCTTCCAAGTGCACTTTCAAGTGCACTTTGCACTTGTAGTTTGCACTTGTGGTGCAAAGTGGATTTGCCTTTCGGAAATAATTCCCTTTGTCTCGCCTTTGGTATAAGCTTGACTTTAGTAGAAAGTGTATAAGCCTTGTTCTTGTCCTGATCTCATGCAGTATATAAAAGTGCTATAAACATTAAAGTGTGACAGGGCCAGAAAACCTGCCTTTTATTTTGATCTTTGAACGGAAGAAATTTTATGACTGAAATATGTGGGGGTTTATTTACCAAAGATGTAGCACTTATCAAAGTGAATACTCACATTGCAAAGTGAATGTCAATTGAGCTTAAGATTAATATAGTGAAGTTGTGTTCCCTTCAATTGTCCATATTGCACAAATAGGTATTCAACAAGAACAGGGCCTAATCTCATTTACCATTATCAGTGAATGTTTACTTTAAAAATCGAACAGTCTCTACTTTTTTTTAGTAAACTGACCCAATATATAATAACTAACATGTTGTACTTACCTGCTCTGTGCAGTGGATTTGCAAAGATCAGTCCAGATCCCACTCCTGGGTCCCTCTTGAGTACTCCTAGCCCCTCCCTCCTGATGAGTGCCCCCACAGCAAGCAGTTTGCTATGGGGGCATGAGCCGAGCCACAGCTCCCTGTGTCCTTTAAGATATGGAGCCCAGCCCCTTTCACTCCTAATTTTCTGAATAACTTGACAGCAGTGGGAGCCAATAGCACACGCTGCTGTCTCAGCCAATGAGGATCTAAATGGGGCTCAGGGAAGCATTACAGGACTAGGGGGACACTGCTGCACACATAGAATGCATTAAGATAAAAAATCTTCTGCCTTTACAATCCCTTTAAGCCACTCCCCTGGCAAATGCAATCTGGCTATGCCCACTCTTCAGTGTTCTATGAGCTGCTGAGTTTCCTCACTGTGGCTATTGGTTCCTCCAGTATTTTACAAATCTAAAAAAGCCCTTGATTTAAATCATAACTGCTGGTGTATTGAGGGCACATCAAAGGTTTTCCCTTTATTCAAAAAATGAAACAAAAATGGAACAAAGTGCATTCTAATATCAGCAATTTATGTTTTCAGAAAGCAACTTTTCAGCTAAATGTCAGTAGATTCTGTAGTTGTTTCCAGTATCAAGAATTATAATTATAAGTTTCAAGGTCAGAGCTGTGTGGTGTCAACAAATCTAGACTTGACAATGGACTTACATAATCAGTAAGCCACTGATAAAAGGCTTTTTTCCATAGGGTAACCGAGAATGTATTGACTAAATGCTGAGTGCAGTAACTCACAGCAAGCAGAGTTCACCTTTTTCCTTTCCTAATAGCAAACTGTAACCAGAAATCTGGTTGCATTTGTCTGTGGAGAATGCATACTGTCATTATATTTTACTGTACCTTGTTAAATAATCATATTAGACATCCTAGATGTATAGGTGTCTAGAGAAAGTCTTTCCATTTTACTGTTTGTTTGTTTTTTCAATAACTATTGTAGTTTTGTGGATTTTGTGCTTCATCAGCCTTTTGAAATCAAGATATTTTTCAGATTCTGAATGAGTGTGGAAGATCATAGGATGTACCATGTATATATCCATGCTCCCAAATCACATGTTTTATTGACATTCTGCACATATACTATGTGATATGAAAAAGATGTGCTGTCTAGTGGAAAACAAATGATTCTGAAACAATTCTAAAACAAAATTGTGCAACTAATACTATCCATACCAAAAAACATAATTATAATATAATGAAAAAAAAACATCTTCACAGGTGAATGTGCAAATGGAGTAATTAAATACAGTTCATAAACTTAATGTTCATTAAAAATACATTCATAAAAAAAAAAAAAGTCAAAGGTACCCTCCAATCCCAGAGGATGGCTGTTATGGAAAAAATGCGTAGGAAGGAGTTAGAGTTGAGATACCAGAGTGTCCCGGGGCTGGCGGCTGCTCTTTTTTTTTTACTGCTGCCCAGTGTCCTGAAGATTGTAAGTGTAATGATTTTATATTAAACTGGTATTTGTTACATTATTGTGCTACGAGCCCTCTTCTCTTTTACTTTTGATACTGTACCATCACTGGAGATGGTATGGTCACTAGTGAATGGCATAGTGTCGGGTGTGAAGACATGGCTGCTGAACCTTACAGACGGGGCCACTAAAATTAAGGTTTTCTTGTGGTGAGAGCATTAGCTGAGTGACTTGGAAAATAAAAGTGCTATTTATCTCTTATCATTTAGAGATCAGCTGTGTCTGGTAAGAGGCTGTGTCATTTGAGAAGCATTTTGGAGCACTAGAGCACTTTGTGTGATACAAGCACTTGGCACTTTTAGAAGAGCACCATTGACTTCATTTTATTTTATCATTTAATTTTTTATGAACTTTATTAAATTGCATAATTTGCACATTTGCATATGAAGAAGCTTATTCATTCTTTATTATAATTATGTTTTTTGGTATGGATTGTATTAGTTTTAGAATTTTGTTTTAGAATTGTTTCAGAATCAATAGAGTTTTCCACTAGACAGCGCATCTTTTTTGTATCACAGAGTTTTTGAATCTAGTATTCAGGACTAATGCCCCGTACACACGATCTGACCTTTATCCGACCAAATTCACATTGGAATTCCGACGAAATTCCATCGGAGGAAAAGAGAACATGTTCTCTATGTAAACTCTGGTGGAATTCATCGGAATTTCCAATACAAGTCCGTCTGACTTTTTCCATCAGAAATTCTGATCGTGTGTACAGGGCTTTAGGTTGATGCAGCAGTCTGATATACAGTGCCTTGCGAAAGTATTCGGCCCCCTTGAACTTTGCGACCTTTTGCCACATTTCAGGCTTCAAACATAAAGATATAAAACTGTAATTTTTTGTGAAGAATCAACAACAAGTGGGACACAATCATGAAGTAGAACAAAATGTATTGGATATTTCAAACTTTTTTTAACAAATAAAAAACTGCAAAATGATTCAGCCCCCTAAGTTAATACTTTGTAGCGCCACCTTTTGCTGTGGTTACAGCTGTAAGTCGCTTGGGGTATGTCTCTATCAGTTTTGCACATCGAGAGACTGATATTTTTACCCATTCCTCCTTGCAAAACAGCTCAAGCTCAGTGAGGTTGGATGGAGAGCATTTTGTGAACAGCAGTTTTCAGTTCTTTCCACAGATTCTCGATTGAATTCAGGTCTGGATTTTGACTTGGCCATTCTAACACCTGGATATGTTTATTTGTGAACCATTCCATTGTAGATTTTGCTTTATGTTTTGGATCATTGTCTTGTTGGAAGACAAATCTCTGTCCCAGTCTCAGGTCTTTTGCAGACTCCATCAGGTTTTCTTCCAGAATGGTCCTGTATTTGGCTCCATCCATCTTCCCATCAATTTTAACCATCTTCCCTGTCCCTGCTGAAGAAAAGCAGGCCCAAACCATGATGCCGCCACCAACATGTTTGACAGTGGGGATGGTGTGTTCAGGGTGATGAGCTGTGTTGCTTTTACGCCAAACATAAAGTTTTGCATTGTTTCCAAAAAGTTTGATTTTGGTTTCATCTGACCAGACACCTTCTTCCACATGTTTGGTCTCCCAGGTGGCTTGTGGCAAACTTTAAACAACACCTTTTATGGATATCTTTAAGAAATGGCTTTCTTCTTGCCACTCTTCCATAAAGGACAGATTTGTGCAGTATACGACCGATTGTTGTCCTATGAACAGAGTCTCCCACCTCAGCTGTAGATCTCTGAAGTTCATCCAGAGTGATCATGGGCCTCTTGGCTGCATCTCTGATCAGTCTTCTCATTGTATGAGCTGAAAGTTTAGAGGGACGGCCAAGTCTTCGTAGATTTGCAGTGGTCTGATACTCCTTCCATTTCAATATTATCGCTTGCACAGTGCTCCTTGGGATGTTTAAACCTTGGGAAATCTTTTTGTATCCAAATCCAGCTTTAAACTTCTCCACAACAGTATCTCGGACCTGCTGGTTGTGTTCCTTGTTCTTCATGATGCTCTCTGCGCTTTAAACGGACCTCTGAGACTATCACAGTGCATGTGCATTTATACGGAGACTTGATTAGACACAGGTGGATTCTATTTATCATCATTAGTCATTTATGTCAACATTGGTTCATTCAGAGATCCTCACTGAACTTCTGGAGAGAGTTTGCTGCACTGAAAGTAAAGGGGCTGAATAATTTTGCACGCCCAATTTTTCAGTTTTTTATTTGTTAAAAAAGTTTGAAATATCCAATAAATTTTGTTCCACTTCATGATTGTGTCTCACTTGTTGTTGATTCTTCACAAAAAATGACAGTTTTATATCTTTATGTTTGAAGCCTGAAATGTGGCAAAAGTTTGCAAAGTTCAAGGGGGCCGAATACTTTTGCAAGGCACTGTACATGAATTTATTTAACTTTTCTTTCTAGCGAAGTTACGAAGTTAACTTTGCAGCTGAACCTGGAAATTGACTCTTTAACCACTTGCTTACTGGGCACATAAACCCCCTTCGAGCCCAGGCGAAATTTCAGCTTGCGGCACTGCGTCGATTTAACTGACAATTGCGTGGTCGTGCGATGTGGCACCCAAATAAAATTGGCGTCCTTTTTTTTCCCACAAATAGAGCTTTCTTTTGGTGGTATTTGATCGCCCGTGCGTTTTTTTTTTTTTGCGTTATAAACAAAAAAAGAGCGACAATTTAAAAATATATATATATATGTTTTACTTGTTGCTATAATAAATATCCCAATTTTTTTTTAAAAAAAATTTTTTTTTTTTCTCAGTTAAGGCCGATACGTATTCTTCTACGTATTTTTGTAAAAAAAAAAAAAAAAATCACAATAAGTGACTGCTTTGCGCAAAAGTTATAGCACCTACAAAATAGGGGACAGAATTATGATTTTTTTTTTATATTTTTTTTTTACTAGTAATGGCGGCGATCTGCGATTTTTATTTTGACTGCGATATTGCGGCGGACACATCGGACACTTTTGACACATTTTTGGCGCCATTCACATTTATACAGCGACCAGTGCTATAAATATGCACTAATTACTAAATAAATGTGACTGGCATTGAATGGGTTAACACTAGGGGGTGAGGAAGGGGTTAAATGTATTGCCTGGGTGTGTTCTAACTGTGTGGGGGGAGGGGGGTGACTGGGGGAGGTGATCGATGCTGTCTCCCTATGTACAAGAGAAACAGCATCTGTCACCTCTCCCTGAAACAGCATCTGTCACCGACGATCGCGTGTACCTGACGGACATCGCGGCCGCCGGGTACACGCATCGAATCCTCGGTTTATTGCGTCGGGACTGTTTTTCCCCGCCGCGCGCCACCTTGTGGCGCGCGCGTGGAATTACAAGTAAATCACGTCCAAAGACGTGACCCCGGCGCCTCAGGTCCGCGCTGCTGACGTATTCTGTCAATAGCGCGGACCCGAAGTGGTTAAGGTAAGGCATAAAATAACATAAAAACATTAGGTATTACCGTAGCTGTATGAAGACTTTGACTGATATCTATTCATTTTATACAAGGATGATTTATTTATGTTTCTAAACCCATAAAAACTTTTAATCACTTTTTAAACCATGAATGTACTATTTCTAAAAATAAAAAAAGGTCATGAAAAAACATGCTAAAGTGCCTGATTTAATTTTTACTTCTTCACTCTTTAAGTGTTTTTGAACTAGATGTACGGATGCACCAGCACAAATACAGAAATGTTCTGGACAGCGCACCAAACACCTGACATACATTTGATTAGACTCCTTTTAGTTACCTAGGAACGGAGGAAAAAATATAATTTTTTTTATTTCACGCTGGTGGTAACCTTTTGATTGCTCTTGATTTAATGTTGTTTACGTAAAAAAGCTTTTCACTCTTGACACTTATTCTATGCAGCAATAAATGTTTCATCACACATTTGTTCCTGTCTTGACATACCCAACAGCTATTTCTCTGCATCATGCATAGAAATACTATCCCACTTCTTATTTGAGATGGACCGATAGAACTTAGAAGGGCTTACTAGTAGGCCTGAGCCTATTAAAATGATGTCATGAAGTATTGCTAAATTGACAGGGTAAAATGGGATTGGGGGCTGATTTTAGGATCAACAATATGAAAGGCTTACTAAAAATAAAATAAATTACTTTTATAAACTTGCTTGTGTTAATGTTCATGGGTGAAATGCTGCATTTTTTTAGGAGCAAAATATATTTAAAGTGAATATATTTGAAAACTGTGCTTTTGAACAAGTCATTGACTGTTGACAAGTCATTGATTAATCCTATGGAAGAAAGCTACAGGTTATCAATTGTACTAAATCTCCAATTTACTAAATGTAAACTAAGGGCCAGATTCAGATACAATTACATTGGCGCAGAGTATCAGAGATACACTACGCCGCCGTATTTTACCAGGCTATACGCCGAATTCTGGTAGATTTTGTCCCTTACGGTGTATTTCTCGCCGCGTAATCGAAATACGCGATTAGGGGGCGTGAAGCATTTAAATTAGGCGCGTCCCCGCGGCGATCGAACTGCGCATGCTCCGTTCAGAAATTTCCCGCCGTGCATTGCGCGAAATAACGTCGTTACGTCATTCGTTGTTTGAGTAGTGTCGTTTACGGACATTCCTATTCCCAGGCGACTTACGTAAAAAATAAAAAAAGACGTTGACATTCGACGCGGGAACGACGGCCATACTTAACATGGGCTGTCTAATATTAGACCAGCAAAAAGCTGGTATAATTTTACGCAGCAAAAAGATGACTAAAGATGCCATAAGAGATTGCGATTGACGTTCGTAACTTCGTGGATTGTCGGCAAAAGCTCATTTGCATACCCCGACACGGAAAACGACGGGAACTCCACCCAGCGGCCGCAAATGTATTGCAGCGTAGATCCGAAGGCGTATTTTCATGGTTTGAGGTTTCAGAGTAGTGAAAAAACACGCGTAATTTGAAAGTACTCCAGTCTAACGCGAGTTAGACAGGAGTAAGGGCTCTGTGAATCTGGCCCTAAATGTTCACTTTCAACATCTTTTATGTGAAGGACACAATCTTTTTTATTTAATTCCATTCATCTTATATAATTTTGTCCTGAGCCCCAGACCCTGAACAAGTAAGCTGCAAATAAGTGAACCTAGACTCAGAAAGTCTTATTCTTTTAAAATATTTAAAATAATGATTGCTGCCTCTAGAACCCAAGAGACAAATTGTTACATCATCTCCAGATGGTAGTGGATGCTTTGCTTCATCAAAGTTTGTGATCGTTGCGGGAGATGTGAGGATTAGACTATCACTATTAATGTTTAATAGGACTATGGAGATGAAACTAGCCCCTAGTCATCTACTGTACATGGCCTGCCAGAGGGTTTACTACAAATCACCTGGCCATGCAGCTACTTGTAGACAGAAAAGTAGCCATACCACTCATGCAAAATAAATTAGAGAATTATGTCAAAGTGTAGGTAGAAAGCATCCTGAACTTTCCATTCCACCTATGGCTGCATTTGTATATTTAGACGGGTCATAATTAAAATGACAGTTGTCAGAACAATGTTGATCAAGATCTATTATGAGGATTAAAGTGAAACCTATTCTAGCTGAAACAAACTTAAACAAATATATATATACACAGTTGTGCTAAGTTTACATACCCTGGCAGCATTTATGATTTCTTGGCCATTTTTCAGAGAATATGAATGATAACACAATAACTTTTCTTTCACTCATGGCTGAAGCCATTTTTTTATCAATCAACTGTGTTTACTCTTTTTAAATCACAATGGCAACATAAACTACCCAAATGGCACTGATCAAAGGTTTACATACCCCAGTTATTAACCCCCTCAGCGTATTCCCGAGTCTGGCTCGGGGTGGAATTTCAGCACCAAAATCGGTACCCCCGAGCCAGACTCGGGATCGCCTTGCAGTGTCCACAGTTAGAGTTTACTTACCTTGTCCCTGGATCCTGCGATGTCTCCCCGTGTGTGATCGAGCTGTGTCCTCCTCGCTCGATTCACAGTGCCTGTGTGCCGCCCAGCTACATTCCCTGCGACGTTATGATGCACGTGGGTGGAGATCGCCACCAAATTCAAAAAAGTAAATACACACAATACATACAGTATACTTTAATCTTATAGATTACAGATTATAGATTACAGTACTGTATGAAATAAATACACACCCCCTTTGTCCCTAGTGGTCTGCCCAGTGTCCTACATGCACTTTTATATAATAAAAACTGTTCTTTCTGCCTGGAAACTATAGATTGTCCATAGCAACCAAAAGTGTCCCAAAAGTGGTTTTAGACCAGCTAGAAAACAGCGATAATAATTTAGAATCTATTTTGTGTGAGTGTGGTTGGCGCAAGTGGAATACATGAATGAATTAAAAATGAAAAAGCTTATGGGTGTGCTACAATTTAGAAAAAAATGGGTCTGTTTACCTAAAAGGAGTCCAGTACCAGTAGTGTATAGAAAATAGAGTGAAATTGCGCTCCCTGTGTTATTATTCACCTCCTATTATTGTATGGTAGAGTATTTTTCTTAGTGAGAACACTCTTCCCTACTTTTGCAATATATTGTGATGATATTATTGTGGCTTGATGTGCTTGAAAAAAACTTAAAAAACTTTAAGTGATATTCTTATCAAAATAAACAACACATTGGTTCAAAAATCAGAAAAGATTCAATTTAACACCTATTAAACGTGTCATGTGGAAGTTCATATATAGTCCAATAGGTTGCCCAGGAAGTGTTCCTCTGCAATGGTTTCAGACTATTTTCTGGTTGTCATTAATAAGTGGTATCCCATCACCATTAAAAATGGACACTCACCAGATGTCGTAGTAACCCAGGCCTGTGGTTCATTGATCAGGATAACCAATCCTATATTGTTGTTCCTCCTGCTGCCAGGTGAATTGGTCGGGGTAATGTGTTGCCTTCTCCTATGGTGGCTCACAGGAAAAGAAAGGTGCTCCACATAGTGTAATATGTTTAAAAATTAAAATGTATTATATAAAACAAGTATTGCACTCACATTTAAAAGTGCCTTATGCTGGCACCAAGCGTCTCCAACCGTGTATGCAAATGCTGTCGGTGAGTGACAAAGCCGATTTCCTAAGGTCCTCCCAACTGTCCTGCAGCCTGAGTATAAAGTAGTGCAGCAGCCTCGACGTGTTTCGCAATTATTATTGCATTTTCAGGAAGCTGCCTGAAACGCGTACGACATCTGGTGAGTGTCCATTTTTAATGGTGATGGGATACCATTTATTAATGACAACCAGAAAATAGTCTGAAACCATTGCAGAGGAACACTTCCTGGGCAACCTATTGGACTATATATGAACTTCCACATGACAGGTTTAATAGGTGTTAAATTGAATCTTTTCTGATTTTTGAACCAATTTGTTGTTTATTTTGATAAGAATATCACTTAAAGTTTTTTAAGTTTTTTTCACGCACATTAAGCCACAATAATATCATCACAATATATTGCAAAAGTAGGGAAGAGTGTTCTCACTAAGAAAAATACTCTACCATACAATAATAGGAGGTGAATAATAACACAGGGGAGCGCAATTTCACTCTATTTTCAATAAATTAGAATCACTTGCAGAATTGAGCGATAGCGATTTATGGGGAAATTCATCATCAAACAATAAAAGTAATGACAGCGACACTTCTGCAACTGAGCAAATTTCTGTGTTTTTGATATGATTACATTATTGAATAATTTTTATTATAATTACATTATTTTTTTTTATAATTATTTATAGTTATTTATTATATTATAATTTATGATTTTGTTTTTCAAATTTTATCATACCAAGATGTCTACTAGACTCTGGTTTGGACAGATTTAATGAGTTATTCCTAAGCATTACAGGCCTACAATGTAAAACGCCAAATTTCCAAGCAAAATAATGGTGCCGCTTTCAGCACCTAAAATCTGAAATAATCATACTGCCAGGGAGGTTAACACTGTGTATTGCCCCCTTTAACACCAATGATAGCTTAAAGTCTTTTATGGTATTTGTGGGCGAGGCTCTTTATCTTCTCAGATGGTAAAGCTGCCCATTCCTCTTGGCAAAAAGCCTCCAGTTCCTGTAAATTCTTGGGCCGTCTTGCATGAACTGCAGGTTTGAGATCTCCCCATAGTGGCTCAATGATATTGAGGTCAGGAGACTGAGATAGCCACTTTATTCTGCTGTAGCCAACTGGAAATATATTGGAAAGAACAATCATATACTTTCTAGGCACCAAATATGAAATTGAACAAACTATTTTATTTGCAATTCAATACATAATAGAAAACAGGAAAAATAAAAAACATATACAATTAATATATAAAAGCTGTAGATGGGCCACAACAGCGGCTTAAAAGCGTTCCAATTTTTTTTTGGTCAACAAGGTCAACACATGTTACATGAAGCATGTGTGATTATCAACTGTAGCGTAACAATGTTTTGCTCTACATGTTTTCGCGAAATTCGCTTCTTCAGGAGCTATTGTAACTTTCAAACTGGTAAAATAAATTGTATGTCTAAAAGCATGGGAAATTCAGGTGTGAGATAGGGCTGAGCCTTCCAATATGTTACTGAGCTGATAATAGACCATAAAAGGAAAAACACTATCAAAAATGCAGGTACTGAATTTTTCCAACAGGTGTGGCTGATCACAGCACAAACCAGCCTAGTAAAAAGACAGGTCTTCTTAGAACAGCATCAATGAATAAGGAAGGAAGTAGTATTGCATCAATAGTAAATGTACAACATGGATGGTCCACAGATGGAGGTGAGTCCACGGAAGGAGGTGATTGCTGTAGCCATTGACAGGTCTACTTAGCCTTGTGTTTTGGATCATTGTCATGTATGA
This sequence comes from Rana kukunoris, assembly GCA_029574335.1. Classification (NCBI taxonomy): domain Eukaryota; kingdom Metazoa; phylum Chordata; class Amphibia; order Anura; family Ranidae; genus Rana; species Rana kukunoris. Next base: position 350,298,198 of record CM056053.1, on the reverse strand, counting down.
ATGTCCAAGTACGTCCCATGTGTATCTTCCTGGCTGATGAATGCAAATTTTCCTCCAGTAATTTATGACAATATACTGCATTCATCTTGCTATCATTTTAACCAAATTTCCTGTGCCTTTTTAGCTCACACATACCCAAAACATCAGCGACCCACCTCCGTGTTTCACATTTAGTCTCGTCACTCCAAATGACTTTGTGCCAGAAGCTTTGAGGCTTGTCTTTGTGCTGTTTGTCCTATTGTAAGCAGGATGCTTCATGGCATTTGCGTAGTAATGACTTTATTCTGGCGACTTGACCATGTAGCCCATCTTTCTTTAAGTGCCTCCTTATTGTGCATCTTGAAACAGCCACACCACATGTTTTCAGAGGGTCCTGTATTTCCCCTGAAGTTATTTGTGGGTTTTTCTTTGCAACCAAAACAATTTTCCTGGCAGTTGTGGCTGACCGTGGTTTGGTTTAACAGAACCCCTCATTTTCCACTTCTTGATTAGAGTTTAAACACTGCTGATTGGCATTCTCTATTCCTTGGATGTCTTTTTATATCCATTTCCTATTTTATACAGTTCAACTATCTTTTCCCGCAGATACTTTGAAAATTCTTTTGCTTTCCCCCTGACTCAGAATCCAGAATCATCAGTGCAGCACTGGAATAAAGATGCAAGGGTCTGTCAGGAGTCCAGAAACACATTGTCCTTTTATAAACACACACTAATTACAAGCAAACAGATCACAGGAGAGGATGGTTATCTTTAATAGCCATTCAAACCCCTTTGTGTCAACTTGTGTGTATGTTATCAGGCCAAAATCACCAGGGTATGTAAACTTTTGATCAGGCTCATTTGGGTAGTTTCTGTTGCCATTATGATTTAAAAACACAGTTGATTGACAATAAAATGGCTTCACCCAAACACTAACCATGAGTGAAAAAAAATGTTTTTGTGTTATTCATATTCTCTGAAATGACCAATAAATCATAATTTTTCATATGTAAACTTATGAGCACAACTGTATGTATATATATATATATATATATATATATATATATATATATATATTAATCATAAGAAATAGGCAAACCTGCTGTGTTTGAGCTACGTTGCTAATTTATTTTGAAAAGAATATAGAGACTAATTTACTTGTTAAAAGTAAACGGTAGTAAAGGTGAGTAACTGCCCATAGCAGCCAATTACATTTAATGATTTAAAGGAAACACAGACTTCTATTGGTTAATCACTGCGACCCTTTTCCTTCAGCTTATTTTTGTAATTTTGAAATCAATTAATACATTTAAATATCCTTTTAATTAAATTCACTCATTGTGCATTTGTTTTCTGTAAAAACACAGAATTACTATAATTCGATTTCAGTTTACCTCACTGTGAATACAATCAGTATGCTCTAATGGAACATTGAAGTTTTTTTTTTAAAACTAATAGACACAGCCTTCCTAATGAATACCTTATAGGCCCCATACACACGAGCGGACAGATTTGTTCAAATCTGTCCGTCCGACAGATTTGAACAAATCTGTCTGCTGGGATTTTGGTTTGCTCGCGTGTACACACGAGCAAACCAAAATCCCCGCCAGCAGAGAGCGCGCTGACGTGTCGGTGACGTGGCGGTGATGTTGACGCCGCCACGTCACCGCACCAGGAAGTAAAACACTTCCGCGCATGCGCCGAATCCATTCGGCGGCGGTGCGGCGGCAGAGCGGGACGACATGTCTGCTGGTAAGTGTACTAACCAGCAGACATGTCGGGCGGACAGATTCCCACCGGATAGATTTCAAAGCATGCTTTGAAATCTGTCATGTGGACAAATCTGTCCGCTAGCCCATACACACGATCGGAGATGTCTGCTGAAACGGTCCATCGAACCGTTTTCAGCGGACAAATTCGATCGTGTGTACGAGGCCTTAGAGATCTAGAGATCTCTGTCTGCTATGAGAACGTGGGGGTTGTTAAACTCAAATATAGCATTTACCAACGAGTCCAGTCTATGCCAGATATGTCTTTTCAGGGCTTGTAGGCCTACATTTGTTGAAATACAAGGAAATTAGTTAACAACAATCAGCTTAACTTTCTGGGAGTTTCTACCATCAATACAAAATTAACAATATTTAGTATCATAGCTCTCTTTGGCAGCATTGTTGCTCAAGCCTAGTGTCTTGGCCCTCCTGATCATCTTTCATAACATGCCCATGCTTGTGCACAAATGCTGTATAGTACCTCTGTCAGCTTTCTGGGACTGATTTATCAAAACTGGAGGGTGCAAAACCTGGTGAAGCTCTGCACAGCAACTGATCAGCTTCCAGATTTTTTTGTCAAAGCATAATTGAACAAGGTGATGTTAGCAGCTGACTGGCTACCATGAACAGCTGCACCAGATTTTACACTCTCCAATTTTGGTCAATTCGAAACAAGTAAAAAAGACGCAAAGCACAGGTACCTCCAGTAGTAGTACCCAATAGTCCAAGGGCAAAGGTAAGAAGGTGTATACACATATATATGCACACATAAAACTATATGGCAGGGTATCAGTCATGGCAGCGAACAAGAAAACCCAAAGCAATTTTGCAATTTTAGTAAATCAACCCCTCAGTCTTTTTCCTGCAGCTCCCTGCTGCACCATATCTCAGACACAGACCTCTGTCCTGTCCCAGACAGCACTCTGCAGACACGTACACATCTCTGGCTGCTCTCTAGTCCTGATTACCTTAAGAACCCAGAAAACACCTCACCATCAGTGTGTCGGTTCTCTACAAAATCTGCTCCAGACTGCATTTTAACACCGTGACAGGGCACTGCACTGTCACACCGCCCAGCTATAAACATCCTCAGAGTTGTTACTAACCTCAATTCAACCTCTGAAAAATTGCCAGCCAATGTGTTCATAGATTCTTGCATCACACGGGAGCATGACAAGGACATTGTAAGAAAACCAAATCATGTGAAAAGACGCTGTAGTTTTAGCCAGAAGCACATGTTAATTGTGAGAAAATGTTGATTATTTGGCTTCAGCATAAGGTAGACTTTCTGAATTAAACACAAGGCGCCAGATTCAGAGAGCCCTTACGCCTGTCTAACTGGTGTTAGACAGGAGTACTTTCAAATTACGCGCGCCGTATCACTTGTTTGAATCCTCAAACCATGATACGGTGGCGTTTGGCTTAGATCTGACAGGCTTACGTCTTCTTACGCCTTCGGATCTACGCTGCGATCTTTTTGTGGCCGCTGGGTGGAGTTTTCAGCGTCGGGGTATGCAAATGAGCTTTTTCTGGCGATCCACGAAGTTACGAGCGTCGTTCGCAATCGCGTACGTCATTTTATCGCTACGTAAAGTTAAACCAGCTATTAGCTGGTCTAACGTTACGCGGCCCATGTTAAGTATGGCCGTCGTTCCCGCGTCAACTTTCAATTTTTTTTTTTTTTTGCGGAAGTCGTCCGGGAATAGGAATGTCCGTAAACGACGCTACTCAAAAAAAAAATGACGTAACGGCGGGAAATTTCTGAACGGAGCATTCGCAGTTCGATCACCGCGGGGACACGCTTAATTTAAATGCCTCACGCCCCCTATTTGCGTAGTTTGATTCCCCCGGGAGAAATACACAACGCCTCCGTTCCTTACGGGCCAAAATCTCTCTGAATTCCTCCTAGAGCCAGGTAAAGTACGACGGCGTAGAGTATCTCTGATACTCTGCGGGAATCTAATTCTTTCTGAATCTGGCCCAAGGTTGCCATTCATGGAACAATTTCTTTGTATTAAATTACAAAGAGCTAAAGAAATTATATCTAATTAATTGGAGTGTAGCAAACAAGACATTCTTCTAACATAACAATAGATGTTACCAATTAGACATGTGCACACTGAAATATTTTGTTTTCGTTTGAAAAAATACAATTATTTAGTTACTTCCAAAATTATTTTTTATGTATTCATTAAAAAATGCATTTGTTCGAAAACCGAATTAATGTCAAATCTGCCATGGCTTATGGTGTCTGTCGAATGTTCTAAGAAGATTTGACAAAGCAGCCAAACTGTAAGGCCTCGTACACACGATCAAATCTGTCTGCTGGAAACGGTCTGCTAGACCGTTTCAGCAGACAGATTTGATTGTGTGTACGGGCAAACAGACGGATTTGGCCACCCAACAGATTTCAAAGCATAGGAACCCGTCCGCCCGACATGTCTGCAGGTTAGTATGCTAACCAGCAGACATGTCTTCTCGCACACACGCCGAATGATTTCGACGCATGCGCGGAAGTGTTTTACTTCCTGGTGCGGTGACGTGGCGGCGTCAACGTCACCGCCACGTCACCGACACGTCAGCGCGCTGTCTGCTGGCGGGGATTTTCCTTTGCTCGTGTGTACACGTGAGCAAACCAAAATGCCAGCAGACAGATCTGTTCCAATCGGTCGGTCCGACCGATTTGAACAGACACATTTGATAGTGTGTACGAGGCCTAAGACACTGCAATCGTACATTTCCGGTCGAATGTTCCACCCACAAGCTATAGTAGAATTCTAATGTTGTATGACTAGTAATAATTATATTAATTAAATTATTATTACTAGTCAACCAACATTAGATTTCTTTTACAGCCTGGGCGGAGCATTTGACCATAAATGTCCGCTCGCGGCGATTGTGTGTTTTTAGCTGATTCGTCGAATAATCAAGTCTCTATAATGTCGAATCTTTTCTTTGTGTCGACTCTTTTTTCTCTATGTCGAATCTTCATGCCTCTATAATGTTGAATCTTTTTTCTCTGTGTCGAATAATCTTGTACTAATAGAGTTAGTTTAGGCACATTCAACCGCAGTTTCAATAGACACAGATCACTATTGTCACCATCATGTCGAGTCTTCTATCTTCATTGAACTATATTGAACTATTGTCTCAACAAAATGAAAATAAAGCATTTTTTATGTCGGATCGTTTTCTGATTTCGGACTCTGCACATTCGTTATAGTCAATCGCCAATCCACCAATAGACACTAAAGTGTGAATCATTCATATTCTAAACCCCAGACTATCTCAACAAAGGGACAGTTCATTGTCTATGGGGACCAGACTATGGCCAGTGTGTGCAGAAAAAATCCCCTGGTTTCAGTGGTCAGTAGAAATAAACAATGCACCAGGCTCAGTGGTCAGTGTGAGTAAAAAAATGAAAGGAACTGGAGTAATGAAACAAAAGAGCCAGCACTTTTGGATGTTCCATCTGTAATCTTTATCTAAACATGACCAGGTTAACCACTTAACCCCCAGACCATATTGCTGCCCAATGACCAGAGCACTTTTTGTGATTTGGCACTGCGTCGCTTTAACTGACAATTACGCAGTCGTGCGACGTGGCTCCCAAACAAAATAGAGCTTTCTTTTGGTGGTATTTGATCATCTCTGCGGTTTTTATTTTTTGCGCTATAAACAAAAATAGAGCGACAATTTTGAAAAAAATTCAATATTTCTTACATTTTACTATAATAAATATCCCCAAAAAATATATAAAAAAACATTTTTTTTCCTCAGTTTAGGCTGATACGTATTCTTCTACTTATTTTTCGTAAAAAATAAATAAATCGCAATTAGCATTTATTGATTGGTTTGCGCACAAGTTATAGCGTTTACAAAATAGGGGGTAGTTTTATGGCATTTTTATTAATTTTTTTTTTTACTAGTAATCAGCATTTTTTTCAGTACTGCGACATTATGGCGGACACTTCGGACACTTTTGACACTTGGGACCATTGGCATTTTTATAGCGATCAGTGCTATAAAAATGCATTGGCTTACTATAAAAATGCCATTGGCAGTGAAGGGGTTAACACTAGGGGGCGGGGAAGGGGTTAAGTGTGTTTCTGGGTGTGTTCTAACTGTATGGGGAGGTGGCCTAACTAGGGTAAATCACTACAATGTATGAACAGAAGATCAGCGTTTCCCCTGCTGACAGGATCGGGAGCTGTGTGTTTACACACATAGCTCCCGGTCCTCGCTCTGTACCGAGCGATCCCGTGTGCCCGGCGGCGATCGTACCGGCCGGGCACGCGCGCGGGACTCAGGGGCGAGCGGGGACCTCTAGTGGCCGCAAAGTAGCTGACGTATAGCTACGGGCTCTCGCCCAGGAGAGCCGACCTACCGCCGTAGAATGACGGCGGCTGGTCGGCAACCAGTTAAAATGATAGCTGACGATTTTTGGCACAAGCCTTGTTCACAGCATTATCAAGGTAACAGACACAACATATAAATACACATGAATAAAAAGATAACGTAGTCCACTCCCATCAATTAGGTGATGTCATTAATTGGAAGTTCCTCCCTGTTCCTACCGTTCTAACACATAAAAAAGTTGACATATTGCCTAAATGTTAGGATTTAAAATGTTTAGATACATTGGATAGGCCCTTATCAAAAGAGTAGGATGCACCATGTTAGTGCTCACTGATTCTGGTTCTCAACAGTCTCACGATCTCACGGTGCATCCCACATACTGTAGATTGCAGGAGGTACATTTTACTGAGTATACTACATTATTAGTTCCACAATTAACCACTTCAGCCCCGGAAGGATTTACCCCCTTCCTGACCAGAGCATTTTTTTTGCAAAACGGCTCTGCGTTGCTTTAACTGACAATTGTGCGGTCATGCGACGTTGCACCCAAACAAAATTTATGTATTTTTTGCCACAAATAGAGCTTTTTTCTTGGTGGTATTTGATTACGGTTTTTATTTTTTGCGCTATAAACAAAAAAAGAGTGACAATTTTGAAAAAAAAGCTGTATTTTTTACTTTTTGCTATAATAAATATCCCCAAATATGTATAAAAAATGATTTCTTTCTCAGTTTAGGCCGATATGTATTCTTCTACATAGTTTTGGTAAAAAAAAAGTAATAAGCGAATATTGATTGGTTTGCGCAAAAGTAATAGCGTCTACAATATAGGGGATAGATTTATGGCATTGTATTTAAATTTTTTTTTTTTTTTTATAGTAGTGATGGTGGTGATCTGCGATTTTTATCGTGACTGCTACATTATGTCGGACACATCTGACACTTTTGACAACATTTTGAGACTATCGTCATTTATACAGCGAACAGTGCTAAAAAAATGCACTGATTACTGTGGAAATTACACTGACAGGGAAGGGGATAAATGCTGGGCGGTGATCAAGGGGTTAAATATGTCTTGGGGAGTGATTATAACTGTAGGGAGGATTGTCTCACTAGAACATGACAGAGATCACTGCTCCCGATGACAGGGAGCAGTAGATCCCTGTCATGTTGCTAGGCAGAACAGGGAAATGCCTTATTTACTTAGGCATTTTCCTCTTGTGCCGTTCTGTGACACGATCGCGGGCCCCCGATGGACATCGAGTCCATGGGACCCGCGGGTTCGCTCATAGAGCACGTGGCAGGCGTGCACACGCCCACTGTGCCGCGATTTAAAGGAACGCCTATTTGCCCAGCCGTGCTATTGTGCCAACATATATCGTCATGCGCTGGTTGGCAAGGGGTTAATGTAATCGCATATGGTAAATTTCTTGCCGATGGAGCAAGATTGTACTCCATTGTTTTGGCGTGCTTACGGCAGAAACTGCAAGTTTTTGCTGCACAGTCATAGGATCCTGTGGTATTGAGCCAAGTCATCTTAGGTACTCCTTTTTTAATTGTTTAAATTAACTATATTAATTTCATTTTTGAGTTGATAACCTGTTTATGTAAAATATCTAATCTTCAGATATGTATAATTCCATCCAATTTATTATCATATACTTAACTAATGTTACCATTTGTTGTAACTAATTATTACTAATTGTAACTGTTTTTATTATTTAATGCTCAATAAACAAAATTGACAAGAAAACTCTGGGCCAGATTCTCAAAGGAATTACGCCAGTGTATGTACACATACACTGGCGCAATTCGAAATTCCCGCCGGCGTATCATTGTTTTCTATTCTGAAAACATTATACGCCGGTTTTAAGCTTGGATCCGATTGGTGTAAGTCATTTACACCGTCGGATCCTAAATGCAATACTACGCCGGCCACTACGTGGTGTTTACGTCGATTTCACCGCCGAATATGCAAATGAGCCTATACGCCGATTCTTGAACGTTTTTGCGCCGTGGCGACGTAGTTTACGTAGGTTGCGTACGCGTAAGGTTACCCCTGCTATATGAGGGGTAACCTTACGTCAGTCCGCCGTATGCCATGTTAAGTATGGCCGTCAGGTTAGCGTCGGCTTTTTCTGTCGTTTACGTCGTTTACATAACGCGTCGTGAATAGGGACATGCGTTAATTACGTTCACGTCGCAAGCAATGTATTTGCGGCGTATTATGGAGCATGCGCAGTGGCCTACGTTTAAGGCCTGCTCATGCGCAGTTCGTTCGGCACGGGGGCGTGCTTAATTTCAAATACAGCACGCCCCCTCCTTCACTATTTGAATTACGCGGCCTTACGACGCCGCATTTACGCTGCATTTACGCTACGCCGCCGAAAATTACGGAGCAAGTGCTTTGAGAATACGGCACTTACTCCAGTAATTTGCGTAGGCGTAGCGTAAATGCGATACGATACGCTACGCCGCCAGATACGCTATTTTTTAAGAATCTGGCCCTCTGTATATATCCACTTTATATTTTGTGTACTAGCTAGAAATACTTGCCTTTTATGTATCCTGGTAACCTGAAAAAAAGAGCCTGTAGGTATAGATCAACTCAGTGGCCTGCAACTACAGGTCATCCCTGAATGGGTGCGATGTTCTTGAGTAGTTTGGGCAAATTTTGAAAGACCGGGACCACTGGGTTGTCGACAAGAAGATGTTCAACCATTTTAGGTGCCATTATTCCCATATCTTGTCCTGTATCCAAGAGATGAGACAGCTGTCATTTGAAATCAGCGGTAAGATTATCTTTTAGTATATGATATGTTGACATGCACTGAGTTGGCATAAAGCCTAAAGTTTATAGTCCTCAGAATCCAAAACAACGACTGCTCCTCCCTTGTCTGCTTGTCTGATCACTAAATTGGCTAGTGAAGTTTTCATTGCTGCGCTTTCTGCTTTAGTTAAATTGTCATTGGAATTTTTTAAGTGTGACCAAATCTTGCTCGATTCATTTTAAACATTCTCCACAGCTGCACTCCGTGTGTGTGTGTACAGTATTAGAATATTTTTTACTACTAGTAAGGTTACTGTCCTCTATACCATATGTTCCACCCACTGATTCTGACTGCAAGTTTTCCAGAGCTGACCGTATAACAAGGTCCTGAAATTGTTTGAGAAATAAATGAAGTATCACTGAGGAGATTGGTCAGGCAGCGCACTGACACCTTTGCAGCCATTGTGTGATTTGCTGGGTGTTCAATGTGCTCTAGTACCTTTAAGAAGGGGTGGGCTCCCTTCAGTCCACCTGACCTCCACCTATCCATCAGAATGCATGTGCTTCCATTGTGGAGTCTCTCATAAGCTAGAGATAGGACCACATATACCAGGGTGCTGTGACGAGGCTCTGTGGCTTGCGCGTGCATTTGCAAATGTGTGCAGACTAAACCCCTGTTTTAACGCATACATTAAATAGGTTGATTCGGTTGTCAGCGGGCTGGCCAGTGAGTAAAGCTTGGATCTTTCCTTGTATTTATACTTGGTCTTGTTTATATGATATGTTGTCTTCCTATGCTACTTGCAGCAATGGCCAGTTATAGGTGGGGGTGGTGGACACTGTTTTTTTGTTGTAGTATTACCGCTATATTGGTCAGGAAGCACACTTACACCTTTGCAGTCACTGTGTGATTTGCTGGGTGTTCAATGTGCTCCTGTACCTTTAAGAAGGTGTGGGCTCCCTTCAGTCTACCTGACCTCCACCTATCCATCAGAATGCATGTGCTTCCATTGTGGAGTCTCTCATAAGCTAGAAATAGGACCACAGATACCAGGGTGTTGTGATGAGGCTCTGTGGCTTACGCATTTATTTGCAAATGTGTGCAGACTAAACACCTGTTTTAACACATACTGTTAAATAGGTTGATTTGGTTGTCAGTGGGCTGGCCGGTGAGTAAAGCTTGGATCCCTCCTTGAATTTATCCTTGGTCTTGTTTATATCACTGAGGAGATGCAACCAAAGCTTGGTGGTTTCGGACTCACTACATTGAGGAAAAACCGGTTAATATCAAGTAGAGTTCTAAAAATGTTAAAATGTAGCATTGGGAAAAAAGATAAACCTTTCCATAGCAGATACAATTCAGAGCTAGATAGCTGGAATAAATTAACTTCCTTGCTACATTGCTAAAGTTCAAATCTGTTGTCACCTGTGTTACGTCTTCTTGCTTCTCTCTTGACGAGGGTGGCTTTGTCTTTTTTTGGCATTGTCGTCCTCGTTGTGATTTTCTTTTTTCCTTTTCTTTGCTTTGATGTTGACATTGCTGGATAGTTTTTTGAAGAGGATGAAACTTCATCACCTGTGTCTCTAGAGAATACGGATGATGTGGAGCTAGGAGATGTAACAGACGATCCCTCATCTGCAGTGTCCGAGACTTCTGACGAGACTTCTGACTGTGAATCCAAATTTTCCAGTGAGCTAGAGTTCACATATCTCTGTGCCTTGTTTATATGCCGTTTTCTGTTTCTAAGGATTGATTGAAGTCTGTCTGATCGTTTACACGTGTAGACTAAAGCATTCTTACAGTCTTGTAAATCTCTTAAGAATTTTTATCTTTTACTGACCATTGTACTCTGCTCAAACTTGTTGAGGGAGTCGACAAGATCCATGTTAAGCTCTGTATATGTTCCTGTGGATTGGTATGCTCAATTTCCAAGTTAATGGAACCGAGTAGTTTCTCCTCCTGTATTACTGTATGATTAATCCCATCAAGTCAATGAAAACATTTGAATAAAACAGGATTCTATTCACCATAAACTCCTCGAAATAGGATGTTGAGGGAATCTTTTTTTATTCTCAATCCCCTTGGGATCATAAACTCCCCAACATATTGCTTACTGCATCCCACCATATCCTGGTTTCTTTAGTTAAAGCTGTCTTCAGTTGCTTGAAAAGAGAAATAGATTCTTGCGCTATGGAGATTGAGTCCTTAGTGTAGGCTTGTGATATTTTCATACACTGATCCATGTTGTATTTCCAGTATATATTAGTGTTAATACAAATAACATGGTCCTAATCAGATGATTGAAGTAAAACAAACAGATGGCAGGCCCTTATTGAAGTCCTCTATATGGGCAGTTTTCGCGGAGCTTGGTGTGAATTAAGGTAATCCAAGATAGCAAGCACAAGAAAAAACACTGCTCTGAACTGTGAAGCCCAAATGTGAAAGATTGGGAACTGGCACACTCAAATCCAGATGCTCCTAGGCTCAGTATGTCCTTCCTACATCCAAAAGCAGTATCTTGAACAATGAAACCAAATGATCTGGCACTTCTGGAAGTTCCATCTGTGATCTTTACTTGAATATCGCAGTTTAAAATGACCACTGACGTGTTTCGGCAAAAGCCTTATTCACAGCATTATCAAAAAGTAACAGACACAAAATATATACATGAATAAAAAGATAATGTAGTCCAGTCCCACCAATTAGATGATATTATTAATTGCAATCATCAAGAAACGCCACTACAGGTGTATGGTTCCTAGGAAGTGCAAAACATATTGTAATGTTTTTTTTTTTTAATCTTTATATATACAGTAAAAACAAAAATGTATCTAAAAAATAAAAAACATAATAAATTTATAATTAATACAAAAGATGTATGTATATTTAAAAGTACAAAATATCACTTTGATTATGTTTCTACCGAAGAAAAAGGTCAACATCATATCTTTAATTCATACCTGATGGTATTCTAGTATGAAGATTAAAAATTCACTAGACCTCACTTTTGAGAAGCCTGTGGTGGAAATCTCTGCCATAGGGTGGGTTTTTAACCTTCTCTAACCCATAAAAAAACAAAAGTTGAAATTGTGCCCGAATGATGGTATTTAAAATTTTTAGATACGTTGGATAGGCACTTATCAGAAGAGTAGGATGCTCCATGGTAGTGCTCACTGTTTCTGGTTCTCAGCATTCTCAAGGTGCATCACACATACTGTAGATTGCAGGAGGTACATTCTACTGAGTATACTACATTATTAGTTCCACAATTAATCTAATTGTGTATGGCTAATTTATTGCCGATGGAGCAAGATTGCACTCCATTGTTTTTTTTGGAGTTGAGTGCTTACAGCAAAAACGGCAAGTATTTGCTCCACAGGCATAGGATCCTGAGGTGGGTAAAGTTGGTGAGTGAGTGAGTGAGTGAGAAACTTATATAGCACAACACATGCGAACTGAATCACCTCTGGGCGCTTGGTATCCAGTCCCTGGGCCCTCAGAAGAGATGGGTCTTAATCTTTCTCCTGAAGGCCAGGTGGTTTACCTCCAACCGGATGCTAGTTGGTAGAGTGTTCCAAAGTCTGGGTCCTTGGACCGCAAATCTTTGTTCTCTTTTGGACTTGTATCTGGTTTTGAGTATCTGGAGTAGATTTTGTTTGGTGGATCGCAGAATGCGATTGGTGTTGTAAGCTTTTAGTTTTTCGCATAGATATTGGGGGGCATTTCCCAGAATGCACTTATGCATTAGACAGAGTGCCTTGAAAGTGATTCTGTCTTTTACAGGCAACCAATGAAGGGATCTCAGTAAAGGTGAGATTGATTCCCATGTTTTTTTTCCCAGTCACAAGTCAAGCGGCCGTATTTTGAACGACTTGCAGATGAGTGATTTGGTACTTTGGGAGTCCGAGGTAGAGGGCATTTGCATAGTCAAGTCTGGAGTTGATATTTGTTCCCACCACGACTGCAATGTCTTTTTTTGGTATAAAGGGAGCAAGTCTGCGTAGTAGGCGCAGCAGATGGTGAGATCCGCTGACTACTGACTCCGAGACTTTTGACTTTGGTGCTAGGGGTGATGGTTTGATCCAGAATAGGCGGGGGCATCCATGTTGTTGCATGATGAATCTTCCGATTGGCCTGAAACAGGAGAAGTTCTGTTTTTGAGCCATTGAGTTTAAAATAACTCTTAGTCATCCAATCTTCTATCAAAGAAAGGCATTTCTCTAGTCCGAGATAATGGTTCTTTTTGTTGCAGATGCGAAAATATAGTTGTGTGTCGTCTGCATAAGAGTAGTAAAGTAACTTCTGGTTTCTGATGATTTCAAAAAGAGGGCGGAGATAGATATTAAACAGAACAGGCGACAGACGGGATTCCTGGGGACTCTGCATGAAACCGTGCGTTTTTTCAGAAGTGAAAAGGCCCAATTTCACTATTTGTGATTGGTTTTCCAAGAAGGAAGAGAACCACAATAAATCATATTCTGCAACTCCGGCTACTTCATCTAGCCGTGTCAGAAATAATTTGTGGTCTACCGTAGACATGTGCACAGAAACAAAAAATAGTTTTTTTTTGTTCTGTTTCGTATCGTTCCGTTTTTTAGTTTTCGTTCGTTTTTCGTAAGACGCCCATTTTCCTGTTTGTTCCTGTTCGTTTTTCGTATGACACGATTTTTTCGTATTCCGATCGTTTCGTATTTTCGTTACTGTTTTATTTTCGTACATGCGGGATGGTTTGTTATTCTGTTTAATTCATGTTCGTTACTTGTTAGACAATAATTTTCGTGAATTTTCGTCAATGATTTGCAGTATCTTGAAACCCTTTTCTTTTGCTATTTTCAGTCGTATGTTCATATGACATCTATAACAAAAGATTTGCATTCTGTATTTTAAATTCCTTTTTTCTGTTTGTATTTTGGATTCAAAATACAGCATGCAAATCTTTTGTTATAGATGTCATATGAACAATGAACATAGGACTGAAAACAAACAGAAAAAGGATTGAAACAAAATACAGAATGCAAATCTTTTGTTATAGATGTCATATGAACAATGAACATAGGACTGAAAACAAACAGAAAAAGGATTGAAACAAAATACAGCATGCAAATCTTTTGTTATAGGTGTCATATGAACAATGAACATAGGACTGAAAACAAACAGAAAAAGGATTGAAACAAAATACAGCATGCAAATCTTTTGTTATAGATGTCATATGAACAATGAACATAGGACTGAAAACAAACAGAAAAAGTATTGAAACAAAATACAAAATGCAAATCTTTTGTTATAGATGTCATATGAACAATGAACATAGGACTGAAAACAAACAGAAAAAGGATTGAAACAAAATACAGCATGCTAATCTTTCGTTATAGATGTCATATGAACAATGAACATAGGACTGAAAACAAACAGAAAAAGTATTGAAACAAAATACAAAATGCAAATCTTTTGTTATAGATGTCATATGAACAATGAACATAGGACTGGAAACAAACAGAAAAAGGATTGAAACAAAATACAGCATGCAAATCTTTTGTTATAGATGTCATTTTTGTTCTTTTGCCGTTTTCGTTTTGTCGTTTTTTTCCGTCGGATCATTTGTTCGTATTTGCGGTTGTTCGTTATGCGGCTCATTCGTAATCTCGTAGTTTTCGTATTTTGGTGCTTTACTTTTTTTGTATGTACACATTATCCTGCGGGTACGAAAATGAACATTTTCGTACGAAAATAACATTCGTACGAACGGGAATGCACATATCTAGTCTACCGTATCAAACGCTGCGCTTAGGTCCAGCAGTACTAGAAGACAGGATTCTCCTTCGTCTGCAGCCTCTAGAGCATCATCCCATATTTTGAGCAGTGCTGTTTCTGTCCCGTCACGGAAACCGAATTGGAATGGGTCAAGTAATTTTTTGGGTGTTTAAGTCATATTGTAGCTGATGTACAACTTCTTTCTCCATTACCCTGGAGAAGACATTAAAGGCAGTTATGGGACGACGGTGGTTAGGGTCTTTGGGGTCCAGGGTGTTTTTTTTTAGAATTGGTTTCATTATACCTTGTTTCAGCAAGGGAGGCACCAAGCCCTCCTTGAATGACTGGTTTATGAGCTGCATGATAGCTGGTGCCATAATATCGGCACATTCTTTCAGCAGTTTTGTGGGGATAATATCATTGGGCGCTGTGCTATTTCGCAGAGTCCCGATGATATTTTTAGTGGCATCGTTGGAACTGGGTTTCAGGCCGCGTACACACGACCAAATAAATCTGTTGAAATCGGTCTGACAGACCGATTTGATCAGATTTGTCTGCTGGGCTATTTTGGTTTGATCGCTGTACACACGATCAAACCAAAATCTCCGCCGGCAGACAGCGCGGTGACGTGGCGGTGACGTTGACGCCGCCATGTCACCGCACCAGGAAGTAAAACACTTCCGCGCATGTGTCGAATCCATTCGACGCATGTGCGGGCAGATATGTCTGCTGGTTAGCGTACTAACCAGCAGACATGTCGGATGGACGGGTTCCCAGCAGACAGATTTTAAAGCATGCTTTAAAATCCGTCTGCTGGCAAAATCTGTCTGTCCTCCCGTACACACGATCAAATTTGTTTGCTGAAAAGGTCTGGCAGACCATTTCCAGCAGATAGATTTGATCATGTGTACACGGCCTTAGAGTAAAGTTAGGTGATTGCGGCGGAATTATGTGGGTATTAGGTTTGTTATTTATGGGGGGGTAGGTGGAGGTTGTATTTTGCTGAATACTTTCATGGATTCTTTCAATTTTGTTGATGAAATAATCCGATAATTCTTTGAAAAATTCTTGTGAATCAGAATTGGGGGCTTCTAGACAAACTGTGTTCATGGTCTTGGTGACTAGATTGAAGAGTTCACGCGGGCGGTTTAGGGCATTGGTGATAATATTGGAAAAATAATTTTTTTGCCAATAAAGATTTCTTCTGTTTTTTTTTAGTTATTATCTTATAAATAGAGAGGTTTTCCTCTGAAAAGCTTATTATCCAGGCTGCTTCAGCTCTTCTACGCTCTTGCTTTAGCAACGACAGCTGGTCGTTAAACCTAGCTTGAGTTGTTTTTCCGGATGCACGTTGTGCGTTTTGGCGCTACTAAGTCGGCTGACTGTAGCAGAGTGTCAGGGAAATGGCCGTGGAAGTACTGGCAATCTTGCCAGTAGAAGAAATGGCCGAAGGCTGTGTCAGGGAAATGGCTGTGGAAGTACTGGCAATCTTGCCAGAAGAAGAAATGGCCACCAGAGGCACATCATGTGACAGGTGGATCTTCCTGCTGGTCTATAAAAGGCTGCCATTGTCTGATACAAACTGCTGGATTGTCTTCAGGTTTCCTGTGTCTCCGGTGTCTCCTGTATCCTGTTTATCCTGAATCTCTGGCTGACCCCTGGCTTATGTCTGAACCTGTTTATCTCCTCGCATCTGCCCCCAGCTTGGCTGACTACTCTATATTTTCTGCTCCTGTGTATGACCCGGCTTGTTCTAGTGCATTCCTTTGGACTGATCCCTGTGTATGACCCTTGGCCTGGCTCCAGACTTCGTTCTTGTCTTACTTACGGTACCGCACCTGAACCCCTACCCTGCACGGCTACAGAGTCCGCTCTTCCAGCACACCCCAGCTACCTTGCCTGCATCTACCTAGGCAGCAGCAGTACTGGCAACTCGTGCATCTTTGGGCCCCCGCACTCCCTGTCTCATTCCCAGGGGTGCGGTGCACTTAGCCGCAAGGGGCGCCCTCTCAGCAATCCGGCCTTACACCAGAGACTTGATACAGAGCCTTGTTTATAGCATCAAGAGTTTATGTAGCTGTTTGATGTAGTTGGATTATTTTTATTTTGTTCCCTAATGTAGTTTTGAAGAGTTCTGAATGGAGCTTCTTCTGAGATCTAGTCCAGTGTGTTGTCACTGGTTTTACCGTTTTTTTGGAGGGGGCATTTATGTTTGTGAATTTAATGGCATGGTCATCTGTCCATGCTTGCGGCTCATTTTTCAGAATATTGATTTCCAGATCTTGTCTGAAAATGAGATTGGGGTCCTGTGAGGAGTTGGCCCAGAGGTTAAAATCCCCGAGCAGCAGGAGGTGTTTGGTGTTTGGGGTATAGGTGGAGATGAAATCTGACATGAGCAGGTGTGTTTTTGGACCCGGTGGTCTATAGCACAGGAGTATGTGAACAGTGTCCTGGGGATTTGTTTGCAGTTGCAGAGTGAGGGTTTCCATGAATGGAAGTGAGTACTGAAGGCCTGGTTTAGTGATCAAGAGGTGAGTCTTGTGGATCACTGCCAGGCCTCCTCCTCTTTGCCCCACTCTGTTTTCTGTTAGAATGCGATAATTCTCTGGCACCAATTCTCCTAGAATGGTGTTACAGTCGGCTGTGAGCCGCTTTCTGTGATAAAGAGGCAGTCTAAATAGTTTTGTAGAATGAAATCATGGATTTCTTGTATGTGTTTTACTGTCGATCTTGTATTGACCTGTCAGGGATCTGCCGCCGGCTCCCGACGCGCCCCTGGTGTGCGCGCGCGTGCACGTTAGCGCGAGTTTGGCGCCAAAGTGCTTTTAAAAGGCAGACAGATGCAGCAGCCTCTTGCTGTCTGATCTGCCTATTTATCTGATAATCTGTATCCTGAATTTAACCTGTTCCTATACCGACCCGGCTACGTCTGACGATCCGCATCTCTCCGAACCTGACCTCGGCTTGCCTTGACTCCGCCTTCTGTTCCCGATTACTGCTGCCAGACCTCTGCCTGAATACCGACTACGCCTGCCTGCTGAATCCCCTGTCTGCTCACGTATCTGACCCGGCCTGCCTGACCCAGCCTCCGTCTAAGTCCACTTGCTTACTCCGCTCTGCACCAGCTCCAGAGTCGCCTGTTGTCCGCACCAAGGTCGCTTGCCAAAGACGCATCAGAGTCGCTAACCATCCGCACCAGCTCCGGAGCCACTAGCTTCCGCATCAGAGTACCTGCTCCCCTCTTGTTCCAGTGTTCCCGGAGGGACCAGTACCGTGCTGACCTGCACCATCATCCAGGCACCCTTACCCCGCTGCGCTCCCGAGTCCGCTGTTCCCAAATCCAGCGGCTCCCGAGCCAGTGCTGTACGAGAGGCCGCCTCCTGCAACTAGGCTCTGACTACCAGGTACACCGTCCCACATAACATGACCAAAGCGCATGATATGTGCTTAGGTTGGGGTAAATGCGTGTAATTTTTGACTGTCGATCGTTGATTGATTCTTAACAGTTGCTCATTCCTCAGTGCTTTTTTGTTGACGGCTGGTAATATTGAGACGAATGGCTTTAGATCCCAAATGATTTCTGCAGAGTATCTCAGATTAGACATAATCACAGAAAAACGCTGGGGAAAGTGATATTCATCGGGGAGGTTTTCAATGATGATGGGAAGGGCGATTTTCTAGGGGTAGAGACATTCAGGTAGATTACAATAGATGTAAAATCCTTGTACTCCTGTATCCCTCACAAACTAGCATTAGAAGCACTTAAATTACATTTACACCACTACAGCTAGTATAATATGTAACTAAAAGAGTTCATTGTAACAACCGTTTATTTTCTGCTCAATTTTGACAATTTTTGACAATGTTTTTTTATTTGCAAAGTAAAGGACATTCTATGGGAGCTACGTTTTCTCCCTCTCTAGCAAATCTTTGCATAGGATGGTGGGAGAAGAAGTTTCTTTTCTCCTCCCTAAATCCCTTTATGGGCCACATCAAATGGTATGATAGTTATATAGACGACCTTCTCCTTATACGGGAAAGTTCGCTTACTGACATCATGCCTTTTGTTATTTACGCTAACAATAACTCCTTTAACCTTCATTTTTGTTTTCATAACCACCAAGTATTAACTTCCTAGATATTGCCTTAGAAGACTGTAGCTCTACAGGAATTGTCCATACTCGTACCTACCGTAAATATTGTGTCTGTAATTCCCTCCTTTTGGCCACCACACTGCGATCGTGTCACAGAGCTGCAGAACAGTGAGATACCTATGTAAACAAGGCATGTCCCTGTTCTGCCTAGTGACAGGACAGCAATCTACTGCTCCCTGTCATCGGGAGCAGTGGTCACTTGTAGCCCAGCCCCTACACAGTTAGAATCACTCCCTAGCAGCCAAGATAAAAATCACTGATCACCACCATCAGTAATACAAATTAATTATTAATAAAAATGCCATAAAACTGTGCCCTATTTTGTAGACATTATGGGCCAGATTCAGAGAGCCATTACGCCTGTCTAACTGGTGTTAGACTGGAGTAATTTCAAATTACGCGCGTTTTCTAGCTAGTCGAAAACCTCAAACCATGAATAGACGGCCGCGGGCTTCAATTCGACTGGATTACGTGTTTGTACGCCTTCGGATCTACGCTGCAATAAAATTGCAGCCACTGGGTGGACTTCCCGCGTCGGGGTATGCAAATGAGCTTTTGCCGGAGATCCCCGAAATTACGATCTTCAATCGCAATCTCTTACGGCACCTTTAGTCATCTTTTATTTGCGTAACACTATACCAGCTTTTTGCTGCTCTAATATTAGACAGCCCATGTTAAGTATGGCCGTCGTTCCCGCGTAGAATTTCTGACGTAACGACGTGATTTCGCGCAATGCACGGCGGGAAATTTCTGAACGGAGCATGCGCAGTTCGATCGCCGCGGGGACGCGCTTAATTTAAATGCTTCACGCCCCCCAATCGCGTATTTCGATTACACGGCGAGAAATAGACTACGCCGCCGTAGCGTACGGGCAAAAATCTACCAGGATTCGGTGTAGAGCCTGGTAAAATACGGCAGCGTAGAGTATTTTGATTACGCAGCGCAATATTAAGTGTATGTGAATCTACCCCTATAACTTTTGCGCAAACCAATCAATATATGCTTATTGCAATTTTTTACCAAAAATATGTAGAGGAATACATATCAGCCTAAACTGAGAAATAATTTGTTTTATATATTTTTGGGGGATTTTTATTATAGAAAAATCTAAAAAATATAACTTTTTTTTAAAATTGGCACTCTTTTTTGTTTATAGTGCAAAAAATAAAAACCGCAGAGGTGATCAAATACCACCAAAAGAAATCTATATTTGTGGGGAAAAAAAGGACTTCAATTTTGTTTGGGTGAAACGTTGCACGACAACAAAATTGTCAGTTAAAGAAACGCAGTGCCGAATTGCAAAAGGTGCTCTGGTCAGGAAGGGGGTAAATTCTTCCAGGGCTGAAGTGGCTAAAAATCAACTAGGCTGCAAGTTGAAGAGAAAGACCTCCAAGGTAATATTCTCTGAAAAATTGCTTAGAAAACTGAACAGTTTTTGTACAGTTGGTTAAATTAGGTGCAGGCATATACTGGAGGCGTTTATTGACATGCTTTTGCTGGGAATTACATGCATCCCTGAATGAGGGATGGGCTCGCCCCAGGCACATAAGTGATCCTTCTATCGAGACTCTGGAACTTTTGGAGTTGGGACCACAGTATATACAGCGTTCTCTTGTCATGGGCACTGCAGCTTGCACATATTTTTACAAATGCGTGCAAACAAAACCCTTTTAATGTAAGCTGTTAGGGCCAATTTGGTTATTTTGCAGGCTGGCTGGTAAGTGTGCTGGAAAATCTTCTGTTTGTTTATGATGTGTGTTGCCTATCCTTATGCACCTTACTGTAAAGGCTAGTTGTAGGTTGCAGTGGTTGACATTTTTTTGTACAGTTGATTACATTGGGCGCAGGGACACACTGGATGCCTGTGTTACCATTGTGGGTTTGCTGGGCATCACATGCATCCCTGATACTTTGAGGAGTGGTGAGCTCCTTCCAGGCACACATTAACCCTTAACCTATCAATTGTTATATTTTCTCCTACTATGGAGACTCTGGGAAATGTTGAGTTAGGACAGCAGTATATACAGAGATCCCTTACCGTGGGCACTGTGGCTTACACATATATTTGCAAATGTGTGCAAACAAAACTTTTTTTAACGTAAACCCTTAGACAGGGTCAAGTCGGTTGTTTTGCAGGCTGGATGGCAAGTGTGCTGGGAAATCATTTGTTTGTTTGTTTGTTTGTGAAGTACTTTTGTTTGACGAATTTGGCTCCCATTGATTTCAATGGTGTTCGGGTTTGGCATCTGAACTTTTTTGAACCAAACCAAGGGCAACCCGACTAATCCCTATTCCTGAGAATTGTATTGTTCTGTAAAAATTTAGAAAATTGCCATTACTGAAATCAAACATTTGGCTCCAATTGATTTTAGTGGGGTTGCGTTCTGGATCTGAACTTGGATGACATTTGGTAAACATCTGCTGAACCGAATTTGGGTATGTTTGGCTAATTTTTCCAATGTGTACGCTACATATCCAGCTGAATAATATGATTGCTGCTCTTGAAAAATTATGTTGACTCACCAGAATAAAATAATGAAAAAAAAATACCATGCCACCATCAGTTTTATATTCTTCTAACACTGACCAACTGTGCAGCTTTTGGCATTTAGTTATATAATGTTTCATGCATTGGAAGTTGATGTGTCCTCTTCTGTGGCTGTGTTGATTTTTGTATGCCCGTCTTTTATCAATAAAGACAACTTTTTTGGAAGTTCTCCTGGAGTGCGGCAGTCCATCCTTTTTCCTATTTTCTGAAATTGCTGTGTTCACATGTCTTAACATGGAAAAAATAGCTATCATTCCCAACAGTTGTCAGTGACTTTGAGTTCTGTACTGCGTGAGGTCTCTTTTGGAAAGCATCATCCTTCAAGGCCACAAGACTAACATATATTATTTTTACTGGCCCACAAAATGCTCACTACTTCCCATGTCTTCCCCTTCTCCCTGTCTTCTCGCCACTGCAATCAGCAATGCTTGTTCTCCTTAGCAAGCATTACTCATCATGGGATAGCACAAAAAAGCCATATAAAACATTAAAATCATAACAGAACATACTGGATATTTTATTGGCCATAGTGTTATTCAAAGGTTAACCTTAATTGATTAATACATAACATATCAAGGAAAATATCTAGCATCTTGGCTAAAACCAAAATATCAATTAGCAATACAGTCACATTGTACATGTAGATATACTGGATTACTATACCCCATCAGCCTAAGTCTGAACTGGATGGCTGAGATCTCACCAACACCATGGCCAATTTAATATGAATTGTCCAGGCCAAGTTCTGAAAGGTGTATGAGTTCCCTATGAAAGACGGTAAAAACCTTCCACTCTGGTACACATCTTTTGGGAATGCCCGGGTAAAAAAGATTTTTGGAAAATGGTATCTGAAACAATTAAACAAATTACAGATGTGTCTCTTGGAGAGAATCCTGCTGTGTTTTTGCTGTTTGATATCCCTTTATCATCCGAAAAATACAAAAAAATCTTTGCTGAGACATCTACTTACGACAGCTAAAGCATGTATTCCAGCTCTATGGAAAAACATTGGGCCAGATTCACAAAGCACTTACGCCGGAGTATCTCGAGATGTGCCGTCTAAGTCTAAATTTGCTCCGGAATATTTTTTGCACCGTACCCACAGAACTAGATACGCACCAAAATAGGCTACTCCCGACCGGCCTAACTTGCCTACGCCTGCACATCCTAGGTGCACATTTACTCCGTCCACACCATTGATTTCCTATGCAAATATGCAAATGAGGGAGATACGCCGATCCACAAAAGTAAGTTTGTGCGGTGCAGTCTACACAATATGCTTAATAGCTGCACGGAAAGTCTAAAATTAGACCATATAAAAGCAGGTTTAAAATGAGACAATCCGTCTACATGTCAGCTAAAGCAACACCGTTAGGGACGAGCTGAGCACCCACACTTGCAGGACAACAATCTATATGCCAACATGCAGAGCTGCCATCAGGGGGGTACAGGCATTACACCTGTAAGGGGCCCGGGGGTCCCCAGGGGCCCGGATGGGAACCCCCTCTTTTTTTATTTTATTTGTATATAAAAAAAACATTTTTTTAGATATTTTTATTTTATTTTTTATTAAAAGGGCCCCCCGAGGTCCCTGGATGCCCCCCCCCGCTTCTCAATTCGCAGCAGCCCCCCCCGCTAATCAATTTCAGGCGGCAGAAACCCCCCAGTTCTCTGCTCCAGGGGGCCCATGCCTGAAGCTGTGTAAGGGGCCCCATAATTCCTGATGGCGGCCCTGCCAACATGCCAGGGGCATCCTTGCTCATAGCTATACTATTGACTTTAGATGAGCACAGAAGGAGGAGGGCACGGAGGAGGGCACGGAGGAGGGCACGGGAGAGGATATACCGCACACGCATAGACATCTTTGGCATGAGTGATTCTGAGGTGTATCGCATCTTCAGATTCACCCCTCATGCCATCCTGGAATTAACCACAACCCTGCAGGAGGACATCACCAGCCCAACACACAGCTCACATGCAGTGCAGCCACTGGGCAAGGTCCTGGCAACATTCCATTTCCTTGCCAGTGGCTCTTTTCAGCGTACAAGTGGAGTGGTGGCAGGAATGTCACCCCACATTTAAAAATCATTCACAAACAAAAAATAAATAAAAAATAAATAAAAAAAAAAGCCCAGCAAAAAAAAAAAAAAATGCCCAGCAAAATAAAAATAAAAAAACAGCAAAATAAAAAAAACACAGCAAAAAAAAAAAAACTCAGCAAAAAACACTCTCCAAATCACTCTCCAAAAATCTCAAAGGCACATCACAAACCAACAAACACTAACAAACAACAGAACAAAAGCACCTTGCTGTAGGAAGGGAAAAAAATTGGATGTACTTTTGCAATGGAAGGGCATTTCTCTCGGTCTATTTAAGCACTGTGCATAGCTCACTAAGTCTGACAGGCCTGGTTCCTATCTAACTGATTGCGCTGTGAGCATGCTCAGAGAGGTGCTGACCATAGTCTGCTTTATGTGCACATGCCCAGTCTGGCCGGCCCTTCATTTGCATGGGGTCACGGCTCATTTCAATGGAACATGCCCACATCCTTCCCACTTTGAATTACACCGCCTTACGCCTCGGAATTTACATTGCACCGGTGCAAATTTGGATGAAAATACTACGAGGATACGCCACTTGCGCCTCGAAATTAAGCCGGTCCAACTTAAATGAGTTGCACTACGCCGGTCCAAAAATGCGCCGATGTACGTGAATCTGGTCCATTGTCTCTCCTACTAGACCACAATGGTTTTCTAAAATAAAAGAAATTCAACAAATGGAAAATCTCATAATGGCGCTAAGCAGGAGGACAACTATCACAAAATCTGGAATCCCTATATTACATATAGGGAACAATTGACGTGAGGGGGTAGGAGCTGAAGGAGAGAGGGGAGATGTGGAGGTTTTTTTCTCTTTCTTCTTCTTCTTCTTATCTTTCTATCTCTATGTTCCACGTTTTAATTTCTATGATACTTTTTCTTCTTGTATTGGGGGAAAACCAGGGTGGGGAAAAGGGTAATGTAAATAGAACAAAGATATGGGACTATAGTAGATCTATATAAAAGTGTGATTAAAATGATGAGATAGTTAAAGTAGAACTGAAAAACTGTTATTGTTGGTGAAATCTAATGTTAACCAGTTGCCGACCAGCCCACCGTCATTCTACGGCGGCAGGTTGGCACTAGGGGGCAGGTCAGCACTAGGCAGCTAGGGGGCGCGCGCGCGCCGGCGGCGGCCCGTGCGCGCCCCCGCTCATCCCCCGAGTCCTGCGCACGTGCCCGGCAGGCACGATCGCCGCCGGGCACGCGCGCTCGTTCTTTACAGAGCGGGGAACGGGAGGTATGTGTGTAAACACATACCTCTCGTTCCTGTCAGCGGGGGAAACGCTGATCTCCTGTTCATACAATGTATATAAAAATGACAATGGTCCCAAAAATTTGTCAAAATTGTCCGATGTGTCCGCCATAATGTCTCGGCACTGAAAAAAAACGCTGATCGCCGCCATTACTAGTAAAAAAAATATTAATAAAAATGCCATAAAACTATCCCCTTTTTTGTAAACGCTATAAATTTTGCGCAAATCAATCAATAAACGCTAATTGCGATTTTTTTTAACAAAAAATATGTAGAAGAATACGTATCCGCCTAAACTGAGGAAAAAAAAGGAAAATATATTATCAAATACTTACCGTAATTTTCCTTTCCTGATAGGCTCCATGGCAGCATACGTGTGGGTAGGCTCCACCTCCATAACTACCCAATAGGACCCCTCCCTATAAATTTAAGCTGTGGGCTCTCAGCCGTGTTCCGTAACTAGCCGACTCCAAGCATTGGGAGGGACTCCTGCTGCCATGGAGCCTATCAGGAAAGGAAAATTACGGTAAGTATTTGATAATAAATTTTCCTTTTTCCTGACTGGCTCCATGGCAGCATACGTGTGGGAAATAACTCGCCAAACACACCCGGGTGGGCAAAAATGCTGAGGCAAGAAAATACGTTTATTTAACACTGTCAACTGACAGCACTTGTAAACCAAAATTTAGCGAAGATAAAGCAGCCGGCTCGACACAATAGTGAGAAACAAAGGTATTGATTGATGACCACGAAGCCGCTCTACATACAACTTCAGGTGCGACATGACGTGAGGCTGCCCAAGAAGTCGAAATGCTCCGAGTTGAGTGTGCAGTTACTGCCTCTGGAGGAGCCATGCCCTTGGCTTCGTATGCCCTCTGGATGGTCTGAACTATCCAAGCTGAAATGGACCTGATTGAAGCCCGTTTTCCTTTGTTCTTTCCGTGAAGAAGAATGAAAAGAAAATCTGTTTTTCTGAAAGAATTTGTCATATCCAGATATTGACCTAATGTGTGACCCACATCAAGGGAATGAACAGTTTGATCTTCAGATAATCCAAAAGTGGGCAGTACAATTTCCTGATTTTCATGAAAAATGGATGTAACTTTAGGATTTGAGCCCAGCATAGGGATTAATACTGCTCTATCTGGAAAGAAGGTCAAGAATGGTTCTTTTAAACCTAAATTTCTAATGTCAGAGACTCTTTTAGCCGAAGTGACTGCTACTAAAAAGACGGTTTTGAGAGTAAGATCCTTAGCTGATAGTGGTTTATCCGGATCAGAGCTGATTGTGATAAGATAGTCCAGGACAAGAGGTAGATCCCATTTAGGGAACCTTGGTTTTCTTTGGGGTCTAAGCCGGATGGCACCCTTGAAAAACCGGCGAACCAAAGGATGATTGGCCCAAGAAATTCCAGTAAATGCAGAGATGGCTGAGATTTGCACTCGAAGAGAACTGACTGCTAAAGGTAAGTCCAAACCTGTTTGTAAAAAGCTAAGTATGTCTTGGACCTCTGGGGAACTGTAAGGTTTTTCTCTGGAAGACATGTGATCTGTAAACCTTGACCAGATACGCTCATAGACTTTGTTGGTACTTTTTCTCCTAGCATTAAGAAGAGTTGAAATGGCTTCTTCTGGACATCCTAATGCTTCAAGCCTTTCTCTCTCAAGAACCACACCCTGAGGTGCAGGTGAGCTGGGCATGGGTGCAGCGTTGTGCCCTGAGAGAGGAGATCCTGTCTGAGGGGAAGAGGTATCGAGTCCCGGTAACTGAGAAGCGTTAGTAGGGAGAACCATGGCCTGTTGGGCCAAAATGGGATTACTGCTAGGACTTCTACATCCTCTGATCTGAGACGGCGAAGAAATTGAAGGATCACAGGTACTGGTGAAAAGGCATATGCTTTGCTGAATTTCCATTGATCTGTGAGAGCGTCTATCCCATAGGCTTGGGGATCTCGAAACCTCGCATAATACTTTGTCAATTTGACAGATCCACTTCTGGGGACACTCCCAGAGTCAGAAGCCAATTGAACACGTCTATGTGCAGGGACCATTCGTTGTTGTCTAATTGGACTCGTGATAGGAAGTCTGCTTGAACATTCTGGACCCCCGGAATGTAAACTGCCGAGATGTTGGCTAGGTTCTTCTGAGCCCAACTCATAGGGCCAGATTCAGGTAGATGGGAGTATCTTTCCTCTGGTGTAACGCTCATTTACGTTACTCTGAAGACCCTTCCAGCGCAAGTACTGTTATTCACATAGCAGTTGCGTGTAAACTTGCGCCAGAGTAACGATAATGCGCTGGCGTAACCCGATGCAAGGGGAAGTGGGTGTGATCATATGTAAATGATGGGCGGAGCCCAGCGCAGAGGCTTACGTTCAGCGCATCAACCACGGAGCATGCGCAGTGAGTGAGGCTCCACTCGCCCCCTTTGTGCGCATGCTCACAACTTCCGTCGGCACTACTTCACGGGAAACGTCAGCGCAATGCCTTCCGTTGGGCGTTTAAATGCGCCCGTAGAAGCGCCATTCCGGCACTAAAGTATATCCTGCTCCCCCTCCCCGCAGTGATGTTACTTTTGTTCTGAGATGGCTGCTCCCGTTCCCCGCAAACACACAGGAGAAAGCTCAACTTTAATGGCCAGGAGCTGACAGCCGTCATCTCGGCTATGGAGACCTATGATGTCTTCCTCCATGGCTGTAAAATTTGACAGACAAGCATGGACAGAGGTGTTGTCCTGCAAGTGGGGGTGCTCAGCTAGCTCTTATCGTCGGTAACGCTGCTGTAGCTGCTCTCCTGCTGACCTGTGGCCGTCTGGAGTAAAGATAAAGCAGCCTTTTGTAGAAATAACTTTGCGCCGGACGGACGAGATACGCGCGGCGCATGTAGCCAGCGTATGGTGCTAATCCGTTCGTGAATTGGGAAAAATCCCGCATTTGCATATTTGCAGGGGAAATCAATAGGCGCGACTGATGCGCCAATCGAAATTAAGCGCTGACGATACTCTGGCGTCGGAACGTTCCGCCGGTCGCAAATGGCCCGTTATTGGGCGCATCTAGTTTGGTGGGTACGGGCACATAGAAACGACGGCGCATCTTCACAGTTACGCGGCGCATATCGAAATACTCCAGCGCAAGTGTTGCTGAATCTGGCCCATAATTGGCTCCACTTCTCGGAGTAAGGACCAGCTGCGGGTTCCACCCTGCTTCCTTATGTAGGCAACAGCGGTTGTGTGTTGTCCAGCCTGAGCATCACAGAGGATTCTGTCAATAAATGGCGGAAGGACTTGAGTGCCTGAAATGAAGCTCGCAACTCCAGTATGTTGGATACAGTTCCTCGAGAAGGTGTGCTCCACCTGCCTTGGGCTATTTCTGTCAAGCAGTGAGCGCCCCAGCCCTAATTGCTGGCATCTGAGGTTATTATAACCCAAGTGATGGGATGGATCGAATGACAATTGCGGAGATTCTTCCCCTGAAGCCACCATAGAAGAGATTTTCTCATGGGTTGAGTGAACATGATGCGTTGACTCTTGCTGGGAGAGTCCCATTGCTGGAGAAACCCTTTTTGGAATGGGCGAGAGTGCCACTGAGCCCACTTCACCATCGGAATGGTAGCTGTCATGGTGCCGATTACCTTCAAATATTGAAGAGCAGATAGGTGAGGAGCAGCGAGTGTTTCGCGCATCCTGTCGCGGACTGTAGTAATCTTCTCTTTGGGCAATGAAATGGTGCCTTCTATTGTGTTGAAGAGGGCACCTAGAAACACCAGGGATTGTGTTGGAACAAGGTGGCTCTTCTCTAAATTCAATAGCCACCCGAATTCTTGGAGAGTGGTAATTACTAGGTCTCTGTGTTCCAGGAGTTGAACTTTGTCCTGAGCAAGAAGTAAGAGATCGTCCAGGTAATGATGAAGACAAACTCCTCTTACCCGAAGGAGAGCCACAACGGCTAACAGAACCTTGGAGAATACCCGAGGTGACGTTGTGAGACCAAACGGTAGGCAGGTGAACTGTAAATGTTGATTGCCTACCGCAAAGCGGAGGTACTTTTGATAGTCTGCCGCCACTGGGATATGGAAGTATGCATCTTTCAGGTCTACCGACGCTAGCCAGTCTCCTGGATGGACCGACTGCTGGATTGTCAACAGTGACTCCATTTTGAATTTTTCTTTCCGAATGTATCGATTGAGATGAGTCAGGTCCATTACTGGTCTCCAGGTACCATTCTTTTTTTGTACCAAGAACAAGGGGGAGTACATGCCCTCGCCTTGTTCGCCCTCTGAAACAGTAATGATTGCGCCTTGAGTTAATAAAGAGCTTACGTAAGCTAAAAGTATTTGCTTCTTCTCTTCTATACATGGAAGATTTGTAGGTATAAATCTGAGCCTGGGTCTGCTGTTGAAGACCCAGGTGTGGCCTGAGGAGACCGTCTTGATGGTCCAAAAGTCTTGAATTGAGGCCGCCCAAACATGCCGAAAGTGGAGGAGGCGAGCTCCCACCTGAAACGCTTGGGCGGGCCCAATTTCAAAAAGACTTGGTAGACTCCTGATTGCTAGAAGAAGGAGTACTCTTAGATTGCTTCTTGAAAGAAGACTGTCTGGATTTCCAGGACCTTGAAAATTCACGCCCAGGCCTGTACCCTTGTGCTTCCCTAGCACGGTCTGTTTTCTGTGCTCTGAAAAAAGTGCGTTTCTGATTATATGAACGCCTATCTTAAGGGAGGAACCCCGACTTACCGCCTGTGGCCTGAGAAATGCCACTATCAAGTTTATTGCCAAAAAGAGAGGTACCCTCAAAAGGAATGCGGCACCACGCTTGCTTTGAAGCTGGATCCGCCGACCAGGGGCGAAGCCATAAAGCACGGCGGGCAGTAACCGCTGACAACATTACTCGAGCTACTAGGCGAATAACATCGATAGAGGCCTCCCACAGAAAAGCCGATGCTAGCCTGATTTCCTGAATAGGAGAGTTCCTGGCCATTTCTTCAGAGATACTTCTGAGGGAGTCATTAACATTATCTGACCATGCCTCTAAGGCCGCGTACACACGAGGGGATATGTCCGCTGAAAACGGTCCGATGGACCGTTTCAGCAGACATCTCCGCTCGTGTGTATGGGCTAGCGGACAGATTTCTCCACCCGACAGATTTCAAAGCATGCTTTGAAATCTATCCGGTGGGAATCTGTCCGCCCGACATGTCTGCTGGTTAGTACACTTACCAGCAGACATGTCGGCCCCCACCGCCGCCGCGCCGCTGCCGAATGGATTCGGCGCATGCGCGGAAGTGTTTTACTTCCTGGTGCGGTGACGTGGCGGTGACGCGGCGGCGTCAACGTCACCGCCGCGTCACCACTACGTCACCGCGCCGTCCGGCGGCGGGGAATTTGATCCGATGGTGTGTACACGCCATCGGATCAAACTCCCGATCGGACATATCCGATGGAAATGGTCCGCGGACCGTTTTCATCGGATATATCCGATCGTGTGTACGCCGCCTAAGGCTTTTGAGATAGCCGCTAAAGCCAAAATTGGTTTACAGACTGATCCTGCTGTCAGGTAGATTCTCTTCAGGTCTGAATCAATCCGTCTCTCTAGAGGATCTTTGAAAGAAACTGTATCTTCCAAGGGAAGGGTTACATATCTCACCAGACGCATCAAAGCCGCATGGATCAATGGAGCAGAGTCGAGATGCTTCATGTCTTCCTCTTTAAAAGGATACAACTTTGCAATTTTTGACTGCATAGAGCTTTTCTTATCAGGTTTACCCCATTCTTCTGAGATAATTGCACCTATTTCTGTGACAAACGGAAAATAATGTCGCTCCTTATTGAGCTGTTTAAAGAGTTTCCTTTGTTTGGGAGGAGAGATGATTGGATCCTCCAAATTCAAAACTTCCTTGACTGCTTTCACTAAAGCAGGAACTAGGGCATAATTAAAGCCTATTCCTGTATTATCCACTTCTGACCCACTCTCTGAGGGGGGAGCTGAGGGATGACTGGTTTGAGCGACTTCAAAAGTCTCATACGTTTGTACCTGATCCAACAAGGGAACCATTGGGTCTGTGGGGGAATCATGCTGCACTCTAGCATCTCTCTCCTGTAGCGACTTGTCCACGACCCGTTTAACCAAAGCTTCTAGGTGTTCATCTGCACCATCCCTTTCATTGGCTGCCCTTGAAAAACAGCGATCGCAAAGGGACTTGCTAGTAGGTACAGGAGCCTTGCATCCCCAACAACATTTCTCTGACCTCTTACTATGAGATGAGGGGAGGTCGGACGTGTTTTTACTGGAACGTCCAGATTTAGAAGAACTATGGTGTCTAGAAGGTGATTGCCGGTGGTGTGATTTGGAGGACCCGCTGCGACCGCGGGACTCTTTGTGACGTTGGTCAGACCTAGGAGGGCTAAGATAGAAGAAACAGAGAGAGACAAGCATAGTCATGACAATGCCCTATACTCCACTCTCTTCCCCCCCAACAGGCACAGAAAAAAACATAGGGCCAGATTCATGAAGAGTTAGGCTGGCGGATCCAGTGATCCGCCAGCCTAACTGTCACTTTAAGCCGGCGTTTCTGTTTTCTATAATCAGAAAACAAGAAACGCCGGGTTGGAGTTCCGATGCGATCGGCGTAATTGAATTTCGCCATCGCATCGTTACTTCAACTTAAAAATGGCGCCGGGGGCGTTCCCGCTAATTAACGCTGAAAAAATATGTTAATCAGCGGGAGTTGGAAATTCACGATCGTTTTCGGGCGCGACGCAGTGACTTTACGACGTTTCCGGAAGCGATACGCGGCGTAAAGTTAAAGCAGCCCCCTAGTGGAATATCCTATGTTAGGTATAGGCGTCGTCATCGCGTCGGAAAAAAAACAAATCGCGTCGTTTGCGTAAAACATTCATGAATGGGGACGTGACGTCATTGACGTTCACTGACAGAACTTGGAGCATGCGCACTGGAATGCATTGACACTCGACGCATGCGCAGTACGTTCGCCGCGGGATCGCACGTAGTTTGAATACTACACGCCCCGCTGTCTCATTTGCGATGCGCTGCCACAAATTTAGGAGCAAGTGCTTCATGAATAACAGCACTTGCTCCTAAAATTTCGACCCGACTTCACAGATTTCCCCTGGCTTTTTAAAAACAGGCGTACGTGACGACCCGTTTACGCCAGACGCGGGCTCCGCGCGTATGCGCGAACCAAGCCTCGCTTTCATTTCCGGACCCGTCCGTTCATGGAACGCAAACGGAAACCCGGAAGTAAGAGGGAGCGGCGGCTGGAACGTATGGGGAACCAGCCACTCACTGGGCATGTATAGACCAAACATAAAGAAATAACAGAGAAAGCACAATACAACAAACATAAACACTGCTGCCATGAAGTCGATACTCTTACCACCACCCACGATCGATTCGGCCAGGATACCGCGTCCATACACACACCGGGCTTTTCAGCAGATAATGGCCACCTGCACATTGCTAGGTATTCAGGCCTGTGCACGCTCGTCTCTCCAGTGGAAGACACAATCCAGCTCTTCAGCGCTACTCTGCAATACACTCCATACCCTGCTTAACAGTCAAGGCTTATCGGAGGGATGAGACACCATCAACATCGGCCGATCATGATCGTAGGAACAATCGTCTTCAGGTAGGAGAACCAAAAACACATGGTCCTACGGAGGAGGACAAAAAAAGAACAGGGCTGAGAGCCCACAGCTGAAATTTATAGGGAGGGGTCCTATTAGGTAGTTATGGAGGCGGAGCCTACCCACACGTATGCTGCCATGGAGCCAGTCAGGAAAATGTTTTTTTATATATTTTTGGGGATATTTATTATAGCAAAATGTAAAAAATATTGCATTTTTTTCAAAATAGTCGCTCTATTTTTGTTAATAGCGCAAAAAATAAAAACCGCAGAGATGATCAAATACCACCAAAATAAAGCTCTATTTGTGGGAAAACAAGGACGCCAATTTTGTTTGGGAGCCACATCGCACGACCACGCAATTGTCAGTTAAAGCGACGCAGTGCCGAATCACAAAAAGTGCTCTGGTCTTTGACCAGCAATATGGTCCGGGGCTGAAGTGGTTAAGGAAAAGAAGATGTTATGCTTAAAATAACAGAACTGTTGTATAGATTTATTTTATGAATGGTGTATTAATATCTTTGTGAAAGAAAAACTAAAATAAAGAATTTATAAAAAAAAAAAAAACTTCCAAATCAATGTTGCAGTATAACAAACCTCCAGAAGATACCAGAAAGTTGTGAATTGTGCGATTAAGCCATCTCCAAATTCTGCAACTGCCAATAGCAACCTTTCAATATTAAGCAATGTAAGCATAACCCTTTGTACTATCCCATGGGGTCCAGCTGACCACTAAGGACCCTTGCTGTAGTGGTGAGCCTGCAGTGGTGTGTTAGAACAATGGAAAAGGCGAGCACTACTCACACACATTTCTGCAGTTTACTGCCTGGCAAGGACTTCTGCAAAAAAATAAAACTAAAAGCTAAAAAAGGCTTTTGCTGCATCCTCTTTTTCTTTTTAGAATTTGGGTTGAAACATCAATTGTGCTTTAAAATTCTGCTATAACAGATAAGGGGGATTCGATAAAACTGCTGCACCACTTTTCTGAAGTTAATTGCTCTTGTAAATGTGTTGTACCTAATTAAAAAAACATCTAAAACAGTTGTGGTTCTGACAGCAACTTGAGCTACAAATTTAGGTAGCTCTAGTTTGCTCCACTTCTTTAATTTTGGTGCAACACCTGTGCCAAATTCGAATTAAAATGCCACAGTTTGTATCTTATGAAAATGGAGCTAAATAAGACCAACTTTATTTTGGCATACAGAGAAAGATTTTGCAGGTCTTGCACGTGTTCTAAAAGTGGTGCGGTATAAACTTTTAGAATGGATGTGAGACAGTTTCGAAAAATCTATTTGTGCCAGTTTGTACGAATTCAAGGGCATTTTTTTTCTGTTTTTTTCTTTTGTTACACCGTAATTTTTAGCTAATTAAAGTTAGTTGTGCTGAAATGAATGAATGATTTATTTTGATCATCTTCATTTGACATATTTTCTATGCACATAGTAAAGCAGCAATTTAGAAAAATCTCATACTGCTAAAGATTATGGGCCAGATTCAGAGAGTCATTACGCCGGTGTTACAGGAGATGCACGGTGTAAGTCTAAATCTGCGCATGCGTATCAATGCGCCGCATCCCCAAAATGATGTACGCATGAAATCTAATTTTTTTCGACCAGCGTAATTTCGATAGACCGGTGCATCCGTGCAAGCAAAACTGTGCTAGATGCGCTGATTTGCTATTCAAATATGCAAATGAGGGAGTCACGGCGATCCACAAAATTAAGTTGGTGCAGCGCAGGCTACGCGCTGTGCGCAACAGCTGCATGTCCTGTCTAAAATTAGTCCATATAAAAGGTGGTATAAAATTAGACAATCCGTCTACATGTCAGCTAAATCAACACTGTTAGGGACGAGCTGAGCAGTCACACTTGCAGGACAACAAACTGTATGCCAACATGCCAGGGGCATCCATGCTCATAGCTATACTACTGACTTTAGAGGAGCAAAGAAGGAGGAGGGCATGGAGGAGGGCACGGAGGAGGGCACGGGAGAGGATATACCGCACACGCATAGACCTCTTTGGCATGAGTGATTCTGAGGTGTATCGCATCTTCAGATTCACCCCTCATGCCATCCTGGAATTAACCACAACCCTGCAGGAGGACATCACCAGCCCAACACACCGCTCACATGCAGTGCAGCCACTGGTCAAGGTCCTGGCAACACTGCATTTCCTTGCCAGTGGCTCTTTTCAAAGAACAAGTGGAGTGGTGGCTGGGATGTCACAATCCTCCATGAGCAGATGTGTGCACCAGGTTATCCCAGCAATTCTCAGACGCATGGCCAACCAAATCATCAAACCAACCCAGGAGGACCTGCGGCTGAAGGCAATGACAGATTTCTACAGAATTGACAGATTCCCACGCACCGTGGGGGCCATTGATTGCACACATGTGGCACTCCAGCCCCCCCGTGAGACAGAGCACATATACCGCAATCGGAAGCATTGGCACTCCATCAACGTACAGGTGATAGTCGATGCCAAATGCCTCATATGGCACGTTCGTGCCAAACACCCCGGATCCAGCCATGACAGCTACATATACAATCAGAGCCCCATCCCAATGGAATTCAAACAGAACGTGTATGAGGACACCTGGCTGGTTGGTGAGTGACATGGGTGGCAGGCATGACTGTCCCCCCCCCCCATGATGCACACATCACAAGGGGCACATGCACTACTTACATCCTCCTGTCTTTTCCCTTACAGGTGACTCTGCATATGCACTTGGACCCCATCTCATGACTCCAACCCGGAACCCCCAAACCCCAGGAGAGGAAAGATTCAATGAAGCCCACGCCCAAACCCGTGCAGTCGTGGAGTGCAACTTTGGCCTCCTGAAGTCACGTTTCCGATGCCTGGATAGGTCTGGGGGTACCCTGTTGTATTCCCCAAACTTTGTGTGCCAGATCATTGGTGCATGTTGCATGCTGCACAACTTAGAGGTCCCCTAACCACATAATTACTCAATAGCCGCATCCTTACCTGGGTCGTTCATCAGCTGGGTGGACCTACCATCACTTGAGCTACTATACCCTACCGGATCTCATTTTTTAATATATACACTATCGTGAATGAAAATCCATAGCTCCCGAAGAAGCATTCAGTTGCGAAACATGTAGAGCGTACTCTATACCAGTGTTTTTCAACTCCAGTCCTCAAGGCACACCAACAGGACATGTTTTCAGGCTTTCCATTATTTTGCACAGGTGATTTGATCAGTTTCACTGCCTTAGTAATCACCACAGCTATTTCATCTGAGGGAAATCCTGAAAACTTGTGAAACAAAGAAAAAAAGTGTAGCGCTAAAACTAAGCAGAGACTACTACTTATGTAGCTCTTTTAACAACAAAAAATGTCCATGTGTGTAAAAAGTTCAAAATAGCGATCCTGAGACTTCTATTCACCACAGATAGTGACTCAATGGATAATGTGATAGGTATAAAGGGATCCGCCACCAATAAAACGAAACCTTTGAAGGCTTACCGGAAGATGAGGATCTGAATAAGCATATACTCATCAGATCTAGAAAGCTTCAACGGATATCCTCGATCCAAGTGTGTTTGAGAACTCCTGGGATGTCGTCATAGGTGAAGTGATGAATCCACGGGAACCATTTGTTTGGTTTTAGGTGAAAAAAACTTGAGTGAAGTGATTACCATATAAGGTAATGGTAGCCAAAGGAAAAAATAAAAGTGCACATAGCGTGATTCTGTATTGCAGATATAACAAATTTTAATAAAAGGTTGCACTTACATTCAAGTAGGATACAAACAAGCGCTTAGAAATACAGCAGTAGGGTCAGTGGGGTCTCCCGGCGCGTTTCGTTCCCTTAGAACGTCATCTGGGGCACTGACAGACTGCTGGAAGACCCTCTTTATATAATAAATACCCCCATACCTTAATTATGGCTCCAGTGTATCGGAAGAACGTTTACAATGGTTACTTCCGGTTTGCGGCTAGCATGTGAATGGGCGTGAGTTCCAAGCCTCGTTCTGAGACAATTGGTCGGAACAATTACAGTGGCCATTTCCGGTTCACGGCTGGCATGTGAATGGGCGTGAGTTCCAAGCCTCGCTCTGAGACAATTGGTCGGAACGTACCGCTTACGACACATCCGCCAAATGCGCTCAACACCTCATAATGGTTCCCGGGGCCCGGACGCAACGTGTGCAACGCCTGAAATGCGACGTGCACCACGTCCGTAGTAGAGGCGGAAATGCTCCATCACGTGGACGCAGCTAAAATATGACGTCACGCGTTCCACACAAGCCAAGAGCCTGGAACGCACCGTCCGCAAAGCAATCCCGATATGGCGTCATGCGCTCTAGGGTGGCCAGAATGAGGGTGCACAACGTCAACAATAGCCAAGAAACATGACCTTAGTATAGATGTAGTGACTGGGCTACTGCTGACACATAAACCGGAAGTGTATCAACACTCAGAGATGAACTGAACTAGTTTATTGTCATCAAACCTAGGTTAAAGATGGTCGAATTTCACACCGGTTAATAGCATCAAGGGGGGGTTTTAATTAAAATAAATTAAAATGAGCCATCATAAACATAAATAAACAGTTAATGATAGCGAAAAAGGGGATTTATCAATTTAAAATAAACCATCTTGTGCGTTAATGGTAGATCAATTTTGAATGGACTGATACTCAAAGTTGATTTTAGATAAGGTTAAGAATATCAAAATTATTAGATTTATGATATTCAGTAACTTAATAAAATAAAATAAATGAAATAATAAAATTTACCTAAGAAAAGCTAAGATAGAGGAGCCATAATTGGATATGGTGTATTTATAGGAAAACTAGGATACATTAATAAAGGCATTAATGTCCCATTCAACATTTAACCCATGGGGTACATAAGTCTGAAGTTCATAAATCCAATAGGTCTCTAACCTTGATACTCCTCTAGTCTTAGCCCCGCCCCTCCAGGGTGGCACATATTTGTCGTAGACAAGAAACTGTGTACCAATTGGATTGCGAGCATGACATTCTCTGTAATGTCGAGGCACGGTATGCTTCGTGCCACCACTGAGAATTTTGCTCACATGCTCACCAACCCGTACAGAGAAAGATCTAATAGTACGGCCCACATACTGTTTCCCGCACGGGCAAGTAATTAGATAAACAATATGTGTAGTGGCACATGTACAAAAACTCTTAATCGGATACGTTTTCCCAGTAGTACGTGATTGGAATTCCATAGACTTAGTTCTTCCACTAGAGTTCACAGCACAAACATTACAATTTTTACATGGATAATAACCCTTCATATCCTGGAAAAATAACGGCCGAACAGGAGGGTCGACAATATTGGGGGCCACACTATGTCTAAGAGATGGTACTCCTTTGAAAATTAATTTAGCTTTTTCAGGTAGTATGGGGCCCAACACCTTGTCTTGTTTCAGCACACCCCAATGTCTATCAACAATCTTTTTGATGTCTTTATGCTGATTAGAATAGGAGGTGAGCATAGAGAGTTTAAATGACTCATCAGGCTCACGGGGCATCTTGTCTAGCAACAAGGATTCCCTACTTGTCAAAGCAACCCTGTTGAGCTCCTGCTCTACCAATAAAGAGTCGTATCCCTTGTCAGCAAATCTCTGTTTTAACATAGATGCTTGAGAATGGTAATCATCAATGTTGGTACAATTTCTCCGGAGGCGGAGAAACTGACTCCTGGGTACCGAATTTAACCATGATTTGTGATGGCAACTATCTGTGGGAATGAAGCTGTTTCTATCAGTAGCTTTAAAGTAAGTCTGAAACCTAAATTGACGAGATTCAAGACTAATCTCAAGATCCAAAAAGTTGATTTTAACGGGACTAAAATCAAATGAAAACGAGATTCCACGGTCATTGGTATTCAAAAGGGAGAAAAATTCACCCAAAGATTCCGATGACCCATCCCACAGGAGGAGGACGTCATCAATGTATCTGGCCCAAAGGATCAGGGCTGGATTCCTTTCGGAATAGATGACATCCTCCTCCCATTTGGCCATAAAGAGGTTTGCAAGACTGGGGGCAAATTTAGCCCCCATCGCAACACCCTTCTGCTGCAAAAAATATTTCTGGTCAAACCAGAAATAGTTCTGAGTGGTAGCGAATTCTAACAAACCTAATAAACTTATGAACGTCTACAAAGGTCTCAAACTTGTTTAACTTCTTAGGTGGTGCAAATTTTAAACCCTTGTCAAGGACTGTGAGTTCATCTTTTGTAAGTGTTTTGCTACTCAGGTTAAAAAGGCCTTGTCCCTTCAGACCCTTCGTTTTTTTCCTTTGACATCTCCTCCCTCCCCTGCTACCTCTCTTACGTCCGAAGGCCTTTTGAGGCCTTGTCCGTCCCTGTGAAAATCCTTCCGGGTACCAGAGCCTGAACCATGGTTCGTTCAGTTCAGTGTCAGGTATTGAGAGAGTAAGAACGCTCTCCAACGAGTCTCTCTCTCAGGGATAGCTCAGCCAGGCAGGGTCCTCCCACTGTGCGGCTCCAGGCCTCGCAGGCAAGCAGGGCTTCCACCTCCCTGTCTCCCCTGTCTTGGCTGCCACTATCTACAATTTACCTCTCCCTGGGTACCTCCGGTTACCTCCGGTTCAGTGATCCAGCCCTCCCCTGGATTCTCTTCACTCCAGGTAAGAGCCTCGCTGGGACCATTGACGGCCGTCCTTTTGAGGACAGCCGCCACAAACATCCATGCCCCACGGCTCTCCCCTGCTCCCCTGCTCCTTCTTCCCCTCCGCGGTTGCTCCCCCGGGTGCTTTTCCCGAGAACCGCGCCAGCCTGTGGGGAATCGCGGGCGCCGCGATCTAGGAAAGACCGCGGCTTCACTTGCGGCCTACCGCCGCGCCGATCCCCACACGCTGCTACAGGCCAGAAATCCCCCACCTCACCCCAGAAGCATCTCCACATCACCATCACTGCTTCTCCACATCACTGCAGCGGCAGCCGCGACTCAGGAAAGGCCGCGGCTTCATCCGCGGCCTAGCGGCGTGCCGCTCCCCACCTAATTACTTTTCACTCACCCTTGCAGATTCCCCTAGCCCCCGATCATCCTTCTCAGCCCCCCTGGCAGCACAGACAGTGATCTCCTTAGCCTGGTACCCCCCCAGCCTGGATCCTGCTGTCAGGTTGGTGGCCAGCTTGCTCCATCCAGCCCTATCTCCCCCTGCTCATATTCGTTTATAACTTGATCCAGGGCTAAAACCCGATCGCCTATTTAGGGGTCAGGAAGGAATTTTTTCCCTACCACAGCATATTGGCTCAGCGTGGTCAGGGTTTTTTGCCTTCCTCTGGACCAAGCCAGGATCTGAGGATTCAGTTATCCTCGAGAATCCACCCCCCCACTCCTGCCATGGTTAATCGGCAATACTCGGCGGAGAACATTTGGGATCTGGAGCGATTTGCCGCAATTCTGTCGGCCGCTACCAAAAAGACCCTAGGAAATCTGCAACTTTTGAGGATCGAGCGACGATCGACTTCAAAAAATCGCAGGCAGTTACCACAGCCAAAGCACATATCATGTGCTTTGATTAACACTAGATCGGCAGTAAAACACCGATTAGAAATTCACGATTTCTTATTGCAACATGACTTAGACTGCCTCTTTATCACAGAGAGCTGGCTCACAGCCGACTGTAACACCATTCTTGGAGAATTGGTGCCAGAAAACTACCGTATTATAACGGAAAATAGAATAGGGCAAAGAGGAGGGGGATTGGCGGTGATTCATAAGACACGTCTTGCGATCACAAAACCAAGCCTCCAAAACCCTCTTCCATTCATGGAAACCCTTACTCTCCAACTGCAAGTAAACGGCCAGGAGACCGTCCAGATTCTACTCTGCTATAGGCCACCTGGCCCCAAGTCGCAGCTGCTCCCATCCTTGACGGATTTTGTCTCCACCTACACCCTGAATAGCAGACACCTTTTGCTGCTCGGGGACTTCAATCTCTGGGCCAACTCCCCGCAGGACCCCATTGCTGACGCCTGCATCGACCACCTAGAAGGATTAGGGCTTCAGCAACTAGTATGTGGGCCCACACATGCTTCAGGTCATACGCTCGATCTTATTTTCAGACAAGATCTGGAAATAAAAATCTTGGAAAATGAACCATTGCCATGGACAGATCACCATGCAATTAAATTCATTATTTCCGATTTCCCCCCCTTAACAAAAACATCAAATCCAGTGACAACACACTGGACTAGATGTCAGAAGAAGCTCCACTCTGAGCTTTTCAAAGCCACATTAGGGGAAAAAATAAATACAATTCAGCCGCACCAAACAGCGGAAGAAACATTGGTGGCCATAAACACAGCACTATTGCAGTCAGCTGACTTGATAGCGCCTAAACGAAAGACCCAGATCAGGAAAAATAACTCCGGCTGGTTCAACAACCAGCTGGCGTTACTGAAGCAAGAGCGCAGAA
This sequence comes from Rana kukunoris, assembly GCA_029574335.1. Classification (NCBI taxonomy): domain Eukaryota; kingdom Metazoa; phylum Chordata; class Amphibia; order Anura; family Ranidae; genus Rana; species Rana kukunoris. Next base: position 350,257,431 of record CM056053.1, on the reverse strand, counting down.
GGGCAGAGGCAGCCTGGAAAAGAAACTCTTCAGATGAGAACCTCTCGATCTACAAGGTAATAACTAGAAAATACTACAAACAAATCTTTGAAGCCAAGAAGAATTACTTTTCGGAGGCTATCAACGTTGCCCTAAATCGCCCCTGCGAACTCTTCAAGCTGGTCACCCAGACCATGAATCCAGGATGTCTTGTGGCCCCCAACTTGGATTCACAAGAATTTTGCGATGAGTTAGCGGATTGCTTCATTACCAAAATTGAGGCAATCCGGCAAGGCATTCAGCAAAACAATCGCTCTTCCAGCCCCCCCCGGAGTCGATTACACTGCACCGGCAGTAAGTCACCACAGTTAGGTGAGTTCAAGCTGGAACCCATCTCCATTCAGACCACTAAAAATATCATCGGCACTCTGCGCAACAGCACTGCGCCAAATGATATTATCCCCACTAAACTGCTGAAGGAATGCGCCGACATCTTGGCACCTCCTGTCACGCAGCTTGTCAACCAATCCTTCAAGGAGGGCATAATGCCCTCCCAGTTGAAGGAGGGCTTCATTCAACCCATCCTGAAGAAAGCCACCCTGGATCCTAAGGATCCACTCAACTGGCGCCCCATAACAGGCCTAAATGCTCTCTCCAAGGTAATGGAGAAAGCAGTGGTACAGCAGCTGCAACAGCATCTAGACACCCACAACTTACTCGACCCATTTCAATCAGGATTCCGTCCCGGACACGGGACGGAAACTGCATTGCTTAAGATATGGGACGACGTTCTCGAGGCCGCAGATGAAGGAGAATCATCTCTTCTGGTTCTGCTGGACCTAAGCGCAGCCTTTGATACAGTAGATCACAAGCTGTTGCTGACTCGGCTGGCTAAAGTAGCTAAAGTCGCAGAACGCGATCTATCCTGGTTCTCCTCTTTTTTGGAAAACAGATCGCAAATAGTGAAGCTAGGACCCTTCACTTCTGAACAACGCACATTATCGTGCGGGGTCCCTCAAGGATCTCCCCTGTCGCCGATGTTATTCAACATCTATGTGCGTCCTCTTTTCGAAATCATCAGCAGCCAAAAACTGCTATATCACTCCTATGCAGATGACACGCAACTGTACTTCCGCATTTGCAATAAAAAGGATCACCACCTCAATCTAGAGACATGCCTCTCTCTGATAGAGGACTGGATGACAAAGAGTTATCTCAAACTCAACGGAGCAAAAACAGAACTTCTTCTGTTTCACGCCAAGCGTAGGAATCTATCGACACCAACTTGGATCCCGCCGCCCATTCTGGGCAAAATTATCACCCCTAGCGCCAAAGTCAAAAGTCTTGGGGTCATCTTTGACTCCGACATGACAATGAACGCACAAATAGGGTCAGTAGTCAGCGGATCTCACCATCTGCTGCGCCTACTACGCAGACTCACGCCTTTTATTCCCAAGAAAGACTTAGCGGTCGTGGTGGGAGCGATTGTAAATTCCAGACTGGACTATGCAAATGCCCTTTACCTCGGACTCCCCAAGTACCAGATCGCTCGTCTTCAAGTCGTTCAAAATACGGCCGCCAGACTTGTGACTGGGAAAAAACCCTGGGAATCAATCTCACCTTCACTGAGATCCCTTCACTGGCTTCCAGTTAGAGACAGAATCTCCTTTAAAGCTCTCTGTCTAACGCATAGATTTATCCATGGGAATGCTCCCCATTATCTATGCGAAAAATTACAAGTTCACAATCCCAATCGTATTCTACGATCCACCAATCAAAATCGGCTTCAGATACCAAAAGCCAGATTCAAGTCCAAAGGAGACAGGAGATTCGCTGTCCAGGGTCCCAGACTATGGAACGCCTTACCAGCGAGTATTCGGCTGGAGGAGAACTATCTAGTCTTCAGGAGAAAGATTAAGACGCATCTCTTTTGATCTCAAAGGAGACAGGAACATCAAGCGCCCAGAGGCGATTTGCTTCGCATGTGCTGCGCTATATAAGTTTTTCATTCATTCATTCATTCATGGTGGTCCTGACTCTGATATGGCCGCTGATATTCCGAAGGACCATCACGATTATCTCGCAGAGGTAGAAATCTATTTTCCGTACGGACAGGGGGATAATTATGATAGTAAGAATCTGAATCATAGGTGGTTCTAGATTCATTAGACCTCCTAGGTGAATCATCATAATTATAATAGTCATTGTGTTTCTGGAAATATGGGGTTCTTGGAGTAGGATGATTACCCCTAGACCTCCCTCTGCCACCTCTCCTATTATGATTATTACCACCTCCCCTAGATGGAGTACCATAGCCAGGATGTCTTGCTCTACCAGGCTGGTCAACGGGAGGGGGAAGGGGTTGAGTGTGGCGTGGCGGTTGTTTATCCTGTTGTTGGTTATTAGGTTGGCTCTCCATCTCTTCCCCCCTATCAGAGGTATCAGATGTGGATGACACCAACAATGTTTTCTGCCACTTAAACACGGTCCCCGTTTTGTAATCAACAGCATCTCTTGAATATTTTTTATGCTTTTTAATTTTTTGATCTCTATCCTCTTTCTCCAGATGTGCTTGGAGATTAGAGGAGAGGGCATTATATTCTGTTGAATTTTTAAAGGCTAAAAGTTTATCCTTTATTTCCTTAATTTCTTTATCAAGAATAAGGAGCCTGTTTTGTTTTCTAGAGGTCAGAAATCCCAGAAAATTGGTACCTGTTTCATTGAAGTAGCGATACCATGAATCAAGGTCTGGGTCCCCTTGTTGGGGTTGGACCTCCCACCTTAAACTTCTGGGGACCATTCCCTCAGAAATATATTGTTGTAAAAATAGGATGTCCCATCCTGAAAACTTGACCTGTTGGTGTGCCTTGAGGACTGGAGTTGAAAAACACTGCTCTATACTACTAGTATCCACATTAACTACTTATCAGTGTTAATGTTCATATTGGATTAATCTTGGTTTTAATACATACTGTTCATCTTTGTATTATTGCATACCGTGTGATAATGCCTTGTTAACCACTTCAGCCCCTGAAGGATTTACCCCCTTCCTGACCAGAGCACTTGTTGTGATTCGGCACTGCATCGCTTTAACTGACAATTGCGCGGTCGTGCGACGTGGCTCCCAAACAAAATTGGCGTCCTTTTTTTCCTACAAATAGAGCTTTCTTTTGGTGTTATTTGATCATCTCTGTGGTTTTTATTTTTTGTGCTATAAACAAAAATAGAGCCACTATTTTGAAAAAAATGCAATATTTTTTACATTTTGCTATAATAAATATCCCCAAAAATATATAAAAAAAAATTTTTCCCTCAGTTTAGGCCGATACGTATTCTTCTACATATTTTTCGTAAAAAAAAATCGCAATTAGCGTATATTGATTGGTTTGCGCAAAATTTATAGCGTTTACAAAAAAGGGGGGTAGTTTTATGGCATTTTTATTAATATTTTTTTTTTACTAGTAATGGCGGCGATCACCTTTTTTTTTCGGTCCTGCGATATTATGGCGGACACATCGGACAATTTTGACCATTGGCATTTTTATAGCGATCAATGCTATAAAAATGCATTGGATTACTATAAAAATGCCATTGGCAGTGAAGGGGTTAACACTAGGGGGCAGGGAAGGGGTTAAGTGTGTTCCTGGTGTGTTCTGACTGTATGGGGGGGTGGCCTCACTAGGGGGAATCACTGATCTTCTGTCCATACATTGTATGAACACATAGCTCCCGGTCCCCGCTCTGTAACGAACGAGCGCGCATGCCCGCGATTGCGCCCGCCGGGCACGAGCGCGGGACTCGGGGGACGAGCGGGGGCGCAAAAGATAGGACGTAGAGCTACGTGCTCTCGCCTAGCAGTGCTGACCTGCCGCCGTATAACTGCGGTGCGCGGTCAGCAAGCAGTTAACATGTTTTATGTTTTAAAAATTGTAATGTTGATTCAAACCCTTTGTGGTTGCATCAATAAAAACGTAATTTTATGTCTATGATTGGTGCCTAGAAAGTCCATTTTCCTTTCTCCAACAACCAATTTTTTCACCCCACATCCTCATAAAATTGGATTAGCACAAGCCCACCATGTAGGACTTGTGAGCAGCAACGCCACACCACGGCTCCAATTATGTCACTGTACATTCATAGACCATTCACACGGACCTGGGGATCACTTCTCCCTGGTCCTGGGAAACCCTTCTCCACCACAAATGAGGCTGACACCCCTTTTCCAGGCAGGAATATCACCCCCACATTCAAAAATCAGACAAAACCAAAAAAAAAATCAAAACATTGCCAGAAAAAAAAAAAATGACCAGCAAAAAAAAAAAAAAAAGACCAGCAAAAACCAAAAGAAAAGGGGGAACCAAATTAATGCCGCTGGCATGACCCACGCCTGGGGCGCCCACGGCCACGGCCCCGGCCCCGGCTCCTCAGGGTGGACTCATGGGGGGGATAATCTGGGGAAGGAGGAGCAGCCCCTGGTCTCTGCCCACCTGGCAGCCTGCCCTCCAAGGCCATGGCTATTCTGTTCAGGCCAGCATTTAGTGTTGCCGTATTGGCCTGGATAGCCTGGGGGAGGGCCCTCACATCCTGCCCAACGTCTGCTGTAGTAGTCTGCAGTTCGTTTAGGCAGTTTGTAAGAGCCTGGGAGTGGCAGTCCAGGTCCCCAAGCGTATCCTTTATGGAGGACAGGCTCTCCTCCATCCGCCCCAAAGTCTGGCTGACCTGTCCCAGATGGTGGGTCTGAAGGGCCTGGTCCCTTCTGAGATTGGCGGGCAGAACCTCGGCCACCCCCCCTGGTCTTCTGGGACGACTTCCTGCCTCCAGATGATGCTTGTGGCCAGGGAGAAGGGGTGCCCCTTGGGAGGGGAGCCCTTTTGGGGGAGGAGTGGGAGGGGCTACCCCTTATGGAGGAAGAGTCCTCCAAAAATAACAAGCCACTGCCTGACATGACCTCCTCCTCCAACTCAAACTCCTCCTCCTCAAACTCCTCCGAGGACTCCGGCCTTGTCTGGGGGTCCTCATCAGGCTGTTGTCCCGGGGATGGTGCGGTCAGGCCAGATGGCCCAGCACCCTCCTGCACATCTGTGGATGACACAAAACATTCACAGGTTGGAGGATCCACACACTTGCCACATATTCCCTCCCCCCCCCACACATGCTACACACCAGATAGAAAAAATAAATCTTACCTGTCCACACGGCCTCCTGACTGGACTCAAAGCCAGGCAGGCCCTCCACGTGCTGCCTGTTAAAGGTCTGTTAGGCTGACACGCTCCTCCGCTGTCAGCCTAACAGGGCATGGTGGCCCCCCTCTAGTGCCCCTGGCATGGGCTACAATTTTGGCCAGCTTCCCATGGACCAGACGCCGGAGATCATTAATCTTCTTGACGATCCCCTCGCGTGTCCCGGTCTCCCCCCCAATGAATTTACCTGGTCGGTAATCTTCTGCAATATCTCCTTCTTCCTGACCGGGGTGGTGTTGGCACTCTCCGGGCCGTGCAGGAAACGCCCATATTGGGTAAGGGCCCGGGCAATAATTTGTTTCTCCCCCAAAGAAAAATTGGTCTTGCGATTCCTTTCAGTCATATTCATACAACAACTCTCTCCCAAACAATCAACAAAAATCACTTTCAAAAACAAGCAGGAAAAATCAAGCAACAAACAAAATCTATCAACAAAAAAGTCTCAAAAACAGTCACCAAAAAACACTATCAAATATATTATACAAAACACTAGCCCAAACCGTCAACAAATATCACAAAGACAAGTCACAAAGCAACAAACGCGAACAAACAACAGAACAAAAGCACCTTGCTGTATAGGAAGGGATAGAAAGGGATGTACTTTTGCAAAGGAAGTGCGTTTGTGTCTGTCTATTTAAGCTCTCTGCGTAGCTCACTAAGTTGACCGGGTCCACTTCCAATTTCACTGATTGCGCCGTTCCCGAGTTGTGAGCATGCGCACAGAGGTGCTGACCATGGTCTGCTTCATGTGCGCTTGCGCGATCCGGCCCACCCTTCATTTGCATGGGGTCACGGCTCATTTCAATGTAACACGCCCACGTCCTTCCCAATTTGAATTACTCCACCTTACGCCTCTGGCCCTTTGTCTTTTGTCTCTGATAAAACGGTGAATTAGGCCACTTTTACACTGAGGCGCTTCTAAAATGCCAGTAAAAACACTGAGCGCTTTTGAAGTGCTTTTCAAGCTCTTTTTAATGGAGAGGGGAGTTTTTCACAGCCCTGCCAGCCTACTACCCCAGTGTGAAAGCATTCATTGATTTTAATGGAAATACTGTACATTTTCGTGACCTTTTTAGGCACTGTGTGAAAGTGGTCTTAAATGGGTTGTAAAGGTTTTTTTTTTTTTTTCTAAATAGGTTAATTTAAGCTAGTGCATTGTTGGTTCACTTACCTTTTCCTTTCGATTTCCCTTCTAAATGTTTTTTTTCTTTGTTTTCTTTGTCTGAATTTCTCACTTCCTGTTCCTCCTCAGTAAGGTGTTCAGTAAGCTGTTCTAAATGACTTTCCACCACTCGGATAATGGTGGAAAGCTTACTGAGGAGAAACAGGAAGTGAGAAATTCAAACAAAGAAAAAAAACATTTAGAAGGGAAATCGAAGGAAAAGGTAAGTGAACCAACAATCCACTAGCTTAAAGGAACCTATTTAGAAAATAAAAGACGAACCTTTACAACCCCTTTAAACTTTGGGAAAATAAAATAAAAGATAGAAGCTGCTTTGTTATTCACATCAACTTTAGATTGTTGCTGCTTCAATTTCAATATGTTCCCCTCTGTGTCCCCTTTGCTCTGATAAGCTTCTGAAACATTCTGCAAATGCATACATGCATTTTAATAAAGCTAAAAACACAAACAGAATTGAAGCACTATTTATTGTAAAGTGGATAAAGTGTAGGACCTCAATCAGGTCTTAACTGCTTGTGGACCCTGCACTGTATATATACGTCCTAACTTTAAAGATGGATATCTCGGTAACGGCAGCAGCTGCTGCCACAACCAGGTTATCCATCTTTAGTGTGCAGGGTCCTTTAAACGATAACGGCAGTCCCCGCGGCGGATTCGCCACGAGATCACCGTTATCGGTGGCGGGAGAGGGGCCCCCCTCCCGCCGCTCTCATGCGCCCTCCGCCGCTTACCGTTGCCGTCGGTAGCGGCGGAGGCGATCGGGTCCGTTCGGCAGCTGACTGGGGATGCGAGTGGGGAAAAAATGTCCCTCACCCGTCCCCATAGCTCTGCTGGGCGCAAGTGACGTCAAAACGTCAGTCCCGCCCGGCGTCTTAAAGAAACTTTTTTTTGTTTACCTTTTTTTTAAATGACATTTGACATTTTTTTGCTTTTAAATCTAAATATGAGATCTGAGGTCATTTTGACCCCAGATCTCATATTTAAGAGGACCTGTCATGCTTTTTTTCTAATACAAGGGATGTTTACATTCCTTGTAATAGGAATAAAAGTGATCAAATTATTATTATTTTTTCAGTGTAAAAAATAATAAAATAAATAAAAATAAATAAGAAAACAACAAAAAATTATTTTTAAATCGCCCCGTCCCGACGAGCTCACGCGCAGAAGCGAACGCATACGCGAGTAGTGCCCGCATATGAAAACGGTGTTCAAACCACACAAGTGAGGTATCGCCGCGATCCTTAGAGCTAGAGCAATAATTCTAGCCCTAGACCTCCTATGTAACTCAAAAGATGCAACCTATAGAATTTTTTAAACGTCGCCTATCAAGATTTTTAAGGGTTAAATTTTGACGCCATGCCACGAGCGGGCGCAATTTTTAAGTGTGACATGTTGGGTATCATTTTACTCGGCGTAACATTATCTTTCACAATATATCAAAAAAATTGGGCCAAATTTATTGTTGTCTTATATTTTAATTTAAAAAAGTGATTTTTTTCCCAAAAAAAAAGTGCGCTTGTAAGACTGCTGCGCAAATACGGTGTGAAAAAAAGTATTGCAATGACCAATATTTTATTCTCTAGGGTGTTAGAAAAAATATATATATAATGTTTAGGGGGTTTAAGTAATTTTCTAGCAGAAAAAAACTGTTTTAGTCTTGCAAACACCAAATCTGAATAACACCTAAGGTCCTTAAGTGGTTAATTGTGGCCTGTTTTACCTGCAAGTGACACTGGGACAGAACACATACAGTACCTTTCCCAGGTTTGCCATCTTCCCCATTTTGTCCAAAAGTGAAAAGCAGGTTTTAGCTAGAGTTGAATTTTAAAAGCATATTTAAATATGTGACGATATAAGTAGTCTGGCTCCTTAAAGTTAAAGAAGAAAGCAAAGAAATTATATATATATATTTCTTTAAAAAAATAAGAAGAAATTGAGGTATATTCCAAAAGGCTAATTTCATAATGTGTGTGCTGGAAGACAAACTATGAATCCAAAGGATGTACTGCAGGGAGCCTGCATATTTTCAGATGCACTATTTATATTCTTAGAAGTACAGTGCACAAAATGAGAGCATTATTCTGCCAGTTCTCTCTAATGCCAGCAAATCTGTGCTTTAGGAAATCCTGCAGTGGTTTTGCAGTCATGCAGCATAGAAACTGCTGGCAGCTGTCCATGAAAGCAAATGAACACATGGGGAAGCATAATAAGGAAGGAGGGAGAGAGGTTATCCAATAGATGCAGTGTTTTTGGAATGACATTTTGCAGTATTACTTAAATGTATATCTTCTATGCCTTTATTATTCATAAACCATCTTGTGCTCAGTGCTTCTCTCCTGTTGTTTTGTTTGTTTATTGCTACCATAAAGTATATATTTTCAGCTAATGCACCCATTCAATATACTATTTTTTATTTTGAAAATGGAAACTGGCTGCCTCTGAGCACATCTCACCCTAAGAAATATATTGTAATCAATAGGTTTAAGTAATTTCACACTACGGTTTGCAAAGCTAGATTTGTTCAAATGTGCTGTCTGAATAACAATGACATTGTGAGACTTGAGGGAGTCAGATGTTCAAACAATCTTCTGTCAGTATACAATGGTTCGCAATCCTGTTGTCAGAAATAGAGTGCAATTCATGTGCACCTTCATCGTTCTCTATGGGTAAAGTGTTGGATTATTTGGCTCTTGAGTGTTTTTTCAAAGCATTTATACATCACAGCCACAGGAATAGATTTATATATTTTGTTGTAATGTTCCATTGTTTTGCTTTGTGCTTGGTATCTGGAGACAGTCAGGACATAGGAGGCATGCATGGTATATCTAATTGTGTATCTAACAACAAAACTAAAATAGCTCCAGTCACACTGAGCATAATAAGTAACCATATTATGATGCATGATTATAAATCAAGGCGTTGTGGTAGTTTAATTTTTCAGTTCAGGTTCGCCTCCATTATGGGTTTGCGGTTGGTCGGGTCCAACACATTAAAAATTTGTGGTCCTGGTAAATTCATGTGGAAATTAGTCCCTTGAAATTAGGTCACCTGGCTTAGAAAGGGCAATATAGGGGACTTCTGGCTAAGCTAGTCCCCTCACTGAGGTCACACTAGTAATTTTGAGAATGTGCTTTATCTGTGATAGGGAAAACATAAGTAGAGCTGCTGACAAACTACATTGGGAGAGATTAGTGTAAGGCATGTAGGTAATGACCAGTCTGTTAAAGTCAGTGTTGCCAACGGCCAATATGTTTACTGGCAGCCAGTAAAAAATGGGCCCCTTTCTCCTGCCAGTAAATGGCAGTAAGAGGAAAAGGTTGCCAGTAAAAAATATGTCTGTGACGCTCAGCTCCGAACTGTGCATATGCAGCTCAGGTCTGGAGCTGACTGAGACCATCCAAGTGCCTGCTGCAGTGTGTTCGGTGGTGCCAGTGGGGGGGCTGGTCTGGTGGAGGCAGTGTCTGAGCGAGTTGAATGATATCATGGTGCAAGGGAGCCAGGTGGAGCCTCATGTGTGGATCTGCAGGATGGGAGTAAGGCAAGCCGGGAGTGGCTGCTTGGACTGAAGGGACCACCTGGCGTGGGGAGAGACTGTTACTGTGACTCAGTAGGGGACATGTCGTGTCAGTGAGGTATCATCATCTGTGGCATCTAGTGGACGATATTTGAATTACAAGTCCAGAAGATATTACTGTATTTCCTTGTAGGCCAAAGGCATGACACTCCCTACCTGGTATCATACGATGCTTCTATTTGTTTCTCAGATGACAACAATAAAATGAGTTCAGAAACTGGTCTGAGAAACAATTTTATCTCCTTGTTTCTATGGATCTTGACTTCCACTTTTCTGACCTTTCCATCCTCACTTGGAAAGGCGTCGGTGATGAGACCCAAAGGCCACTCATTCCTTTGAGATTGTCAGTCCTTAACAAGAACAAGGTCTCCTCCTTTAACGTTGGGCTTGTTGTCTTGCCATTTAGTATGTGGCTGTAAAGTGGAGATGTATTGCTTCCTCCACCTGCCCTAGAAGGTATTTGCCAGACTGTGTACTTGTGTCACGTACCTGGTGGAAGAGTCTGGTATGCAGAGGGAGGCCTCCCTTACACGTCTGACTCAAGGCCCCTGATAGAGAAGACAGGAGGCGCAGGAGTGCAGAGTCGCACGAGAGCCTGGCAAACTTGCTGGTAGACGAGCTGGACCGGAAGAAGGAACAACAGGCTCAATTCAGCCGACTGGAACAGCTTGGACTAGAACCAAACACAAGAAAAACAGAAAAACTGCGCTAAACTGAAAAACGAAAAAAATAAAAAACTAGAAGGCAGCGGCAATCGTGTGAAAACACAAAATACAATACAGTTTGGCAAAGCCGCGCTCATGTAACAAATGAGTTAAAATGAGGAATGCTAGGCAACAGTCCTCTATAAATAAATAGTTAATAAATGAAATTATACCAATCTCATACAAATTAGTGTGCAACACGGAGCATCCCCCATAAGGTGAGAGCTGAAACAAGCCTCATAGGATGATGACACAAACGCTCCCCTGTAAATTAAATGGTTAACATAATAATTAAAATAATCATCCTAAACTGAAGCAAACGTAGAATGATGTACACCACAGACTAATCTCCTAGGGCAATAGCACAGATGTTCGTACAGTCTTTGCAACTGGCTGTATCAAAGATTACTTGAAAACAGTCCCAGAAAATAAAACAGCAAAAAATTCAGGTAGGATCCTAGTAGTTAACACCACCACAGTGACGAGCTGACAGCATCAAGTGATCCCTTCACCAAAATAAGGGGGGGCCGCTTACCAGAGGGCAAGCTCAATATACTCACGGACATCAACCATATAGTGGAGAGAGAAGGATAGGCCAATAGTGTGATTCCGTTTAAACCAAGAGGATTTATTAAAATGAAATAATACTCACAATATAACAAGATTTCAAAAGCATATAAAAACAATCACCGGCCGGCAGACAGATCGGAGCCCTTCCTCCGTGCGTGGTGACGTCACTGCGCGTCCTCCCAGACGCGTTTCGTCATCAAAAGGACGTTATCAATGGGTTGGGCTACCGCAGTAAAGTCACCAATATAAATACCTAATCCTCGTTGTGAAGTGCCTGACAACCGCGGCCGAGGCCGCCATCTTAGATGTGGTAAACATGCCCATAACTGGCGTTTGGAAGGACACATCCCTGGGTTAAGTTTTGGCGAATATTCTAATGCCACTAAAACATTAAACGAGGGTGCAAATTCTAATCTAGATGCCAGAACGGATAGGCACTAGTTAGGATAAGTTAAAAAATAAAAGTTAAATCCTACTTCCGGTGAACAGAAAAACTTATGTAACTTAATAGTACTCAGTTTTACTCGCGACTCCTGCTAACTCTAGCACCCTCCATAGGAACCAAAGAGGAATGCCACCCTGGCTATAAAAGCGGATTCACCTCATGTTATAGCTTGTTGTGTGGAGCTTAACAAATGTATGCAGGTTGGTCTTATCTCCAGAGTCTTTGCTGAAAGTGACACAAAACCCCTCTAAAGAAAATATTTTATTTAATGGAGCCATAATTGCTGACCCCCTACATAATTAAAAAATATATATATATATATATATATATATATATATTAGTAATTGATTTACCAATATTTAATTTTTATTTATAAGTGTTCTATCAATTAGATCTAAAACATGTGATATTTATACTATTTAAAGTGTCCTCATAGGAATCAGTCAAAATAGCGCAATTAGACGCCAAAAATCTGACTAAACCTATGTGTGTGAAGGAAAATGTGCAAAAAATATTTGAAGAAAATATATAAAATATATATATATATATAAAAAAAATATATATAAAAATATATATAGAAAAATTAGTACCTTCGAACTCAAATTACACGAGTCTTCGAGGCCTCAAGCATACACCACCACGTTAAGCCTACAACCTAATGTAGGCCGGGGCTGCCTGCTACAGCCAATATCAGCCTTTCAATATACAGTATTGGTGCTAAAAAATGTGAACAGTGCATCTATCTTCTATTAAAGAAAAAACATGATCCTAATTAAAGTGTGGTGCCTAAAACACAAACCGAATGCATTGAACCCTATAAAGGGTCCCTTCTGCTTTTATTAAGTCAATGTGGGTTGATCCCTTATTAACAGGACACTAGTGCAATTCATATATTTTTCTATGTGCCTTAATGAAATATGTATGATATTAATAATTCCAAAAGGAGAACCAAAAAAGAAAAAAAAAAAAATTGGAAAAATGAAAAACATGTGGGGAAGGGGAGAAGAAGGGGGGGTTAGAGAGAGCCTCTGTTGGTGCACTTCACAGCGAGTTTACAGAGATGGAATACAGAATTACGCATTGTTAATAAATGCATTAATGTCAGTCTCTATATTCAACCCATATGGGGTGTAGGTCTTAAGCCGGTATATCCACCCCATTTCCATCCTTGAAATCTCCCTCACTAGGTGACTCCCCCTCCAATGGGGCTTGAACTTGTCTATTCCCAAGAAAAGGGTGTTAGACGGGTCTCTATGGTGTTTAAGCTTGTAATGGTTGGAGACGGAATGGTCTTTAACCACTTCCCGACCGCCCACCGCAGGTATACGTCGGCACTTTGAGGATGGATATCTCGGTAACGGCAGCAGCTGCTGCCACAACCGAGATATCCATCTCTTCTGTGGGCGGTCGGGTAAACGATAATGGCGGTCTCCGCGGCGAAATCGCCGCGAGATCGCCGTTATCGGTAGCGGACGAGCGTCCCCCCCCCCTCCCGCTGCGCTCCCGCGCTCTCCGCCGCTTACCGGAGCCGTCGGTAGCGGCGGAGGCAATCGGGTGCGCTCGTCTGGTCAGCGGGGATGCGAGTGAGGGAAAAAATTTCCCTCGTCCATCCCCGTAGCTCTGCTGGGCGGAAGTGACGTCAAACGTCAGTTCCAAACAGCGTCTTAAAGAGACATTTTTTTTTAAATGTCATTTGAAAAATGACATTTAAAATTTTTTTTTTTTTTTTTGCATTTTAGCCTAAATATGAGATCTGAGGTCTTTTTGACCCCAGATCTCATATTTAAGAGGACCTGTCATGCTTTTTTCTATTACAAGGGATGTTTACATTTCTTGTAATAGGAATAAAAGTGATAATTTTTTTTATTTTTTTTATTTTAGTGTTAAAAATTGGTAAAATTAATACAAATAAATACGAAAACAAAAAAAACATTTTTTTAAATCGCCCCGTCCCGACGAGCTCGCGCGCAGAAGCGAACGCATACGCGAGTAGCGCCCGCATATGAAAACGGTGTTCAAACCACACAAGTGAGGTATCGCCGCGATCGTTAGAGCGAGAGCAATAATTCTAGCCCTAGACCTCCTCTGTATCTCAAAAAATGCAACCTGTAGAATTTTTTAAACATCGCCTATCGAGATTTTTAAGGGTAAAAGTTTGACGCCATGCCACGAGCGGGCGCAATTTTTAAGCGTGACATGTTGGGTATCATTTTACTCGGCGTAACATTATCTTTCACAATATGTAAAAAAATTGGGCCAAATTTATTGTTGTCTTATTTTTTTATTTAAAAAAGTGAATTTTTTCCAAAAAAAGTGCGCTTGTAAGACCGCTGCGCAAATACGGTGTAACAAAAAGTATTGCAATGACTGCAATTTTATTCTCTAGAGTGTTGGAAAAAAAAAATATATAATGTTTGGGGGTTTTAAGTAATTTTATAGCAAAAAAAAATGTTTTAGTCTCGTAAACACCGAATCTGAAAAACAGGCCCGGGGCTAAAGTGGTTAAAGCCTGACAAGATATTTGTAATGTGCTCATTCACCCGTACTTGGAAGGCCCTCTTAGTATGGCCCACATATTGTAGGCTGCATGGGCACTGCAATAGGTATACAACACCTGTGGATGCACATGTAATACATGGCCTAATCTTTTGTTCTCTACCCGTGGCTGTGGAAGAAAAAACAGTCACGCACCTGTGTGGGTTTGAACTCAGACTGCAGACCCTACACCGTCTACATTTGTAGTAACCCTGCAATTGATTAAAAAACCCAATACCCCTAATAGGGGGATCAATCACATTTTGTGCTACCATATTTCGTATGGACTGGACCCCTCTAAACACAACACGTGGCTTGGGGGGTAGGATACCCTTCAGCAAAGGGTCATTCTTGGCTATGTGCCAATGTTTGTTCACCAATTGGGTGATGGCCCTATGCTGAACGGAGTATGTGGTGATAAAAGGTACCCCTTCAGGGAATTTAACCTCATCTTCAGCCACCTTATCACATAGAAGGTCCTCCCTCGGAGTACCCAGGACGTCATATAACGACCTCTGTAGCGCATCCTGGGAGTAACCCTTTTCTAAAAAGCGATTAGTTAAAACAGAGGCTTGGGTCTCGAACTGTCTAAGATCGGAGCAATTTCTCCTCAGTCTGAGGTACTGGCTTTTGGGGACGGCTCTGAGCCATGGTTCGTGATGGCAACTGTCTACAGGAATATAAGAGTTCCTGTCCGTCTCTTTAAAGAAGGTGGACGTAACAAATTTTCCCTCTTTAACCTCGATCTTAAGATCCAAGTAATGTACATCTGTCTGACTCGCCTCATACTTCAGCTGGATTCCCCTTTGGTTGTTATTAAGGGACTCAATGAACATGGCCAGATCATGTTGGGCCCCTGTCCATAGGAGGAGGATGTCATCTATATATCTGGCCCACAGGACCACCTGGGGCAGATCCTCTGAGTAGATGACATCCTCCTCCCATTTGGCCATAAACAAATCGGCCAAACTAGGGGCATATTTAGCCCCCATAGCGACCCCTGTATCTTGTTTATAGAAATTATGGTCAAACCAGAAATAATTTGAAGCGCCCGCAAATTTGAGTAAGGACATTACAAACTCAATCTGTTTTGTCCCTAACCCTGAATCCCTCACTAGAAAGCACTGAACAGCTTCCAAGCCCAAATGGTGGGGGATTATTGTATATAAAGAAGTCACATCTATGGTTGCCATCCACATATTAGGAGTCGGACAGCATCCAGACAGAATATTTATGATGTGTCTGGAGTCCTTGACATACGAGGGACCTTTTTTTACCAATGGTTGTAGATAAAAATCCACATATCTGCCCACCCAGGACGTAATGGAATCTATACCACTAACTATTGGGCGACCCGGGGGGCAGATTGGGTCCTGATGCAGCTTAGGCAAATAATATATTGTTGGTGTACGGGGGGCCTGAGGTAGGAGGTAAAGTTTTTTCATTAAAAGACAAGATACCTTCGTGGTAACCCTTCCACAAAAGGACCTCCAAATCCTTTTTGAACCTCCCCTTAGGGTCACATGGTAAGACAGTATATGTATCTGTGTCGTCAACAATTTTGTGCATTTCTCTAAGGTAATCCACTCTGTCCAGAATCCCCCCCCCCTTTGTCGGCTGGTCTGATAACCAATTCCTTATTTGTACATAAGGAATCTACACCTTCCTGAAGGGTTTTATTAAGTTTGGCCTTCTTGACCTCAATGGCCTCCAGATCTCTAATTAGCACATCACGAAAGACTTTTAAAGATGGTGCCAAACCCCCCAGAGGGTTAAATAAGGATGCGTTCCTCAAACCTGAATGTATATAGCCATTGGCTGGTGTAGTATTGACACATGAATTTCCAATCATATAGCGTTTGATACTAAGTTTCCTAATAAATCTATGGATGTCCATGTACGTGTCAAATTTGTTCAAACCTTTCGGTGGTGCAAATTTCAGACCTTTATCGAGAAGAGCTTTTTCAGAGTTTGACAAGGACTTGGAACTTAGGTTAAAAATGCCCCGACCTTCTACGTTTTTGTGCGCTTTGAGTGCCCTACATCGCCTCCCCCCTCTGCACCCTCTCCTCTTTTGCCCTGTCTTTTGGTGCCCTGATTGGGTCTGTGAAAACCCCAATGTGAAGAGCCACCAGGGACCAGGGGACCACCTGGCCAGCTGGGGCCAGCCTGTGGCTGGGATAAGGGGGGTGCAAACCACGCACTTTTATTAATCATGGGGTGCTGGGGTCCATCTAAAGCTTGGTATCCCTCTGGGCCTACCTTATCTGTCAGAGGAAAGAATCTATTTGAGGTGGGGATGTTAAAATCCCAACCTGAATTCCCTCCTGGATGGGAGTAGGCGGGAGATGAATAATCCCCTTCTCCTTGTTGAAACTGCTTCCAACCGTCCCTATTGGCGGCCTGGAAACCCTGACCTTGAGTTTTAGTTTGGTTCCAACCACCAATCTGGGGTGGTGGTCCATAATGATTAGGTGGTGGACCTTGGTTATAAGTTTCCAAAAATTGGGGGGCCCCCTGGCCATATGAGGGCCCGCCACCTTGGGTAGGCCTAAAATTAGCTACATGAGCCCCTACAGGGCTTCCCTGGTTTTTACCAGGGGGTCCTCTAGAGCCTCCTTGAGCTCTCCGTGGGGATTGTCTGGCTTGTGATCCCCCTGCTTTAACATTCGGAAAATTCCGTTTAGGACCTGAAAGGGCCTGGTGTTGACTCGCAGGAAGGGGAATAAAGCCTAAATTATTGGAAACTTCCATGGCATTTGAATTCAACCTAGTTTGTTCATCCAAAAGTTTTTTTTGCCAGTTGAAGACTAAGTTGACCTGATAGTCTTCTAGATCTCTATTAAATTTCTTTTTCTTTTTTACTCTTTGGTCTTTGTCCTCTTTTTCTAGAAGACCAAGCAAAGTAAGGGACTTTTCTTTGTATTCGCCCATTTCTTTAGCAGGATCAAGCTTGTCTTTAATGATTTTGACTTCCTCATCGATCCTAGGTAATTTAAGGGCCTTCCTCTCAATCAAAAACTGAAGGAAGGATACACCTGCAAGATTGAAATATTTAAACCAATCATCCAGGTCAGAGTCACCTTTTTGGGGGGGTACCTCCCACCTAAGACTGCGGGGGACCATACCATGTTTAACGTATGTTTCCAAATACGCTATATCCCACTTAGTATGATTCTCAGAGATGAGTAGGTTTTTGAGCCGGGTGAACAAACCCCCAAGGTCACCCTCATCATCCTTGTAGGATTCAAAAACGCCATCAGTATTTAGCTTAGTGGCCCTAAATTCAAAGACATCCATAATGGGTCTATACACGGAATAAACCGAGGGGTAAGCTGCAGTAATAGTATCAGAACCAAACACAAGAAAAACAGAAAAACTGCGCTAAACTGAAAAACGAAAAAACTAGAAGGCAGCGGCAATCGTGTGAAAACACAAAATACAATACAGTTTGGCAAAGCCGCGCTCATGTAACAAATGAGTTAAAATGAGGAATGCTAGGCAACAGTCCTCTATAAATAAATAGTTAATAAATGAAATTATAACAATCTCATACAAATTAGTGTGCAACACGGAGCATCCCCCATAAGGTGAGGGCTGAAACAAGCCTCATAGGATGATGACACAAACGCTCCCCTGTAAATTAAATGGTTAACATAATAATTAAAATAATCATCCTAAACTGAAGCAAACGTAGAATGATGTACACCACAGACTAATCTCCTAGGGCAATAGCACAGATGTTCGTACAGTCTTTGCAACTGGCTGTATCAAAGCAGAAAATCCCAGAAAATAAAACAGCAAAAAATTCAGGTAGGATCCTAGTAGTTAACACCACCACAGTGACGAGCTGACAGCATCAAGTGATCCCTTCACCAAAATAAGGGGGGGCCGCTTACCAGAGGGCAAGCTCAATATAGCGATTGGCTATAACCCAGCCACGGCCTTTAAACTCCTAGATGGTTCTTGGACACGGCTTCCAGCAGATTTCAAAGCTGGCGGTACTCACGGACATCAACCATATATAGTGGAGAGAGAAGGATAGGCCAATAGTGTGATTCCGTTTAAACCAAGAGGATTTATTAAAATGAAATACTCACAATATAACAAGATTTCAAAAGCATATAAAAACAATCGCCGGCCGGCAGACAGATCGGAGCCCTTCCTCCGTGCGTGGTGACGTCACTGCGTGTCCTCCCAGACGCGTTTTGTCATCAAAAGGACGTTATCAATGGGTTGGGCTACCGCAGTAAAGTCACCAATATAAATACCTAATCCTCGTTGTGAAGTGCCTGACAACCACGGCCGAGGCCGCCATCTTAGATGTGGTAAACATGCCCATAACTGGCGTTTGGAAGGACACATCCCTGGGTTAAGTTTTGGCGAATATTCTAATGCCACTAAAACATTAAACGAGGGTGCAAATTCTAATCTAGATGCCAGAACGGATAGGCACTAGTTAGGATAAGTTAAAAAATAAAAGTTAAATCCTACTTCCGGTGAACAGAAAACTTATGTAACTTAATAGTACTCAGTTTTACTCGCGACTCCTGTTAACTCTAGCACCCTCCATAGGAACCAAAGAGGAATGCCACCCTGGCTATAAAAGCGGATTCACCTCATGTTATAGCTTGTTGTGTGGAGCTTAACAAATGTATGCAGGTTGGTCTTATCTCCAGAGTCTTTGCTGAAAGTGACACAAAACCCCTCTAAAGAAAATATTTTATTTAATGGAGCCATAATTGCTGACCCCCTACATAATTAAAAAAAAAAAAAATATATATATATATATATATATATATATATATATATATATATATATATATATATATATATTAGTAATTGATTAAAGTGTCCTCATAGGAATCAGTCAAAATAGCGCAATTAGACGCCAAAAATCTGACTAAACCTATGTGTGTGAAGAAAAATGTGCAAAAAATATATGAAGAAAATATATAAAAAAAAAATATATATATATATATATAAAAATATATATAAAAAATATATATAAAAAATATATAGAAAAATATATATAGAAAAATGAGTACCTTCGAACTCAAATTACACGAGTCTTCGAGGCCTCAAGCATACACCACCACGTTAAGCCTACAACCTAATGTAGGCCGGGGCTGCCTGCTACAGCCAATATCAGCCTTTCAATATACAGTATTGGTGCTAAAAAATGTGAACAGTGCATCTATCTTCTATTAAAGAAAAAACATGATCCTAATTAAAGTGTGGTGCCTAAAACACAAACCGAATGCATTGAACCCTATAAAGGGTCCCTTCTGCTTTTATTAAGTCAATGTGGGTTGATCCCTTATTAACAGGACACTAGTGCAATTCATATATTTTTCTATGTGCCTTAATGAAATATGTATGATATTAATAATTCCAAAAGGAGAACCAAAAAATAAAAAATAAAAAATTGGAAAAATGAAAAACATGTGGGGAAGGGGAGAAGGGGGGGTTAGAGAGAGCCTCTGTTGGTGCACTTCACAGCGAGTTTACAGAGATGGAATACAGAATTACGCGTTGTTAATAAATGCATTAATGTCAGTCTCTATATTCAACCCATATGGGGTGTAGGTCTTAAGCCGGTATATCCACCCCATTTCCATCCTTGAAATCTCCCTCACTAGGTGACTCCCCCTCCAATGGGGCTTGAACTTGTCTATTCCCAAGAAAAGGGTGTTAGACGGGTCTCTATGGTGTTTGAGCTTGTAATGGTTGGAGACGGAATGGTCTTTAAAGCCTGAAAAGATATTTGTAATGTGCTCATTCACCCGTACTTGGAAGGCCCTCTTAGTACGGCCCACATATTGTAGGCTGCATGGGCACTGCAATAGGTATACAACACCTGTGGATGCACATGTAATACATGGCCTAATCTTATGTTCTCTACCCGTGGCTGTGGAAGAAAAAACAGTCACGCACCTGTGTGGGTTTGAACTCAGACTGCAGACCCTACACCGTCTACATTTGTAGTAACCCTGCAATTGATTAAAAAACCCAATACCCCTAATAGGGGGATCAATCACATTTTGTGCTACCATATTTCGTATGGACTGGACCCCTCTAAACACAACACGTGGCTTGGGGGGTAGGATACCCTTCAGCAAAGGGTCATTCTTGGCTATGTGCCAATGTTTGTTCACCAATTGGGTGATGGCCCTATGCTGAACGGAGTATGTGGTGATAAAAGGTACCCCTTCAGGGAATTTAACCTCATCTTCAGCCACCTTATCACATAGAAGGTCCTCCCTCGGAGTACCCAGGACGTCATATAACGACCTCTGTAGCGCATCCTGGGAGTAACCCTTTTCTAAAAAGCGATTAGTTAAAACAGAGGCTTGGGTCTTGAACTGTCTAAGATCGGAGCAATTTCTCCTCAGTCTGAGGTACTGGCTTTTGGGGACGGCTCTGAGCCATGGTTCGTGATGGCAACTGTCTACAGGAATAAAGAGTTCCTGTCTGTCTCTTTAAAAAGGTGGACGTAACAAATTTTCCCTCTTTAACCTCGATCTTAAGATCCAAGTAATGTACATCTGTCTGACTCGCCTCATACTTCAGCTGGATTCCCCTTTGGTTGTTATTAAGGGACTCAATGAACATGGCCAGATCATGTTGGGCCCCTGTCCATAGGAGGACTAGAACCAGGACACACAGGGATCGCTCGGCAGACCGGACTGGAACGATTCAGCTGGACTCGAACTAGGAGCTCAGGCAGGTGCAGGCGGATGGACTGGAGCATTAGACACACAAGTCCAAAGCAGGTGAACACTGGAGCAGGGTCAGATACAAGCAGGTTCGGCAACAGGCTGGCAGCAAAATAGCAGGAGGAACAGGAAGGGACATAGTCAACACAGGCCGAGGTCAGATGCAGGCAGATAAACACGGTAGTTAGAGTAAGCCAGGTAAAGTCAGCTGGAGCAGAGTGCAGGTAAACAACAATCAGAGGTCTCAGGTAACGCTGTAGACCAGACAGTACTGATTCAAGGAAGTAAGGCAGTTTAAATAGCCTATTGGGGCGGGACAGAGGAACGACCATAGCCGCCATCTTGATTGCTGGCGTGCCCTTCCTGACAACTTGTCTCCACTGGCGTAAATATATGTCTTTAGTGGTGAAATTCCCATGGGGGGGCACTGATTACTCCAGTTTATACGTGACGCCCTACAGCCGTTTCATCACAACAGGGGCACCTGATGACGTCAGTTGTAATGAAATGGACGTAGGGCGTCACATATACACACTGCACATGAGCGAACCGGCAACCTGTGTACTGACACAAACTGAGCTTTTTACCCATCCTTCCAAGGAGATTTGTTTTGAGTTTTTATTTATTTGTTTTGAGCATTTTAATATTTTTTTTTTTAAATGTCTGCACTGTTGGAAGCTTTTCTTTTCTTCCATTTGGCTTAATCACTTCCCAGCATTGGAATTTCATTACTTCCCCTTTGTTGGGACACCTATCTTCGGAGTATCCGAACGATTGTGCTGACAACTGCTACAAAGGGAATCGCTAAGGATCATCCCTGGAGGTCTCTATAGGACGCCATTGACGATCACCTGTATCTCTGCTGAGCCTGTATGACCCCCCTGAAAATGGCGGTCACAGGCTAGTTGGTAAGCCTCCCCTTTTCTTCACTAGTGGTGGGTCTTCAAACGCATTGGATCACAATATTGAAGAAACACAGGAATACGTTTTCTCACGGGATTTTTTCCCATAAGAACTTTTATAATTATATTGAACATTTATGATAGTTACTTTTTCTTACATTCATTTATCGTATATCATTTTGGTAGCATGTCATTGTAGATGTAGCCTAGCACTACCTTGCTGTCACTGTAGAGCTGGATATCCTTGAGGTCAATGTCCATCTCTGAGGTTATAAGTTCTGCCAGTTCAGCGGCTAGTACCACAGCACAAAGTTCCAGCCTAGGTACAGTGTGCTCAGGGTGTGGAGCTAGCTTTGCCTTGCCCATGACAAATCCTACGTGGCATCGTGCTGTATTGTCGACAGTTCTTAAGTAGGCCACAGCAGCTATTGCCTTGATTAACCACTTTAGCCCCGGGCCTGTTTTTGAGATTCGGTGTTTACGAGACTAAAACATTTTTTTTTGCTATACAATTACTTAAAACCCCCAAACATTATATATTTTTTTTTCTAACACCCTAGAGAATAAAATGGCGGTCATTGCAATACTTTTTGTTACACCGTATTTGCGCAGCGGTCTTACAAGCGCACTTTTTTTGGAAAAAATTCACTTTTTTAAATAAAAAAATAAGACAACAATAAATTTGGCCCAATTTTTTTACATATTGTGAAAGATAATGTTACGCCGAGTAAAATGATACCCAACATGTCATGCTTAAAAATTGCGCCCGCTCGTGGCATGGCGTCAAACTTTTACCCTTAAAAATCTCGATAGGCGATGTTTAAAAAATTCTACAGGTTGCATTTTTTGAGATACAGAGGAGGTCTAGGGCTAGAATTATTGCTCTCGCTCTAACGATCGCGGCGATACCTCACTTGTGTGGTTTGAACACCGTTTTCATATGCGGGCGCTACACGCGTATGCGTTCGCTTCTGCGCGCGAGCTCGTCGGGACGGGGCGATTTAAAAAAATGTTTTTTTTGTTTTCGTATTTATTTGTATTAATTTTACCAATTTTTAACACTAAAATAAAAAAAATAAAAAAAATTATCACTTTTATTCCTATTACAAGAAATGTAAACATCCCTTGTAATAGAAAAAAGCATGACAGGTCCTCTTAAATATGAGATCTGGGGTCAAAAAGACCTCAGATCTCATATTTAGGCTAAAATGCAAAAAAAAAAAAAAAAAATTTTAAATGTCATTTTTCAAATGACATTTAAAAAAAAATGTCTCTTTAAGACGCTGTTTGGAACTGACGTTTGGCGTCACTTCCGCCCAGCAGAGCTACGGGGATGGACGAGGGAAATTTTTTCCCTCACTCGCATCCCCGCTGACCAGACGAGCGCACCCGATTGCCTCCGCCGCTACCGACGGCTCCGGTAAGCGGCGGAGAGCGCGGGAGCGCAGCGGGAGGGGGGGGGACGCTCGCCCGCCACCGATAACGGCGATCTCGCGGCGATTTCGCCACGGAGACCGCCATTATGGTTTACCCGACCGCCCACAGAAGAGATGGATTTCTCAGTTGTGGCAGCAGCTGCTGCCGTTACCGAGATATCCATCTTCAAAGTGCCGACGTATACCTGAGGTGGGCGGTCGGGAAGTGGTTAAAGCATCACAGAATATGCAAAGGGTGTCTTTGTAGAGGGTACAGGAGCATATGGGCGTGAAACATGGAGATCAGATAAGACTGATAGTTCTTCCACTCTACCCAGGAGTTCCTCTTATCAAGGGGTAGTGGGGCATCCCAGTCGGATGTTTCATGAATCAAGTCTCTAGGTAGGGCTTTACCTTGAATTGTAACAGGTGCTGCAAATCCTAATGGATCGTATAGGCTATTGATTCTGGACAAGACACCTCTGCGAGTGAAGGGCCTTTCTTCTCTGTTTATTTGGAGGGTAAAGGAATCAGATTTCAAGTCCGAAAGTAGACCTAGACTGCATGGTAAAGGTAAAGTGTTTGTACCTAGATCTAAGTCCCTTAGATCGTTGGATTTGTCTTGAGCAAAGAAAGCTTCCATTACCTCTTTGCTGTTGGAAGCAATCTTGTGAAGTCTGAGATTGGAACAAGCGAGCATTTCCTGTGTTTTTTTTAAGAAGACAGATTGCAGACTCACTGGAAGGTAAGGATTTCAAACAGTTATCTACATAAAAGTCTTTCTCTACAAAGTATTCAGGTCTGGTATGGATTTTGAGGGGAACTCCACCCCAAAAAAAAAAATAGCATGGAGTTCCCCCCAAAAATCCACACCAGAACCTTTTTCCGAGCATGCAACCTGGCTGGCCGCAGGAAAAGAGGGGGGACGAGAAAGGGACACCCCCTGAACCGTACCGGGCCACATGCCCTCAACATTGGGAGGATGCTTTGGGGGTCTGTGACCCCTCAAAGCACCATGTCCCCATGTTTATGAGGATGAGGGCCTCATCCCCACAACCCGTGCCCGGTGATTGCGGGGGTCTGCGGGCGGGGCCCTTTAGCAATCTGGAGGACCCCTTTAACAAAGGGGACCCCCAGATCCTGGCCCCCCCTTTGTGAATTGGTAATGGGGTACATTGTACCTCTACCATTTCACAAAGAAAGTGTAAACAATTGTAAATAACAAACAAGCACACACACCGTTGGGAAAGTCCTTTATTAAAAATTAAAATGTATCAAAAAATTAAAATTCCAACGGTGGTACTCCACTCTCGGTCTCCGCTCCAACGCTGTCGGTATCCTGCAACGGGTTATCTCCTCTCCCGGGACCAGCGACGAGAAGATCTCCTCTTCATCCAGGTCCAGGATCCAGCGATGAGATGTCCATCCAGCGCACGCATCACCTGTCTCCACCGGAGAAAGCCCGGCGAATGACGCGGCTTCAGCGGTGACAGCTCTTGTGTAGGCGAGGGCAGGGCCAGACGTCACGTGACCTCATCCCCCTCTGATGCAAGGGAAAGCCCAGGCTTCACCAGTGAAATGCGGATGACCCCCCCCCCGATGTAAAGCAGGTTTGCCGTTACATCAGAGAGGGGTAGGGTCACCCGCACGGTGCAGTCTGCATCCAGCGTATATGATGACCCCCAGTTTTTTGGGCCTGGAACTCCTCTTTAAAAATGTTAAAGACCTGAAGTCACATTCTACTCTCAAATCATTTACTGCTCTTAGAATAGAATGAGAAAAGAGAAACTGACGCTCCAGGTGAGTGCACTAAGCAATCAATGTCCTCTCAGAAACCGTGGGTGCCGGAAATGCATGAAGCAAAACTCGAAGAAGAAAATATGGACGGCCGCACACCAAAAAACCTTTGAAAGGTAGCCTTTAATGGTAAAAAAGGAAAAAGCACTACAGGGGGTATGTAGCTGACATGTTTTGCGGTTCAGTGCTTAGTCATAGCTAAAACAAAATAAAATACATTCCAAATATATACGCCTATCTAAAGACAATCACATGATCCACCTCTGCCTGTGACAAGCCATCGCTAATTGTTTGTAGTCAATCAATTGATTGACAGCGATGGTAATCTCCTGCAGTAGTGGACAAATGAGTGAATAGACCACACATATTGAAAAATCAAGTAAAATAAGTTGTAAAAATAAGACTTAATTGAAATCCAATAAAACTGATATAGATACATAGAGTCAATATACGTGTAAAGAAACAAAGGAGTGTCATCATGACACAAATCTGTGATAAATCAAACATTGTTGTGTATGCATGTGTATTCCAACCCACATTGTGAAATCTCCTAATAAAATCAACTTATATTGTATATGTACATGGCAATAATAAGAACTTAATTAAGAATGGATGTGTATATATATAAATATATAATGAGAGACTCAGAAATAATGTGGTAAGAATAGAGGGTGATAAAAGAGCAATGAAAACATTATAATAAAACACAAGCATGTGAACGTGATGATGATGATGGTAATAATATATATGAGTGCATACTCATAAAAGAGCTCAGGTAATGAATAATAATAAAGTGAGAAGAAAATATATGTGTAGTTCATTTATCTATTTACTAGAAAAAGTGAGGTCACAATGTGTAAACCATGAAGAATGATGTGACAATATATATGTGTCTGAATAAGTGTAGATTACTAATATGTATATGTGTGAAATGTAAAAAATAAAAATATATAAGAAAAATATATATTTTATTTTTTGTTGTAAAAAATTATATACGACGATCAAATAAAGTAAAAATAAGAAAAATTCCTAGACATAAGAGGTGTTAAAATATTAAAAAGATCAGGCTGAGGCTTGAAATAAATATGAATGTCAATGTCAATATATAAAGGAAATTATTGTTTCTCTCAGGTTCCACTGACATACCGGTGCATATATTCACTAAAATCCATCTTTGTGTATTCATATGTAACAAGAGTTCAGATAAAAAAAAAAACAAACATAGATTAGAATACCATACCACCCCAGGACTATTGTACAGTATATATCAAACTTAACCACGTACGGACCAGCCGCCGTCGGTATAAATTGGTACTTTGATGCTAAATACCATTGTAGGGCTACTTTCACACTGAGGCGCTTTTCAGTTGTTTTAGCGCTAAAAATAGCACATGAAAAGCACCTCTCATGCCTCCCCAATGTGAAATCTAGAGTGCTTGCGCTACCCTTGCGGGACGGGAAATAAAGTCCTGTAAGAAGCATCTTTGGGGCGGTGTGGGAGAGCTGTATACAGTGCTCCTACACCACCCATGCCCATTGAAATGAATGGGCAGGGGCACAACACATGCGCTTTTAAACCTTTCTTCGGCTGTTAGCGGGAGTTAAAAGTGCCCACCAAAAAGTGTAGCTAAAACAATGGTAAAGTGCTGCTAAAACTAGCAAAGCTTTACCGCTAACTGACCCCCGTCCCAGTGTGAAAGCATAATTATGGCAGCAGATAGCAGATAGCTACCATAACCCCAGTATTTTTTTAAATGGCAGACGGTCCTCTTACAGATAAAAGTGGTCTTTGCTGTGAGATCACTTTTATCAGCGGGAGGAGAGGTGCACCCCCTAATTCGGTAGTCTCCGCTTAACGGGGGCCATCGGTAGCAGCGGAGACGATCGGGTTCTTTCCCCTCTGAGGCTGTGATTTTAGTCAGGGAAAGATGGCCCCCACATGGCTCCATACCATTGGATTATGAAAGGGATGTCAAATGTCACTTCCGCCCAATGGTCTTAAAGGGGGATTTCTTTTATTGCATTTAAGTGTAAATGTGAGATATGAGGACTTTGTGACCCCAGATCTTACATTAAAGAGGTTTTTTTTTCCATTACAAGGGATGTTTACATTCCCTGTAATAGGAATAAAAGAGACCCCCGACTTTTCTTTTTTTTAAATGGACACCATAAAAATAAAAAGTATTATAAATACGAAAAAAAATGTGCCCCGTCCCACCGAGCTTGCATTCTGAAGCGAGTGCATACGTAAGTCACGCCCACATATGTAAACGGTGTTCAAACCACACATGTGAGGTAGAGCGAGAGCAATAATTTTAGCACTAGACATAGAAATATTTAAACATTGCCAGTAGAGATTATTAAGTGCTAAAGTTTGTCGCCATTCCACAAGCGGGCGCAATTTAGAAGCGTACCATGTTAAAAATTTACTTGGCGTAACTTTATCTTTTACAATACAAAAAACATGGGCTAACTTTACCTTTGTCTTATGTTTTAATTCAAACAGTGTATTTTTTCCCAAAAAATTGCGCTTGTAAGACGGTGTGAAATAAAGTATTGCAATGGCTCCTCCTTCAGGACTAGTGAATAGCATAAATTAAAAGGCATAGTCCCTCCCCCAACATTCTCCGTAATATAGAATACCGAGGGTGGGAGCATATGCTGCCATGGATAGGCACCAGGAAAGGAAAATTACTGGTAAGTATGATACAATTTTCAGTTTTCCTGGTGCCTCTATGGCAGCATACCTGTTATAAATAACTAGCTGACATGGGTGGGATAATTCTTAACAATACATGTTTAATTAGAAGAGGACATAGCAGCCTGAACTGCCCTTCTTCCGAACTCAACAGTCGTGAGAGCTCCTGGACCAATATGGTAGTGTCTGAGGAACGTATGGTGAGAAGACCAGGTGGCGGCCCTGCACACCGTTTCAACAAAACATTAGCCCTTGCTGCCCAGGGAGCATTCACTCTGGATGGAGGATATTCTTCACCCTGTAGGCCTTCATGATTAACTTTACAACCCAAGATGCCAGAGTTCTGATGGAAGCTTCTTTGCCCCTGTATTTACTGAATGGTACAATGAAAAGTCTCTCAGAGTTTATGAAGGGGTTGGTGGCTTCTAGGTAGGCCCTGAGTACTCTGGATACATCCAGCTCACGACAAGACTCTGAACCTGTGTCTGTAAACATTGGTAGTGCCCAGGGTTCCAACAGGTGGCTTGGAGTAGCGACCTTAGGTGTGAAGCCTCGAAAGGGGCGAAGTTTCACCCTGTCGGAAGAGAAGGAGATGTGGCCAAAACCTATCCCTAAGGAGTGAAGTTCCGAGATCCTTCTGCCAGATGTAATGGCTAGCAGGAAAGCCGTCTTTAGTGTCAGGTTCCATATTGCTACTTGTTCCACTGGAGCAAAGGGATGGTCATATAGAACTTTAAGGACCAGGGACAGATCCCACTTAGGAAATGATCGTCTGACAGGTGGACGAATCTTCAATACTCCTCTGAGGAAAGTGACTACCAAAGGATCCTCCACCCATCTCTTTATTTGATGCGGCAGAGATTGCTGCTACCTGCACTTTGAGCTCAGACCAAGCCCCAGATCAAGTCCTGTTTGAAGAAAACCTAGAATATTGGACATAGAGGGAAGGATTGGATCAAATCCATTTCCGGTAGCAAATAACTAGAACTTGTCCCAGATTTTTGAATATATGGCATTAGTTGCATGCTTTATGTCTTTTAGAAGGGTTGTTATGACTCCTGGGGAACACTCTAGGGACTTGAACCTTCGCCTCTCAACCTCCAGATTCGAAGATTCAACTTCTGAGGGTTTGGATGAACTAGTCTGACCTGCGACAGAAGTGGAGGGAAAGAAGAGATTCTGATTGGGGAGCTCACACTGAGAGCTTGGCTAGAGGGAATCAGGGTCTCTTTGGCCAAATACGGAAGTACTGCCACCACCTGGACTATCTCTCTGAGGAGCCTCAGGAGGAATTTGAATATTAATGGCCTGGGAGGAAAGGCATATGCTGTGGTAAACCTCCAGGGGCAAGACAGGGTATCCACTGCCTCGGCTTGTGGATGCGGCATCCAAGAGAAGAATCTGTCCAGCTTGGCATTCTTCGGGGAGACAAACAGGTTTACCTGAGGGGGATCCCATATGCTGGCAATTTGATGCAAGACGAGGTGGTGGAGAGCCCACTCATTGTCAAGGAAGTTTCTGGACAATGTGTCTGCTTCCGTGTTCAACCTGCCCAGCAGATACATTGCTCTGGGGTCCAGGAGGTTCTTCTCTGCCCAGAGTGTGATCAGTGCCACCACCTTGAGGAACGACGTGCTCCGAGTGCCTCCTTGCTTTTGCAGATAAGCGACAGCTGCCATGTTGTCTAGGCATAGTAGTATTCTCTGGCCTCTGATTTGGGATGCCAACAAAGTTAGTGCTAAAAAGACTGCCTTAATCTCCAAGATGTTGGATATCACTCCCTGGGTAGAACATGACCATCTACCCTGTATTCTGGTTTCCCCGCAATGGGCTCCCCAGCCCTGTCCGCTTGCATCGGACATAATTGTGATCCAAGGATGGAAGCCCAGGTGACAAGGTTTGGAGAGGTTTTCTGGAACTGTCCACCAGTGAAGACTTCTGTGCATTACTCCCGTCAGCAGTATCATCTGAGATAGTCATTGTTTCTTCCACTGCGCCAAGAAACCTGTCAGGAACTACCTCAAGAGCCAATGGAACCAAGGATATTAGTATCTTGGTGAACACCCTGGGAGAGGTGCACAGACCGAAAGGCAGGGCTTGAAACTGTATGTGGGTCCATCCCACTGCAAATCTCAGATATTTTTGAAATGCAGGTAGAATTAGAACGTGTAGATACGCATCCTGCAGATCGACTGAAATCATCCAATCTGATGGCTGGACTGCCTGAATAATCGTCTGCAGGGACTCCATTTCGAAGCTTTTGGGGTGGATATACCGGCTGAGCCTCTGAAGGTCTGTCACACGCCTCCACCCACCTGTTCTTTTTGGGACCAGAAATAGGGTGGAGTAGAATCCTGCGAAGCGCTCTGGCAAGGGAACCAGAACAGCTGCCCCCTGAAGCTGGAGTGACGTTATGAAGTTTTACAGAGCTTGAGCCTTCGGCGGAGAGGATGGAATCTGTGTTCCTTTGAAAGAATTTCAAAGTGGGAGATGAGAGAAATTCCAAAGGTGCCCCCATGGAATTGTTGACAGAACCCAGGGGTCATGGCAGCATGTGGCCCAGACTGGGATGAAGAACTTTATCCTGGCTCCCACCGGGAGTGCCTGGGCTACTCTGGCGTCAAAGACTGCTTCTGCTCCTGTGGAGTGGGAAAGGTCCTTCATCTTCCTGTTCAAAAAAGAATGTCTGAGTACCTTTCCAAGGTCTTTTGTTGTCTCTGGGCTGTCTTGACTGCCCAAAATCCCTTGGATTTGTCTGGCGGAACCTAGAGGAACCGCCTCTGAATTTTCGCATTTTTCTGTCCTTGGGAAGCATACCGGACTTCCCTCCTGACAGCCTGGAGATAGCTTTATTCATTTTGTCTCCGAATAGTGCTTTCCCATCGAATGGGATTTTGCACCAATTTTGTTTGGAGGATAAGTCAGCCGTCCAATCTTTCAGCCAGAAGGCCCTCTTCGCCATTACTGAATGCAACATGGATCTTGCAGAGCACCTGATCGTGTCAATGGCCGCTACCCTGACAAAGTCTGCCGACAATCTAAGCTCTTCCAAAGCTTTAATTATATCCTCCTTGGGGACATCCTGACGCAAAGCCGTCTCAATATTATCTGTCCAAGATCTTATGGCATTTGATACCGATGTGAGGGCGATAGCTGGTATACACGCTGCTGCTGCTGCTGTGGCTAAGTAGCTCCTCTTCAGCTCCAGGTAGGTTTGCCTGTCTAGAAGGTCTTTGAAGGAAGCGGAATCCTCCATTGGTAAAGTTTTTTTTTGCGAGTCGCACCACAGACGCGTCTACCACTGGCATTGAGTTTAGTGACTGGCTTCCCGACTCTGTTGAGGGGTATAGTTTATTGAACCAGCCCCATGAAAGTTTTTTAGAAAAAATAAATTTGTGGCGCACAATCAGTTTGAGCAAGCAACCTTGTCTAAAAATAAAAGTTGAAATAAACATCAATCAGTATAAGTCCATATGGTAACAAAATACTCCGGACAGTCCAGTTTCAGCAGTTAGATAGATGTGGGAACTTAGCGGCAGCACCTGAAGCAGAAGCAAGCCTCTAGAAGAGCCAAGAAAATACAAGAGAGAGATGCGCCAAACTAAGTGCAGTATGTCGTTTTTAATCAGTAGTAAATTGGTACAATAAAGTAACTACTCACAAACATGGAGTAATATAGGCATTGGTGTGGAGCGCGGCGTATCGTCGTCGCCCCGGAAGTGACGCGAGGGAACCGGCCAGCCAATCCGATTGGCTGGCCGGGTCCCTCGCGTCACTTCCGGGGCGACGACGATACGCCGCGCTCCACGGTGGAACGCACGCCACATCAGACGGCTCTTCCTGGTTTCCTGTGTCCACTATACCACACTTGCGGCTCACAAGCCTGGGACGAAGAAACCTTTTCCGGAGGAACCGCTTATGATGACCCCGGCCTCATAGCCACACCAATGCCTATATTACTCCATGTTTGTGAGTAGTTACTTTATTGTACCAATTTACTACTGATTAAAAACGACATACTGCACTTAGTTTGGCGCATCTCTCTCTTGTATTTTTATGAAAGTTTTTTATCAGTTTTTGTCCATTCTTTCTGAATGACCTGACTAATGTGGTCACCCTAATCTCGCTCATCAACGAGAAGAGAACCTGCTTCCTTTTGAGGAATGGGAAGTAACTCGTAGACTCTTGGGGAGGCTCTTCTGCATCTTTTCAGGTGATTGCAGTTTTGACTGCCTGAATGGCTTTACCAAGGACAGACTGAAGCCAGAAGGTTCTGACTCCTATGAAGAGACCTCTGAAGAATCTTCAGGTGGTGAATCTCTAGCTGGTCAGCCTCAAGGTGGCAGAGGTGTACTGACTGCTGAAGGACCAGGGAGATTAGGTTCTGTATTCTGAACCTGGGATATCTGCTGAACTGGTTGAGCGGGGACCAAAGTCACAAGCTCAACAATGTGAAACGCGTCAGCTATATCATCCTATCATTTGCTGTTTTTGTGCAGTGTTTTTTACTGGATTAAAGGCTTTTATTGTTTTTTACATTTATCGGAGTGCGGCTGTCCATACTTTCTTGCTTCCATTTATGCTGGGATATCTGCTGAACTGGTTGAGCGGGGACCAAAGTCACAAGCTCAGAGAAGGAGTCTTTCATTGTTCACTTGAGCAGATCTACAGCATGCTTAATTTCTAGCTCCCGGCTGGACACATAGGGCCAGATTCAGGAACAGTTACGCTGGCGGATCGAGTGATCCGCCAGCCTAACTGTGACTTTGAGTCGGCGTTTCTGTTTTCTGTAACCAGAAAACAAGAAACGCCGGGTTGAAGTTCCGATGCGAGCAGCGTAACTGAGTTTCGCCATCGCATCGTTACTTCAACTTAAAAATGGCGCCGGGGGCGTTCCCGCCGATTTACGCTCAAAAAATATGTTAATGAGCGGAAATCGGCAATTCACGATCGAAATCCGGCGCGACGCAATGACGATACGACGTTTCCGGACGGGTTACGCGGCGCATAGATATACCTACATGGGGTTGGAGTATCCTATGTTAGGTATAGGCGTCGTCATCGCGTCGGGAAAAAAAAAAAAAACCGTCGCTTGCGTAAAACGGTCATGAATGGGAATGTGACGTCATTGACGTTCATTCACAGATTTTGGAGCATGCGCACGGGGATGTTTTGACACTCCACGCATGCGCAGTACGTTGGCGGCGGGATCGCGCGTAGTTAGCATACTACACGCCCCGTACCCGCTAAATTTGAATTCCGCCGGCTCATTTGTGATGCGCTGCCGCAACTTTAGGAGCAAGTGCTTCGTGAATGACAGCACTTGCTCCTAAAATTTCGGCAGCGCAACGCAAATGAGAAGCGTTACTCCAGAGCAAAGATGCTCTGGACTACCTGAATCTGGCCCTATGTCCATAAAACAGTCCTTACAGACCACTCTGTCTGGTAGTGGCGTGGCCCCACCTGTACAGCGTTTCTTCTTTGTTTAGGTTTAGGAGAGGGGGAAGGATCTTGTCCTCTGGATCTTGACCTCTCTGATCTATGACGTGAAGAATGGGACCTGGGACTGGTGGCGTGAAGAATGAGACCTGCGGTCTGAGCTGTCATCATAACGGTGTCTTGAAGATTTTCTGGACCTCTTGGAGTGGGCAGGGCCTCGATGTAAGGAACTCACATTAGACCACTGAGCGCATTTTTTTTTTTTTATACTCACATATAGTTAGTCACATACCTAATAGGATCTTTGTTGCAAGATAAATGACTAATTGTGGAGTTAGGCAGAAGGATCAGCTGCGGAAATTTAGTAAGAAAGGGAAAAAAAGGAACTATGGAGTTTTTGTCACTTGTTTTTTTTTTAAATATATATATTTTTTTAAATCACTTTTTTTTAGAATAAAAACAAAAGGTACCTACCACAGAGCAGCATCAGTTAAACCTAGCAGGGCACAGCTGAAGAGACTCTGACAGCTAACCCTGAATCTGAACTTAAATAGGCTCAGGTGGATGGGCTAATCCCATAAACCACCATTGCGAATTGATTCTGGAAGAAAAGGGCAAATCTGGCCCTTTTTCCAGAATCTAAGAAGGCCGCAGTGATGTCGAGTGATATACAAAACAAACAAAAAACTGTACCCACCGCTGATTTCAGGGGGAACAAACAACAACTGCAAGCCTGTCAGGTTTTAAGGCACCTGCCCCATCAAACTGACCGGACTTAAAGGGAGCATCACAAAGTAAGACAACAAGCACACTCTTTTTTTTTTTAAAGGAGACCTAACAGGCAAGTTAAAGGAAGGAAGGGATGGGAAAGGGGAGAGACAAAAAACAATATATGCCTAAAATAAAATGGAAACCACCAGCCTGGAAGGATGTGAGCTGATCCTTTTGCGACTCCACTGCATTCATCATGGATGCGATAGCAGACTTCGTTCCTGTGAGGAAAGTCTGCGAAAAGACCCCAACAAATCGACAGAGGGGTTCCCAGTCTTATCAGCGCTGTGAGCGGCCCAAGAACAGGGACTGCGCACGGGAAAGGCTAAACCCGACAGAAGCTGCCGACTGCAGAGGTATGAAAATACTGCTACTCTTCACCAGCACAAGAAAGTATGAGGGAAAAAAGGATAATGTTGGGGGAGGGACTATGCCTTTTAATTTATGCTATTCACTACTCCTGAAGTAGTAGTCGAGGCGGAGCTCTATCACAGGTATGCTGCCATGGAGGCACCGGGAAAATAAATTATTTTAACTTGTAAACAGCAAATGTAAAAAATAGGCCTGGTCTTTAAGTGGTTAAAGTGATACTAAAGTCTCATTTTTTTCATTTAAAAATAACAAACATGGAGGGGGGCGTGGCTACCGCGCGACTGCATGGACGTGTAATCGCGCTGCTCCGCTCCAGCATTAGGAACCGATAGCTACAGCGGCGACTGTGTTGCCTATCACACGCCCCATGACCCGCAAGAGAAAAGAAGGGTCCCAGCCCCGTAAACTGGAGGAATTCTACCCGCCGAAAGGTCGCGGCCTAAGCAAAGATGGAGCTGGCGCCGGCCTGGGGAACGCATCTCCTACCTCCTCCTGCAGCTCCCGGTCCACAGCATCGAACCCGGAGAATCGCCCGGGCACCACTCAGCAGTCCCCTGGAGGTTCTACCCCGCTGGATAGGAGCCCTGCTAAATCCAAGCCTCGTCTGGAGAAAGACATCAGTCAGGTGAGCGTGGGACATGAATCACTGGAGGACACGAGGGTGCTGGTTGATCCGTTCACTGCCTTCCCCACCTCAGGGAAGGCAGTGTCAGATACAACTCTCAAAGACATGCTTGTCTCCCTCAGGAGCTCCATGCATGCTGACATGATGCAGTGTATGAGAAACTTTAAAGCTGATGTGAGAGAGCTGGGGGAGAGAGTTACCCATGTTGAGGAGAAGATGGGGGAATTTGCAGCCTCCCATAACTCTCTGATTGATGCCCATTCTGAACATAATGAAGAAATTGCTTGGCTGAGGGCAAAGGTCGCTGACCTTGAAGATAGGTCAAGACGCAATAATGTTAAGCTGAGGGGGGTCCCTGAAACTGTGCTCCCCGCCCAGCTGCTGAAATTTGCCAGAGACCTGTTGCAGCAGGTCCTCCCTGATGTCTCCGAATCGGAGCTGCAAATTGACAGGATTCACAGATTGCCCAAGCCAGGAGTCCTGCCTGATAATGTACCCCGAGACGTTCTGATGAGAATACATTTTTATCAAGTAAAAGAACAGCTCATGTCGTCATTCAGGAAAGCACAACAACTCCCGGAGCAATTCGCTGGGCTTCAACTGTTCGGAGATTTGTCGCAATTCACTAAGCAAAAACGCAGGTCACTAGTGACGATTACCAAAGCTCTGCGCAATCATAACATTCCCTATAGATGGGGATTCCTAGTAAAGCTGACCATCACTCATGATGGGACAGACACAACAATTACTGGATTAGAAGAAGGCTTTGCACTGCTCCGATCCCTGGGCATCCTCCCTGATCAGGCACCTACAGGCCCCCTGCCATCTGCCAAGATTGACTCGCAATATCAATGGCAAACAGTGTCCAGAAAGAAAAGTGGCAAAAAGCGTGCTGCATGATTTGTTTTTCTATATGGGATGTAGTGGCTCGTCACACACCTTAAGGTTCCTGCTCCGCTAGGAGTATTCGGTTTGTTCCTTTTTGATCCCTCCTTCATTATGGGTAGAAGTTCTACCCTCTGGTTCTTGCTTATACAAGCTTTTTTAGTGAACTACATGTTGTTGTTTTTTTCCTTTGACTTTTTCCTTTTTTCCCTTTTCTCTGGTCAAATGGCCCTACTCTATACTGGACTGTCCTGGACGAGTACCCTACCCCCTCTATTGCCTTGGGAAGGCTGTGTCTACCCGACTCGGGAAGCTGTCTACATTACATGATATCCTGCCCTCCACAGATGAAACCAAGGTACTGTTTTCAATTTTATCTACAATCCCTAAATGGCGGTTAAGATAGTTTCCTTTAATGTGAATGGGCTCAATCACCCAGCCAAAGGGGCCTCGGTCTGGAGAGAAGCTCTCAGCCTCCAGGCTGATATCTTATGTATTCAGGAGACTCATTTTTCAACAGATAACCCGCCTCGATTTTCACACAAGCGCTTCCCACATGTCTTTTTGGCTTCAACCTCAGCTAAACGCAAGGGAGTTTTGATAGCTATTAAAGACTCGGTTGCTTTTAGCCTACAGCAAGTCCTTGCGGACCCCGAGGGGAGGTACCTCATTGTGGTGGGAGAGATCAATAACAAGCCTTTTACCATCGCCAACTTGTACGCACCTAACTCCCATCAGCTCCGCTTTTTGAAAAAGACATATGCTAAGATTGCCTCCGTGAGACGGGGGTCCCTGGTGGTTTGCGGAGATCATAACTTGACAATCGATCATGCCCTGGACTCCTCCTCCACAGCGAGAAGATCCCTTCCCCAACTTCAGCAGCTGCTTCACTCGGAAGACCTCTTTGATGTCTGGAGGTGTCAAAACCCAACTGACAGAGATTACTCCTTCCACTCAGCCAGACACAATTCATATTCTAGGATTGACTTTATACTGGTAGATAAAATGCTTCTGCAGGCAGTGTCCTCCTCCGCCATCCACAATATCTCGTGGTCTGACCATGCTCCTGTCTCAATCACGGTGGCGGAGGGGCACACTCCTAGCCCTGCATATATTTGGAGAGCTAACTCTCGAGTTTTTCAGATGCCAACCCATGCTTCCACGATCGGTAAATGTTTGTCAGAATTTTTTGAAACTAATGTGGGTTCTGTTTCTGACCCAGCTACTCTGTGGTGTGCCCATAAGGCGGTGGTTAGGGGAGTAATCCTTCAGATTTGCGCACGGGAGAAAAGGCAGAGGACGCAAAAGATGAATCAACTTTTAGATGACATTAAAAACCTGGAGGCCCAAAATAATTCTAATGCGAGTACGGCACTAGGGAAAACGCTATCCCAATGTCGCACAGAACTTAGGCTCCTTCTGATAGAGCAGTATGATAAGCATTTGCAGCGTTTGAAATTGGCCCACTACTCGTCGGGTAACCGTGCGGGGAAATTTTTAGCCCAAAGGCTCCATGCAGCCCAAACTAAATCTAAGATCCCATTTCTGATCCATCCGACTAATAAACATAAAATTGTTAACCCTAAAGATATAGCGAATTCCTTTGCTGATTATTACTCGTCGTTGTACAACCTTAAGGATGATCCGGATACTCCCCAACCCTCTGATGAAAAGATCCAGGAATTTCTGGCAAGTGTTAACCTCCCTTCCCTTTTTCAATCACAATTAGACTCCCTAAATGCACCTATCTCAGAGCTTGAAATTAGGAAGATTATTAAGCTACTCCCCCTGGGCAAATCTCCAGGACCGGATGGTCTTCCGAACGACTACTATAAGACGTTTCAGGACAATCTGGTCCCAGCTCTCCAGGCCTTATATGCCAATGCGGCATCCTCTGCCTCGTTCCCTTCTGAGATGCTCAAAGCGTATGTGGTTACTATCCCGAAACCAGGTAAAGACCCCACCACTCCATCTAACTTTAGACCGATTTCATTATTGAACTCTGATGTGAAACTGTATGCAAAGATATTGGCACATAGAATCCTGACTGTTCTTCCCTTCCTTGTTAAGCCCGACCAGTCTGGCTTCACTCCTGGGAGGCAGGCGTCGGATGCTACAAGGAGGGTGCTGGGGGTTGTGCAGCATGCTAGGTCCTGCCGGACGCCTTCTCTGCTCCTCTCTTTGGATGCAGGGAAGGCGTTCGACAGGATACATTGGGGTTACATGGAGAGCACCCTGGGGAAATTTGGGTTTGCTGGGCCCATCCTCTCGGCCATACTTGCTCTCTACTCCTCCCCCTGCGCCCAGGTATATACCTCAAATTTATTGTCAGACACTTTCTCAATATCCAATGGCACCCGCCAGGGGTGCCCCCTGTCCCCCTCGATTTTTAATCTTCTGATGGAGCCATTGGCGGAGAGGATCAGGTCCCACCCGGGTATTGAGGGATTCCAGATACGTGATAGATCGCATGTTATTAACCTATTTGCGGATGATATCATCCTTTTTTTCACATCCCCCCAGGTGTCCCTACGCCACGCTCACGATACCCTGAAGGTGTTTAGTGAGATCTCATTTTACAAAGTTAATTTTACCAAATCAGTTATCCTTGAATTGGGAATTCCCTCCCCCTAAAAACAAAACTCCAACTGGGCTATCCCTACTCCTGGGCCAAGTCCAACATCTCCTATTTGGGCCTGAAGTTGACTCCTGACCCCTCTAACTTAGCTAACGCCAATTATCCACCCTTAATTGACAAATTAGCCAAAGAGGTTAGCAGACTAGCCAATGTAGAATTGTCTTGGACAGGAAGGCTGTCAGCATTTAAAATGCTACTTCTTCCGCAGATACTCTATGTGTTTAGGACACTCCCCGTCCCTTTGCCAGCCCCATATCTCAAAGCCTTAAACACACTTCTCTCCAGGTTCATATGGCGCTCCAGGTGGCCGAGGTGCGCTAAGTCTTTGCTGATTAAGCACAGACGTGTAGGGGGTATGGGTTTGGTGGACATTCGAGACTACTACAGAGCGTCCATGTTGACGCAACTTACGTCCTGGATGGACCCGCATGCCGATTCGGTTTGGGGGTCTATCGAGCAGGCTCTAGGTCCCTCCGCCAACCTAGATCTCCTTCTTCTCGCAGATGTCTGGAGGCCATTTAGTCTGCGGGAGCTCCCGATCTCTCTCCAGGCCTCTCTTATTGCCTGGAGGCCTGCGGGAGATTCAGTTCCCACCTTCCGATTTGATGGAGGTCCCCATTCCGCTGGAGACTCTCTCTCTGGTCATCCCTGATCTCTCTCTGTCTAGGTGGAGGGCAAGGGGGATCGGAGTTGTCCAGGATCTGTTCCAGGGCGATGCCCTTCTTCCCTTTCAGTCCCTCGAGGACAAGTTTCTCCTGGGCCCCTCTGATCATTATGTCTATGTTCGCATTTCCCACTTCCTGAACTCGATTGGATCGTATCAAATAGTCATGGCTAGGGAAGTGTGGCGTTTTTACCATACTTCCCCCACGCCTTGTAAGGGAATATCGTTCTTCTACAATCTTTTTCAAAGCAAGCTGCGCTTTGTTAAATCCCAGCCCTTCAGGAAGTGGGAGTCCGACTTAGGAATAATCATCACGGATGATCAGTGGCGAAAGACGTTCAGCTCGTTGTATTCGTCCTCTAGATGCATCAACCACTGAAAGCTATCCCAAAAAATAGCGCTCCGGTGGTACCTCACTCCTTACAGAATATCCAAATTTGGGAATCATAGTTCTCCTCTATGTTGGAGGAACTGTGGTGGAGTAGGTAACCTATTACATATGCTATGGTCTTGCAAACATTTGATCCGCTTCTGGAACTCTATTTTTTACTACATCTCCAGGATCACTGGAATTTTGACTCAGCCCAGTCCTAGTTTGGCGATCTTACATGTAGGAATTGATGTGTTCCCTGTCGATTTTAGAGTGGTAGTGACCCATATCCTGTTAGCAGCTAGGTCATTACTTGCGCAACAGTGGAAAGCTGATAAGGCCCCAAACGCGTCAGATGTCCTCCTTATGACTCAAACACACTATGTTTATGAATCCCTTTTAGCTAGGAGGAAGGGGGAGGGGCGCGCATTTGATGCCCTGTGGAAGATCTGGACTACCTGGTACGATGTCAAAAAATGAGATCCCAGTATTTGGTGTTTGTTATTATTCTTGTGGGACGTAGATTGAGCATTCCCTACCACTCTACTCTACCCCGCCTTCCCATCCCCCCCTCTTTCCTCTCTTTCTCTCTCTTATACTCTCCTATCCCTTTACTTCTTCTAGTTTCTGCACCTGCCTCTTCATCATTCACATCTCTTTTTTCTTTCTCTTTTAACAGAGGAAAGGTGCCTTATAGGTTTTAACCATATAACCTGTTTATAATGGTTCACTTGGGTGCGTACATTTGATAAGCTACATATTATATAGCTGTATGAGGATGATCCTATTGTGGTCGCACTTTGTGCGCTGTCTCCTGGATTTTGTGATATGTTTGTTTCGCACCTATGGTACCACTTGTATGTTTGTTTGTTTTTATTTCTATCTTAAAAATGTCTCTAATAAAAACTATTTTGAAAAAAAAAAAAAATAACAAACATGTGGTTTTGCACACATCAGCCCAGATCCTCCTCTTTCTAGGGTGCCTCGCTGGTGCTCTTGGCCCCTCCTTCCTGCCGAGTGCCCACACAATGACCAGCTTGCTATTGGGGCACCCAAGTCGAGCCACTGCTCTGTGTATCTATTCAGACACTGAGCTGCAGCTCTGCCCCACCCCCTCTTTCTTATACTTGGCTCACTGACTTTAAATGACAGCAGCAGGAGCCAATAGCCCCCTACAGCTGTCTCATCCAATGAGAAAGGGAGAGTCCCGGACAGCTGAGACTCTTGTGCAACATTGCTAGATTAATATTGGGCTCAGGTAAATATTAGGGGGCTGCTGCACATAGACAGATTTGTTTATCTTTATGTATAGAATGCATTAAGATAAAAAAAACTTCTGACTAGGGAACAACTTTAAGCATCTCCTCCATCAACAACAGATCCAAACCCGAATTGGAAATATGAAATTAGTATAGCAGTCCCAAACAAGGTTTGGCTTTCTTATATAAACTATACTTATCAGGTTACCAGATGTGCCAATCATTGGCAGCTATTGCAGAAAGGTATAAGCAGGTAGTATTTAACCCTATTCATTTTTTTTTTTTTTTAATAAAGA
Organism: Rana kukunoris; assembly: GCA_029574335.1. Lineage (NCBI taxonomy): Eukaryota > Metazoa > Chordata > Amphibia > Anura > Ranidae > Rana > Rana kukunoris. Next base: position 350,216,351 of record CM056053.1, on the reverse strand, counting down.
ACTTTTTCCAAGGTGTGTGTGTGTGTTTTTTTTTTTTTTACAATTCTTTACACTTCCTTAGTGAAATGGTAGAGGTGCAATGTACCCCATTACCAATTCACATGGGGGGGGCAGGATCTGGGGGTCATCTTTGTTAAAGTTTTTTTTCTAGATTCCGATAAGCCCCCTGCCCGCAGACCCCCACAACCACCGGGCAAGGGTTGTGGGGATGAGGCCCTTGTCTTCATCAACATGGGGACATGGTGCTTTGAGGGGTCACAGACCCCCAAAGCACCCTCCCAATGTTGAGGGCATGTGGACTGGTACAGTTCAGGAGGGGCGGCGCTCTCTCGCCCCCCTCTTTTTACTGCGACCTGCCAGGTTGCATGCTCGGATAAGGGGTCCATACCAGACCTGAAGGGCCTAGTAATTGAATTTGAGGGGACCCCCACCCTTTTTTTTATTTTTTATGAATGACTTTTCTCTGAATTGCCGGGAGCCGACAATTCATTATAGCCGCAAATGATTTTAAATGACTTTTTTTCCTTCAGAAATTACACTTTGTGCAGAACGGTTCTAAGCACGGGAAAAAAGCGCTACTTCACAGGCATACTATACACCGCCCCTAGGTACAAAATTTAAAGGAATATTTCACTTTCACTTTAAGCATTATTAAATTCACTGCTCCCGAAAAAACTTCAGCTTTTAAAACATTTTTTGCATTGATACATATCCCCTGGGGCAGGACCCAGGTCCCCAAACACTTTTTAGGACAATAACTTGCATATTAGCCTTTAAAATGAGCACTTTAGATTTCTCCCATAGACTTTTACAAGGTGTTCCACGGCTTATCGAATTTGCTGCGAACACCTCAAATTGTTCGCTGTTCGCCGAACAGGCAATGTTCGAGTCGAACATGAGTTCGACTCGAACTCGAAGCTCATCCCTAATACTAGGGTCAATTTAGTAAGGCGCCAACTAACCAACCGGAATGCCTTTGGAATGTGTAGGTGGGAGCCAGAGTACCCGCAGGAAACCCACGCAGACACAGGGAGTATAGGCAAACTGCATGCAGGTAGAGGCATGGTGGGGATTGGAACCAATGACCCTAGTGCTGCTAGGCAGAAGTGCTAACCACTTAGCCACTGTGCTGCCTTGGCTGTTTCTCAAATAATGCAACAAAGTGCTTGCATACTGTCTGATACTGTCATGGTCTTACCTCCCTGCAGGCTTCTTATCACCGACATGTGCTGGCAGCCATCTTGCTTCATGGGGTTCTTATAACTTACCACACCCTGCGGCTCCTCCTTCCCACTGGGAGGAGCTGGATGCTCAGCATATATATATGACGGTAGCTGCAGCATTTCCTTACTTGGGCCTCTCGTCTGACACCCTTCTGTGATCGTGCTGCTTGTTCTTGGTTACCGACCCGGCTCCTACGGACGATCCGCCTGGCTCCTGATCCCCGGCTTCGTTTCACCACCTCTCTGGCTACTGACTCCGGCTTGGCTGACTCCCATTCCTGGCTATCGACCCTGGCTCCGGTGGAAGACTCTGCTGGCTGTTTGATCATTCGTTTGGACTTTAACCTCGATAAGGGGTTCCTACCTCCGCACCGCCCATACGATTGTGCCATAGATTTACAACCTGGTGCCATTCCTCCTCGTGGCAGGGTCTATCCACTGTCGGTTGCGGAGAATGAGGCCATGGAGGAGTACGTGAAGGTGTAACGCCATCGGCGTTACCTTGTACAGAACGAGCGCAGCTGTACCTTCCTTAGACAGCTGCGCTCCATCCAGCACCCTGTCAACGTCACTTCCGACGCGCCGTCAAATCCTGCTTAGACAGCTGCGCTCCATCCAGCACCCTGTCAATGTCACTTCCGACGTGCCGTCGAATCCTGCGTTCCACGCTGGAACGCGGAAGCGCGTCCAGCGTGTATCCCGCGACAGGCGGGCTATTTAAACCCTCTCCGATGGCGGCTGGGTGTTCGGTTATTGAAGTTGACGCCCGCCGCCATCTGAGATCCGAGAGCCCCACCAGAGACCCTCTCACCTGCAGCCTGCAAGGAGACCCTAGATTTACAGCACCAGGATTCAACTCCAAGGATTCTGCCTTTGCCTGAGACTAACTCCTGGACCACAGAGCTGACAATCTACAGCTCCATAGAGCCGTCCTGACCATCCTTCAATCTCGCTCCAGGAAGGAACTCTTAAGCTCACTACATCTAAACCGCAAGTACCCATAGCTCCAAGTTACTTCAAGCTTGTATACTGGTTCACTGTTTAAGCTGGGTTTGCTACTGCTATAAGTTCTTGATTACCAGATAACTTATGCTTGTAGAGACTGTACTGCATTACCAGAATTCTCCTATCACCTATGGTAGATACACCACACCATTAATAGGAGATAGACCGCAGAAGGTTGTGATGAATTAACCCCATACTCTCTGTACACATCTTAGAGTCACCAGGTGGTTCAAATCTGAGTATCCTCCAGAACAAGTGTCTACTTGTCATCTCCTATTCATAGTGACGGCGTAGTCATTACAGAAGGAGGCGCATTCCCGGGGGCACATTCGCAAATCCTCTTCCCTGGCAGGGGCTGGATTTTTCTTTGTAAAAAAGAAGGGCGGAGAATTGAGGCCTTGTATCGACTATAGGGGCCTAAATCGCATCACGATTAAGAATGCATACCCGATTCCGTTGATTTCCGAGTTGTTCGATCGCCTCAAGGGGGCCACGGTCTTTACCAAACTCGACCTAAGGGCGGCATATAACCTTGAAAGGATCAAGGTGGGTGACGAGTGGAAGACCGCGTTCAACACCAGGACCGGTCATTATGAATCCCTGGTTATGCCTTTTGGGTTGTGCAATGCGCCCGCAGTCTTTCAGGAATTTATCAACGATGTTTTCCGTGACCTGTTGCAGCAGTGTGTGGTGGTCTATTTGGATGATATCTTGGTATACTCTGAATCCATTGAGGCCCACATTCTGGACGTCAAGCGAGTGTTGCAGCGGTTACTTTTCGGTAAGCTTGAGAAATGTGAATTTCATCGGTCCCAGGTAACCTTCTTAGGTTACATAATTTCCGTGGAGGGGTTCTCCATGGACCCTGTGAAGGTTTCGACAGTCTTACAGTGGCCCCAGCCCAGTGGTCTTCGTTCCCTGCAGCGCTTTTTGGGCTTCGCCAATTATTATTGGAAGTTCATCAGGGACTTCTCCATGCTGGCCAAGCCTCTCACGGATCTAACCAGGAAGGGCAGTAATTCCCATGTCTGGCCGGCCGAGGCCACCCTGGCTTGTAAGGCTCTAAAATCTGCCTTTGTGTCGGCTCCAATACTGTCTCATCCAAATCCTGGGTTGCCCTTTGTTCTCAAGGTGGACGCGTCTGAGATGGGAGTAGGTGCCCTTCTGTCTCAGCGTCGGACACCAGAGGGCCCTCTGCTTCCCTGTGGGTTTTACTCCAGGAAACTGTCTCCCGCAGAGTACAACTACCAGATTGGTGACAGAGAGTTGTTGGTCATCGTACGGGCTCTCAAAGAGTGGAGGCACTTGCTCGAGGGTACGGTGGTTCCGGTTCTCATCCTGACGGACCACAAGAATCTGACTAACCTTTCGGAGGCCAAGAGATTGACACCCCGTCAGGCCAGATGGGCTCTGTTCCTGTCACGTTTTAATTATGTGGTCTCCTACTTACCCGGTTCCAAGAACGTCAGGGTGGATGTCTTATCATGTCAATACTCCGAGCTGTCCAGGGAGGAATCGATACCGACTTCGGTCATACCTCCAAATCAGATCCTGGCCGCCATTCGCACCAGCCTGATGTTGGAGAGCAGATGTTTCATGCCTGAGGAGTTGCGCACCCGGTTGTTGCGAACCTACCATAACTCCAAAACCGCGGGGCATCCTGGAAAGAATCAGCTGTCCTGGGCTGTTTCATGTTGGAGAGCAGATGTTTCATGCCTGAGGAGTTGCGCACCCGGTTGTTGCGAACCTACCATAACTCCAAAACCGCGGGGCATCCTGGAAAGAATCAGCTGTCCTGGGCTGTTTCACGTTTGTTCTGGTGGCCTTCTCTATGTTCCGACATTGCCGCATATGTAGCGGCATGCTCTGTTTTTGCCCAGAATAAGTCCCCTCGGCACCTTCCTTTGGGTCTTCTACAACCCATTACCACTGGGGAGCACCCATGGTCACACCTGGGGATGGATTTCATTGTGGACCTTCCTGCGTCCCGAGGCCATACGGTCATTCTCATGATTGTGGATCGTTTTTCCAAGATGTGCCACTGTGTTCCACTCAAGAGGTTACCCTCTGCACATGAGTTGGCCACGGTTTTCGCCAGGGAGGTCTTCCGGTTGCACGGTTTGCCCAAAGGGATAGTCTCGGATCGGGGAAGTCAGTTTGTGTCCAGGTTCTGGCGTGCCTTTTGCTCCCAGTTGGGGATTCGACTCTCCTTTTCTTCGGCCTACCACCCGCAGTCCAATGGGGCCACAGAGCGATCCAATCAGGCCCTGGAGCAATTTCTTTGTTGCTATGTCTCCGATCATCAGGACAATTGGGTTGACCTTCTGCCATGGGCTGAGTTTGCCAGGAACACGGCGGTTAACTCTTCCTCTGGGACGTCTCACTTCATGGCCAATTATGGGTTCCAACCTGCCGTGTTACCGGAGTCATTCTCTCCCCAAGATATTCCGGCTATGGAGGACCACCTTTCGGCTCTACGTGCTTCTTGGGTACAGATCCAAAGGTCCCTCGAGGTCTCTGCGCAGCGCCGGAAGCTCCAGGCTGATCGCAGACGGTTGCCTGCTCCTTCCTACCAGGTCGGAGATCGTGTATGGTTGTCCACTTCCAACCTCAACCTTCAAGTGCCCACTCCCAAGCTGGCTCCTCGCTTTGTTGGTCCCTTCCGTGTGCTCCGCAGGGTGAACCCGGTTGCCTATGACCTTGCGCTCCCACCTGGCATGCGGGTATCCAATGTGTTTCACGTTTCCCTGTTGAAACCACTGGTGTGCAATCGTTTCACCTCCTCGGTTCCTCGGCCTCATCCTGTCCAGGTGGGCGATCATGAAGAATATGAGGTGAGCATTATCCTGGACTCACGCTTGGTCCGCGGTCGGTTGCAGTTCTTGGTCCACTGGCGTGGTTATGGTCCAGAGGAGCGTTCCTGGGTTCCCTCCGCAGATGTTCATGCTCCTGTCCTGCTCTGAGCCTTCCACGCGCGCTTTCCCCTGAAGCCGTTTCTTGCGCCGCGGAGGAGGGGCCCTTGAGGGGGAGGTACTGTCATGGTCTTACCTCCTTGCAGGCTTCTTATCACCGACATGTGCTGGCAGCCATCTTGCTTCATGGGGTTCTTATAACTTACCACACCCTGCGGCTCCTCCTTCCCACTGGGAGGAGCTGGATGCTTAGCATATATATATGACGACAGCTGCAGCATTTCCTTGCTTGGGCCTCTCGTCTGACACCCTTCTGTGATCGTGCTGCTTGTTCTTGGTTACCGACACGGCTCCTACGGACGATCCTTCTGGCTCCTGATCCCCGGCTTCGTTTCACCACCTCTCTGGCTACTGACTCTGGCTTGGCTGACTCCCATTCCTGGCTATTGACCCTGGCTCCGGTGGAAGACTCTGCTGGCTGTTTGATCATCCGTTTGGACTTTAACCTTGCTGTTTGGTTTTCAATAAAGCCTTCATATTCATTTATCTGTTGTTGTACGTCTGATTCATGCATCCGTGACAGATACTCATCAATTTCTACTAAACACATAACTAAAGCCAATGTTTTACATATTTCAGAAATTTCCTTTTTTTTTTACTCATGTTTTTGTTTTATTTTTACTTTACTTTGATATGTGCATATATAATTTTATTTGAATTTATTCAGTTTTTTTTTTGGAATGTATGTGATGTTTGGAGTCCATTCTTCTGCTTCATGCTCATAATCTTTTATCTTTCACAGCTAATTGCATTTTTACTTAAATATTTTTTTGGTTTTCCATCTAAGCAGGACACTAGAGGTATAGCTGCAGGGGGGAAATCTATGCTCCAAGATGATAATGGCACTAGGAAAGTCTCTGGGGAGCTGTTTCATCACCCTGCAAATGGCTCATTGTGCGGGAGAGTGCAATGGCTGACGTAACCTTTCTTTTCTAATGTCTCACAGTTGCATTAGAATGCAAGCGTTGCTAATGTACCCCTTTCCTCCTTATCTGCTTCTCCCACCATATAGTAACTCAACAAACTGGCTATGATGAGTTGGGGCAATAAAAACCACTGCAAACAGGAGGAAGGGCAAGCAGCAGCAAATAGAGGAAGGGAGGGAGGGAGGAAAGTTAAGCATGAACTGTTATGATCATAGGCTGGTTACCTTTACTCAAATTATCCTTAAACAGTCAAATATAGGAGAGAGGCAATCTGGAGCATGACATATGTCATAGCTTAGAGGTTATATGCTGTTTGTGGTATAGTAGGCATATACATGTTTATTTTACATTTTATCATGTATATTCTTTTAAATGTTAAAAAAAAGGCAATTGTTTTTCTTTGTAAGGCCATCCCTGTCGTGGTTAAACAAACACAGGCTGGGACAGCAATGAAAACATCATACTACCTTAGGGAGAAAAGAGGTCCTAGACTTAAACAACACCTTGCCCCTGTGAAAAATCAGAAATTACTCCTTGCAAGGTAAGGCTGCCAGCTAAGACTCTTGTCTTGCAGAGGTGATGGCTATAAGGATATCCACCTTTTTTCCATCTCTGCCTATCAAACATAGACGGGCAGGGATTGCAAAGCTGTAACTAAAATGTGATCATATCTACTGGGTATTACACACATACTGCTGGCTGGAGGTACAACATGTACTTGAGGTACTAGCCTTCCTTGATACACATGTCATGTCAGAGAGTGCCTTTAGTACAGGGAGGGGGAATTGTGACAGAGAATTTGACTAAAACAAATCAGACCTGAATTGCAGAGGACTACCAAACACCCACTGTAGATGTGAATCAAATTAAATAATGTTATATGCATAGCAGGGGCGGACTGACCATTCGGTCCGTCGGGCACGGACCGAGGGCCCCATGGCCACTAGGGGGCCCCATCAGGGTTGCCAGCCTTGGTAAAAGCAGGGACAGTTTGTTGGAATCAGTGTTTTTTCACATCTATCACTGAAATGGCCACTACCGACATCATTTTGATGTACAAATCTCGAGATTGTAGCTGCCCCGCCTCTCCACTGACTTCTCAGCCAATGGGAGCACACTGTACACGCCCCCTTCTGCAGCGCGGCTTTTTTGACATACGAGCAGGAGATGCCGACTGCAGGAGAGGAGAGGGAGGAGGGGACAGCCTGCAGTGTGGGGTGGATTGCTGCCTGATAAAAGGTAAGCTGGCCAAGCTGGAAGAATTGTATTATCAGTGCTTTCCTATCCTGGTGAGGAGGGGGGAGGGGGAGGCTGTGTAGCAGGACTCCTCTTGCTGTTAGATCGTTTTTCTGTGTGAGAGAAGTGCCATGCTTCTGGGAGAAGGATGTGCTGAACTTCTCCAATCTCTGCTACATGTCCCTACTCATCACCTGCCCACCAGTACACAGGCACAGCCTCCTCCTCCTGTATTACCACATGCTATGTCTGTGAGCTTCTGGGGCACTACAAGTACCAGCATGGCAGAAGGGGCAGCAGCAGTGTGTTCTATCAGGATGATTTTTGGGAAAAAAAAGTGCTGATGTGTGTGTATATATAGATATTTCCAAAAATCATCCTGATTGAAACACACTGCTTCTGCCATGCTGGTTCTTGTAGTGCCCCAGCAGCTCACAGACATAGCATGTGGTAATACAGGAGAGGAGGCTGTGCCTGTGTACTGGTGGGCAGGTGATGAGTAGGGACATGTAGCAGAGATTGGAGAAGTTCAGCACATCCTTCTTCCAGAAGCATGGCACTTCTCACTATATATATATATATATATATATATATATATATATATATATATATATATATACACACACACACACACTGTATGTATACTGTGCATGTGTGTGTGTATACCAGGGTGCGGTCCATCCATTAAGGGCACCATCCCCTCTATGTTGAATGTATAGATTCATGCATTGCATGAATCTATCCATGGCCACCCCCAATTCAGGTGTCCATCACCTTTTAGGATGCTGGGTGCCTAAATTGCGGGGGGGGGGGGTGAAGCACCTGATTAGAGCCATAGGCTCTAATAGGCTTCATATTAGGGTGGGCTTGGAGTGCAGAGCCCATCCAGGTCAGTTTAGAAAAGCAAATTAATGTTTGTTTTTCTAACAATGAACCGTCTCTCCGCCAATCAGGAAGTGCGGGTCTGATACCCATCATGTGATTGGCTGAAAGGACAGGCGCTCCTATTGGATGCCTAGCAGGAGAAAAGAAGAGATGCAGGGAGTAAGCAACTCGCCACTGCCCGTCCCACATCTCACCGCCGTCACCCACTGCCTCACCTGCCACCAAGATGGGGCAAGTGTCGGTCAGACAACAGGGGGGGGGGGGTGCTGAGGGTCACAGTGGCTGCATTTGATGGGACACAGTTGGCTGCATTTGATGGCATAGTTTTCATAGTTGGCTGCATTTGATTGGGCACAGTTGGCTGCATTAGATGGGGCACAGTTGGCTGCATTAGATGGGGCACAGTGGCTGCATTTAATGGGGCACAGTGAAGCTGCAATTGTTTGCCCATGAGAGGCTTCTCGTGAATTTAGTGGGTCACCAACTCTAAGCCACTCAGCATGTCACGGAGCTTGGTGCCTCTCCGCATGGGTTTGCCCACATTCATGTTGCATCAAAAAAAGATGAGGGCCGTCTCTAAGCCTGGGGGCCCCATAATCTCCTATTGCCCGGGGGCCCCATGAGTTGTCAGTCCGCCCCTGATGCATAGGAGGCAGCACAGTGGCTAAGTGGTTATCACCTCTGCCTGGCAGCACTAGGGTCATTGGTCCAAATCCCAACCATGGCACCACCAGCTGGAGTTTGCATTTTCTCCCTGTGTCTGTGTGGGTTCCCTCCCACACTCCAAAGACATGCTAATAGGCTATTTGGCTCCTGTCTGAATTGGCCCTAGTATGTGTATGTATAAATGTGAGTTAGGGACCTTTGGTTGTAAGCTCCTTGAGGGTGGTGACTGATGGGAAAGTACAATACTGTATATATGTAAAGTGCTTCATAAATTAACAGCGCTATATAAGTACCTGAAATAAAATAAAAAATATCCATAAGAAAAGTCCAATCACTTATTTGGGTATATGGGATTTGATTGGCATGGGTTTGAGGTGGTGCACTTGGAATAAGGATGTGCAGTGTATTAGATGCACAGTGTTTTTTCCATTATTTAATGGATAGTGAGTTTCTGTGAATAAGAAGCTCTTGAACAGACTATCAGCAACAACTTCCTGATAGGCTCTTTTCACCTTAGACTTTTAAAGTGGTTGTGAAGGTTCCTTTTTATTTTTATTGTCATACTGTACTTACCTCCACTGTGCAGCTTGTTTTGCACAGTGTGGCCCTGATCCACTTCTGGGGTCCCCCGGTGGCTCTTGCGGCTCCCCCCTAACATCAGATAATGTGGGGAGGTGCTCTCCCAGGGGGTAACCTTGCAGGCGTGATCCCGAGTTATTAATTCAGCATCCATAGCCACCGAATATTTGACTCGACCCTGCCCCCCGGGACACGGCGTCATTGGATTTGATTGACAGCAGTGGGAGACAATGGCTGCACTGCTATCAATCTATCCAACCTGTAGAGAGAGGAAGAGCGCGTCACCACCGAATTAATTCCACGGCTCCGGTAATTAAAACGGGGGGGGGGGGCTGGGGGGCCGGCGACTGCCAAAAGTTTTGCATAGGATGCATTAAGGTGAGAAAACAAAACGGTTTACAACCCCTTTAACCACTTAAGACCCAGACCAATATGCAGATAGAGGACCAGGCCCCTTTTTGCGATTAGGCTCCGCGTCGCTTTAACTGACAATTGCACGGTCGTGCGACGTGGCTCCCAAACAAAATTGGTGTCCTTTTTTTCCCAGACTTTCTAAAGGGCAAGACCCTGTTTACATACTTTTTATTATTTATTTTTTCATTATTTATGGCTACACACATCATACTTGGGTTGGGCCTCCCCAGAGATTCATCCAACATGCCAACATGCCCGTGGCATCCATGCTCATAGCTATACTACTGACTTTAGATGAGCAAAGAAGGAGGAGGGCACGGAGGAGGGCACGGGAGAAGATTTTTTTTTTTTTTCCAAACATTTTTGCAAAAAAAATACATACATATATACATCAATACATAACATACATACAAATTACAAACACGGTCTCACTATCTTTCAATAGCCCTTTAAAACCTTGATGGATATAATAATATAATCTGATACAAGCCCCTCACTCTTCACTTGATATATAACACACGCATAGACATCTTTGGCATGAGTGATTCTGAGGTGTCTCGCAAAAAAAAGGGGGAAAAACAAATTAATGCCGTTGGTGTGAGCCACGCCTGGGGCGCCCACGGCCACGGCCCCGGCTCCTCAGGGGAGACTCATGGGGAGGGGGGGTAATCCGGGGAAGGAGGAGCAGTCCCTGGTCTCTGCCCACCTGGCGGCCTGCCCTCCAAGGGCACGGCAATTCTGTTCAGGCCAGCACCTAGTGTTGCCGTGTTGTCCTGGATAGCCTGGGTGAGGGCCCTCACATCCTGCCCAACGTCTGCTGTTGTAGTCTGCAGTGCGTTTAGGCAGTTTGTAAGAGCCCGGGAGTGGCAGTCCAGGTCCCCAAGCGTATCCTTTATGGAGGACAGGCTCTCCTCCATCCGCCCCAAGGTCTGGCTGACCTGTCCCAGATGGTGGGTCTGAAGGGCCTGGTTCCTTCTCAGATTGGCGGGCAGAAGCTTGGCCACCCCCTGGTCTTCTGGGACGACTTCCTGCATCCAGCTGAGGCTTGTGGCCGGGGAGAAGGAGTCCTGTTGGGGGAGGAGTGGGAGGGGCTAGCCCTTATGGAGGGCTGGCTGCTGCCAGCCAGAGAGGAAGACTCCTCCAAAAATAACAATCCACTGGCTGACATGACATCCTCCTCCTCCTCAAACTCCTCCTCCTCTTCAACCTCCTCCGAGGACTCCGGCCTTGTCAGGGGGTCCCCATCAGGCTGGGATGGTGCGGTCAGCCCAGATGGCCCAGCACCCTCCTGCTCATCTGTGGATGACACAAAACATTCACAGGTTGGAGGATCCACACACTTGCCACATATTTCCTTTCACCCCCTCCTCCACACATGCTACACACCTAATAGGGAAAAAAAACCTTACCTGGCATCACGCTTTCATGACTTGAGTCATAGCCGGGCAGGCCCTCCACCTGTTGTCTATGAAAGGTCTGGGCCACTGCACACTCCTCCGCTGTCAGCCTAACAGGGCATGGTGGGCCCCCTGCTGTGCCCCTAGCATGGGCTAACATTTTGGCCAGCTTCTTTCTGACCAGACGCCGGAGGTCATTGATCTTCTTTTCAATCCCCGACCGTGTCCGGGTCTCCCCCCCCGAAGCATTCACCTCGACAGTAATGTTCTGCAAGATATCACGCCTCCTGGCCGGGGTGGTGTTGGCACTCTCCGGGCCGTGGAGGAAACGCCCATATTGGGAAATGGCCCGGGCAAGAATTTGTTTCTCCCCCAAAGTAAAATGTAACTTTATCTTTCTCTCCGTCATACTCATACAAAAACTCTCTCCCAAACAGTCAGCAAAAATCACTCACAAAAACAAGCAGAAAAAATCACTCACAAAAACAAGCAGGAAAAATCAAGCAAGAAAACAAACAAACAAAAAACTATCAACCAAAAACTCTCACAAGCAGTCACCAAAAATAACTTACAAGTATCTTCTAACAAACACAAGATCACACAGTCCACAAATATCACAAAGACAAACCACAACGCAACTAACAACAGAACAAAAGCACCTTGCTGTATAGGGAGGGATACAAAGGGATGTACTTTTGCAAAGGAAGTGCGTTTCTGTCTGTCTATTTATGCTGTCTGCCTAGTTCACGATTTTGCCCTAGTCCACTTCCAATTTCACTGATTGCGCCGTTCCCGAGTTGTGAGCATGCGCACAGAGGTGCTGACCATGGTCTGCTTCAAGCGCGCATGCGCGAGCCGGCTGGCCCTTCATTTGCATGGGGTCACGGCTCATTTCAATGTAACATGCCCACGTCCTTCCCAATTTGTATTACTCCGCCTTGCGCCTCAGAAATAACGTTGCGCAGGCGCAAATTTCTGCGTAAAACCGACGAAAATAGGGTGATTGCGCCGCTACATTGCGCCAGTCTAACGTAAAGGTGGTGCGCTACGCCGGTCCAATAATGCGCAGATGTACCTGAATCTGGCCCATAGTGTTTACAAAATAGAGGATAGATTATTTGCATTTTTATTAATATTTTTTTTTTACTATGCATTAGGATAAAGAGCCTTCTGTGTGCAGCAGCTTCTCTCAGCCCCCCTAATACTTACATAAGCCCCCTCTCTATCCAGTGAAGTCCACGAGACCCTCCGCCTTCCGGAGTTCTCCCTCATGATTCGCTGAGACACAGCAGCAGCGCCATTTGCTTCTGCTGCTGTCAGTCAAAGTCAGTTAGCCAATCAGGAGAGAGAAGGGGCTGAACCTCAGCTCTGTGTCTGAATGGACACACACAGCTGCAGCCCGGCCCAAGTGCCCCCATAGCAAGCTGCTTGCTGTGGGGGCGCATTCTACAGGAGGGAGGGGCCAGGAGCAACGAAGAAGGACCCAAAAACAAGAGGATCCAGGCTGCTCTGTGCAAAACCACTGCACAGGGCAGGTTAAGTATAACATGTCTAGTATTACAAAAAAAGCAAAAACTTTACAATTACTTTAAGAAAGTACGCATAGTTTGTTAACCACTTCCTTACTGGGCACATATACCCCTTCCTGACCAGGTGAAATTTCAGCTTGTGGCACTGCATCACTTTAACTGACAATTGCGCGGTCGTGCGACGTGGCTACCAAACAAAATTGGCGTCCTTTTTTCCCCACAAATAGAGCTTTCTTTTGGTGGTATTTGATCGCCTCTGCGTTTTTTTTTTTTGCGCTATAAACAAAAATAGAGCGACAATTTTGAAAAAAAAACTATATTTTTTACTTGTTGCTGTAATAAATAGCCCAATTTTTAAAAAAAAAAACATTTTTTTTCTCAGTCTAGGCGATACGTATTCTTCTACAAATTTTTGGTAAAAAAAAAATCGCAATAAGCGTCTGGTTTGCGTAAAAGTTATTGCGCTTACAAAATAGGGGACAGAATTATTATTATTTTTTATTATTTTATTTTTTTACTACTAATGGCGGTGATCCGCATTTTTTTTGTGACTGCGACATTATGGCGGAGACATCGGACACTTTTGACACATTTTTGGCACCATTCACATTTATACAGCGATCAGTGCTATAAATATGCACTAATTACTGTATAAATGTGACTAGCATTGAAGGGGTTAACACTAGGGGGTGAGGAAGGGGTTAATGTGTACCCTAAATTGTGTTCTAACTGTGGGGGGAGGGGGGGGGGTGACTGGGGGAGGTGACCGATGCTGTGTCCCTATGTACAAGAGACACAGATCGGTCTCCTCTCTCCCCTGACATGACATGGATCTCTGTGTTTACACAGAGATCCACATCTTGTCCCTGCAGCCGCCGATCCCGAGTGCCTGGCGGACATCACGGCCGCCAGGCACCCCCCAGTGGCGCCCCCCAGTGGCCTGGCTAAGAACAGCCCGTAAAAACACGGCCTGTTAGAGATTCAGGACGTCCCTTCGGCCGTACAAAGTTGTACGGCCGTTGGGAAGTAGTTAAAGTGGATGTAAACCCAACCATTAAAATCCCATATAAGCTTTAAACTGATGATATCCTTTGCAAAGTCTATTTTTTAACAGATAGCTTTCATGTAAATGGCAGCTGGTGATATTTTTTTTTCAAAGTGTTTGTTTGGGCGCTTTGTGTTATGGGGTGACAACGCTCTGCCTAGTCTCTCATAATCTTCTGCCTGTAAACCACTATGATACCCGCCTGCTGCAGATATACGTCGGCAGAATGGCACGGCTGGGCACAAGCACGTACCTGTACGTCCTCTTTAAGTGCCCAGCCATGGGTCACGATCCGAAGCTCCATGACCGCAGCCCCGATCACTTCCGGAGTCCTGCGATTGGTCCCCGGAGCTGAAGAACGGGGAGAGCTGTGTGTAGCTTCACAGTGGCAGCTTCATTGATCGTGTGTTCCCTAATATAGGGAAACATGATCAATGATGTCACACGTCCAGCCCCGCCCCCTACAGTTAGAAAAACATATGAGGTCACACATAACCCCTACAACGCCCCCTAGTGGTTAACTCCCAAACTGCAATTGTAATTTTCACAGTAAACAATGCATTTTTAAAGTATTTTTTGCTGTGAATATGACAATGGTCCAAAAAATGTGTCAAAATTGTCCGTAGTGTCCGCCATAATGTCGCAGTCATGAAAAAAATCGCTGATCGCCGCCATTAGTTGTAAAAATAAAATAATTAATAAAAATGCAGTAAAACTATCTCCTATTTTGTAAACCCTATAAATTTTGTGCAAACCAATCGATAAATGCTTATTGCGATTTTTCTTACCAAAAATAGGTAGAAGAATACGTATCGGCCTAAACTGAGGGAAAAAAACTTTTTTTATATCTTTTTGGGGGATATTTATTATAGCAAAAAGTTAAAAATATTTGGCCAGATTCAGAAAGAGTTACGACTGCGTATTAGTAGGTACGCCTTCGTAACTCAGAATCTGCGCCGTCGTATCTTTAACCACTTAAGGACCGCCGCACGCACATTTACGGCCACAGAATGGCACGGCTGGGCACAAGGGCGTAAATTTATGTCCTCGCCCAGTAGCGGGTCGGGGGTCCGATCGGGACCCCCTCCGCGGCGTGCGGCGGTCCCCGTGTCTCCGGCAGCGATCCGGGACGAGCGGGCAGATGTCCGTGTTTGCCCGCCCCCCCGCGATCGCTCCCAGCCAATCACTGCGCTCCCCCTTTGTGTCACTTCCTCCTCCTGTGTAAACACAGGAAGGGGGAAGTGATGTAATCTCTCATCGCAGCGGTATTTCCAACCGCTGCGATGAGAGGAACACCTCACAGTAAGTGTGCACTAACACTACACTGACATACACACACATAGGCACACTTAACCCCTTGCGATCTGCCCCCCCACCCCCCCCTGTCACAGTGTCACTGAATGCAGTGATCTAATCACTGCATTTAGTGTCAGTGTGACAGGCAGTGTAAAAGTCAGTTAGTGTTAGGTTCAGGATAGCCCCCCCACCCCCCCTAATAAAGTTTTAACCCCCTGATCATCGCCCTAGTTAACCCTTTCACTCCCTATTGCCAGCGTCACTAAGCGATCATTTTTCTGATCGCTGTATTAGTGTCGCTGTTCCCGCTAGGTAGCTATTTTTTTTTATTGCGATTTTTTTTTTTACTAAAGACATGTGGCTAAATACATTTTGGTCTAAATGTTTGACTAAAATTTAGTTTATTTGATTTTTTTTTTAACAAAAGGTAAAAAATAGTGTTTTTTTTTCAAAAATGTCGCTCTATTTTTGTATATAGCGCAAAAAATTAAAATCGCAGAGGTGATCAAATACCACCAAAAGAAAGCTCTATTTGTGGGAAGAAAAGGACGCAAATTTTGTTTGGGAGCCACGTCGCACGACCGCACAATTGTCTGTTAAAGCGACGCAGTGCCGAATCGCAAAAACACCTTGGGTCATTTACCAGCGTATTGGTTCGGGTCTTAAGTGGTTAAGCGTATTCTCAAAGTGAGATACGCCTAAATGTTGCTAAGATATGACCGGCGTAAGTCTCCTATGCCGTCGTATCTTAGCTGCCTATTTACGCTGTGCGCTAGGGGCGTGTACGCTGATTTACGCCTAGAATATATAAATCAACGAGATACGCCTATTCACGAACGTACGCCCAGCCGTCGCAGTAAAGATACTCCGTTTACGTAAGGCGTTTTCAAGCGTAAAGATAAAGCTGCAACAAGATGGCGCAGCCAAAGTTAAGTATGGACGTCGGGACCGCGTTGAATTTTTTCAAATTTTACGTCGTTTGCGTAACTCGTCCGTGAATGGGGCTGGACGTAAATTACGTTCACGTCGAAACCAATGAGTCTTAGCGCCGTAATTTGGAGCATGCACACTTTGATACGTCCACGGACGGCGCATGCACGGTTAGTAAAAAACATCATTTACGTGGAGCCACACTTAATTTAAATAAAACACGCCCACATCAAATACATTTGAATTCGGCGGGCTTACGCCGGCCCATTTACGCTACACCGCCATAACTTAGCTTGGTGAATACAGCACTTGCCTCTCTAATTTACGGCGGTGTAGCGTATCTGAGCTACGCCCGCACAAAATTACGCCGCTCTACGTGAATCTAGCCAATTGAATTTTTTTCAAAATTGTTGCTCTATTTTTGTTTATAACGCAAAAAATAAAAACCGCAGAGGTGATCAAATACCACCAAAAGAAATATCTATTTGTGGGGAAAAAAAGGACCCAATTTTGTTTGGGAGCCACATCGCACGACCGCACAATTGTCAGTTAAAGCGACGCAGTGCCGAATCGCAAAAGCTGCCCAGGTCCTTTACCTGCATAAAGGTCCGGGTCTTAAGTGGTTAAATGCTCTCTCAAACGTTAAACTTATGTGCTGATGCACATTGCTCAGACATTTTCCACTGCTGTCACCATTAAAAAAAAAAAAAGCCTATGAAAATAATTATTGTAGCGAACAGCAATTAGGAAATATTCCCTGTGGAAAACACATGCAGCCAGTAATCAATGTAGTGTGTGTGGGCAGGGACAGGCTGTAATCAGACTGAAGAACATCAGTAGCATTAGGATGTAACAAAGGATGCAAAAACAAACACTGCTCAGACACGATTCACAAGAAAAGTCCAATTAAATCCCCGCCTCCTCCATTAGGCAAACTACATTTTTATTATATGATCCCCTGATGATCCGAGTAGAGCAGGAGGATAACAGGTCTGTGTCCGCTTTGTTTCTGCAAGGTGTAGACCAGGGGTCCTCAAACTATGGCCCTCCAGTTGTTCAGGAACTACATTTCCCATCATGCTCAGTCATGTCTGTGAATGTCAGAGTTTCACAATGCCTCATGGGATTTGTAGTTCCGCAACAGCTGGAGGGCCGTAGTTTGAGGATGCCTGGTGTAGACAGACAAAACCTGCTCTGCTGATTGGCTGCCATGCACAGCTGCCCCAGATTCTGATTGCTCCAGTATTAGCAAATCTCTCCCAGTGCTTTGACTTTAACTTGGCACATAGACAACAATTGCATTTGAGGTTTCCTTGTGTTGACCCTGTGTTGATCAACTCAGCTCAATGCAGCAGATCTGAACAAGCCCTTACTGTAAGTGTCATCAACTGTGTTCTTTCATTTTCAATATTTTCTATCTAAAATAGGAAAGCTTGACATGGTTGAATGCACTTGATTCTCAATTGCTTTATCAGTAGCGCTCTTGTGTTTGAGTGGCAGTTTGTTTAGCGTACCTTGAATCATCATGTTCCCAGATTTTTAAGTTACTTCATTGTTATCATTTTTTTAATTCAGCTTCATGTTTTTGTTTCCTATCTGAGGGATACTGTAGTTAAGCCCTTTCTTTATGCTTTTTTTTTTTTTTTCAAGGGTTTGTGATTTGAACATGAGTGAGTGAAAAACTTATATAGCGCAACACATGCGAACTGAATCGCCACATGGTCCATGTTTATGGTTGTATACAGTATACTGTAATTATTTCAGTAAAAGTCCCTCTAAGGCCCGGGTTCACACCTAATGCAAATTGGTTGCGGCTTAAACCGCATCTAATACGCAGAACATTTTTAAATACATTGTTTTCAATGAGGCTGGTTCACATATGTGCGATGCATTCACACTGCGCATTGCCGGAAATCCGTATGCGTTGTGGAGGCCTTGCGGTGCGGCTCAGGTGCGAATTCAGTCCCATTATCTTCTATGGGTACGCAGCTGATTCGCAGATGTGTTCAGTTCTCTTCAGGAATTTCTCTCATTCAGCTCAATACATTTCTCCCCCACTCTCCTCTCACTTGGAACTTCCCAAGGTCTCCAAATTCGCAGCAAAAACTGAGCTATTCTGCTGAACACTTCCCTTATCTATCTGCAGAGATAAAAGAGCTGAAATTCTCACCGCACAAGTGTGAACCCAGCCTAAAAGTTGTTTCTGAGGTGATAGAAACAGCACCAAAATGAAAAGTAATTTACTCAAGGTATAGGTGCTTCATTTGAGAAATGCCTTCAATGATATATAGATTGGGTTTTAGGCCTTTTGATGACATGGCAATAATAATTGGCTTTGCTTGCTCATGGTAAGCATTCTTCTGCATTGACCGTAGCTTTTTTTTTTTTTTCTCTCTTCATCCTTCTAGCATGGTTTTCTAATTAAAATGTGCACGAGGCATAAGAATAGCAGAACTATTGATATCAATCCTCTGCACACAATACCAGCTGTATTGTATTAATTTTAACATAAAGTGCAAATATCCTTTACAACTAGTTGACATACACCTTATCCAAAAAAACTGTGTCTTGCAGCTGTAACTGACTCTGAAAAACATTTAAAGCTATATACACTTGTGCATCTATATTCATTCTAAACATGATTTAGCTTTCTATTTTTCCTAAATTCAAACGGTCCTTTACTCATGTCCAATACTTGAACACTAATATTCCCACAAATTCGAAACATACTTTTTAACTGAATTTCAGTCAGCTGGCTAAAACCATTAAATCTGACCTTCGTAGATGGATCAAGGAAGTATTTACTTGATTTGGGTGCAATAGCATCTTAAACATGAACATCTTATTGCACTATTTCTTGTGTTGCCTGTTTATGCATTGTCTATCATAATCCATGTTGACATTGGGTGAATGCAATAAAGACCCCAAGTTCATAACAAAATGGGAACAAGAACTACACACAACTTTCTCCCAACCTCAAAGAGACTGGATTTTTCTCTCTGCGCATGAGGCCTCACTAGCAAACACTTATCAAGAAAATGGATTCAAAATCCTGACCTGAGTCATAATAAACATCCCAGTTACTACATTAAATTAAAACTTATGTATCTCCCTATTTGTTTGAGATGTCAGAAAATGGAGGGATCACTCCTACACATCTTTTGTGATCAGGGGTCAAGTCCTGGGGAAAAAAGTGTAGGAACGCCCACCCAAGATGAATGAATGAAAACTTATATAGCGCAGTACATGCGAACTGAATCGCCTCTGGGCGCTTGTTGTTCCTGTCTCCTTTAATTATCAAAAGAGATGAGTCTTGACCTTTTTCCTGAATGCTAGGTGGTTCTCCTCCAACCGAATGCTGGTTGGTAAAGCGTTCCATAGTCTGGGACCTTGGATCGCGAATCTTCTTTCTCCTTTGGACTTGTAGTTGGCTTTCGGAACCTGGAGCAGGTTTTGATTGGTGGATCGCAAAATGCGATTGGGATTATGAGCTTTTATTTTTTCGCATAAGTAAAGGGGGGCATTCCCATGGACACATCTATGCGTAAGACAGAGAGCTTTGAAAGCAATTCTGTCTTTAACTGGTAACCAGTGAAGGGATCTCAGAGAGGGTGAGATGGATTCCCAGGGTTTTTTCCCAGTCACAAGTCTGGCGACCGTATTCTGAACGACTTGCAGACGAGCGATTTGGTACTTGGGGAGTCCGAGGTAAAGGGCATTTGCATAATCCAGTCTGGAGTTAACAATTGCTCCCACCACGACCGCTAAATCTTCTTTGGGGATGAACGGAGTAAGTCTGCGTAGTAGGCGCAGCAGATGGTGAGATCCGCTGACTACTGACCCTATTTGTGCGTCCATTGTCATAAAGGAGTCAAAAATGACCCCGAGACTTTTGACTTTGGTGCTAGGGGTGATGATTTTGCCCAGAATAGGCGGGGGTGTCCATGCTGTTGAAGGTTGATTTCTGCGCTTGGCGTGAAACAGGAGAAGTTCTATTTTCGCTCCGTTGAGTTTAAGACAACTCTTTGTCATCCAGTTCTCTATCAAAGAGAGGCATGTCTCTAGATTGAGGTGGTGATCCTTTCTGTTGCAGATGTGGAAATACAGTTGCGTGTCGTCTGCATATGAGTGATAAAGCAGTTTTTGGCTGCTGATAATCTCAAAAAGAGGACGAAGGTAGATGTTAAACAGCACCGGTGACAGAGGCGATCATTGAGGGACTCCGCATGATACTGTGCGTTTCTCAGACGTAAAAGGTCCTAACTTCACTGTTTGCGATCGGTTTTCCAGAAAAGAGGAGAACCAAGATAAATCGCCTTCTGCGACTCTGGCTACGTCAGCAAGCCGAGTCAGTAACAGTTTATGGTCTACAGTGTCGAAAGCTGCGCTTAGGTCCAACAGAACCAGAAGACAAGATTCTCCTTCGTCTGCGGCCTCGAGAACATCGTCCCATATTTTGAGCAATGCGGTTTCAGTCCCGTGTCCGGGATGGAACCCTGATTGCAATGGGTCAAGTAGCTTGTGGGTATCTAGATGCTGTTGCAGCTGTTGTACCACTACTTTTTCCATTACCTTTGAGAGTACATTGAGGCTTGTTATGGGACGGCGGTGGAGTGGGTCCTTGGGGTCCAGGGAGGGTTTCTTCAGGATGGGTTGGATTATACCCTCTTTCAACTGTGAGGGCATTATGCCCTCCAAGAAAGACTGGTTGATAAGCTGCGTGATGGGAGGAGCCAGGATGTAGGCGCATTCCTTCAGCAGTTTTGTGGGGATAATGTCATTTGGCGCTGTGCTATTACGCAGAGTACAAATGACATTCTTAGTGGTCTCGATGGAGATGGGTTCCAGGGTAAACTTACCTGATATAGGAGAATTACTATGGGTGTTGTGTGAGAGGCTGCAGGGGGGACTGAGGGGGGAATTGTTTTGCTGAATGCTTTCACGGATTGCCTCGATTTTATTAATGAAGCAATCCGATAGTTCATTGCAAAATTCTTGTGTGTCTGCATTGGGGGCTTCAATACATCCTGGTTTCATGGTCTGAGTGACCATCTTGAAGAGTTTGCGGGCGCTGTTGATAGCCTCCGAAAAATAATTTTTCTTGGCTTGGAAAATTTCTTTGTGGTATTTTCTTGTCGCCGCCTTGTAGATGGATAGGTTTAGCTCTGAAGAACTTCTTCTTTTCCAGGCAGATTCGGCCCTTCTGCGTTCTTGGTTCAGTAACGACAGCTGGTTGTTAAACCAGCTGCGGTTGTTTTTCCGGATGTGGGTTTTACGTTTCGGCGCTACCAAGTCGGCTGACTGTAGCATGGCCGAATTTATGGCATCCAGTGTTTCAACGGTCGTTTGATGCGGCTGAGTTGTTTCTATTTTTTTCCTTAAAGTGGTTTTGAAGAGTTCCGAGTGGAGCTTCTTCTGACATCTAGTCCAGTGTGTTGTCACTGGATTTGATGTTTTTGTTGCGGGGGGGATTGTGGAAATAATGAATTTAATTGCATGGTGGTCTGTCCATGGCAACTTTTCATTTTCCAATTTTTTTTTATTTCCAGATCTTGTCTGAAAATAAGATCAAGTGTGTGACCTGAAGCATGTGTGGGCCCACATACTAGTTGCTGTAACCCTAAATCTTCCAGGTGGTTAATACAGGCATCGGCCACAGGGTCTTGTGAGGAATTGGCCCAGAGGTTGAAATCCCCGAGCAGCAAAAGATGTTTGCTGTTGAGGGTGTAAGTGGAGAAGAAATCCGTCCATGATGATAGCAGCTGCGATTTTGGGCCCGGTGGCCTATAGCAGAGCAGAATGTGGACGGTCTCCTTTGAATTTGTTTGTAGTTGCAGAGTGAGGGTTTCCATGAATGGAAGAGGGTTTTGAAGGACTGGTTTAGTGATCGCAAGGTGAGTCTTGTGGATCACTGCCAGGCCTCCTCCTCTTTGCCCTATTCTGTTTTCCGTTATAATACGGTAGTTTTCTGGCACCAGTTCTCCTAGAATGGTGTTACAGTCGGCTGTGAGCCAGCTCTCTGTAATGAAGAGGCAGTCTAGATCGTGTTGTAGAATGAAATCATAGATTTCAAGTCGGTGTTTTACTGCCGATCTTGTGTTGATCAAAGCACATGAAATGTGCTTAGGCTGGGGTGAACGGCTAAAATTTTTGACAGTCGATCGTCGATCGATCTTCAAAAGTTGCTCAATTCTTAGGGTCTTTTTGGTGATGGCTGGCAGTATTGCGGCGAAACTCCTCAGATCCCAAATGGTTTCTGCAGAGTTCCGCAGATTAGCCATGGTCGCCATTCACCGGGGGCGAAGTATTTTTTTTTGGTGGCGATGGAGAGAGGATTCGGTGAATCCTCCCGGCTTGGTCCAGAGGAAGGCAAAAAAACCCTAGCCGTGCTATGCCAATTTGCTTTGGTAGGGGAAGGAAAAAATTCCTTCCTGATCCCTGAACGGCGATCGGGCGAAACCCCTGGATCAAGTACTGTTAAGTTGTGAAAAGGGGGGCGAGAGCTGTCACTGCTGCTGGGGTGTACCAAGATGGCCGCCGACCAGGAGCAGGACATGGGACCCAGGCTGGTGTGTAGCCAGCTGGGTGGATTGGTGAGCAGGGGGGGGGGACTGGTTGTTGAAACCAGGGGTGGATGAGTCCTGCAGGGGCTGGGGGTGAACTCCTGGGAAGTTTCTGGTGATGTTTTAGGCCGAGAGTGCGGCGCGCTGCTAGGCCGCGGATGAAGCCGCGGCCTTTCCTAAGATGCGGCGGCCACGAATCAGCTGTGGCTGGCGTGGTTCAGGGGAGAAGAGGGGGAGTGTCAAAAAACGCACTAGAGATGGCGGGGATGGTGGAAATTGCAGCGGGGAGGTGGCGAAGGGATGCCTCGAGTGGCGATGGTGGTGTGGGGGCACAGGGAAGGAAGAAAAAGGAGCAGGAAACGGGGATGGGTAGTTGCTGCGGCTTGTCCTGAAAAGGACGGCCGCCCGTGATCCCAGTGGATGGCTCTTACCTGATAAGCTTCCCTGGAGTGAAGAGGGGAGCCAGGGGAAGCTGGAGAGCCGGTGGGAGGACACTGCCTAGCTGAACTAGTCCTGGGGGAAGAGCTGACTCACGTGAGAGCGACCTGCTGGATAGAGGATGGAGTCACTGGAGGTCAGGTGAGAGCTCTTAGGCACATGTCCGTCTGCTAGACCAATGTGCCTACTGACTGTCTACAGGACTCCTCCTCATGGCTGATCCACTCCCCCACCAAAAAAAATAAAAAATGATACGCTCATATGCATAATTACTGAACCGCATGTTTTTTTTCCCATCCACTGTACCTTAGTAATCCTTTTATGTTACTGGCCGCTTCCTGTATATGGATTCATCGGGTAGTGTGCGGGTATTCCATTACTTTCTCTAATGCAAAATGTCTCCTGGGAGCTTTTGTCATTGTTTTAAGCAAGTTCTTTCTAAATCCCGCGATAACTCGCGGCAGACCTCCACAATGTCTCCTGGGAACAATGACAAAAGCTCCCAGGAGACATTGAGGAAGTGATGGAATACCCGCACACTACCCGATGAATCCATATACAGGAAGCAGCCAGTAACATAATAGGATTACTAAGGTTCGCCTGCCCCTGACAGTGACTCGAGCTGGGCATCACCGCTTAGTGAAGGATTGGCTCGGGAGGCTCGGCTGCTCTAGTCCTGCAAAGGGAACTGCGTTCCTGCTGTGAAAAAAGTGCAGGAACTCCGTTCCCACGCGTTCCTGCAGGACTTGAGCCCTGTTTGTGATTGCCCCGTTTTGACTACCTTCTGGGCTGGGATTAAAATCTCCATTAAAACTCTAGCTGGATGAGAGAAATCACAAAAACATTTCAAACTTTGGACTCCCTGGTTATTATATGAGGACTCTCTAACTGCTAAACTCACTGGCCCAGATTCACAGAGCAATTACGCCTGTCTAACTGGTGTTAGACAGGAGTAATTTCAAATTTCAATTTCAAATTTTGCGCGCCGCATCACTAGTTTGAATCCTCAAACCATGATACGGCGGCTTCGGGCTTCGATCCGAGAGGCTTACGTCCTCGTAAGCCTTCGGATCTACACTGCGATATTTTTGCGGCCGCTGGGAGGAGTTCGCGTTGTTTTCATGCGTCGGATATGCAAATGAGTTATTACGGCGATCCACGAAGGTACGAGTGTCCCTCGCAGTCGCCTACGTCATTTTTTGGCTACGTAATGTTAGAGGAGCTTTTTGCTGGTCTAACAGTGCGTAACCCATGTAAAGTATGGCCGTCGTTCCCGCGTCGATTTGAAAATATATTTTTTTTTTTAACGTAACTCGTTCGGGAATAGGAATGTACGTAAACGACGCTACTACGACGTGACAACGTGTTTTCGCGCAATGCACGGCGGGAAATTTGCGAACGGAGCATGCGCAGTTCGATCGCCGCGGGAACGCGCCTATTTTAAATGCTTCACGCCCCCTACTCGCGCAGATGGATTGCGACGGGAGAAATACACTACGCCGCCGTCGTTTACTGGACAAAATCTACCTGAATTCCACGTAGAGCCAGGTAAAAAACGGCGGCGTAGTGTATTTCTGATACTCTACGAGAATCGAATTCTCTGTGAATCTGCCCCACTGTTTTTTAGATTGTACATACGTGTGAGTTTTGGATTTCAGTTGAAGGATGGGGACTTGTAAACACTTTCCCGGGGGAACGGGAAGATACCGTTTTTTGTTTTTCCTGCTTCCTCTCCCAACTTAGCAGGGGTAATTACCTTCATTTCTACAATTTTCTTATATCTTATTTTCTTCCCTTTCCCTGGAAAATTCAAATTTGGACCCTGACAGCGAAGACATCAGTCAATTTCACTTTTTGTTTTTCTAGCTGAATTACTTATCACATGCATTAATCTAGTAAGATTACTATACACTGCCCTTGATGAGTGGATTGTATGTGTTTTCTATATTCTGCCTGGCTATGCTGCAATCTCATTTATTTGGTTAAGGGCCCTTTCACACCAGCGGACCGTATGTCCGTATTTCATCCATCTGCTTTCGCATGAAATACGGACATGTATCCCTATGGGATAGCGGGTGTCAGTGGATGAACATCTGCTGACACCCGATCTCATCAGTGTCCGCTATTCTCACATTCTGCAGATGGAGGAATATCCTATTTTTCCAACCGTCTGCAGAACGGAATGGGTGAACATGGATAGATGGTCCATGTTCATCCGATCCCCCCCATAGGGGAGAGTGGAGATCTGACAGGGCAGTCCATGCACAGTGTGTAGGGACCGCCCTGTCATCTGCCGGCTCAGCTGGGATCAACGGATCAATGGAGCGATCCTCGCTGAGCAAGCGAATGAAACACGTGAAAGGGGCCTAAGTGTCTGTACTGTCTCTTTTTTTGGTCTGAATAAACATTTAAAAAATAACTAGCCAAAACTTTTTTTGGAAGAGTTATAAACTCATTCTTTTTTTTACGACTTCCTATGTCCTCATTTGGGAGTTCCTTTCTCATGTTTATCTATTAGATGGGTGTAAGCCCACATTCACATCGGTGTGATTTGACATGTGATTTGACAGGTCAAATCACATGTCAAATTGAAGCCTATTGCTGGCAATAGGAGCGCCCCAATCGCTGCAAGTTCGACTTTGCAGCGCAATGCCTCACTGATTTCTAAAAGTAGTTTCTGCACTACTTTTGGCAACTTCAGGGGTGATTTCAATAGACAACTGTGCATAAATCCACACAGATGTCTTTCAAGTCGCCCCTAAAGTCAGACTAAAATGCGGCATTGAAATTGGGCGAGTTCCGTCAACTCGCACGATTTTAAAGGCCGTATTCAGGGTGAATGAGGGCTAGGACAGACAGAGAAAGAAGCAGGAAGTGAGGGGAAATCCCTCTGCTAGCCAAATTATCTCAGCTGTTACAAATAAGTGTAGGACATGAAAAGCACTGCCATAATTGACCAGTAGATCCTATTATTTTATATATTTCATATGGACATCTTTTTGACACAGCAGTTACACTGATATAGCAAAATCATCAGTGCATGTGTATCGCTGGGGGCATTAGGAGAGGAAGGAATCATGACTGGTCTCTTGAGTTGCTGTGGGAGATTAGTATGCTTTGATGTGTATACTGTACTTCTGGTGAGTGTCTAATTCATTTACTGGTGTAGTGTGACCACACACTGATTTTGGCGATGGAATATTTATATTTAGAAGTTTTTTCTTTTACACCTTTGCACACTATCCAAATACATTTATGGACTATGGTTTTGTATGTGGTTTTGAGAAAAAAAATTGTGAGTACTTTGGTGAATTATGTTAATCATAGCACATTTTATTTGTTTTTGCATAAATAATGACATTGCAAGGAATTGCTTGAGCTAATACTATTATTTTCGCCTTTACACCTTGTGAATTATTTGAGACACATTGGACCAGATTCAGATACAATTACATTGGCGCAGAGTATCAGAGATACACTTCGCCGCCGTATTTTACCAGGCTATACGCCGAATTCTGGTACATTTTGTCCCTTACGGTACGGCGGTGTAGTGTATTTCTCGGCGCGTAATCGAAATACGCGATTAGGGGGCGTGAAGCATTTAAATTAGGCGCGTACCCGCGGCGATCGAACTGCGCATGCTCCGTTCAGAAATTTCCCGCCGTGCATTGCGCAAACTAACGTCGTTACGTCATTTTTTGTTTGAGTAGCGTCGTTTACGGACATTCCTATTCCCGGACGACTTACGTAAAAAAAAAAAAAAGACGCCGGAAAACGTTGAAATTCGACACGGGAACGACGGCCATACTTAACATGGGCTGTCTAATATTAGACCAGCAAAAAGCTGGTATAATTTTACGCAGCAAAAAGATGACTAAAGATGCCGTAAGAGATTGCGATTGACGTTCGTAACTTCGTGGATCGTCGGCAAAAATTCATTTGCATACCCCGACGTGGAAAACGACGGGAACTCCACCCAGCGGCCGCAAATTTATTGCAGCATAGATCCGAAGGCGTACGAACACGTAAGCCAGTCGGATTGAAGCCCGCAGCCGTATTTTCATGGTTTAAGGTTTCAGAGTAGTGAAAAAAGCGCGTAATTTGAAAGTACTCCAGTCTAATGCGAGTTAGACAGGAGTAAGGGCTCTGTGAATCTGGCACATTGTTTTTTGATTTTTATTGTTCAAAAAAGTTTTTACACAACAATAGAATAACCTGAAATATATTTTAGGGCACAGGCACTGCACTACACCTTTACATAGAAGACTATTGTCCAGGCAGATAGTTGACTATGTAATTCACCATTACAATCATGGGCAAGGCAATGCACAACACTCCTAGTATCACAGAAGGTCGACACACCACCTCCAGTCTTTACATATGGGCTTCTCATCCCGGAGGTAAGACAGACTAGGTTACGATTCAATATATGAAGCAGAAGGTTAAAAAAAACACACTAAGTAAAAAAGATCCATGCATTGCCCTTGTTCTCCTATTCCACGCATATTTATTTGTTAACAATAAATGCATTTTACTTAATAAAAGAAGCTGAATGCCCATAGGAAATAATCATACACCACTGTATGTTTGTTTAGTTTGAGTTATATTTTGAAATGCATTATACCACAGAAGTTGACCCCTGGCCATGACTGTGGTTGCATCTATTATGCTTATCATAACCTAGCAGAGTAGCTGGTTCTTCTTCATATCTACATTTTAATATTGGAAGGGGATAGAAGACATATACTATGAAATACATTTTTTATTTATGCCAAGTAGACAATGCACCATACAGAAATGTGAGATGGATACTGCCTACATAATTAAGATATGTTGTTCCATGACTTATATAAGGTCTCAGTCAAGAAGACATAACATAAATAAAAGATTGCCTAGCTCTAATAAATAAATCACAATATCTGATTTTTGTTAAAACTAGTTTACTTATATAATTTAAAAATGGTGCATTATTTCATATGATGTAATATTGTTTTGAAATGAAAGAACACGTATAGTTTTTTTTCTACAAGAAAGTCAGTGACGGAGTATATATCAATTTCCCCATATAATGTATGTTTAATGATTCGTTAGTCTTGCTAACATCTCAGCATTTTATTGATTCACAAGGGGGATTTCACACCCTGCAAAGAATAAAGTATGAGATGTGGTTTGTGCTATAAAGAAAGAGATTAAACCAAACAATAGGAAAAAGCGATAGAAAATTGTTGATGGTAAAATAAAAATTTGACCTTTTTTATTAGATCAAAAGGTCTTTCCTAAGTCAAACTCCTAAATGAAATGAAATTAGTGGTGTGATCCTATTCCCTTGTGGTGTGAAACCCCGTCAACATGCGGCTGGATATAAATTCAGCGCTTGACATTCTGCTGAAACTTAGAACTGATATATTATGGAGACTAAATTGCCTCTCACTTTCGGAAAAGATGGTCCCTCCAGGCTAAGATTGATGTCCATGATGGAACAGCAGTAAGGAAACTTGCTGTGCAGCCTGTCTTTATTGCATCTGAATTGAACTGAAAAAAAAAAAATATTAGTCAACGTTTACAGCAATGAAGAAAAAGCTTTTATTTCAGCCTGATGTTACACTAGCATGTAATAAAAACACACAAGTGTACCCACCAAAGAACAGTAGTACTGTGTTAGAAACATTACATAAGTATAGCGTTTTTTTATTTTTATTTTGTGTAACAATGTTTTAAAATGACACAAGACAGGATTTGTATGGTCAGGCGTATGTAGTGTCATTTTTCAGTGTGAAAGATAATAGCACACTCCCATGAGATATTTTTAGTAGTGTTGAGCGGAATACGCCATATTCGATTTCGCGATATTGCGCGAATATATAGAAGAATATTCGCGAATATTCACTAATATCGAATATTCGTGATATTTAATCCAAAAAAAATTTTGCGAAATTTTGCTAATGCGAAAATGATTGCGAAATTCTCATAAACGGAGATCATTTCCTGTATTACTAAACTAATATGCACTAAACACTAACTCTACACTAACTCTACTTAAAAGAAAGGAGAATAAGGGGGCAAAAGAAGGGCGGAGAAGATAATCGCGCAATATTCCTATTGCGCGATTATCTTCTCCGCCCTTCTTTTGCATCAGAGCCAATCAGAATAACTTGAATATTCGGCAAAAGGAATATCGCGCAATATTACTTTTGCCGAATATTCGAGTTATTCTGATTGGCTCTGATGCAAAAGAAGGGCGGAGAAGATAATCGCGCAATATTCCTTTTGCCGAATATTCGAGTTATTCTGATTGGCTCTGATGCGCCCTTCTTTTGCATCAGAGCCAATCAGAATAACTCGAATATTCGGCAAAAGGAATATTGCGCGATTATCTTCTCCGCCCTTCTTTTGCATCAGAGCCAATCAGAATAACTTGAATATTCGGCAAAAGGAATATCGCGCAATATTCCTTTTGCCGAATATTCAAGTTATTCTGATTGGCTCTGATGCAAAAGAAGGGCGGAGAAGATAATCGCGCAATATTCCTTTTGCCGAATATTCAAGTTATTCTGATTGGCTCTGATGCGCCCTTCTTTTGCATCAGAGCCAATCAGAATAACTCGAATATTCGGCAAAAGGAATATTGCGCAATTATCTTCTCCGCCCTTCTTTTGCATCAGAGCCAATCAGAATAACTTGAATATTCGGCAAAAGGAATATCGCGCAATATTCCTTTTGCCGAATATTCAAGTTATTCTGATTGGCTCTGATGCAAAAGAAGGGCGGAGAAGATAATCGCGCAATATTCCTTTTGCCGAATATTCGAGTTATTCTGATTGGCTCTGATGCAAAAGAAGGGCGCATCAGAGCCAATCAGAATAACTTGAATATTCGGCAAAAGGAATATTGCGCGATTATCTTCTCCGCCCTTCTTTTGCATCAGAGCCAATCAGAATAACTCGAATATTCGGCAAAAGGAATATTGCGCGATTATCTTCTCCGCCCTTCTTTTGCATCAGAGCCAATCAGAATAACTTGAATATTCGGCAAAAGGAATATCGCGCAATATTCCTTTTGCCGAATATTCAAGTTATTCTGATTGGCTCTGATGCAAAAGAAGGGCGGAGAAGATAATCGCGCAATATTCCTTTTGCCGAATATTCAAGTTATTCTGATTGGCTCTGATGCAAAAGAAGGGCGGAGAAGATAATCGCGCAATATTCCGTTTGTCGAATATTCGAGTTATTCTGATTGGCTCTGATGCAAAAGAAGGGCCGAGCAGCTGATGCGATTCTTTTGTTGCCGAAAATTCGCAATGCAAATTTTCGGCAACATAAAAGAACCACATCAGCTACTCGGCCCAGGGTCTCTCTCTAATCATACCAGCAATGCTTTTAGACGTCGATGGAGATCACTAGGATGTGATCTGTTTTAAAAATAAATTTGAAAAAATATGAATATTCGCCATAGCGAATATTCGCCGCAATATTCGAGTTATTCGCGAATACTCGAATATGCAATATTCGTAGCGAATATTCGCAATGCGAATATTCGTGAGCAACACAAATTTTTAGCATGGTACAAACAGATAGCACACCCTACTTGCCTGAAAATACTAGACTGAAAATCCACGGATTGCCAGTAATCTTATATGAGAAAACCTAATCACAAGACAGTAAATTTGTAGGAGATTTCAACTATACCCATTTTTAAGCTACAGA
The DNA here is from genome assembly GCA_029574335.1 of Rana kukunoris. Lineage (NCBI taxonomy): Eukaryota > Metazoa > Chordata > Amphibia > Anura > Ranidae > Rana > Rana kukunoris. Next base: position 350,185,544 of record CM056053.1, on the reverse strand, counting down.
GAAAATTAAATAAAGCACAATCCTGATCTTGCAGATATGAATCCCAACCATGACACTATCTGCCTGGAGTTTTCATGTTGTCCCAGTACCTGCGTGAGTTTCCTACAGGTACTCTGGTTTCCTCCCACTCTCTGAAGACATGCTGGTAGGTATTGGCTCCTATATAAATTTTGTATACATGTACAGTATTTATGTATGAATGTGAACCTGTAATAAATAAATTAATATTACTGATGTGTCTGCTCCAAACCTATTCCTGTTTATAGTAGATTGTAGTATTATATGGTGAATTTTCTTTAGCATGTGATGTGCTTGCCTCAACTACTTTTCTTTGGCCATGATCTCTAGTTGCAGCAGATTGGAGTGGCAGTGGGTGTGTCAATGGGAGCATGATTTCCCCCCCTAATTCGCAAATCTTTTTATGGCTAAAATGAAGTAGGAGTACCTTTCTACATGCTCCTTAAAATATTTTATCTGTACTGCAAGGGAAGAGAATCTCTCCCAACTTCACAGGAACTACAACAACCTCCAATAAAACCTAAATTAACCACTCGCTGGGCAAGTTTTTTTTTTCTTACCTTCACGGTAAAGGCATATTGTGCTTGTATGCATCGCACATTATGTGAAACTTACCTAAAAACAAAGACTGAGATGTTCCTTCAGCTGCCACTAGCTGCATGTACAGTAAATATCTAAACAGCGCACCTTTAGAAGATATTTACACTACCTATAGTTAAATCTTATTATAAGCATACATATAGGCAAGATTCAGAGACTTTAAAGGAACAAACTTGAAAGTATTAAAACAAAAGAGAAAAGGATTTAATACATCCGGACACTCTGAAACTAGCCGCATCCCTAATAATTGTAAAAAATTATGAAGAAAACCCCCAAAGGAGTGGGACTTTTAAGGCCAAGTTCAGATAAAATACACTTTATTGCATGGGTTATAATATGGACCCAGTCACATACATATATATTGGTATCTATAGAGAAGGTGACCTGTGTGGTCCGTTGCCCCTCTGTGGGTTTCACATAGTAGGCAAGGAGCATCAGGGATAGGAAAAAAGCACCCAGTGAGAATAGTATAGAAAAATTACAATTACATAACAATACAGTGTATGATACAACATAATAATAAAATAAGCACAATCTCCATGGAACAAAATGGAGAATGCCCGACGCGTTTCTGGTCTCTTGGTTTAGAAGAGAGCCGTCATCAGGGGCCAGGGAGTTGTACCGTATAAAAATTCTTTCTCAATTCTAGAGGTAACAAATGACAGCAAACATAGGGCATACAGTCAGAACCACAGCATATTTTTAAATCAATATATGGCACAGATTTTATAGGTATGAGTTAACATTTTTTCATTTTTTCATTTTTTCACTGAACCACCTACCGCTGGCTTGTGCGGAAAGAGAAGTCCCTAATTGGGATGGTAGTGGTCATGAGTGGGTTCGAAGACCGATCAGCTGGGGGGTAGAGACCCTTCCTATATCAGTGGTCACACTCCTAGGGAAGACAGCGAGAAGAGGGGGGGGGGGAAATGGAAAATCAAAGTCATGATGGGATCTTTGTTTTTTTCTCCCCCCTGTATAGTGTATAAAACGGGGGGGATATATCTATCAAAGTTCTATTTAAGGGTTACGGTCTTTTTTCTATGTGTCCAGTGACAAATCTCAAAATATTTACCCGGTATGGGAGGGGGGAAAATTGTCTTTCAAAGACACCCCCTACGGTTCTGTGTGAGATTTGTGACGTGATCCCTCCGGATCATACAAAATAGGACCTAGAAACAAGAAATATATATATAACCAAATTGGTCATAACCCTCGTGCAAAGTCACATTGGAAGTAAGATAGAGTGGGATAGGTGACTTACAGTTGTCACGAAGTGTCCGCCAGATGGTAGCGTTATCCCTGGTGTGCGTAGGGTGCCCATCTGTTGCTCGTTTTGCCTGGTTTTAAATAAGGTTTCCTGAATATGCGCCGGGTAGGCGTTGCGTGATGTAATCACGTATTGCGTCCCGTATTGCGTGGCATTGTATTGGTCATGTGGCCAGGGCGTGTGGAGTGTTTGATCACTAAAAGCATGACGTAGGTTCTGACGGTGCCTCTCCATCTGTGCGTCAGGTCCCGCGCATTATGATGACATCAGCGCGTATTACGTGTTGTCATCAAGGATATAATATAGGTCACATGACCAGCGTCCTGTTATGTTATAGTGGGAGAAACACAGGCACTAGAGCTGAGTTTTGGGAAGATGGTCCCGCGCATTATGATGACATCAGCGCGTATTGCGCGTTGTCATCAGGGATGTCGTATAGGTCATGTGACCGCGGCGTCCTGTTATATTGTAATGGGAGAAACATAGGCACTAAGGCTAAGTTTGGAAGAATGGTCATGCTGCGCATGCCATTTAACGTTTTCAAACTTCACAAGGTTATCCCTACATCCTATGGGTCGCATGACCGCAGCGTCCTATTGTGTTTTAGGAAAGGAAGCTCAGGCATCTGGGCTGAGTTAGGGAAGTGGGCGTACCCCGCCCACCTTTAAGTTTCGCAGGTAGTGTACGCAAATAAGGTAATTTTATGGAAGGTTAGCTTACGACCCAGGTCATGACCACTATCAAATTACCCATTAGGGAAGGTGGTGCCACAAGGAATTATAGTAACTAGTGCATCTGTGCCATATATGGTGGCATATTACACAAGCATTATATGAACAGATTGTATTTCAGGTTTCATCACTTATTTTTGATTTACCTCTGTGCTTTGTGCCCATTGTTTATCACATTATTTTAGCCTTCACCCTCCCAGACACCTGATTTATAGCCCTCCAAGAAGAATCGATAGCTTATTTTGCTGTTTAAACCTGGGGGTGACGTAGCCTGTAGGGCTACTATCCAGCGGGTCTCCCGCTGGAGTAGTAGTTTATCCCAATCCCCCCCTCTTGGGTTGGGGTGGATTCTGTCTAAAGCCAAGAACAATATTTTAGGGGTTTTACCTTGATGGACATCTCGTGAGTGTCTCCCCAAAGGGAGGTCAGGGTTGGCTGTTTGTATACTTTTTATGTGTCTAGAGATCCGTTTCCTCCATTCTAGTTTAGTTTTACCTACGTAGAAACAGCCACATGAGCAGGTTAGCAGGTACACTATCCCGTAGGTGTTAGGCGGCGTACACACGAGGGGATATGTCCGCTGAAAACGGTCCGATGGACCGTTTCAGCAGACATCTCCGCTCGTGTGTATGGGCTAGCGGACAGATTTCTCCACCCGACAGATTTCAAAGCATGCTTTGAAATCTATCCGGTGGGAATCTGTCCGCCCGACATGTCTGCTGGTTAGTACACTTACCAGCAGACATGTCGGCTCCCACCACCGCCGCGCCGCTGCCGAATGGATTCGGCGCATGCGCGGAAGTGTTTTACTTCCTGGTGCGGTGACGTGGCGGTGACGCGGCGGCGTCAACGTCACCGCCGCGTCACCACTACGTCACCGCGCCGTCCGGCGGCGGGGAATTTGATCCGATGGTGTGTACACGCCATCGGATCAAACTCCCGATCGGACATATCCGATGGAAATGGTCCGCGGACCGTTTTCATCGGATATATCCGATCGTCTGTACGCCGCCTCACAGTTTGCGAAATGTCGCGGTTTATACTGATGGCCATTCGGGAGTTTTATGTCTTTTGTGATATTGATATATTGACATTGAGCACATCCTCCGCAAGTAAAAGTACCCCATCGTTTGCACGGATCTCCTCTAAAAGTTCCAGTATACTCACTGGTAACTAGAGAGTCCTTAATGGATCTGGTCCGTCTGTACGTAATTAAAGGTTGAATGGGGATAAATTGACTAATGATTGGATCGATTTTTAGTATATGCCAATGTTTTTGAATTATCCTTTTTATCTGTTTGTGTTGATTGTTATATGTTGTGATAATTCTTGTAGGTTGGCATTGGTTTTTATCCATGTTAACAATTTTTTTGGGAGGAAATAGGATGTCTAGTCTTGCCTGGCTCTTCACTTTTCTAAAAGCCTTTTTCAAACATGTGTGGGAATATCCCCTTTGTAGGAGCCTTCTTTTTAGATTCTCTGCTTCTTTTATGAATAGATCTTCGTCCGAACAATTCCTCCTCACACGAAGATATTGTGAGTATGGAATTGAGCGTACGAGAGGTTCCGGGTGAAAGCTTGAGGCTTGTAGGATGGTGTTTCCAGCCGTTTCTTTCCGAAACAACGCACTAGAGAGGTGCCCATCAAGGTTTTTAAAGATGGTAACATCAAGAAACGTAATCACTTGATTGTTTTGAATGCTAGTGAACTTCAAATTAAAGTCATTGATACCCATGTCCCTGATACAGATGGCCAGGTCTTCGGTCGTGCCATCCCATATCATGAAGATGTCATCAATGAACCTATGCCATGTTAAAATGTTAGATGTGTACGAGTTTTCCCCTTCAGCAGACAAGAAATGGCTCTCCCACTCCCCCAGATACAGGTTGGCATACGATGGGGCACAACATGTCCCCATCGCAACCCCCTGCATCTGGAGGAAGTGGGAGCCATTGAACGAGAATGCATTATGATAGAGTATGAACTCAAGAGCTTGCACAATAAATTGATGTAGGGGTTTGTCATCCCTATGAGATTGCCGAATAAAATGATCAATCACTTCCAAACCCTTTGTGTGAGGTATAGAGCTATATAAGGCCTCCACGTCTACTGTGACTAGGAGTGGCTTAGTCGGTACTATGAGATTTTCAAGGGTCTGGAGAAGGTGAGTGGTATCTCTAATATACGATGGTAGATTGGTTACCAACGGTCTAAGTTGTTCATCAATGAATTGGCTCAATCGCTCAGTAATGCATCCTCGTCCTGAGATGATCGGTCTACCTGGGGGGTTAGATACGTTTTTGTGCACTTTAGGCAAACTATAAAATGTTGGTATTTTGGCATGATCGGTTCTGATGAACTCCCATGTTTGTTGGGTAATTGTATTTTCCACATATGCTTTGTCAACCATTGTGAAGAAGTCACTGTCAAATCTTTCGATCACAAGTTTCGAGATGGGTCTATACCATTCTGGATTGGAGAGGATATTTAGGCACATCGTTTGATAGAATTCATTGCTCATTATGACAATGTTGCCCCCTTTATCCGAGGGTTTTATTGTTAGTTGTTTTTGATCGGCAAGTTTCTTCAAAGCCGCCCTTTCTTGGGTGGAGATGTTGTCTGGTGTTGGTTTTGTTTTCAATCTCATAATATCTTTACTTGCCATCGTTATGAAGGCATTGAGATTTGGGTTGAGGGTCAATGGTGGAAATTGATTTGATTTTCGTTTAAGTAGGGATTTTTTTGAAAGACCCCCTTCCGTTGGGGTTAGTTGTTCTTCCAGAATCGCATTCAAGTCAATCCTATCAATTAAGTCGCTGTTACTTTGTTCATTTAGTAGGATTATTAGATCATTTAGAGCTTGTTCTTCTCTGGTAGAGAGTTCTTTTTTATTATTGGTTGGTTTGGCATATAGACCTTTTAAGATCAGTTTTCGAGCAAAAAGATGTAGATCTTTTATTGTCTCGAAGGTATCAGCATCTTTGGATGGATAGAACGTTAAACCTTTGTTTAAGATTGTCACCTCATCCTCGGATAGGGCATACTGGGAGAGGTTAATGACGCTCATAGGGTCAGCATGGTGTCCAAGGGCAACCCCCTGTCATTGTTGATCATTCCGATTAGCTGGGGGGTGGGTTTCCTTTGTTGATTTTCCCCGGTTTAGTTGGGTACTAGTTGCATCCACTCTAGTTGAATTATAATCATTACTTCGAGTATTTGGGTTAGAATGTGAAACCGGACCGTTATCGCTTATGTATTTCTTATTTTCATTGCCCCTTTCGGGGGAGGTCCATTTTTGTTTTTTTGTACCCCGTGTACCTACTTGTGAGTGGGCAGAGGATAAGGAGTTGAGGGAAGAGTTTGATCCCAATTCGTTTTTCCACCCCTTTGCTTTTTTTAAATTCGTTCTTTTTTGGGGGCGTTTTTGGTTGTTTGTACGTGCATGCCAACGATAGGCTTTTCCCTCTTTAAATGCCGTCTTATCCCTCCAGAAATTTTGCTCCTTTTTAGTTATGAGATCTTTTGCCGTGGTGTCAATGTGTGCCTTGATCGTAGATTCCTGTTCTTTATAGGTGTCTATGTCCTTGAAGGGTTCCAATTGAATATATAAGTTGTCTATCTCTTTTTCAGAGCTCAGTATTCTTTTTTGATATTCTTCTATCAACAGGCGCATCATGAGCTTGGTACACTGTTGTAGGTTATTCTCCCATCTTTTCTTAAAGATGTTGTCCATATCTTCAATTGAGGGGAAGATTTGTATTCTTAGTCCCAAAGGATTAATTTCCTCTAAGATGTAGTGCTCAAGGTTATCTATTTGCCAAAACATAGCTACTTTCTTCTCTACCAGAGTTTTAAGTTGGGAGAACAGAGCTGTCATTTCTGATCCTTTGGCTTCTTTTGCCCCATGTTCTTTGTATTGACCCATTAGGGTTTCAAATTCCTTGCCCCTGAACATGGTTTGACTGGGTATGATACTCAATGTGCGAGATGTGTTAGAAATATCTCAAATTTATTGCTTTATTAATTTCTGTATGCCTACTGTTGTGGCTAATGTACTTAGTATGAGAAAAAGAACATATTGTGGTATGGAAAGTATACACAAAAATTGCTTTATATATTAAAGTATTAGAGTGACACTTAGTGAATAATAAAGTGGACCCTGATGTTCCATGTCTAGATTTCCAATATGTCTGATATTTGAACTATAGAATTCTAGGTCCTTTTCTGGAAAAAATAAAACCAATTAATTGAGTTTTATATCCAGTTGTGGTATAGCATCAAAGTTAAAGCGGTCCGGAGTGCCTCAAAACAGGAAAAAGGGGGGGTTTGGGTATTTGCTACCCGTTTGTTGTAAAACAAAAGAGAAAAGGATTTAATACATCCGGACACTCTGAAACTAGCCGCATCCCTAATAATTGTAAAAAATTATGAAGAAAACCCCCAAAGGAGTGGGACTTTTAAGGCCAAGTTCAGATAAAATACACTTTATTGCATGGGTTATAATATGGACCCAGTCACATACATATATATTGGTATCTATAGAGAAGGTGACCTGTGTGGTCCGTTGCCCCTCTGTGGGTTTCACATAGTAGGCAAGGAGCATCAGGGATAGGAAAAAAGCACCCAGTGAGAATAGTATAGAAAAATTACAATTACATAACAATACAGTGTATGATACAACATAATAATAAAATAAGCACAATCTCCATGGAACAAAATGGAGAATGCCCGACGCGTTTCTGGTCTCTTGGTTTAGAAGAGAGCCGTCAACAGGGGCCAGGGAGTTGTACCGTATAAAAATTCTTTCTCAATTCTAGAGGTAACAAATGACAGCAAACATAGGGCATACAGTCAGAACCACAGCATATTTTTAAATCAATATATGGCACAGATTTTAAGGATAAAGTGTATTTTATCTGAATTGGCCTTAAAAGTCCCACTCCTTTGGGGGTTTTCTTCATAATTTTTTACAACTTGAAAGTATTGGTCTAAAGAAAAGCTCTGTTGGTAAAAACAAAGCGGTGGGGCATTTCCTTTACTTTCACCAGGCCCCTATCCAGTATAAGGTCTGGTATAGATGTTAAATGTGATCCCACATGAAAAAAAATGCAATGGGGACCCCTCTGCTTGATGAGGGTCGGGTGTGTATTTTTAAAGGGGAACCACAAAAAAACTTGGCATGGGATGACCAATCACAGCAAATTACATGACACTTGTACACAATGAATGGCTTCCATTCATATTATTCAATGTGTACTATTTGTGTTGATTTCTGTGATTGGTCACAAGATACAGACAGGGCGAATTACAGCACATCTGTACCATGTGATTAGCTGTGGCCAACCAATATTTCTTCAATCTTTCTTTCAAAAACCCAGGCACTCGAGGCGATTGTGGGATGCTCTCTCCCCTTTTGAGACTTTCATGACCACTTTCACAACTTTATAAAATATTGTTGGGCCTCTACACAAAAACAGTACCCTACTATACCAAGGAATGGGAGAAAGAATTAGGTCTCAGTCTCTCAGACGATAGCGTTGAGAAAATTACGATGTTGGCCTATAACTCCTTGGTCAGCTCTAAGAAGAAAGTGTCTTGTTACAAGTTTCTGTAAAGATGGTATAGGGTTCCTGACATACTGTGCCACATCTACAAGGAGACCTCAGCTCTCTGTTGCAGAGGGTGTGGGCAGATATGTTTTTTCATCTCTGGTGGGACTGCCCAGTTATTCAACTTTATTGGGCAGAAATACGGAGCTAGCACTGTTATGACATTGGACTGCTATATTTTATTAGACTGCTCCTTGTGTTAATATACAGTATATATATATAAATGTATATATATATAATAGACTGTTCTTTAGCATTCTTATTCTATAACTTTTGGCTTTTGCTACAATAGTTTGATAATGGTGACATACCAACAAAAAAACAGACTTATCACGCAATATATACGTAAACTGTACATGTACAGACTCTTTAAAGCAGAGCTCCACCCAAAAGGGGAAGCTCCACTTGTTTGCACCCTCCCACCCTCCACTGCCACATTTGGCTCTTTTTGGGGGGGAGCAAATGCTTGTCAAAAATAGGTACCCACTCCCAATTCTGGTCAAAATAGCTGCACAATGATTGCAATGATCTACAAAATGTCTCCTCCACCTGCTGCCTTTTGGGAGAGACACAGGTCCCAGAAGACAGAGGGACTATTTAGAAAGTGCAGCGCCACTCACACAGCAGGAAAGGCTTCACTTCACTTTTCCCTTAGTGCCTGAACACACAGCCAATTGACAAATCACCTTGGGGTGCTGACATCGGGGGATAGGTGTCCTTATATTAAAAGTCAGCAGCTACAGTATTTGTAGCTGCTGACTTTTATTTTTTTTGACAAGCTGGAACTCCTCTATAAGAAATGGATGCAAGCCCACTTGAGATTTGCCGTTAGCTTGTCAGTTTGGGAAGCAGTTTAGCAGTAGCATAAATGATAGGGTAGAGTCAGAAGAAGGCATACTGGTGTACTGACAGTTGTCAACTTGATAGGAAGAAGAGAAGCACTTTCATTATTAAAGTGAAGACAAATATGTTTCCTCATCTTGGGGGAACATGATCCTATTTCCTCAGAAATAAGATTTACACTGCCTCATGGATATGGTTTTAATTTAAGTAGGACTCTCCAAGATTCTTCAAGAGCCAAGTGGAAGCTATACAACCCTGCTAATTGTATTAATTATTTATATATTTCTTTAGTAAAGATTATATTTCTAGCATCACAAATACTTTGTGGACACTCTATAATTATTGTAAGTAGTTTGAGCACTGCGTACAAGGTTCAAGTTCCCTGAAAAGAGTTAAAAATGTTTAGTTACTGGCATTTGAAATCTGAATAAGAGGGCTTGAAATGGAACTTGAGAGGCATGTGTATGATCTCTGTTTCTGCTAGCAGTGTTGCGAACCGTCAGTATTTTTAGTGGCAGCCAGTAAGAAATGGGCACTTTTCTCCTGCCAGTAAATGCTAGTAGCAGGAAAAGGTTGCCAGTAAAAAAATATGGCTGAGAGGCCGTGTACACAAGGCAGAGAACCTCAACGGGCAGAACACATCGTTCCGCCCGTCGAGGTTCTCTGCCGGCCGTCGAAATCGGCGACCCGCCCGTCGGGAATGGCAACCAGCCATTCATCCAGGTGGGCCGTCGAGCAAAAAGAGAGCGTGCTCTCTTTTCGCTCGATGGGATTCCCGACGGGCGGGGCGAGCGCTCTGTGTACACACGGCCGAGGTCCTCGCTGGAATGCAGCTTCCAGCGAGGTTCTCGCTGGTTTCCAGCGAGAACCTCGGTCGTGTGTACGCCGCCTCAGGCTTGGCTCATGACTGCGCAGTTCCAGTCCACAGCCAGCCAAGACCGTCTGCGTGCCTGCTACAATGTGTTTGGGTGGCCAGCCTTAATATCTACCTTAATCACATTGCTAATTGCACATTTTATTTGTTTGTAGAGTAAATACTGAAATTTGCACTTAACTTGTGGAAACCCGCTGACTCTTATGGCGCGTACACACGGTCGTTTTTTGTGATGAAATAAAACGACGTTTTAAAAAACGTCATTTAAATTGATCATGTGTGGGCAAAACGTCGTTTTATGTCTTCAAAAAAACGACCAAAAAAAAATTCCAACATGCTTGAATTTTTTGTGTCGTTTTTCAAAAGGTCGTTTTTTGTTTCACAAAAAGTCACCGTGTGTAGCAAAAACGTTGTTTAAAACGACGTTTTTCAACCCGCGCATGCCCAGAAGCTAGTTATGAAGCGAGCTTCAATGGAAAAGAGTGGTGAACGTAACCTCGCTTTTTGTGAAAAAAACGATGGTGTGTATGCAACATCTTCTTTGAAAAGTGACGTTTCAAAAACGTCGTTTTTTTACTTCACAGAAAATGTAATTTTTTTTCATCACAAAAAATGATCGTGTGTACGCGGCATTAGATTCCGCGCCCTTGGAAATCTCATGCTCTAGCTCCCAGTGTGATCCATGTTGGTGCTCCAGAGTACCTGCTTTCCCGAACCACCCAGAGCTCCATCTGTAGGCAGTCAGCCGTAAGGTCCACTACCTCATCGGAGCACTCTTGACCCCAACGGGGTGCATCGGTCACCTGGCCTCAGGTGACCCGACATCTGGTAGGTTGGCAACACTGACTGCTGGTTATCACACTGTCTGTGACTTGGGAAAAAAAGCCTACATTGAGTCACAAGGAGTTCAAAGCAGTTGAGAAGATGCTTCTGTGTCCACAGCTTGACTTTGGTATTGGAAAGCATTCTGTAGTGCCCCCCCCCCTGCAGGAGCTGCTGGATAGATTTGGGTCGGCCTGTTATCTGTATGAATGTCTAGGGGTATAATGATGATGATGATAACAATGATGGAATGTCCAAACAGCCGGTGTTTTTCTGTGCTTTTATTCTTGCCCAACACGGCAAACAGTGAACTTGGAGTAGATAGAGTAAAGATGGGTGAAAAGGAAAAATTGGCAGATTCAGGCCTAAGAACGACGGAAACAATCCTGCTTCCAATGGGACTTTAACTTTGTCGCTACTCCAGCCGGAGTGGGTACAGCGTACCTGGATAGTCTCTTTCACAGAACTGGCAGCCAGAATATCACTGAGAATCTTGTGAAGGAAAACAAGTCTCTGCCACAGAGTTGACTGAAATAGAAATAGGAGTGAGACTTCTGCCACAGGCCCTTTATTTTAGAACACAATTCGTGAGGTGAATCCTTCTCAAGATTATTGATGCCTAAATCTCCCTCAGGTAGTTTTCTTCAGAAAAAAAAATGGGAAGGTTCCCCTGTGGGGCTTTGGACAGCAATGTAATATAGTTAAAAAATTAGCAAATGGAGAGCAAAAAGGGGTACATTTATTAAAATTGTACAGGTATCACAATGAAAAATACATAATCCACAATGTAGCTTATATTCAAGTTTACACAATACTGTGCACATGATTACACATCAGATTGCTGGACGTGGTGGAATCCCAGATGCGTTTCGACCTCTGTATCGGTCATCATCAGGGGGAAATTAACATCATCATAAATCCCATTTGGGGTCTAACATGAGTTATTTACTGCTGAAGTGGAGTGGATGGTCCCATGGCCAGATGGGTTGTGAATCGCCGGGTTGATGAGGGGGATCCCATAGGGGCACCCACTCCCCCACGGTGGAAGAGCCCGGCCTGAGGGGCTTACAAGGAGCCACACAAGATTCACACCCTCCAGGGGACGGGAGAATCGGAACCTGCAATGAATCCCCAATCAATGAATATATATAGAGTGTAAAGGTTATGGATGAATCCTTCTCAAGATTATTGATGCCCGAATCTCCCTCAGGTAGTTTTCTTCAAATAGTCACTGACTGACAGGTTGCCATTAGACAAAATCCCAGTGTCCGGTCACCTCGATCCCCTATGACTTGTCTAGGCCCTATTGGATCTCCTGCCTCCAGGCTTTCCTCAGACTGACTCCCCATCGAACAGCACAACTCGCTTGGGATCTTCTCCTCAAAATGATGGGATCCAATAAGTCACTGGGCCCCATCACAGCTTCAGTTGCTCTGGCCCAACATGGTCCCAGAACCAAGAACAATGCGTGGCACATGCGCCCCGGCCTGGTAGGCCATATCGCCGGGGCCTGTGATGTGCGCACACCCTGATGGTGGGTGCCGCACCCGGATCCAGTCACAAAAACCCCTCTGATTGGCTGCTGGCAAGAAGGCGCTCTGACCTGAACTCCACTGCCGCCACCTGTCGCCCCTGGGTGGTAAGGCACCTCAGAAACACAAAATGAACTGACAGCACAGCCCAGCTAGAACGGAAGCTGAATTTGTGCAAATCACCTGAATGAGAGCTACATAACTACCTCATCCCCCTCTAAATTTGAAATAGCACCTGGACTGAAAGTAAACAGGTGCTACAATTCCATTTACCTATACTAAAAAAGAAGACCTAACTTCTTTGTAAGGCCTCTGGTCTCTTGCTATGTGAAAATGGCGTGTCAACTGAGTACCCCATTTTACACGGAGAGTAGGGATGAGCTTCGAGTTTGAGTCAAACTCTTCCCCCCCCCCCATTAAAAACCTCCCTGGCCCCCCGATGATTGGCGACAATGGCTAATCTGCGATACTCTGCAGACACCATTCGGAGTCTGAGGCGATTATCCACAGTATTACCAGCCATCACCAAAAAGGCCTTAAGAATTGAGCAACTATTGAGAATCGATCGACGATCGACTGTCAAAAATTTCAGTGATCCACCCCAACCTAAGCACATATCTTGCGCTTTGATCAACACAAGATCGGCAGTACTACAATACGATTTAGATTGCCTTTTTATTACAGAGAGCTGGCTCACAGCAGACTGTAACACTATTCTAATTCTATCGCATTATAACCGAAAACAGAATAGGGCAAAGAGGAGGAGGCCTGGCGGTGATCCACAAGACTCAACTTGCGATCACCAAACCAGTCCTTCAAAATCCTCTTCCATTCATGGAAACCCTTACTCTACAGCTGCAAACAAATCCCCAGGAGACCGTCCGCATTCTTTTCTGCTATAGGCCACCCGGGCCAAAATCGCAGCTTTTACCATCATTGACGGAGTTCATCTCCACTTACACCCTTAACAGCAAACACCTTTTGCTGCTCGGGGATTTCAATCTTTGGGCCAATTCCTCACAAGACCCCATTGCCGACGCCTGTATTGACCACCTGGAAGGATTAGGGCTACAGCAACTAGTATGTGGGCCCACACATGCTTCAGGTCACACACTCGATCTTATTTTCAGACAAAACCTGAAAATAAGTACTTTGGAAAATGAACCGTTGCCATGGACAGATCACCATGCAATTAAATTCATAATTTCCAAAACTCCCCCATTGATAAAAACACCCAAGCCGGTGACAACACACTGGACTAGATCTCAGAAGAAGCTCCATTCGGAATTCTTCAAATCTACCTTGGGAAATAAAATTAAAACACTCCAACCATGCCGAACAGCCTCAGATACACTGGATGCCATAAACGCAGCCCTACTACAGTCACCCGACTTAGTAGCGCCGAAACGCAAAGCCCACATCCGGAAAAACAAGTCCGGCTGGTTTAACAACCAGCTGTCGCTACTGAAGCAAAAGCGCAGAAGGGCGGAAGCCGCCTGGAAAAGAAGCGCTTCAGAGGAGAACCTCATCATCTACAAAGCAGCAACAAGAAAATACCACAAAGAAATCTTCTTCAAAGCCAAGAAAAATTATTTTTCCGAGGCTATCAACAGCGCCTTAAACCGCCCCCGTGAACTCTTCAAGCTGGTCAGTCAGACCATGAATCCGGGCTGTCTTGAAGCCCCCAATTCAGACACCCAAGAATTTTGCAATGAACTATCGGATTTCTTCATCAATAAAATTGAGAGAATGCAGGAAAACATTCAGCAAAACAATACCCCCCTCAACCCCCCCTCAACCATTCCCACAACACCCATAGAAACATTCTACATTTAACAAAGTTTACTCTGGAACCCATCTCCATCGATGCCACAAAAATATCATCGGTACTTTGCAAAACAGCACAGCGCCTAATGATATCATCCCCACTAAACTGCTGAAAGAATGTGCCGACATCTTGGCACCACATATCATGCAGCTTATAAACCAGTCATTTAAGGAAGGCATAGTGCCCTCCCTGCTGAAAGAGGGCACAATCCAGCCCTTGAAGAAATCTACCCTGGACCCTAAGGACCCAACTCACCGCCGTCCCATAACAGGCCTAAATGTTTTCTCCAAGGTAATGGAGAAAGTAGTGGTACAACAGCTGCAACAGCATCTAGATACCCATAATCTACTTGATCCATTTCAATCAGGTTTCCGTCCCGGACACGGGACAGAAACAGCACTGCTCAAAATATGGGATGACGCTCTCGAGGCCGCAGACGAAGGAGAATCTTGTCTCCTGGTTCTGCTGGACCTAAGCGCAGCCTTTGACACGGTAGACCACAAACTATTACTGACTAGGCTAGCTGAAGTAGCCAGAGTCGCAGAAGGTGATCTACCATGGTTTTCCTCCCTTTTGGATAACCGATCACAAACAGTGAAACTGGGATTGTTCACTTCTGAAAAACGCACGGTATCATGTGGAGTCCCTCAAGGATCCCCCCTGTCACCGGTGCTCTTCAACATCTATCTTCGTCCTCTCTTTGAAATCATTAGTAGTCAACAACTACTTTATCACTCATACGCAGACGACACACAACTGTATTTTCGCATCTGCAACAAAAAGGATCATCATCTCAGTTTAGAGAATTGTCTCTCTTTGATAGAAAACTGGATGACAAAGAGTTATCTTAAACTCAACAGCTCCAAAACAGAACTTCTCCTGTTTCATGCCAGTCGCAAGATTCAACTGGCAACAACCTGGACACCTCCGCCCATTCTGGGCCAAATCATCACCCCTAGCTCCAAAGTCAAAAGTCTCTGGGTCATTTTTGACACCTACATGACAATGGACGCACAAATAGGGTCAGTAGTCAGCGGATCTCACCATATGCTGCGCCTACTACGCAGACTCATTCCATTTATTCCCAAAGAAGACGTAGCAGTCGTGGTGGGAACAATTGTGAACTCCAGACTGGACTATGCAAATGCCCTTTACCTCGGACTCCCTAAGTACCAAATCTCTCGTCTGCAAGTCGTTCAGAACACGGCCGCCAGACTTGTGACTGGGAAAAAACCCTGGGAATCTATCTCACCTTCACTAAGATCTCTTCACTGGTTGCCCCGTAAAAGACAGAATTGCTTTTAAAGCACTCTGCCTGACTCATAAGTGCATCCATGGGAAAGCCCCGCAATATCTATGCGAAAAGATAGAAGCCCACAATTCCAATCGCGTTCTGCGATCCACCGACCAAAATTTGGTCAAGGTACCCAAAGCCAGATACAAGTCCAAAGGAGAAAGAAGGTTTGCTTTCCAAGGTCCCAGACTATGGAACGCTTTACCAACCAGCATTCGGTTGGAGGAGAACCACCTGACCTTCAGAAGACAGATTAAAACTCTGCTCTTTTGAGGCCATGAGAGACAGGAACAACGAGCGCCCAGAGGCGATTTAGTTTGCATGTGCCGCGCTATATACGTTTTTTTCAATCATTCATATTAGCCTTTAAAATTAGCACTTTAGATTTCAAACGTTCGAGTCCCATACACTTTAACGGGGTTCTAAAGTTCACACAAACTTTAGGTCTGTTTGCAAGTTCTGATGCGAAC
Source organism: Rana kukunoris (assembly GCA_029574335.1). Lineage (NCBI taxonomy): Eukaryota > Metazoa > Chordata > Amphibia > Anura > Ranidae > Rana > Rana kukunoris. The sequence continues at coordinate 350,169,653 of CM056053.1, read as the reverse complement.
CGAACGGGGGTGTTCGGCTTATCCCTAATGAAGAGGATAGATGGTAAACATTTTTGGCTGAAGACCAGGGAAGCTATAAACCAGAAAATAAACTTTTAATGATACAGATATCAAATTAAAAAGAAACACCTTTGCTCACAATATTTTCATCAGCAATAATTTCCCTTTTTACATTTCCCCATCTATAAAGGGTACACAGTGTTGGTAAATTTAAATATATACCCCCACAAAAAAACCTTATGTTAAATCTGTCATTAATAGGGCAAATATTTTTCGATTAAATAATCTTTGAGTCCAATCTCAGTGAATTAGAGGAATTAATAATTTTGCTTTGAATATTTTGAAATACCCATCTCTGGTAATAGTTGTAGTTTTCTTTCTGCTAGAATTCTAAACATGAAGCTTTCACACTACTCTTTAGCATAATCCATATATCTTTATAATGTTAAAGATTTTATCAGACCAAGCAAATTTTTATAGTGTTTTAGCTTTTACATTTCACTAGGGTTTTCCTTGTTTACGTGCTTGCTCCAGTGCTAAAAGTGGGTCATTTACACGTGTATCAAGAGATGGCTTTTATTTAACTCTAAGGACAGGAATGCGTAATATATAAAATATAATTGCCATGTTGCTTTGGGTCAAGAATTTTTATTTTCTGTATAATCCAGATATTCTTTTCTTATCCTTAACAGCGGGTCTGGTTTTCCCATTAGAACAATATACTTGCTGTGCCTAGGGTCCACGTTATTTTTAGTGCCCACAAAGGAAAACTAAAATTATTTGTAGCTGCCTTCACCCTGCATTTTTTACTTGTTTATCATTAATGTAGCAATAAAATGTCTTTCTTATTTTTTAAACACTCTTCCACAGTCGTCATAGCCAATCCTGCCCCTCTCAGTCTACTGAGTTGTGCTTTTTCAGAGATTTCCTGACTGTTGCTACTCTATCCTATAGTGACTGCTGTTTGTGGTTCAAAATTGGGGATGGAGATACATATAATTATGGTGTCAAGGAATTTTGTCATAGTTTAAGCCATTGAGGGACTGGGGTCAGAGTGCGGAGTGGTGCTCTGTACTCTCTCAAGGCAAAATGTAGCAATGATTAACAGATCCTTGTTTGTTTTTTTGGTCATTATAACTGACATGTATAGCTAGGAGTAGTACTATTTGGAATAAAAAGCCACGTATGGTATTTAAAAAAAAATTGGACCAATCTGTAGCAAACATTTGTCAAAAAGACAGTACATATTTTTGGCATGTAATTGATTTTTTACTTTTACATTAAGCTTGATTTAGGGGGAACAAATTTGTGGTATAAGAATCTTTTTATGTTTCAATAGTTTTATTTAACAAAGAAGAGTGCAAAAGCATAAAAAAGACAATAGAAAGTACGTCAGCCCACATGGTCTAAAATTTGAAACAGGTACAAATATAACAGTAGCATAGGTGGTTCTTGTTACATAAGCACAGACCAATTGCGGAAACCTAAAGAGGCAAACCTATCCCAAAACCTATCCTACAATATCAGGAAAGGAGTGGAAATCAACTTTTACATTAACGGCTGGTGCAACAATAATTATACTGTAAATGGAAAACAACAAAAAAAAAGAAGCTAGCTGGAGCTATATGATTGACAAGGAGTTGAGGGGAGGTAGCCCAGCCACACCGAGATCATTCTGTGGACAGGGTGACTCCTCCAAGCTCAGCCACCATGACATTCTTGTTTGTCAGGGGTTTCCAATCACGGGATGTAAAATACCAACAACAATTAAATAGCCTTTTACCTGTTCTAACATTATCTGGAATCCTGTCAGTTGACAGAAGAGAAAGAAGAGAAGAAGAAAAAGGAAAGATCAGATTGCAGAAGGAGAATAAGATGAGTGTCCGACTGCAGTCTAGGGGTTAGTGGTATGTGCATACAAGTTGACCAAGGTTCCCAAATCCCTTCAAGTTTCTGAGTGGGGTTTAAGAACATGCTTGCTATCCTCTCTTGTGCCACGATCCATTACATTTTTATTTTTGCCATCAGGACAGAAACTGCAGGATTCTATCAAGACTTGGCTATAGTTAGTTTAGTTCCAATGAGGATGAAGAAGATAAGACTTTGCATACTCTTGGTGGCAGACTCCACTGGAAAATTGAGAAGGGTGATGTGTGGTGATTTCATTACTGGAATATTTGAAATCTTTAGAATCAGAGAGAATATTTTGTTTCAGAAACTTCTTCTAATTTTAGGACATTCCCACCACACATGTAGCATGTCACCACAGAGATTACAACTCCCGAAGCAGAATGGAGATGCCACAGGGTAGAGCTTAGCTATCTTAGTCTGGACTAAGCACCATGTCATGTGACCCAGTCTCTCTGCCATGCACCTGCTCTATCGGAGCTGACTAGCACCATGGGGGATTACTGAACAGTATCTACTTGGAGGGATATGGAGGAACATGGACACCGCTTACACCCTTGGAGATCTGACTGTAGGAGCACAGGTTATACTTTAAAGTCCTTAACAGATTGTGGAATCCAGCCTGTATGGGACAGTGAGATCCATGTATGGTACAGTAAATTCCCACACTACACCACATATCCTGAATGGTAATGTTAACGTATTACTCACCTTTGCCGGCCTAAAGACTCAGATGACTTTTACTTCATGCTCCCTCCACACATATTCCTTCCATGTATCCACATCACCTGCTGGCACGTCCTTGATTCTATGAGTCTGCTGTACTAACATCTTTGAATGCTGGAGGAGTATTTAAACTAGACTTGAGCGGGAGGGTGAACGTGAATTACATCGGGCACACAGGTCAGTTAGGGGTCAGACATTAATGGAGAGTGGAATGGGGATAGATGGAGGTGGGGTTATGGCAGGTGACAAGAAAGTTCCCATGTTGCAAACAGCCATTGGAAATTATAGTGCCATTTGCACTACTAAAAATTATATGAATCATATGAAAAACGCCAGCGAAAAATGTAACAATACATTTAAGTGTTTGTTCACCAATGCCAGAAGCCTTCCAAGCAAAACAGGTGAGTTGGAAGCTCTGGTGCATGAGGAGAGCTATGATGTAATCGGTATTGCTGAAACTTGGCTTCAATCCTCACATGACTGGGCTATTAATATTCCTGGCTCTGCTCTCTTTCGGAAAGACAGGGTAAAAAGGAAAGGTGGAGGAGTCTGTCTCTATGTGAGAAGTGACCTCAAAGCAAGCGTGAAAGTGGACCTGGTTGATGGAGAGTGTGATGAAGTTAAAGCATTATGGGTGGAACTGCATACAGATATGCGTAGTTCAAAGCTAATCATTGGAGTTTGTTATAGACCACCCAATGTTAATGAGGAGGTGGAGACTCGGCTCCTTGCACAGATGGAAAGGGCTGCAAGGGCAGGGACGGTGATAATAATGGGGGATTTTAACTACCCAGAAATTGACTGGAATAATGGAATTTCTGGGACAGTTAAAGGACAAAAATTTAAAAACCTATTGCAGGACAATTTTATGGTCCAGTTTATTGAGGCCCCAACTAGGAATGATGCTCTGTTGGACCTGGTAATCTCAAACCATGCAGAGCTCATTACTAATGTTCAGATAAAGGAACACCTGGGTAGCAGTGATCATAACATGATTTCGTTTAATGTAAACTATAAGCAAGAAATACATACAGGAAAGATAAAAACACTTAATTTCAAGAGAGCAAATTTTCAAAGCATGAGGACTGCTCTCCAGGGCTTGGACTGGGAGGGAATATTGGCACCGATGAACACAGAACAGAAATGGGAATTCTTCAAAAAGACTCTTTGGAACCTCACTGCAAAGTATATTCCCATGGCCAATAAGTTTAAAAGGCTAAAGATAAAACCTATGTGGCTCACGGTCAAAGTTAAAAAAGCTATAAACAATAAGAAAATAGCTTTTAAAAAATATAAAAATGAAGAAACACTAGTGTCGTTTAAATGTTACAAAGAATATAATAGAATATGTAAAAAGGAAATCAAGGATGCAAAAATTCAAAATGAACGACAGATTGCAAAAGATAGTAGGACAAACCCAAAAAAATTCTTTAAATATATTAATAGTAAAAAGGTCAAGTCTGAGCATGTAGGCCCTTTACAAAATAATCTAGAGTGGGTGACTGAGGACATAGAGAAGGCAAGTTTATTAAATGCTTTCTTCAGCTCTGTGTATACAATGGAGAATGGGGGAGCTCATGTCGATATAGGGGGTGGGAGTGACACAGCCCCAAATCCACAATGGCTCAAAAGTGATATGGTCCAGAAATATTTAGACAGAATAAAGGTGGATAAAGCACCTGGACCAGATGGCATCCACCCACGGATCCTAAAAGAATTGAGCTCTGAAATTTCAAAGCCACTGTATCTAATATTTAGGGACTCATTAATGACAGGAATAGTACCACTGGATTGGCATAAAGCCAATGTGGTGCCCATATTTAAAAAGGGAACAAAGTCTTTACCTAGTAACTATAGACCTGTTAGTTTAACTTCTATAGTTGGGAAGATACTGGAACGTTTAATAAAAGACCACGTGGATGAGTTCTTGCTGGAAACAAACTATTTAAGCAGCAGACAGCATGGATTCATGAAAGACAGAAGTTGTCAGACAAACCTAATTTCCTTTTATGAAGAGGTAAGTAAAACCCTGGACAGAGGCGTAGCAGTGGATGTGGTATACTTGGATTTTGCAAAAGCGTTCGATACAGTTCCCCACACACGGCTCATGTGTAAGGTAAGGTCTACAGGATTAGATATATCAGTTTGTAAATGGATAGAAAACTGGCTGAAAGACAGAATTCAGAGAGTTGTGGTTAATGATTCTTACTCTGAATGGTCCAAGGTTATCAGCGGTGTACCCCAAGGTTCAGTGTTGGGTCCCTTACTTTTCAATATATTTATAAATGATATTGGGTCTGAGATCAAAAGTAACATTTCTGTTTTTGCAGATGACACCAAGCTATGCAGTGGAATAATGTCCTTGCAGGATGTCTCCAATTTACAAGCCGACCTCAATGCTCTGTCTAATTGGGCGACTAAGTGGCAGATGAGGTTTAATGTTGATAAATGTAAAGTTATGCACTTGGGGGCTAAGAATATGCATGCATCATACATGCTAGGGGGAGTACAACTGGGGGGATCTGTAGTGGAGAAGGATCTGGGTGTTTTAGTTGATCATAAGCTCAATAATGGCATGCAATGCCAAGCTGCGGTTTCCAAAGCGAGCAAAGTCCTGGTATTAAGAGAGGTATGGACTCCAGAGATAGAGATATCATTTTGCCCCTGTACAAATCATTAGTAAGACCTCATCTGGAATATGCAGTCCAGTTTTGGGCACCAGTTCTCAAAAAGGATATCGGAGAACTGGAGAAAGTGCAGAGAAGGGCAACCAAACTGATAAGAGGCATGGAGGAGCTCAGCTATGAGGAAAGATTAGAGGAAATGAATTTATTCACTCTTGAGAAGAGGAGAATAAGGGGGGATATGATCAACATGTACAAATACATAAGAGGTCCATATAGTGAACTTGGTGTTGAGTTATTCACTCTAAGGTCAACACTGAGGACAAGGGGGCACTCTTTACGTCTGGAGGAAAAGAGATTTCACCTCCAAATACGGAAAGGTTTCTTCACAGTAAGAGCTGTGAAAATGTGGAACAGACTCCCTCCAGAGGTGGTTCTGGCCAGCTCAGTAGATTGCTTTAAGAGAGGCCTGGATTCTTTCCTAAATGCACATAATATAACTGAGTACTAAGTTTTGTAGGTAAAGTTGATTCGGGGTAAATCCGATTGCCTTTCGGGGGATCAGGAAGGAATTTTTTTCCCCTCGGGTAGCAAATTGGATCATCGCTCTGCTGGGGTTTTTTGCCTTCCTCTGGATCAACTGTGGGTATGGAGTTGGGTGTATAGGAGGATGTACTGTGTTTTACTTTTATTTTTATTTATTTTTTATGGTTGAACTGGATGGACTTGTGTCTTTTTTCAACCTGACTAACTATGTAACTATGTAATGTCTGTAGATAATTTGATACTGTTCCTTTACTACTGCCACCCTTAAAGTATTTCTTCATAACTGTTCATACCCTCAGATTCTGACCCCCTCTGACTCCCTCCAATTGCCCCTTGTTTTGGGACACATCTGCCATTCCAGTGTTCTGGAGTTGGGTGTCATTTGATGCAAGGACTATCCCCATCCATGGGTCACTATTGCTAGTCATTGGTGTGATTGACTGTATGCCTGAGAGCTGGCTTGACAGCGGTGTCACTATTGTTTTAATCATGGTATGGTGAAGGTTGTTATGTGGTTTTTGGTGACTATGCCTTTTTGTATTAATACATTTTTGTACCTATGCCACAGTGTGTTTCTCTTTGGAGCCCCTTTGATAGCATTTGTACCCCTGAACTTAGGTTACACCTCTCTGTATGTATGGTAGCCTTGGCTTCAGAAACCCTACTCAGTATCTGAGTCAGCGGGGTACTATCCATGTACTTTGATTCAGTATTGATGACCCCTTACTTTTACACTTATATTTGTCTAGGGAGGATGACAGTGAGCTGTTGTAGACAGAAGTGACTGGATTGAGGCAGGACAGGGATGAGATTTTTTCATAGAGGTGGTCAGCAGCAGAGTACAGAAAAAAAGGCTTGAGGTAGCAAAGTTTTCCACGGGTAACTATTAGACAGTTGGAGGGAGAGAAGGTGAAAGGCAGGGAGAGAGCAAAACTAATAAGGATGTTATCAGAGAGTTTGAGAGGATTGTTGGTGAGAGTTGCACGGAGTGCATATATAGGAGAATACAAGGTCAATGATGTTGCTATCAGTGTGAGTAGGAGTCTGTATCCATTTCTTTAGTTTACAAGAAGAGTTTAGACTGAAAAGTGTAGAAGTGGCAGTAGTATTAGCATTACCAGGCATGTTGCAGTCACCAAGAATGAGGGAATTTCAATAGGGAGAAAGTAGGATAGCCAGGCAGAGATGTCATCGAGGAAGGTTGATTCGGGTCCAGGGGCCCGGTAGATGACAGCAGTTTATAGAGAAACATGAAAAAATAGACAAATGCAATGTACCTCAAAAGAGGAGGGTGTCAGAGAGGGAGGTGGGTGAAGTACTTTATACTGTAGGTGCTGCATTGGGTTAGAAGGATTCCCACTGCGCCCCCCTTCCATCCACTGGGTCTAAGGGAGTGAGTCCAGAAAAGGCCACCATGGGGGAGGGAAGCAGGAGAAGCAGTGTTGGATTCATGAAGCCAGGTTTTAGTAATGGCAAGTAGGTTAGAGGCATTTGTGATAAAGAAGTCGTGGACAGAGGTGAGTTTGTTACAGACAGAGTGGGCATTCTAGATGGTGCATAAGAAGGGGAGGCTGGTTTTGGGTAGAAGTGGAATGGAAACAACGTTCTGTGAATTGTGGATGCTGGCAGAGGGTGTAGGGTGATGGTAGCATAGGGCATAATTAAATGATGGAGGCCCAGGGTTGTGTGATATATCACCAGAGATTAAGAGAAGCAGAAGGTTAAGGCAGGTAATGTGGGAATGTCATTTATATGAAGGGACATTCCCCAGCGTCCTTGAGGTTTTAGCAGCATGTGGTTGTAGAATTAACAGGATTTGGTGAGTGCAGTAATAGGGAGGGTGATAAATATAAGCTGTAGATTAAAGAAGAGGGGTGAATGAAAAGAGAGTTTAAGGAAAGAGGACACAACTGCCAGAAGGAATGGCAGAGAGCACATTTTACAGAGGGGAAATAGAGCTGAATAGAGAGACAGGGTCACCTGCAGCCTGTTTGGTGCTTTTCAGTGCAATTTGATATTTATGTTTGCTTCATGCAATCACAGAATTTCAGAGTTTGAAGTGCATGCCACTTGCATAAATAATCATTTGGAGAATTAATCACTGAAGAAAGAACCCCAGGAAAGTGCCCTCAGCAAAGTGCTGTCCTCATAAGGGGGCTCTAGCTTTATACTGTTAAGGGTGGGGGTGGTTGTTTGTTAATAAATTAATCATGAGTTAATATAAAGCCTAGTACACATGATTAGTGTTGAGCGGAATACGCCATATTCGATTTTGCGATATTGCGCGAATATATAGAAGAATATTCGCGAATATTCGCTAATATCGAATATTCGTGATATTTTATCCCAAAAAAATGTTGCGAAATTTCGCTAATGCGAAAATGATTGCGAAATTCTCATAAACGGAGATCATTTCCTGTATTACTAAACTAATATGCACTAAACACTAGATTATCTTCTCCGCCCTTCTTTTGCATCAGAGCCAATCAGAATAACTCGAATATTCGGCAAAAGGAATATTGCGCGATTATCTTCTCCGCCTTTCTTTTGCATCAGAGCCAATCAGAATAACTCGAATATTCGGCAAAAGGAATATCGCGCAATATTCCTTTTGCCGAATATTCGAGTTATTCTGATTGGCTCTGATGCAAAAGAAGGGCCGAGTAGCTGATGCGATTCTTTTATGTTGCCGAAAATTCGCAATGCGAATTTTCGGCAACATAAAAGAATCGCATCAGCTACTCGGCCCAGGGTCTCTCTCTAATGATACCAGCAATGCTTTTAGACGTCGATGGAGATCACTAGGATGTGATCTGTTTTACAAATAAATTTGAAAAAATACGAATATTCGCCATAGCGAATATTCGCCGCAATATTCGAGTTATTTGCGAATACTCGAATATGCAATATTCGTAGCGAATATTCGCAATGCGAATATTCGTGAGCAACACTACACATGATAAGATTATCGGACAAATGATTCTCTGTTTTTTTTGGATACTAATCGCCATATCGAAAACAAATAGGTTACTAAAGTACGAAAACTCTTGTATGTAAGAATAAAAATTTGGAAGTGATATTGACATTGTATTTTAGGATGAAAACTGTATCGTTTAACCACTTAAGCCCCGGACCATTTTGTGATTTAGCGCTGCATCACTTTAACCACTTAAGACCCGGACACATATGCTGCTAAATGACCCGAGGTGTTTTTACAATTCGGCGCTGCGTCGCTTTAACAGACAATTGCGCGGTCGTGCGACGTGGCTCCCAAACAAAATGTGCGTCCTTTTCTTCCCACAAATAGAGCTTTCTTTTGGTGGTATTTGATCGCCACTGCGATTTTTATTTTTTGCGCTATAAACTAAAATAGAGCGACAATTTTGAAAAAAATCACTATTTTTTTACTTTTTGTTATAAAAAAAATCAAATAAACTAAATTTTAGTAAAACATTTAGGCCAAAATTCATTCAGCCACATGTCTTTAGTAAAAAAAAAAAATCGCAATAAAAAAAATAGCTACCTAGCGGGAACAGCGACACTAATACAGCGATCAGAAAAATGATCGCTTAGTGATGCTGGCAATAAGGAGTGAAAGGGTTAACTAGGGCAGTGATCAGGGGGTTAAAACTTTATTAGGGAGTGGGGTGGGGCGGCTATCCTGAACCTAACACTAACTGACTTTTACACTGCCTGTCACACTGACACTAAATGCAGTGATTAGATCACTGCATTCAGTGACACTGTGACAGGGGGGTGGGTGATCACAAGGGGTTAATGTGCCTATGTGTGTGTGTGTGTCAGTGTTGTGTTGGTGCACACTTACTGTGGATGTCTTCTCTCATCAGCAGCGGTGGGAAACAGCGCTGCGATGAGAGGTGACATCATTTCCTCCTTCCTGTGTAAACACAGGAGGAGGAACTGACACGAAGGGGGAGCGCTCCCATTGGCTGGGAGCGATCGCGGGGGGGCGGAAAACACGGACATCCGCCCGCTCGTCGGCGATCGTTTCCAGAGCCAGGGGGACCGCCAGAACGCCGCGGAGGGGGTCCCGATGGGACCCCCGAACCGCACAAAGGCGAGGCTGTATATATACGGCCTTGTGCCTGTACGAGCCATGTTGTGGACGTACATAGGCGTGCGGGGGTCCTTAAGTGGTTAAATAACAATTGCGTGGTCGTGCAAAGTGGCTCCCAAACAAAATGTATATCCTTTTTTTCCCACAAATAGAGCTTTCTTTTGGTGATATTTGATTACCTTTTATTTTTTGCGCTATAAACAAAAATAGAGTGAAAATTTTGAAATACATTTTAAATTTTTTTTTTACTTTTTGCTATATTATTGGTTTGCGCAACAGTTATAGCAATAGGGGATAGTTTTATGGCATTTTTATTAATATTTTTATATTACTAGTAAAAAAAAAATATTGGTGGCGATCAGTGATTTTTTTTCATGACTTGGCAGAGACATCGGACACTTTTGACACCATTGTGGGACCATTGTCATTTTTACAGCGATCAGTGCTATAAAAATGCACTGATTACTGTGAAAATGACACTGGCAGTGAAGGGGTTAACCTGTAGGGGCGCTCAAGGGGTTAAGTGTGTGTGGCTTGGCATGTGATGTCACTGATCATCGTTTCCTATGACAGGGAGCAGACGATCAGTGACACTCTCACTAGGAAGAACGAGGAAAGGTTTGTTTACACTTACCTCTCCCTGTTCTTCAGCTCTGTGATCCGATCACAGGACACCGGCGGCATTCGGGTCTGCAGGTCCTGTGGTCATGGAGCTCACGACCGGGTCGCAAGCGGCGCGCAACCCGCGGCTGGGCTCTTAAAAGGGACGTACCTATACATCCTTTTGCACAGCCGTGCCGCTCTGTCGACGTATATCGTTGTTAGGTGGTCCTTAAGCGGATAAACAAAAATCATACAATCTGGTATCGCACAAGAACATTTTTAGTATTTGTCCCTTTGGAAAATGTAAAAATACAGTTGTGTACTAACGATCAGATTAACATACAATCACTTAGAATGCAATTTTTTTTTGTATGATATTCTGATTGTATGTATGGGGTTTAAGAGTGGCTAGCTTTCAAAGCAGGCCTTTCACTTCTTTTTTTCCAAACAAGTTTTTATTGAAAAAAATAAATGAATCAGTTACAGTGCCTGCCGCCGAGAATGTGTTTTTAGCACGCCAGCATCGCGCTGAATCTCGGCGACAGGCTGCCGATATCTCGCACTCGCTGGAATAGTAAAAGCACATTCCAGCGAGCGCGTCATAGAAGCGACGGGGATCCGACGCGGATTCCCGCCAATTTTACACGTGGGCGGAGTTTGTTATGAATCCTGAAGGAGAAATCCCCGCCGGATTTAAAAAAAAATCCGGCATGGGTTCCCCCCTCAGGAGCATAACGAGCCCTTAGGTCTGTTATGGGTTGTAAGGAGACCCCCCTACGCCGAAAAAACGGCGTGGGGGTCCCCCACAATCCATAACAGACCCGTATCCAAAGCACGCCGGCCGGCCCGTCAGGAAGGGAGTGGGGGCGAGCGAGCGCCCCCCCCCCCTCCTGAGCCGTACCGGGGGGGTTAGGTGCTCTGGGGCAGGGGGCGCACTGCGGCCCCCCACCCCAGAGCACCCTGTCCCCATGTTGATGAGGACAGGGCCCCTTCCCGACAACCCTGGCCGTTGGTTGTCGGGGTATGCGGGCGGGAGACTTATCGGAATCTGGAAGCCCCCTTTAATAAGGGGGCCCCCAGATACCGGCCCCCCACCCTAAGTGAATGAGTATGCGGTACATCGTACCCCTACCCATTCACCTGCAAATAAAAAGTGTAAACACAAATAAACCACACAGGGTATTGAAATATTTTATTCCGGCGGGCTTCTGTGGGGGGTGGGTGCCGCCGTCTGGTTCTCTTCCGCCGCCGGGGGGCGCTTTGATAAAAGCGCCCACCACCCGGCGGGCTTCTTTCGACGTCTTCAGCGGCGGGGGGGTCTTCTCCCACTCTCCGGGGTCTTCTCCCGCTCTCCGGGGGTCTTCTCCCGCTCTCCGGGGGTCTTCTTCTTCTTCAGGACTCGCTGCGACGTCGGCGTCTTCTTCTTCTTCTTCTGCTCTCCAGATGTTGACGCGACGCATCCTTCCGCTGTTATGCCGGGCGCGCGGCTCGCAGCAAAATATATAGGCCTGTCTTGTGGCGTCGCAGTCCCATCATGCTCTGGTAGGTATCACGTGGGTAGGTAGCATGTGGTACCTACCGGAGCATGATGGGACTGCGACGTCACAAGACAGGCCTATATATTTCGCTGCGAGCCGCGCGCCCGGCATAACAGCGGAAGGATGCGTCGCGTCAACATCTGGAGAGCAGAAGAAGAAGAAGACGCCGACGTCGCAGAAGAGGGGGCCGCCGCCGCTAGTAATTGAGCTAACACACGAAGATAGCGGCGGCGAGTCCTGAAGAAGAAGAAGAAGACCCCCGGAGAGCGGGAGAAGACCCCTGGAGAGCGGGAGAAGACCCCTGGAGAGCGGGAGAAGACCCCGGAGAGTGGGAGAAGACCCCCGGAGAGCGGGAGAAGACCCCGGAGAGTGGGAGAAGACCCCCCCCGCCGCCAAAGACGTCGAAAGAAGCCCGCCGGGTGGTGGGCGCTTTTATCAAAGCGCCCCCCGGCGGCGGAAGAGAGCCAGACGGCGGCACCCACCCCCCACAGAAGCCCGCCGGAGGGGGGCGCTTTTATAAAAGCGATCATACACACCCCCCCCGGCTGCCAACTAATAAAATATTTCAATACCCTGTGTGGTTTATTTGTGTTTACACTTTTTATTTGCAGGTGAATGGGTAGGGGTACGATGTACCCCATACTCATTCACTTAGGGTGGGGGGCCGGTATCTGGGGGCCCCCTTATTAAAGGGGGCTTCCAGATTCCGATAAGTCTCCCGCCCGCATACCCCGACAACCAACGGCCAGGGTTGTCGGGAAGGGGCCCTGTCCTCATCAACATGGGGACAGGGTGCTCTGGGGTGGGGGGCCGCAGTGCGCCCCCTGCCCCAGAGCACCTGACCCCCCCCATGTTGAGGGCATGCTGCCCGGTATGGCTCAGGAGGGGGGGGGGCGCTCGCCCCCACTCCCTTCCTGACTGGCCGCCGGCGTGCTTTGGATACGGGTCTGTTATGGATTGTGGGGGACCCCTACGCTGTTTTTCCGGCGTAGGGGGGTCTCCTTACAACCCATAACAGACCTAAGGGCCTGTTATGCTCCTGAGGGGGGAACCCATGCCGGATTTTTTTTTAAATCCGGCGGGGATTTCTCCTTCAGGATTCATAACAAACTCCGCCCACGTGTAGAATTGACGGGAATCCGCGTCGGATCCCCGTCGCTTCTATGACGGCTTTGTCTCCATCGCGGCAAGCCAGCTCGGCGCTGGCTCTCGCGATGGGGCTCGCAAGTGCTCAATCTCGCCGAGAAAGGGAGCGAGATTGACACAATATCCCAGTCACCTACTGTACACCAGTCCAACAATTGAACTAACATAGAATGTTACAATATCCATTAGTAGGGATGAGCTCCGCGTTCGATACGAACGTATGTTCGACTCGAACATTGTCTGTTCGTACGTTCGCCGAAATTCGAACAAAACGGGTCGTTCGCGCCAAATTCGAGTGACGCGCAACAGCCCATAATTCACTGCGGCATTGCGCGCTGATGATTGGCCAAACATGCACTATGACCCTGCATGCTTGGCCAATCGCAGCACGCAAAAAACGGAGAGCTATAATTGGCCAAAGCCAGGGTGGCTTTGGCCAATTATGGCTCAGGGCTTTAGCACACGCCCCACACTATATAAGGCCACCTGCTGGGCGGCCTCATGTAGTGTGTTGCGGTTGTTAATGAGAGCAGTCAGAGAGACAGAGAGATAGTCTTTTTATATAGCTAGATAGAGCAGACAGGCTAGTCAGTTTAGCCTAATTTACAGTGTGTAGAGGATATATATACATCCCTAGGAGTTGTACATATATTTATACACTGTATAGCTTAGCTAGATCAGCTATTGCTAATTTACTGGCAGGCAGGTTATTGTGCTATTTAAAGACGTTATCACAGGTATAGACACCCAGCAGGTACAATATTTAAAGGAATTTTTCATTTATTTATTTTTTATTTAAGCATCATTAAAATCACTGCTCCTGGAGCAGTGATTTTATTAATGTTTAAATTTAAAAAAAAATTATGAAAAAATTCCTTTAAATATTGTACCTGCTGGGTGTCTATAGTTTGCCTGTGAAAACGTCTTTGAGAACCCGGGTCTTGCCCGACGGAACATGTATCAATGGAAAAAAGTTTTAAAAACTGTCTTTTTTTTTCAGGAGTCCTGCTCCTGAAAAAACAACCGTTTTTTAAACTTTTTTCCATTGATACATGTTCCCTGGGGCAAGACCCGGGTTCTCAAAGACGTTTTATAACAATAACTTGAATATTGGTCTTTAAAATGATCGTTTTTGAATACGAACGTTCGAGTCCCATAGACTTCTTCAATGGCGCTCTAAATGTTTGTGCGAACGGTCGGTCTGTCCGACGGTTCTGGTGCGAAACGAACGCGGGGGTGTTCGGCTCATCCCTATCTATTAGCAACAATACATAGGGGAGTAAGTTAAACATTTTAGAACTGAAGCAGATGTATAGGTGTCCTAGCCTTTTAGATTAAATACATGAATAACACATATGTATTGTAGAGAGGCAGCCTGGAAAGGGGAAACAGGACAAGTACTTCCTTTTCAATTGATTCCAAGTAAACATTATGGCCCAGATTCAGGTAGCACTTACGCCGACATATCTACAGATATGCAGCGTAAGTACAAATGTGCACCGTCGTATCTATGCGCCGGACCCACAAACTAAGTTACGTCGAAAAATAGGCTTCTTCCGACTGACGTAACTTTCCTACGCCGGCGTATCGTGGGCGCATATTTACGCTGGATGCATATGGAAGTTTCGATTCAGATATGCAAATGAGGGAGATACGCCGATTCACAAACGTAGATGCGCCTGGCGCATGTTTTAAGCGATTTGTGTAAGGGTTACGTCCGGCGTAAAGTTATTCCTCATATAGGAGGCGCAAACCATGCAAAGGTATGGACCAGGGAACGGACGCCATCGAATTATACGTCATGTACGCCGTTTACGTAGTACGTGAATAGGGCTGGTCGTAGGTTACGTTCACGGCATAGGCAGTGTTTCGACGTATCTTAGGCAGCTATTTTGACGTGACTGTGCAGTTCGTTTTTTGAATCTCAGCCCATCATTTGCATGGGGTCACGCTTCATTTTAATATATCACGCCCACTTCCAGCCCACTTCCACCTACTTTGACTTACGTCCGCTTACACCGACAACTATACGCTACGCCGGCGCAACATTGAGCGCATTTTCTTTGTGAATACCATGCTTGCCTCTTAACGTTGTGCCGGCGTAGCGTAAAGAAGATACACTACGCCCGCACAAAGATGCGGCGAGGTACGTGAATATACCCCTATGTCTCTTAAATCAACACTTAAATGTCTCAGATTAGCCAATACCAGATTAATAAGAGGAAATTAGTCTGTTTATTGCTCTTGGGTTCTGACTTATTGTCGGGGGTGATGTCATTCAGGCTCATCTTTCAGCAGACCCGAATCCTTGTCGGGGGATGTCTACACAGGCATTGGGCTGCAGGTCAGTGGGCTGCACTAAGGAAAATAGGCACAGAGGTAAGTAAAACAATATGTATTTATTAAGATTAAGGCACACGTGCAAAACAGAGAACCCACAAAACAAACAGCAAACTACAAACACAGTAACCGGCAAGCCACCAAAACGAATGAACGAATATATACACGAATTCGAGCGTATATAGCAGGTAATGCAGGGATGAGAAACAAGCAAGTCCAAGGTTCAAGCCGGGGTCAAGGATAGGAGAGGGCAGCAAAGTCCAAAGGTTCAAGCCGGGGTCAATGGGAGCAAATCAGGAACCGAACTGGCAACAGGTATCTGAACAGACAGGATCAGGGCTGACAGGCAAAATTTCTGAAGCACTGGACTGTAGTGCAGGGCGGGCTTATATACCTGTAGCAGTTTATTTTAATTAGAGAGGAATCCATCCCATGGGAGACACCCGCTGGTGGACACCAGAACTGAACCCCTGTTGCTGGGAGAAACAGTGCCACCAGCAGGTGACCAAAGCCATGACATAGATCATGACAATCCTTTCCCAGGCGGTGGAAGGAAAATATTATTCTAATTATGGGGGTTTAGGAAACAAAGTTTAGATAGGTATAAACTTGGCAAATGAAGTCCTTTTGTTTACTGATGGGCCTGGTGGGCAAATTGGGTCAATTCAAACTTGGGTGTGAGCAAGGTTAGGAAGAAAGCTAAAAACAGGATTAAGGGAGGTATGTAATATGTGCAATTGGAGAAAAAGAAGAAAAAACCCCACAAAAAATGTTTTGGGGGGGTGAGAGAGGGCTAGATGTATATTGAGTGGGTGACAACTTAAGCAATGGGAGGGAGTCCATTGTGTTTCAGATAATTTCTATGTACTTCAAAAAGTGACGTTTGCTTGCAAGAGGGCAGAGTTGTAAAGATAAGATCAGCACATAAAACTTAGGTAAGGATATTACAGAGCAACAAAAACATCATAATGATGCAGACATGGCAACAGATGGTGAAAGCAACATACCATGCACACAGGCACAGTGAAAGCAAACCGTTTTCAGTTTTCAGTCATGGGTGGTTGTGAATTAGTTGGGACATACCAGAATGCACACAGACACAGTGAAAGCAAACTGTTTTCAGTTTCTCAGTTATGGGTGAATGTGAATCAGCTGGGACATACATTTAGAGGGACAGAGAAGAAATCTTCATATGATGCATTCAGATGAGGCATGAAGTGCATGTCACTTGAATAAAGACGGTTTTACTAGATAAGTTAGTCCAGGGGAGGGCTGGCAGCCTTAGGCCTGGGGGGACAAGTCCAGTCCAGTGGCTCATTGAACCACCGAATCAGCTCACCTTCCATCTACACCACATTCTCCACACAGAGAGAGAAAGGAGGAGACATGCAGGAAGACTGCCAGTACACCAGCACTGCAGACAAACCACAAAATGCCAGTGTAGGCCCACATCATAAAACCTAGGAGGGCAAGGTAGTGTCACAGGCTGCTAGAAAAACAAAAAAAAACGTTTTAGCTGCAGAGAAGGAGATAGGAGGAGGAGCTCAGTTACTTGGACAGTCCCAGCCTTCCAGGAGACTCACTGGATTATAGCTGACTGCCCAGATTTAACTTTCCCGCCCACTCATCCTTCACAGACAACACACTGCCTGGAGTGTGGGTGGAGAAAGAGAGCAGGTCCAGCGTGTGGAGGAGGGAAGGGCTGGGCACTGTAACAAGACTGTCAGCCCTGAGACAGAGACGCTGGCTCACTATACTGCATTTAGCTGCTGCACGCAGCCAGCTCAAAAACTGTGCATGTGCAGTTCTGAGATGGCATCCTTTGTAGAGCATATACAAGAACCCCCGTGGGGCAAATGCATGCCTGCCCCACAGCCCAGCACGCCCCTGAGTTAGTGTACAAGCTAAGATGAGTTTACAAAGTGCAGTAATAGTAACCCTAACTTATGCCAACTCAGTACATTCGTTTTTCAGTAGAGGTAGATTAGTGGAAGGTTATTTCGAGCTGATTAATATGAATACAAATAATTTTAATTTGTGTATCATACTTGGTTCTCCCCATATGCAGATATGTTCCCAATTATTATAAAAGAAATATCTGACTTTAAATTTTTCTATCTCTTTTTACAGTACTATTCAAAAGTTTTAGGCCGTGTTTATTTCACAATACGGGGATGTCAAGAAAAAAAAACAGAGGCTCACTGGTTCCACATCTATTGAATGGAGCTAAGGCGCTTATCCTTAGGAATTGGAAGAAAAAGGAAGCACCTTCGATAGAGGAATGGATTAGAGAGATGGATAGAATTAAAATGATGGAGGAACTGGGGTCATTCCATGACAACTCCAGGCTGAGACATGAGGGGATCTGGGAGGGATGGGGGAGGGAGGGGGGAGGGAGGGGGGAAGGCAGAAGGAGGATCAAGGAGGTGGGGATGCATGAGGCTCTCCGTCTCAACTCGCTCTATAACTCCCATTTTTTTCCTTGTTTTTTTTTTTCTTTTGGGCTTTATCTTTGCTATGCACTCTCAGTAGCTGGGGTGCTGGGGATTTCTTTTTTTTTTTTTCTTTTTTTTTTTCTCTCTTCTCGTCTCTCCTCTCACCAAGAGGATGAGGACAGGGACAACTTAGTCCCCTTAAACTCACAATGCTTTAAAATTCCCACTATATTGGGGAGGCACGAATAGTCACCTTAAATATATCCTACACGATCGCACTTAAATGAATGAATGACAGCGGGAGTCAGATTGATTATAATTACACGGGGGGGGGGGGGGATTAAATCATGTAGATGGGTTTTTATTTTTATTTTTTTTGGAATAAGTGATAGGAGGGTCGCTCTATAATCACAGAGCACAATAGGGTTTTTTTTTTTTTTTTTCACGCCCTTTTTTTTTGGGGGGGGGGGTTTTGAGGATGAGGTTTGGGACAAGTTGGTCCCTGTAAACTCACAATGTTTTAAAATTTCCATTATATAGGGGAGGCATGAATAGTCACCCTAAATATATCTTACACGTTTGCACTTCAAAGGAAGGTGGGAATCAGATTGCAGTACACAATAAATAAGGGGAGCTCTCCTTTTTTTTTTTTCCTCCTTGGAGGGATATGGGATAGTAGGGTCACCCTGTAATCACAAGGCACAGCAGGGTTTTTTTTTCTTCTTTCTTTCTCTCCCTCGTTCCCTCCATCTTCCATGTCCCCCGGACCGAGAGCTTATTCTAGAGACCTAACGAGGTCAATCAGGGTAAATGTCCTGGGTATGCTAGGTTGATAGCTGGTGCCATTATAGATCGACACATTTAGGGGACTACAAGGAGACTACATATATGTAGATGTAGGTATGTCACTGTATTAATGTAACAGTATTTATGTTTTTTATTGTATATGTATGTTGTTGAAAAATGTTTAATAAAAATTTCTTGGAAAAAAAAAAGTTTTAGGCAGGTGTGAAGACGAAAAGTTAAGTACAATCGCTTTTAAAAATATATATATTATTTGTTTATTTTCATCAATGCAGAGAGTGAACAGAAGGAAAATGTAAAGCAAATCCATTTTTGAATACCCTTTGGCTTCAAAACAGCAATCATTCTTTTAGGTACACTTGCACACAGTTTTTGGAAATCAGCAATATGTTTACATTCAACTTTTTTCAAATTCAAATTCGTTTTGCATTTGAATGCTATTCTACTTTGTTTTGAATTTAAATTTGGATAATCATTATACTTTATTTTGGATTCATTTATATTTGTTCCAATTGTGATTCCGAAATGTGGATAACATCTGACTTTTCGAATATTGAAAAATTTGTCCAAATTTTGTTTTGAAACAAACCGAACCACACATGTCTAAGCAGTTCTGAGTGTGAAACGTTTTCTGATATACTCCCTAATTGTATGTTATTATGTCTGGACTGGTCCTCCATGTCGGCCAGTTTCATTTTAAGTTGGAAAAAGGGGGTACAGCGCAAAACCAAAAGAAGTGAAAATGATGATAGTGATATCAAAAATATAAAAAGGGTGAGTGAACAATAATGGACCAATCAGAAGAGCACGATTTGTTAAATACATAAAATATTAAATGACAAGTGTATACCGTGAAATGATTAAATGGATATAACAAAGATAAGTGAAACCTAGAATTATAACCAAAAAAAACATAATAGCATACACATCAAAATAAATAAATATGACACAATAAAAAGTCCATAAATATTTCCAAATGCATAAAAAAATATCCGTGTGAGAGTGAGCTGTAAGAAGTCTTTCAAAGAAATATTCAAAGAGCTTGGCACCACCTTCCACCAAGGATACACCCGAGTGTCAGAAAATATAGTCTCCTTACCAGACCACCTGACCACACCTGCGGTCAGACTGCACACGGGTTTGTTTAAAGTCACCCAAACGACTATAGGCTGGAGTTGCTTCTAATCCCCATTGGTCGGAGCGGATGAATATCTCAAATATAAAAGGAAAGCAGAGAACCCATAGTGCAGCTTTGCAATACAATTTTAATTAAAACACGGGATATATTGCACTTACAAGAGGTCACTGTAAAGCAGGCTCAAACGAATACACCATATGCGGTCTGCAAACACGGGATCTCTGCGTCCTTTTCGATTCTATTTCCTGGGTCAGTTCAAAAACACGTGATGACGTCAGAACGCAGGCCACACTTACGCGTTTCGTCATATGTTGACGTCGTCTGGGATTGGCTGCTTCCATTTTTTCCAGTTTAGTTTTAAGCCACTGAATTTATGAGTCATGCTCTGCGTATGCATCCGCTAGCTCATGTGCCACATGTATATCCAGCAATTAAGCTTTAATGTGTCGAATTCTCTCTGAATGATCCTGGGTAGTGAGGTTAAGGGCTGAAAACATAGTTGTAAAATCTGTAACCAGAGTTTGGCGTAGAAAAAAACATCATGCTTTTAATTGAAAATTCTGTTATTGGTTGATCAGTAACATGGAGGTCCTCAATGGAGAGCAGAGGCTGGGTAGTGGCTGCAGTCAGTTCTATTTCTGTTTCTATAGGGCTAGGTGCAGACTAAGTGAAGTCCTCTGTATTCCCATGACATGGACTTCTGGTTGTAGGGTAGGAGAGGGGGGAGTAATCACCCAAGCAAATGTGTTCTCTAAGCTGTAGGAACAATTGTGCAGAACTGTTCAGTGAGGAAGGCTGGTGCTGGACACCATCTTGCCTGCTATGTGTAGTGGCCACTGGGAAGAAGTCTGTTAACTTCTGTGTCTTCTTCCTCTGTTTGCAATGTTTGGATATGTTGGGCAGCTTCAGTGTGTGTGGTTCAGGAGTGGGAGAAGGCAGAGGTACCTTCATGGCTTACTATTTTAGTTGTGCCTTGAAAGAATGCCATAGTGCTGCATGTGTCCTAAATGATGAGCCACTGGCACCATGAAAATAACCCTAGCTTTTTAGGCCTCGTACACACGAGCGGATATGTCCGCTGAAAACGGTCCGATGGACCGTTTCAGCAGACATCTCCGATCGTGTGTATGGGCTAGCGGACAGATTTGTCCACCCGACAGATTTCAAAGCATGCTTTGAAATCTATCGGGTGGGAATGTGTCCGCCTGACATGTCTGCTGGTTAGTACATTTACCAGCAGACATGTCGTCCCGCACCGCCGCCGCGCCGCCGCCGAATGGATTCGGCGCATGCGCGGAAGTGTTTTACTTCCTGGTGCGGTGACGTGGCGGCGTCAACGTCACCGCGCCGTCCGCCGGCAGGGAATTTGATCCGATGGTGTGTATACGCCATCGGACCAAACTCCAGATCGGACCGTTTTCATCGGATATGTCCGATCGTGTGTACAAGGCCTTAGAGTCTGTCCTTGTGCCATAGTTGCTGAGGTACTCACTGATGGCACATTGCTGCCGGTGCATCCTCTAGCACAGGGCCAGATTTGAGTTTCAGCACATGTTGATTGGCATGCAGCTGATGTTGGTTCTACATTTTGCCATATAAACCATGACAGGTATGATCATTTAAAATGTCCTAAAAGCCTCCTGTCCAGTTGAAGCATCTCCTGGATTTAATACCCAGACATTTGCAGGACACCATTCATGAATTTTCCCTGGGAAAGTGTAGCCAGCAATTTGAATCTATTGTCACACACAACCTTACCTGGCTTAAGATGGAATGGTGTCAACTACGTATTAGTCTGGGCCTGCAGTGTGGTTCCTTTCTCCCAGGTATAAAAGTTAGCCTAGGAAATTGCATATGCTCTGGAATGCTTGAGGGGAGGGGGTGGCAGTTGCTTCTGAGGAGTCAGAGGATGAGACCAGTATGGAGGAAGTACAGGTGACTGTGCTGTCACTATCTAAGAGGTCACATGGTTGGACCACTAGCTTCAGCAGTGTATCATGTACATCCCAGCCAACATAAGATTCATCCAGTCTGCAGTGAACTGTACTGTTTGTAGCATCCCTGCCCATGCTTGCTGGACTACATATCTGTGGTCATGTTTATCTTTCTGCTGACAGCAAGTAACAGTGAAAAACACTTTCTGCTCTATGTGCTGGTAGAATGTAGGGAAGGCTATCTGGGTAAAATAATGGTGACTGGGTACCTGTTACTGTGGTGTAGCACATTCCCTAAACATGAAGAATATGGTCAATCACACACATTGCATTGCCAGCAATTATGCCAAGCAGGCATTAAGAAGGTAGTTTGGGGACATATTTTCTTTCACTCCAACAGCTGTGAAAGAGGCACCTATTGTAAGAAGTAGAAAGCAGGGTAGATTTAAAGGAATGCTGTTGAGGTCCACCAATTTGCTTAACCATCTAGATGGCCCCATGACCTCTTCCCTGTTTGATTCCATGGATTATGGTAACCCACTGAAACCCCTTGGCCCCAGTATGATAGTCTGACCTTGTGGAGTGATTTGCACGTAATTTGTCATCGCGGCCAGCCTATTCACTTAAATTGTGTTTAAACATGAATTCACTTAAACATGCCTGTCCTGCATTTCAATGTGCTGCATTACAAGAATAAAGCAAATCAATTGAAAGCTGCATTGTGGTGTTCTGGCAGTGCAATCAAATTAAATGGGCTGCCTTATCACAATGTACATAAACATGTAAAAAACTGCATATACATTTTTAAAATGAAAGTGTGAAGGGGTCCTAAAAGTGTACAGTACATTTACTGCATGGTATGCCAGAATACAGTACACCAAAAATTAGTATATGCAGGTGAAAACCTTTTTAACAGAATAGCATACATCCACAACATGAAAAAATAAGGTAATATATAATCTCTTTTTTTTTCTTTACTTCATACTTTAAGTATGATTGGTTTCTATTCTTAAATATACAGGTCACCTGTAATACTTGCCGAAATCATTTGTTCAATAGTCAATTTTTTTTTTTATTTAAAATTAAGTATAAAACAAAAGAAACAATTTGCCAAATAGACAAAAAAGAGCTTTGTTGCTAAAGTGAATAATTCAGAGTTGTAAAAAGCAGCACTTAGAGCACATTACCCATACATGTACATGTTTAATTTAGCTTATTTTTTTAATGTTTTTTTTACACTTTGGAACTACGGCTCTATTCACACTTCGCAATTCCAAATCACATGGAGATTACTGCACAATGCGTAATGTGCGCTTGGTGCTATTATCCCTTATTGGCACTCCAAACACAATGCAATTCTGCCGTGATTGTCACACTACCGGATCATGCTGCAATTGTGGCAAATCAGACCTTTTTACAATTGCGTGACGCAGGTGCTTCTTTTCAGGTGACAAAGGTGTGTGGGACAGACAATTCAGGTGAATTGGCTGGTCGTGATGACAAATCACATGCAAATCACTCCACAAGACCAGACTATCATACTGGGGCCAAGATTAGACAGGAGCTACCGTAATTAACCTGCAAGCAATTTTTTTAGAGTTTGGGAAGAAACCAGAGTACAAGAAAAAACCCACGCAAACAACACAAACATAGGCAGAATGTACATATTCCATGCAGATAATGTCCTTGCTGGGATTCAAGCTAATGAAATATCTAAATGACTCCCCTCAATGGACCCCTGCATTTGTTAATCATAAATGCAAGTGTTAAAAAAGAAGCAGTTTGTTATTTATTTAATAAAAAATAAATTAACTTAGTAACATTAATATACTGTATACAACATTTTACATAGTTACATAGTTAGTCAGGTTGAAAAAAGACACAAGTCCATCCAGTTCAACCATAAAAAATGAATATCATACAGTCCCATATACCCAATTTTATACCCACCGTTGATCCAGAGGAAGACAAAAAAAACCAGCAGAGCATCATCCAATTTGCTACATCAAGCAATCTACTGAGCTGGCCAGAACCACCTCTGCATGGAGTCTATTTCACATTTTCACAGCTCTTACTGTGAAGAAAACTTTCCGTAATATAGTGTATTTGCTGTAGATGATTACTGCTTGCTGGACATCTCTTTATTAGGATAAAGCTACACATGACCTCTTGGCTAGCTCTATTATGCTAACAAAGTTGCTGGTGTGCAATCACTAGGAATTAAACAAATAGCTCCCAATGAATTAAGCTACACAAATAGTTACAACGTTTGTACAGGAAAGGACATATAGCAAGTCCACCCATTTCAACCTACAGTAGGTGTGTATGTATGTGTGTGCGATATTGCTTCCTGAAGAAGACAACTAAAAGGTTTTTTTTAAGTTGTTGGCACTCTCAGCTAGTACCACTTCCAGTGGAGAGAGTTAGACATTGTTTAATGTTTTTTATTGCCATATGCAAGTATGATAAAGAGAAAACAATCTACAGTTAGCATATTTCAACCCATAGACAATACAAAACAGAGTTACAATTTAATACCAACACCCACTTCAAAACATAATTCATACCATGTCTCCACCATATTCTTAAAAAAACAAAAGTGCAAAAAATCTCAGTCAGTGTAGCATAGTAAAAGTTACCAACGTCACATACGGCTTTTTTTGCATATTCTATCTTAATATACATATAAAAAAATAATAAAAAAAGCAAAAAAAATGAAAAATCCAATAACATTCCGGAATGTACCGAAGCCCACCTCAATCCGTGCATCAATAACAATGCCATAGTCCAGCATTACCCCATGTGGTCAAAAATATTGGGCACCTGGAGCCTCCTACCTACCTAACCCTTAAAGATTATATAGCAAAGCAATACATTATTCTCTTATGGGACAGATCCACCTAGGTAAGTATAATCCTTAAGGAAAAAAAAAACATATTTTTTAAATTATCAGCAAATGATAACAGTGGCTGCTTTACTTCTGTTGATAATTTAATGGTCAGGGATTTCTTTCACATGTACTTGATCCTTATTTTAAATGTTAATTTGGGCCACCCACTCACTTAAACACACACAAACAGAGTAGGATTCTTCATAAAAGCACATACCAGACCCTTATCCTTGATATGGGTCTGGTATGGATCTCAACAGGGAGAATGGTTTGGTATTCGCCCTATCCCATACCAGACCCTCTGGGTCTTGTCTGAAAATTAAGTGAGGATCCCACACAAAAAAAGAAAAAAAAGATCTAGGTGTCCACAAAAATCTATGCTAGACCCTTATTCAATCATGAAGCCTGGCAGGTCAGGAAAGGGGACGAAAAACTGTGAGGTTCACTTTTTAAACCATGGGCCCTAAACTTGGGTGGGTGCCTTGCAAGTGGGGAGCACCCTGGAAAAGCATCTTGTCCCCATGTTGATGAGGACAAGGACCTCTTCCCCAGAACCCTGGCTCAGTGGTTGTGATGGTTCATGGATAGAGGAGCTTTTTGAGACCTGAAAGCCTTACTCAGCCATGTAAACATAGGGGTGAGTATAGTAAGACATTGCTGACCAAATATGGGCACATGACGATGGGTGAAGGATCAACAACTGTTAGTTTATCTATTTACTGTTTACATTTTGTGTGAAAAAATAGGAGTATTTACTAATTCCCATGGGGGTGGTATCTGGGTACTCCAAACAACTAAAGTTTGGACCAAACTTGTATTTAGAGCAAACCTTGAGCTCATGCCTTCTTGTTGAGCATGCAAAAGCTTCCCTACACATACAGAAGTAAAAAACTGCAGAAAAATGCCCACTGCTTTGCTATGAACAGCAAAATACTCTTCTTTCACATAAATCATGAATTTGTCCAGACACAAATCAGTAAATCATACCTTGAATGTAAAGTCAGATTGCAAGTCATTCGGTGCTTCCTATTCTTTCAAAGTCATGTATTAGGGCAATGGACAAGATTTAGAGAAATGATCCATCCCTTATCGAGTCATACATTTGTGTTGAAGAAGGAGGAAAATAGTACATTTTGTTTTTACAGTAATCTAAGTCGTTTTCAATAACCGTTGAGACTTGCTGACATCCTTCACTTCCAAACCTAAGTACCAGCGAAAACATCTCAAGATTTCTATTCACAATATGATTTCTCCAAAGATTCAGTTTCCTTTTAAGCTGCTTAGTCAGAAAGTCAGAATTTTCTCCATGGCCTTAGAGAGACCTATTCAACTGGTTCATGTGATAAAAATATCAGTTAAGTAATAAGTAGTCATCTTCAAAGCAGTAAGCAATATCTGGCCTACTATTTTCTTGAACTGACTTCTTCAATTCTTCTATCAGCTCAGACATTTTGTTGAAAACTTTTCCTCTGCTAAGCCACCTGATTTCTGTATATAGAAGGAGATTTACATTACATTATACACACTTTGTTCAGATTTTCACAAGGTTTTTAAACATTCTTGAGTGAACTGATATATGTTTAATAAAGTTATCCACTTTTGTAGCATCATTCAGAACTTCTCATTTCAGCTTCAGGAGTTTTTGACATGAGTACTTCTCTATGAAAAATGCAATGTTTTTTTGACAGTATTAGGATTCTCCTTTTTTTAAAGATACAAGTGAACCATTAATAGGGCACCATCAGTACAAATCCCAACATATGCCTGTTATTTCGAGTTAATCAGACAAAAACATTAAATATATTATGATTGGTTGTTTCAGGCAACTCTTTGCAAAATAAAAAGTTTTCATGAATTTCACTAACATTTTCAAATTTTACAAATGCTTTAAGATGGCATGCATTGGTAATATCTGTTGTATCATTGACCTGGATAGAAAAACTGCAATTTTCAATTTATTACACCAAACCACTTCAGCTTGATGTCATCAATAGATTGACCTTTTCAATTTAATGTACTGCATCTGGTCCTAGCAATTTACATGCTGACAGTATGAGATTCTGCGCAATATGTTCTTCCTCTAAATAACCTGCTTCCTAAGCATCATTACTGACTGAACATTTTTCTTAATAAAGATGTACTTTGCTTGTTTTGAGATTTCAATAACCAAATAAAATAATTAGTACCTTTTAGATGCCAGCTGACTGTGATTTATATTGTCTTCATAAAATAGTCTTTTTAGTTTGGAGCAATTCTCTATTTGTAATTTGTTTGCAACAGATAAGGCACAATGGAACAGGGCAATTTTGATCTTTGGTCCATGTAAAACTCAAGAATAGGTACATTTGAATTTAAAGAGGCCATTTTTCCCCAATATTGTGCATTGGAAATGACTCAGCAGATGGAAATACTTCCTTGCTAACCTTGGCAAAATTTTCTACATACAGAGGCCTATCTGACCCTTCATTTTTCACAGATTACCACAATGCACCATGACATACTACTGTAAATATCTGAATCACAGAATTACAATAATTGGTGTTCAGCACAAAACCCACTCTACACTGATGCTCAGAGTAAAACCCACTCCGCATTGGTGTTCATTGCAAATTATGCAATGAACATAAACTACAGCTAGTACAATTGATAGATCAACCAGAGATCGGTAGAACAAGGCACCACATCCCAAATAATAGGAAGAAATGGAATTGGGAGAGAGGGGACTTTTAAGGTGCCAAAACAAATTAAACTAAAGCATGTATAAAAAAAGGTTTTATTGTACATAGTTTAAAAAAGTATAACAATCCTAGTGATAAACATTAAGATCAGACCAAATTATTCAATGATATAATGTATTACTGTACAAAAACATTATTCTCCTCATGTTGCGCTAGAGTATATAGCTTCTTCAGGAGATTTCGTAATTGTCTGTGTCAAGAGTAATCACTGCAATACATAAAAATTTACATAAGACAAACAAAATAAGAGGTCCTGCATAGAATCTAATAATACAAACAATATATATGAAAAATAACAAAAGAAATATAACAAACACAACATTTTTTCATATCAGCCATAGCTACTTCTTACCCCAAAAATAATTTCAGGTTAGTATGCGAACACACCAGGACAACCACACTGCCAAATACTAGGATATCAGTGTGTTATAAGAGAACCATTAAGCCCATTTGAGAATCTAGAAATGTCAAAATATAAACTGTAACATATACTCATTGAAAAGAACTCCAAAATAGATGCACACTGACATTTACAATATGAACAAATTGGTTAAAAGGTGATTACCTAAATTGCATACAAAACTGATTTAAAAACTTGGAAGCTATTAAATTCCTTTCTCAACCACTAGAGGGAACCAGGACATTGTAAAGGCAACAAAGCTGAGAGTATACCAAAACCTTTATTAAGTCTTGTGGCTCATACCTGAATCCAGTCTATCAGTGAAAATATTAAAAACTAAATAATGGCTCTTAACTTTTAGCTAAATTAAGCCAAAAGAAACCAGACAGCCCACAGAGAGAAACCATGTGGTGTTTGTCGTGGAGTTCATCGTCAAAGGCATCATATCTTAATGGCTCCAAATTCAATAGGTCTGCAGGGCATAACAAAGTTTGTCAGAGCAGTTAGCACAAAAAATAGCCAAGAAAAATGATACAGTACAACATAAAAAAGCTTCAATTCATTACCTTGGAGACTGCAGAGGTTGGTAAAGAGCTCCTGGATGGACACATGCCAAATTAAGCCACCTCCATGCTGGGAAATTTATAGTCCTCCCACTTGTTAGCAGATGGATCTGCCAATCAAGGGTGGATGTCTAGAGGTGCCGATTTATGCCTTATCGCCCATTTTGGAATGTCTGAAATCAAATCAGTGAATACAGCATTGCCCACACTTGACAATGACATTGAGGCAATACCGAAAAAAGACTGAAAAACACCTTTATCCCACATATAACTCACAAAGAAAGGGGAAAACAGAAAAAGGCAACAAATCTTTTATCAACCAAGGCCCAATAAAGCCAACAATATTATGTCTGCATAATTCATTAAAGGGGCCTGTCACTAATTTAATCAAAAATCAAAAGGATCAAAAATAAAATCCAAGAGATATGAAAAAGTTCTAAATCAAGAGCCAATCAAAGTCAGTTTAAGCCTCCACATTCACTGGTGCAGACTATTTATCAAAGGGCTAGATTGTGTATAGGGGCACATGAAATAGCAAGCTGAACAACCTATACTGTACATGAAGTATACCGTATATGAAATAGCAAGCATAACAACCTATTCAATTTTAGTTGATAGATATATACCAACAACCTAAATGATACATATATATATATGTATGTATGTATCTGTCAACTAAATTTCATCTGAATAGGTTGTTCTGCTTGCTATTTTATATATACTTCATGTACAGTATATATACATATAATGCATCATTTTTTTTGATGAACTTGTTTCGGAATTTCAGCTTGCTGTCTGTACTGTATGCTTGGGACCACCAGTTATGGCTGTAATTGCCAATTTGTATGGGTGATCATACAGACGCCCAGGGCGTTGTGGTGGGAGGAACTTTTGGTTTTTGATTACATTTGAGACTGAATTATGCTGGCATACTATTGTTGGCTGTATTGGGCCTTGGTTGATAAATGGTTTGTTGCCTTTTTCTGTTTTCTCCTTTCTTTGTGAGTTATATGAGGGATAAAGGTGGTCTTCAGCCTTTTTTCTGTATTGCCTCAATGTCATTGTCAAGTGTGGGCAATGCTGTGTTCACTGATTTGATTTCAGACTTTCCAAATTGGGAGATGAGGCATCAATCGGCACCTCTAGATGTCCACACTTGATTGGCAGATTCATCTGCTAACAAGTGGGAGGACTATAAATAGCCCAGCATGGAGGTGGCTTAATTTGCAAAGATCACTGTCCATGTGTCCATCCAGGAGCTATTTACTAACCTCTGCAGTCTCCAAGGTAATGAATTGAAGCTTTATGTGTTGTATTGTATCAATTTTCTTGGCTATTTTTTGTGCTAAATGCTCTGGCAAATGTTGTTATGCTTTGCAGACCTATTGAATTTTGAGCCATTAAAATCTGATGCCTTTGACGACAAACACTGCATGGTTTCTCTCTGTTGGCTTAATTTAGCTAGAAGGTAAGAGCCAGTATGTAGTGTTCATATTTTCACTGATAGACTGGATTCAGGTATGAGCCACAAGACTTATAAAGGGTTTTCTTTTCTTTTGGTATACTCTCAGCTTTGTTGCCTTCACAATTTCCTGGTTCCCTCTAGTGATTGAGAAAGGAAATTAACAGCTTCCAAGACTTTAAATCAGTTTTTATGCAATTTAGGCAATCACCTTTTAACCAATGTGTTCAAATTGTAAATGTCAGTGTGCATCTATTTTGGGGTTCTTTTCAATTTTTTTATATTTTTGGGGTTATTTTTTATATACCGTATATTGTTTGTATTCGATTCTATGTAGCACCTGCTATTTTGTTTGTCTTATGTATAGTGTACACAGACAATTAAAAATCTCCTGAAGAAGCTAGCGAAACATGTTGAGAATAACATTTTTGTACAGTAATACATTATATCCATGAATAATTTGGTCTGATCTTAATGTTTATCACTGGTATTGTTATACTTTTTTAACCTATGTACAATAAAACCTTATTATTATACATGTTATAGTTGAATTTGTTTTGGCACCTTAAAAGTCCCTTCTCTACCAATTTCATTTCTTAAACTACAGATATACAGTATAATTTGGAAGACTGAAGCACAGAAAGTGTACTGCTATTTTTCATAAGGAATTCCAGAGGGTATTTTTTTCAGTGCACTGCTCTGCTAAGTCACATTTAACATGTTCTGATCTCTATAAAATAGCAAAACTGCTTATTTTGATCTCACGTCCACTTTAAAGTAATCAAAGGCATTAGGTCATGTTAGTGAATTTGAATTCACATATGCTAGTGAAATGATAGTGAAAATTGTGATGATTGATTCCCTGACACTATTGAGAATTAAATTATCCACTTGACCTCCTGAAGATTTACTCCCTTCATGACCAGGCCATTTTTTGCTATATGGCACTGTGTTTATTTAACTGACGATTTCATGGTCATGTAACACTGTACATAAATTAAATGTATTTAAACAAATGTGCAGTGTAAGGGTCTGCCTGGTTTTATTTGAATAACATGGATTATTAGGTAGAGGACCGCACACTTTGAGTTGGTGAGTCTAATAGAGATTGTACAATAAAATGTGTATGGCCAGCTTTAGGGTCTCTATACAAAGCTGATATGTTAAACACTAAACTGTTGAATCCTGACTTGCATTATTTGTATGCAATATGATTTACTTGAGTAGTATGAGGTCCACAATTTATCAATTGCAGTGTTTGTTTGTTTTTTACATGCTGGAAAAGCATTACATGAAGTTTGCTTGAGCGTTGATCTGGTGCAGGATCACATCAAGCAGAAATTGGTTCAGGTGAGGAGAGGCACCCCTTGGTGACAGCCTGTGTATGACCACCCTGAAGCAGTCTGTCTTATCAGTAAATTACAGGTCAGGAAGTTATCTCCAGGATTTTAACTCCCATAATTTTTGGTTCTACTGGGCTTCTGCATGTATTTGTTTTATTTAGTTCAATGGCCCAATGTAAAAAGCACTGATCTGTGTGATGGGCAAAAGTAACAAATCCATTTTGAAGCCTGACAATCTCTCAGTGTGAAGAAGAGAAATGCCCCCTCTGCAAATTAATATTATTTAGATGGTGGGCAAAAAACAAAAGCCCATCTGGCTTAGTCTGTGCTTCATAGTTTTAAATTTGCCTCTAAAGTTCATTATATGTGTGAACTGAAACTATGTAGCCAATCTGTCTTTAGTGGATGCTTATTGAATTTAAGGTTTGTTTTCTTGCTTTTCAAAAAAAAAATATTATATATATATATATATATATATATATATATATATATATATATATATTTATATATATATAGTTTTTCCCCCACAGATAGAGGTTTCTTTTGGTGGTATTTGATCACCAATTTTTGTTTTTGCGGTATAAACAAAAAATAACATACAATCTTGAAAAAAAAAAAAATGTTACTTTCTTATGTTAAAAATCAAATCTCTTCGTAAATTTAGGCCAATATGTATTCGGCTACATATTTATGGTAAAAACAAATTCAATAAGTGTATATTGATTGGTTTACACAAAAGTTATAGCATCTATGAACTATTAAATATATACTGACACTTTGGCACTTTGTGGGAACCAGTAACACTAAAACAGTGATCAGTGCTAAAAATATACACTGTCACTGTACTAATACTAGGAAGGGGTTAAACATCTGGGCTGATCAAAGGGATACATGTGTGCATAACCAGTGTTAATGTGAGTACTGTGTGGTGCTTTCACTAAGGGATGTGCTGGCTTTTATTGCCTGCCTTCCAGGGTACCAAAAACCAACACATCCCTGCTGACAGAACAGAGATGTGTATTATTTACACAAATAGCGCTCTGTCCTATCTTTCTCCTTACTGATCAGTGGGTGTTGGTGTTCTAACAATATGGGTCCTTCTATCGATATGGTTCCCCCTAGACTGTGCAGGCGCAATCTGAGCCGATGGAAATCCCAGAGCTAAACAGCTGTTTCGCAGCTGTAGACGCGCTCGCCCCTGATGCTTAGTAATACAAGGCGCTTTATTCTTCATGTCGCTCTATACAGCAAGGGGCAGCAAGGGACGGATCAGATGTGATATTGAGCAGTGCTTTTCTGTTTATACACGCCACTCTATACAGCAAGGGGCAGCAAGGGATGCATTTAAACATATTAAAAAAAGCACTGCTCAATATCACATCAGCCTCCACCCCTTGCTGCAGCGTGTCAATATCACATTAGTCTCCACCCCTTGCTGTGCGGCGTGTATCATCGGGAGCGAGCGCGTCTAGAGCTAGCGAACAGCTGTTGAGGCTCAGAGATTTCCAGACCAGGCCTTCTCACCAGCAGGGCCCAACAGGCCTATTTACCCTGAATTCTTCACACCTGACCTGCATCCACAGAATCACAGCTTTAATGCAGCAGATCTTTACAACATGCTGTCAGACCTCCTAGAGAGGGGCTTGGCTAGTACAGCTGCAAAAATCACAGGGTACATTAAATCTGAGCTACAGAATATAGGCTCCCAGATGGAAGCAATTGAAAACAAAGTGGAACTCACGGCTGCAGTTTCTCACCAGAACTCTGATTTAATCCAAACACTACATGACCAACTAAATACTGCACTATCGCGCATAGATGAGCTTGAGAAGCGATCTAAACAGTACAATTCCAGGGTTCAGGGGCCTCCCTGAAATCGTTACCGATGTGACTGCTGCTATCTACGACCTGATCAAAATCCTGCTACCTAGCATTCAACAACACCGCCTGGAGCTGGATAGGGCACACAGAGCCCTGGGCCCCCCCAGGAAGGACGGCTCACATAGAGACATAATAGTCAAACCACACTACTACGCCATGAAAGAAGCAGTCCTGAAACAAGTGTGTATCATCCCCAGATGACCTGCTTGGGCCATGCAGTCCAGATCTTTGCTGACCTTTCACCTTCAACCATCCAACGCAGACACACATTGAAGCCAGACACACATTGAAGTGGGTCTTTCCGTTCGCAGTGAAATTCTCCTACAAAGGTCAAAACCAAGCCTTTTCAAACTTTATTTCAGGAGAAAAACTTCTACTCAGCCTGAAGATTATATCCCAAGAATCAGACATGGAAACGTCCTCCACATCAAGAGACCTCCACCCGTCAGCCCATCGACCCCCCCCCCCTCTGGAACAAGACAAAGACCCGAAGATCAGGGAATGAAGGTCCAACCTGAGCATTCAGCCCTGGCTCCTGGTTATCTTCTTTTTCGGTGTCCTTTACCTTGTATCTACAATTTTTTTTGCTCTAAAGTAACGTTAGATTTACTAACATTTAACTTCAGTTAAATGGCTGGTTAGGGGCCCCACCCCTTATTTTTCTAATCGTGGTCCTCAGCCATGCTAAGCATGAGGCCCACTTGTTGCTGCCCCCCTTTTTTTGTTTTGTGATTTCTGTTTGTTATTCACACAAATTAGGAGGGGGTTCTCCCCTCCGATTGAGTGGGGGTAGCTCTCTCTAACAGAATAAATCCATGTCCTATGACTCACCTTCCTTATCCCCATTCTTGCCTCCCCCCTCTCTTTTCTGTTCTCATACCTCCCCACCCCTTTCCCAACTCCTGTTCACACACTTCCCACTATATCTAGCTCCCATTCCTTGTACCTCTTTATGCTCTCAGGAATCGAAGGGGTTAGAAAAGTTTTCTGTCACGCTATCTTATTGTTCCTTTAAAGTTGCCCCCTACAACTAGTTTAGGCTCGCAACTAGATCTGTTTGGGTTCGTAAATCTTTTCTAGTCAATGCAGCACTACATAGCTAAACAGTCAGGTTTTGATTATTGGGCACCCTGGTCTGGGGTGGTACCCACACACCTCCTCCTATTCCTTGAAATCCCTTAAGGTCTTCAAGGCTTAGGACACCTGAGACCTTTTGGCTCTGATACTTTACCTTACATTTACTGTAGGTGATCAATGTCTCCCTGGGTTCCCTTCTCCCCCCTGGGATTTATCTTTTTATTAGGGAGAAGTTTCCCTTTCCCCTCTGTGCTTCTGCATTACCTTTTTTTTTCCCTCCCATTGCCTAACATGCAACAGCTAACCTTTTTTTATCTGGCAGATAAGCTTGGGTCATGGGTAAAATTCATCAAACATTACCCTTCACCCACGTAGAGGACTCTGGTCTCACGTACACATGGACGAAGACTTCTCGAAGTAAGTGAGTGTGTCTACACCCCAACCTCTGTTCTGATGGCTAGCACCACACCAACCGATCTCAAAGTTGCCTCGCACAATGTGCAGGGCTTATATTCCCCTGCTTAAATGCAGAAAAATCTTGATGTCATAATGCTACAGGAGACACATTTTCCAATTCGGTATAGTCCAACATTCCTACACGCACACTTTCCTAATTTTTACCTGGCAAACGCCGAGAATAAAAACAAAGGGGTGGCCATCGCCTTTTCAAAAACATGTAAGTCCAACTTGCTTTCGAAAACTGAAGATCCGGAGGGTAGGTTTTTTTTGGTAAAGGGTACTATTGACAGTCAAATGTACTCTCTGGTTTCCTATTATGCCCCTAACAAGGGACAAGCGGTTTTCTTTGCTCGCCTATTTGACACTCTTAATCTCATTATTGATGGCACAGTTATTTTAGGGGGTGACTCTAATGTCGCTTTTGACCAAAGCTTGGATAAATCTTAGTTGCCCAGACATTAGTTTACTCGCCCCATAAGGTTAGCCACAAAATAGCCATACTAATACACGTACAGGGACTGGCGGACATATAGAGAGAAATGAATCCCTCCACGAGAGACTTCACACATTATTCCGCTCCTCACCACACATATTCCAGAATCGATCACATCCTAATACCCACCCGTGTGATACCTCTGGTCACACAATCCCGTATCAGAGACACGGTACTGTCGGATCACTCGCTAGTAATAATGAGCATCTGTATAACAGCCGCAACACTTGGCCAGAGACAATGGAGACTTAATGAATCCCTTCTTTCAGACCCAGTCAGAGTCACCATGCTTGATTATTCCTTACAAGAATATTTTAAACTGAACAAGATTGAACACACATTGGCGAAAACTGTGTGGGCAGCCCACAAGGTTTTATAAGGGGTGAAATCATCCGAATGTTCTCTCAAATAAAACGAGAAAGAACATCGGATATTGAAAATTTGGAAAGGGAATACTCATCACGATGGGCACAACGCAAAAAAAAAACTCAAACACCTTCATTCTCCAACTCGATAAAATCAAACTAGAACTTAACCTAGCCCTCACGGATCTGGCTGAAAAATACCTCAGGTGGAATAGACACAACTGTTACACACAGAAAGATAAGATAGGCCCCATGTTAGCATCCAAATTATCCCCCAGAATTCAGCAGCACGTGATGCCACAGATCAGAATTTCTTGACACGGATGCACTGCTGACTCCACGAAAATATTAGAGGCCTTTTAGGTCTTCTACACAAATCTATGTAAGGCTCACCTTACACAGAACACAAAAAGTTAATGAAAGCTCTCTTCTCTGAAGAGGAGGTTCTAGGGGTCATCAAGGGACTCAGATGTGGGTCTGATCCAGGCCCTGACAGTCTTTCTAATCCCTATTACAAGACATTCGCTCCCACTCTAGCCCCACAACTTGTTAAATTTTTCAATGCCAAGACCAAAGTAGACCCGATAGATGTACAACTTAATTCCGCATTTATAGCGGTAATCCCTTAACCAGATAAAAATTCAGAGGAAGTTAGTAACTTTCGTCCGATTTCGCTTATAAATTGTGACCTGAAAATATTTACCAAACTCCTCGTCAATTGCTTCTCCTCTTTCATTAATAATTACATTCACAAAGACCAGGTTGGTTTTATACCAGGCAGACAGGGTCCAGACCAAATTACAAAGGCGATCAATATAGTATCTGGGAAGGGGGCCCCGGACAATCAGGCATGTTACTCTCTTTAGACCTCAAAAAGTCCTTTGATTCTGTCATCTGGACATATATCTTCACCATCTTAGAACGGTATGGCTTCGGCGTCAGATTAATACGTGCTCTCTACTCCCGACCACAAGCTAGGTTTCGTCTTCAAGGATACTACTGAAACCCA
The DNA here is from genome assembly GCA_029574335.1 of Rana kukunoris. NCBI lineage: Eukaryota > Metazoa > Chordata > Amphibia > Anura > Ranidae > Rana > Rana kukunoris. The sequence goes on along the minus strand of CM056053.1, from coordinate 350,133,153 downwards.
ATTCTCATTGAACATACTAGCATTCAAATGGTGGCTGGACAAGGGACTATACTGAATCTAACATTTTCTCACCCCCTCATGCCTCTTTTCCCTCCAGCATTGCACCAACAAACTGGATTTGCCTGCCTCGGAACAACTTCAGATTCAGACAAATATCACATTTCTTACACGCTATATGCTCGGAAAAAACGCTTCCACCCAAGCTTACAGCATATGAACTGTAGTGTTGTCAGGGGTCGGAACAGAGGTGGGGATCTCGACCATCTATTCGTCACTGGTGCTCCCAGTCTCTAAGTCCTCTTTCATGGATTGCATGGGAGTCGGACCTCCAATTCAGCTGGGATCTGGAGGCATGGCAGTCAGTCTGCTTCAGCTTCTTTAAGGGAGTTTTAAACACCTCCATCATGGAGTCCAGTGTGAAGGTGGTCTCCAGATTGTACTATTCTCCCATCAGACTGGCCTCTATGTATCCCTCAAAAGACCCTCTATGTTTTTGAGGATGCAAACTGTCTGGAACAATGCCCCATATTTAGTGGGAATGCCCCAGAGTCCACCCTTTCTGGAGAAAAATTGTCAATATTATCGACAAGGTCTCAGGCTGCCATATACCCAGGTCCCAGACGATAGCTCTTCTCAATGGCACGATCTCAAGAGTCCCCTAACCCATGCAGCGGCTGGTTCACTTTATTTTAGTGGGTGCAAAACTAACTGTAGCCAGGGCATGGAAACAACCCAAAATTTCCTCTAAAGCAGCTAAACTAAAAAAATTATTGGATAATGGCACAAGAAAAGCTCTCAAGAATACTCTCGGATACAGTAAAAAAAAATCGAAGCCACATGGGAACCCTAGGCACAAAATGTAGGCATCTCTCTCTCTACCACCTCTAGGCCAGACCGAGACCACCCCACAACCTAACGTTAGACAATTCTTAATCCCTATTTCTCTCTCCACTTTCTACTCTTTCTCTCATTTCTCTACTTAACCTATCCTTCATTTGACTCTCGAATAAATTGGGTAACAGAAGTGTATATGAACATTTGGAGTTTTGTTTAAAAAGCGCCCTACCCTTGCCAAAAATTGGTAATATTTGGCTTCCTGTCGCCCATCATTCCCCAGAATATGACTCTGGATAATGCTTTGGGCAAGGTTGACAGTTCTAGAGTTTTTCAATTGTTTGCCAATGTCCTCGAAAGGTCCCTTGCCTCAGTTCTTCAAGTAATTGTTAACTCCCCTGGACTTTATCTTGGAACCCCCTGTTTCTTATCCAGTAAGAACAAATACCTCTCCTATTGTTCCAATGTTCAGAATGCATATGTATGTTTTTCTTTACAATAAAATTAAAACTTTTGAAGTAGAAACCATTTATTGCACAAGATGAATTTCACCTATAAAATGTGAGGAAAAAGTGTGCATGCGCGGGACTTCCGGGAAGACGTGCTGAACGGGAGCTCCGGACCTCAACCCACTCAAACTGATATGGCACAGCTTCTTAATTGCTTCTCTGACATGCTGGCAGCGGGGTTAACTCAGACTGCAGCACAGATCACATCCTCCATTAAGGCTGATCTGCAGAATATAGGGGCCCGCATGGAAGCCATTGAACAAGCGGTAGACAACACCGCGGCCCGCACCAACCAAAATACTAACTGCATACAGACGCTGTAGGACCAACTTGAAATCGCACTTGCCAAAATTGATGAATTGGAGAATCGCAGCAGGAGATATAATTTTCGCATTAGAGGGATTCCTGAGGGGGTGACCAATATCCCTGAGACAGTGAAACTTTTCATCAAAAATGTTATCCCGGACATTCCTGATCATAAACTTGAGCTGGACAGGGCCCACAGAGCTCTACAGCCCCCTCGCCAAGACGGGCTCCCGAGGGATATGGTGGTCTACTATAGTGTAAAGGAGGAGGTAATGAGGAGATCCCGAAACATAGATGACCTCGGGGCGTGGCTTGGCGCGCGAGGTGGATGGCTGCATTCTAGAGGAGCTCCGTCTTTCAGGGAGAAAGGAAGCCTCATTGCAACCCGTTTTTGCGGCCAAAATGTCCAGCCTTACAAAGAAAGGACACTACAGTCGTTCCCTGCGCTCAAAAGGCACGCCGAAGGGGGAACTTACCCAAGCGAACCTGGTGAGATTTAGCTTCGGTGGGAGCAGCAAGAGTACCAAGATGGCGCTGAACCGCAGCCCGGAGCACGGAGGAGACGGAGAGGACATAGAGGAGGACGATGAGATCTCGCTCCCGGCCTCGGAAGGCTCATCACGAGGTAACATACCTAATGATCACCCGCTGAACTACGCTATCATGACCGACATAGCGGCGGACATTAAACAGTCCTTTGCAGCGGCCATCACAGACATTAAGTCTGCACTCCTAAGACTTTCAGAACAGATGGCGATACATGATAGGGCAGGCAAGCGGAGGGACAGGGCCTTGGTGAGGTTAGATGACATAGCGATGGCTCACTCCACTCATCTGATAACCATGAACAGACAATTGGAAGATTTGGATAACAGGGGACGCAGGAATAATGTTAGGGTGAGGGGGGTCCCCGAGTCCGTCGCCCCTGACCAAATCAAACCCGTCCTTACATCCATCTTTAATGGCCTCCTGGATAGGCCCGAGGCCTCACCCATCGAGTTTGATAGGGCACACAGGGCCCTGAGGCCTAAAGCTCCAGATGACAGCCCGCCACGAGACATAATTTGCTGCATGCCAAACTACAATCTGAAAGAAGACATATTGCAGAAGGCCAGACAAAATGACCAAATTAACTTTAATGAATCCACCATACAGCTATTTCAAGACCTGTCTCCCATAACGCTGCAAAATAGGAGAGCCCTGCGCCCACTGCTGGAGGCTTTGAGAGGAAAGGGTCTGCCATATAGATGGAAGTTCCTGTTTGCGCTACAAACCTCGTATAACGGCAGACAATACCTGCTTAAGACCCCTGACAAGCTTCAGAAATTCTGCGAATCTGTGCAAATTGCCCCGGTGGAATTGCCTGATTGGTATGCAGAATTTCGTTTACCACCAGAAATCAACAACCATTCAGCCAAACAGGGCCCTTCTCCCGCCAAATCCCCTTACAGGCAAGGCACCCCCAGGAGGAATGCGGGTTGGAATGAATACAGCTCCCCGGCTGCTAAAAGCCCCAGGATGTGATGGCCGTGGGGTTAACCCCCAGCTCTCAACCGTGAACGTCTCTTCCTTTGCATTCTTCCCCAGGACAGTGCCCGTTGGGCTCCACAGATCTGCCTTCATGTTTTTGGCTCTCCGAAACCTGCTCTGAACTTTTGTTTGCAGTGTCAATTATATACCCCCCTAGAGAAGATCTGAGTTTTTCCTGCCAGATGACAGTGGTATTGCAGACAAGCTGATCTTGCTACAACCTCTCCGGGAACTCGATATTGCACCACGAACACTTCTCCCATGCCGACCACACTACCGTTTCCAATCGGATGAGACGGACGTGTGGGTAAACCCACAGAACTATCCGTTGCCTTCAATGGCTCCTAGAACAGCGATACCACAGATCTCTCACTCCCCGTTTAAGCCCCGCAGCACAAACCCTAACCAGGGCTGGTCTCTATGGATAGAGTCTTGGTATGATCAGCCTAACCAACAGCCGGGGTTCTCCGCTCACCGATTGCCCATATTTTCGCATCCACAGAATCGAGCTGACCCGATTCTATATCAGCTCACAGCTCCCTGTTTGCCATATGTGCTCATTCCCTGCATATCCCCCATCCCCTGCTGATTCAACGGCGTGTGGAACTGTGCTGCTGCTGTACACCCCATGACTCTCTTGCCCGCCACTGAACCACTACTGATCCTGCCATCGGATTGACCCTGGACTTGGTTGAGCACATCGCGAATGGCATCCTCAGCATGCAACCTGTTTGTCCAGTTAATCTTTTATTTTCACAGGTCCATGGAGATCGGGGAAGGACATAAGCTGTCTCCACGTGCGAGAAGACTACTGCTGATCCGGGTTTTCTTTTTGGACATTTTTCTAGAGCAGATAAGTTGTCTTACACTTTGTTATGATACCACTGACAGAGTGGTTATTCCGCTTCTGAACTCAAATGATAGTCATGTTAAGATGCAGACCTGGGGTTGTCCTCCATACGGGTACCCCTGGGGAAATGTTAATTTATGTTTTATGTTACCTTGATTCAATACAGCAGTTTCTTATAATGGTTTGCTTGGTGCACCTACATCGGGTTGTAATGCATACTTGCTTAAAGATGCTATTAATACTTTCTCCCTGGAACTTCACGTTCCTTGACACACACGCTTATAGACTTTTTCAACTTTGCATATCCACTTTGACACCTCCCACTTTCCCAACTAGAGACACCAAATGTGCGCACTTAGTGACACCTGATATCTCTGCGCTTTTATAAGCGATATCCAGAGCAAGATCTCTACTTTTCTGCAAGCCCCTTTTGACTCACATACACATATCTCTCCTCTCCCCTCCCCCCCCTACCTGACTTCCCCACCCCACCCAGACCCAACCTCCATCCTTAATTTCCGTCCCCCACACAGTACATTCCTGCTGACATCTCTTACTAATACCTCTACCTTTCCCTCTCTCAAGATGTCATACTCATGTCATGTCATGTCAAGACACCTACGATCATTTCCCACAATGTTAATGGCCTCAATGTACCCGAGAAGAGGACAAAGCTTCTAAGAGAACTCAAAAAAACAAACCCTGCAGTAATCTTCCTTCAGGAAACCCACTTCAAAGGACCAAACCCCCCTAAACTTACTAACAACTTCTTTACCAAGGCATTCCACGCCACAAACCCCCTAGCAAAAACTAAAGGAGTTTCTATTATACTGAGTAAGCGGGCCCCATTTGAAGTCTCCAGCCAATTGGCCGACCCAGAGGGTACATTCCTCTTCCTCAAAGGTTCTTGGGGGGGTACGCCAGTCACCCTGGCAAATGTGTATCTCCCTAATTCTGCCCACATTACATTCTGCACCAAAATTATTTCGGAACTCAAATGGTTTGCGGAGGGTTGTATTGTACTGGGTGGAGATTTTAATATTCCATTATCCCCCTCTCTGGACTCCTCTACTGGCCACTCCCATGTGTCCTATAGGGTCCTAAGAAGGATCAAGACCCTACTTCAGTCACTCAAACTCGTAGACTCCTGGAGACTCCTTCACCCCACAGATAAGGACTACTCCTTCTATTCTCCCCCCCACAAGAAATATTCCAGACTAGATTTAATTTTTGTTTCTCAAAGGAATCTTCCGGCACTCTCAAGGGCCGAAATAGGCGTCATCGCATTCTCTGACCACGCCCCGGTAGCCGTCACGTTAACACTAGGAACTAAACAAAGATCGCAGTTTAACTGGAGGCTTGACACATACTTCAGGTTAAACAAAGACTCTGATACGGACCCACTCAACAACTGGGAGGCACACAAAAGTGTTATAAGGGGTGAATTCATCAGTTGGGGAGCGAGGCGCAAAAAAGAAAGCACAGACGAGATCACACGCCTTTCAAACACCATAGCCTCACTTGAGACACTCCATAAGAAATCACTCTCTGACGCAGTGTTGGATGATCTGACTAGACATAGGAAATCCCTCACACAAATACTGACCTTCCAAGCCCAAAAATCTTTGTTTTTTTAAAAAAGCATCTTTTATGAAAAGGGAGACAAGGGGGGAAACATCTGGCCAGAGCCCTTAAAGATGCCACATTGGCGAATCAAATTTTCTCTATTCGAAATAGCTCTGGCACTCTCGAACACGCCTCTGAAAAAATAGCCACGATTTTTCATGATTTTTATGCAGGCCTATATGACCTCCCACCCCAACACAAGCCAACTCACATTCACACCTCCAAAGGAGACATGATACAACAATTTTTGACTGATAGCAAACTCCCTTCGCTCCCTCCCGAGGATATTTCCAATCTGAATGAACCCATTACTACCACTGAAGTACAACAAACAATTAAGGACCTGAAGTCGGGGAAGAGCCCAGGGCCCGATGGTTACACGTCACAATATTACAAAACGTACTCTCTCTCCCTCACTGATCCCCTACTTAAAGCCCTAAACCACCTGGCAACGCAAACGCACGACTCTAGATCCCTACTCTCGGCCCACATAGCTGTAGTGCCAAAACCTGACAAGGACCATACTGAAGCTGCAAACTACCGGCCCATCTCCCTCATTGAATTTGGACATAAAAATATTAGCAAAAATTCTAGCCAATAGACTCAAACCCCTCTTGTCCAGAATCATAGGCCCTGAACAGGTTGGCTTCATGCCTGGCAGAGAGGCGAGAGACAACATAACTAAATCTTTAAACTTGATCCATTACACGCATGTCTCGAAAACCGAGGGCCTTCTCCTGTCCACCGACGCGGAGAAGGCCTTCGATAGGATTTCATGGGATTACCTGTTCGCAACATGCTCACATATAGGTCTTAATGGGAATATCGCAAATTGGATTAAGGCCCTCTACCAAAACCCAACCGCTCAGATTAAAGTTAACTCTACCCTATCCAACCCTATTAACATACGAAATGGCACTCGCCAAGGCTGCCCCTTGTCCCCTCTTCTTTTTATTTTATCTCTGGAACCTCTAATTCGGACCGTTAACCTTTCACCTGACGTTAGAGGCCTTACCATTGGAGATAGAGAATTTAAATTGGCGGCATACGCAGACGACCTCCTATTCTTTATTACCCAACCACACATCTCCATGCCGAACCTATCCAAAATATTTAAAACATTCGGGTTTATTTCAAACTTTAAGATCAACCCAACCAAATCCGAGGCACTGAACCTTAACCTCCCCCCAGACAGACTCAACTCACTTAAACAAAACTTCAAATTCAAGTGGGAAAAAGATTCAATGAGGTATCTGGGAATCAAACTCACACCTGATCTAGACTCCTTGTTCAAGACTAACTTCCTACCACTATTGAATGCGATCTCCGGGGACCTGAAGAAGTGGAACTCTAAATTCTTCTCCTGGTTCGGAAGGGCGGCCATCTTGAAGATGGTGGTGCTTCCTCGCTTACTGTACCTCTTTAATGCCCTCCCAATTCATATCCCGAACTCCTTTTTTGCCAAGCTACAATCAGCCCAACGGGGATTTCTTTGGTCAAATAAAAAATCGAGAATCTCACTGGAAACTCATAAATTTTCCAAAAGCAGGCGAGGCCTGGGCCTACCAGATTTCAAGAAATATCATTTCGCTTCTCACATTACTAGGGTAATAGATTGGCACTGTAATGGCTCCAACAAAGATTGGGTACAGCTAGAATTAACCTCTTCCCCACAACCTCTCCTTTACTACCCCTGGACCATTCACTCTAAATCCTTCAAAAACGCCACCAACCCTCTGATAGCCAACACTTTAAAAATCTGGCACAAATTAGCTGACACATATGACTTAGCTTCGGTCCCAGGTCCCCTGACGCCAATCATAGGGAACCCTGACTTCCCTCCGGGACAAAACCAAAGGTCACTTCCACTCCCTACTCCCTCCAAAAGATTCCTGACCACCCACTGCATGTCGGGAAATTCGGTTAAATCTCTTCCCTCTCTCCAGTCCGAATTTGGTAATTCTGCACATACTCCGTGGTTCTACTTGCAGCTCCAGAGCTTCCAGTTGAATAGCAGCCACAAAACTTCCTACACTCGGAGGCTAACACCTCTAGAAGAACTCTGCCTTTAAGAGGTCACCGGTCATTAAAACTACTTCTATGGCATACAAACTCTCTGAGCATGAGCAGGCACAAGGAGAGATGGGAGAGAGATCTAGATAGACAAATTACTGACCGACAGTGGGAAAGGGCCTGCATATTTGCACACAAATGCTCTTTGAGCACCAAACACCAGGAAACTTCCTACAAGATTCTTACGCAATGGTATATTACCCCTGTGAAAGCTCATGCATGGTCCCAGGCGATCTCTGACACCTGCTGGCGCTGTAAAACCGACACAGGCACCTTCCTACACATTTGGTGGGGATGCCCCCTGATCCGCAGTTTCTGGGATGATGTATCCTCATGGATCAAGCACATAACTGATACGAAACTAACTTTGGATGCTGCAGCATGTTTGCTGCATATCAATCCCTTCTCAATTAAGCGCTATAAAACATCCCTAACCAGACACCTGCTCACAGCGGCAAAATTCTTGATTCCATTATACTGGAAATCAGATAAAGTCCCAGGGTCAGAGAATGGTTGAATAAAGTGAGATATACTTACAAGATGGAGGAACTAGTGGCCATGAAAAATGAACGTAGTTCCGCTTTCATTGAGATCTGGTCTCCATGGGTGGCTTTCACATATACAAAAGAGTATGAATCGCTTTCTCCTTGTTAAGATGGTTGTCAAGGACCTTAGCCTCGAGGCCTGTTATTGAAAGTTTTGTTCTTTAACTACTGCAGAACATAATATCTACTAAGGAATCTAAATGTGAAATGATTGTGCCCACTATGATGCCCCTCTTATCTGTCCCCCCCTCCCTACCCCTTCCCCCCTCCCCCCTTACGTTGCTTGCTGTACAATCTTACATTTGTTCTAATAAACCTTGGATTGTGAAAAAAAAAAGATGACCTCAACATTCAGGGGAATAAGATACAGTTATTTGCTGACATCTCACCAGCCACTATCCAGAAGATGAGGTCCCTGAAGCCCCTTTTAGGGGTCCTTATGCAGAAATCCATTAAATATTGGTGGTCCTTCCCATTTCGCCTCCAGTTTGAATATAAGGATAAATCATATGGCTTCTCGAGCTTCAGGGATGGTGAACAGCTACTACTGCGCCTTGGTTTTATCAATCAAGAATTGCCCCCTCCGGAGTCTTCTTTTCATCCTGGTACATCTAAAAGGCCTCCCACTGGCAGCCCCATCACCCCGTTGTGGAATAAGCAGCAAACAAAGAGGCCCAGAGACTCTCGTCCTCCTAGATGACTGTTTTTCCTGGCTTCATTTCTTTGGTTATTTTACACCCTACATCGCGTGCCATGTTTCCTGCTGGTATAGTGCTGCTCCCTATACCCACCGAGATCGTGCTACTCAAGTTACTTTTTATATCTTAACCTAGCAAGACTAGTCTTCTCAACAAGTTTTGTCTCATTTTTTTTTGACCCTGTTCTCCCTCCGGGGATGATGGGGTTTTGGTTTTGATGTGTTAGCAAGTATTAATCTGTTTGCCATATTGTTTATGCTCTAACCTTCCTCAGTGTTTTAAAATGTTTGCTGTCTTTTTCTAGGCCTATGGCCTGGAGGTCTCCCAGCCAAAGTTTAAATGTTTTAATGTGGGCCTCTAGGCTGGGGTGGACTAGCACGCCACTCCCTCTGCAGTAACAGGGCAGAGCTCGCTCTTCTTGCGACTGCAGGAACACAACCCCTTTTGGGGTTGTCACCTTACTGGGTCCATCTTTGTTTTGGACTCATATTCAGGACTTTGCTGGCCAGTCCTGTCTACATTTTCTCCTCAAAAGTGCACACAGAAGGCCTCCACTTTGCTGAGAATTTACACGCGAACTCCACCTGACTCCTCATTGTATACTCCCGGTCTCTGGTGGGTTAAGGTAAGCCTTTCTCCGGTATGCTCGCACACACCCTCTTTGGTCCATGGCTGACACACCTCCCAGATTGGCTGCACTTAGGGTAGCCTCCCACAATACTCAAGGCCTAAACTCCCCGTTCAAAAGGCGCAAGGCATTCCAGAGTTATCACTCCAGGGGCCTTGACGTTGTCCTACTCCAGGAGACCCATTTCCCCATCACCTATAACCCCCCTTTTTTGCACCGCGGATACCCAACTTTTTATTTGGCAAATGCTGAAACTAAAAAGAGAGGGGTAGCTATACTTTTTTCAAAAAAGACCCATTTCGTACACTCTCTAACTGTCGTGGACAAGGAAGGGTGTTACATCCTTGTTAAGGGCTCGATTGAAGGCAAGGTTCACACATTAGTTTCCTATTATGCCCCAAACACTGGACAAACTCACTTTTTTTCTAAATTATTTACTACTCTGGCGCCGCATTTTGAAGGCAGGGTGATATTGGGAGGTGATTCTAATATTACCTTTGACAATATCCTTGATAAATCAATAGCTGGGATCCCCCACCTCAAAAGACCTCCGAAACAAAGCCTTCAAATTGCCTGTCTTCTACACTCCTTAGGACTCATAGACACATGGAGAGAACTTAATCCTACGATGAAAGATTACACACATTACTCGGCCCCTCACAAAACTTATGCAAGAATTGATCATATATTTTTACATGCCTCAGAGGTCCACACCGCGTCTTCTGCGTCCATTCTTGAAGTCCCATGGTCTGATCATTCTTTAGTGCGCGTCAAACTTGCGAATACAATTTCTCCCCCTGGGTTTCGTCCGTGGCGCCTTAACGCATCGATTCTCTCTAACCCGGTCCATTGTACCATGTTGGAGAAGGAAATTCGGGAATATTTTGCGAACAATGACAATAATGAGACCTCCCCCAGTTCCCTCTGGGGGGCCCATAAGGCAGTACTCCGGGGGAAGATCATACAGCTTTCGTCGAAACTGAAGCGGGAACATAAGATGGACATTCTGAAACTTGAGAGAGACTTTGAAACTCTAAGTAAGACCCATAAGCGTTTCCCATCTCGGGCTTCTCTTGCCAAACTTGATTCAGCCAGGTTGGCGCTCAATTTGGCACTCACATCCTCGGCGGACAAACATCTGCTATGGCAGAACAGTAAGTTTTACATGCGCGCGAACAAGTTTGGCCCACAGTTAGCGGCTAAACTTTCACCTAAATTGAGGACGTATGCAATCCCCAAAATTAAGGTCTCGAACGGCAATTTGACCCAGAACCCCGAAAAGATTCTCAAGACTTTTCAATCCTTTTACTCTTCCCTGTATTCCTCTGATGTTCGACATTCCCAGACGGACCTTGACACTTTTTTACAGAATGTCCCTCTCCCCAGACTTTCGAAATCCCATCGCTCCATCCTTGACTCACCATTCCAGGTAGCAGAGATTAGTGATGTTATTAAAGACCTTAAGACTGACTCTGCCCCGAGCCCCGACGGATTCTCAAATCATTACTATAAGACTTTTGGTCCCCTATCTGGTCCGGTTCTTTAATCCCTTACATAAGGACCCATTGTTGGATCCCTCGGCAAACCTAGCATTCATATCAGTTATTCCCAAACCAGGGAAGGACCCCAGTGAAGTGAGTAACTACAGGCCAATCTCGTTAATTAACAACGATATGAAGATAATGACGAAAGCTTTAGCCAATAGACTGGCATCTTTTATTGGTTCTTATATTAACAAAGATCAGGTGGGTTTTATCCCGGGAAGACAGGGACCGGACCAGATACGAAGAGCAGTGGATGTTATTTCCCTTATGAGGTCAGGCTGGGATGGTGGGTCTCCCCAAGAAGGATATCTGCTTTCTATTGATCTGCAAAAGGCGTTTGATACGGTTGAATGGCCATACCTTTTTGCTTTGCTCCGTCACTGGGGTTTTGGGCCTGACTTTATCAAAATTTTAGAAGCACTTTATTCCCAACCAAGAGCACAGGTCAGATTTCAGGGTCACTTCTCGGAACAATTTCCCATTAGAAAGGGTACGAGACAGGGCTGCCCTCTCTCCCCCCTTCTTTTTGCGGTGGCCATTGAAACTTTGGCCATCGCGATCAGAAATCACCCTGGTATCCAAGGGGTTCACTGTGGACAATCGACACATAAATGTGCCTTGTTCGCAGACGACGTCCTCCTTTTTCTCACCGCCCCACTCACCACGACCCCTAACGTGATACGCCTCCTCAATGATTTTGGCGGGATATCAGGTCTAAGAGTCAATATGTCCAAGTCTGTTGCTCTTAACGTCTCCCTTCCTCAATCCCAAGTAGATAGTTTGAAAAGTCGCTTCCCATTCTCCTGGAACTCTACTTCTATTCCATATTTAGGTATTAATCTCACTTCACAGACTGAGCTTCTCCATAAACATAATTATCCACCCATGGTTAAAAAGTTAATGACTGATCTACGTCAATGGTCTCTGTATAATTTATCTTGGCTGGGTCGTGTGAATGCAGTTAAGATGACCCTCCTGCCCAAAATTTTGTACCTTTTCCGCTCCCTTCCCATCCCGGTCACTAAATCGTATATTGATTCTCTTCAATCTGCTATAATTAAATTCATCTGGGAGAAAAAGGGAAACCGCCTCTCTAAGGCGGCGTACACACGACCGAGGTTCTCGCTGGAAACCAGCGAGAACCTCGCTGGAAGCTGCATTCCAGCGAGGACCTCGGCCGTGTGTACGCTCTCGGCGAGCATCCCGTCGGGAATCCCGTCGAGCAGAAATAGAGAGCACGCTCTCTATTTGCTCGACGGCCCGCCTGGATGAATGGCTGGTTGCCATTCCCGACGGGCGGGTCGCCGATTTCGACGGCCGGCAAAGAACCTCGACGGGCGGAACGATGTGTTCTGCCCGTCGAGGTTCTCTGCCGTGTGTACGCGGCCTTAGACGGTGCTTTTTAGACCTCGGTTAAAAGGTGGCCTCGGGCTCCCTAATTTGTGGTGGTACTACCGTGCGGCCCAACTTAGCCAGTTTTCCATAATTTACCTTAAAGGACCCAAGCCAGATTGGGTCTCCATGGAAAGAGCTGCGACCCCAGGATTCACCCTAGATTTCCTTTTATGGAACCACCCTAGGAACCGTCCACCGATTTTAGCTCCTACACTGTCCCACTCTATGTCTCTATGTGACTCATTACATAAACTGACATCACTGGTATCCCACTGGCACCCACTTGCACATATTTTTCACAACCCCCGATTCAAACCCGGGTTAGACATTGTAGCCTTTAAATGGTGACTTGACAAAGGACTATACAGAATTGGCCACTTTTTTAATTCAAACGGGCCCCTTACGTTAGGTTATTGTACCTCTGAGCTCAAAATGCCCCTGTCTGAGAAATTTTGCTTTTTTCAACTTTCCCACTTCTTACAACAGATTAGGAGGTCCTGCCCGGAACAACCCCTTATGAGCAGTGGTGTTGCCCTACTTAACAGCTGTCCCTAAAATCCCCAAAAGTACACAAGCGCTAATATTTTTTATTTTACTAGGGGCAAAGATGACTATTACCAAGGCTTGGTAATCTCCTTCGGTTTCTCTCTTAATGGCTAAGAGAAAGATCTCGTGGATGATGTCCAACGAGAGGTTTTCCAACATGATCCTTGACTCTGTTGAGTCCTCCTCTGATTCTTTTATTTTGCTCTTGAAATTTGCAGCTTGCTAGGCCTTCCGTGTGTCTCCTGTCCCTTGTTCTTCTGTCTTTTTCTCTCTCTTCTGTTCTCCTTTTTCTTTTTTGCCCTCTTCCCTCTTCTCAACTGTTCGATTTTCTACAATTTGAATAACGATGTAGTTCGGGCCGTGAGGGTCCGTTTAGTCTTATATATCTTCATTGGATACAGTTTTGCTATGTTTTAGTTTATTTCTTTTAAAATAAGGGTTTATGGTGGTTTTTCTAAGGTCATCGAAAGTTTTTTTTTTTGTGCATATCAATCTCTTTTGACCCCTTTGTTATGCTGACCCTTAAGCCCTGTTCGAGTCTGTCTCGGATCGGAGCTTCGCCATATTTGGCATGCCCTCCCTCATTTAAGTTGCTCTTAGCGGGCCAGGTGTTAGAGCGGAAGGTTCCTAGTCCGCTCACTCCTGAGGCAGTGTGTTCCCTTTTGGGGCTCGGGGGTGGATTGGGCGGGTACTCCTGTTATTATGTATTGGTTTGCCTGTGTTTAATTTCTGAACCTTTTATGGATCCGGCTAATTGTTATATTTTGCTCCGGTCTTATTTCGCATTGCTGTGTATCGCTGCAAGATTTTTTCAATAAAAATATTTAAACATAAAAAAAAATGTGAGGAAAATACACGCATTGTATCAGAGAGATCATCATCCTTACGGGCTGCCACTGTCCAGTGGGTCTTCCGGGGTCCAGGTGGCTGTGAAGGGGAGAGATGGGACACAGGAAGTGACCAGAAAGTCTGAGCTGCTCGGGCTCCTGCATCCCAGCTCTCCCCTTCACAGCCATCTGGACCCGGAAGACCCACTGGACAGTGGCAGCTGAGGATGATCCCTCTGATACAATGCGTGTGTTTTTCCTTACATCTTGTAAGTAAAATTCATCTTGTGCAATAAACGGTGTCATTAATACTATACTTAGGTGTGCCTCCCTCTACCTTTCTTTTCTGTTGTTTCTTATAGAGTCTTGGACACACTCTGGGGATGGCTGCCACCTAAAATTCCTTTTTATTATTATTTAAGACTTTACTCCTGGATTATTGAATTTACCAACCTATTATAAGGACTATTTATATAAACACATTTTTACTGCTACTGCGGTGCAATTTTCCATATGTTGTGCAACAGTATTTTTTTTTTACTAAGGAATACATTAACATGATGAAAATCACAGGTAATAGTTCAGAATAAAGTGCAGATATTCCCCTAGCATCCCTAGTCACTAACTACAGGCTTGTGGCTTCCTGCTTAGATTAAGTCCATAATTGGATGCGTTAATAGTGGGTTAAACACTGATTCTGTCAGCTCTCTGGTCCTCCAGACTCTGATGTAGCATTCAATCTCCCACATCTGTGGGCCTTATCCACCTTGGCTGTCCCTTTATTCTCCTTTTTTTTTTTTTAGGCTCAGGCTTTCTTCCCCTGGGTGCAGACCCTCTGTTCCTTTTATATCAGATGGAACCAGTGGGATAGACCCAGCAAAACCCACCAAACAGAAAACCCCAAAACACACATACTGTAACTCAACCTGCCTACACACATACACATACTGTGGCCAATTTAGACAAGAGCCAGTTAACATACCAGCATGTCTTTGGAGTGGTCTTAAACTGTTTGCAACAGACAAGGTACAATGGAACAGGGTAATTTGCATAATAAGTCCAGGTAAGATCCAAGAATAGGTAGTGTGAGGGATTAGCTCGGTAGTGGGTGTGTGTGACCCCCTGGATGGGTTCACTACACGCTGAACTCTTCAGAAGTCTTTCTGACTGCTCTCCTTAACTCAAAAAGCCTGAGGATGCAGCAATCAGTAGTCATGCTTTGGATAACTTATAGAGGCCTTAATTGCCTCATTCTGAACAGCTGAAGTTTTCCAACGCCCTAAACCTTTCTGGCTATTTCTGCAGCCGACACCTAATAGTAATTGGTGAATTATCTAAACAAGGCAGAAATGTATCTCCCGTTTGTGACAACACCCACAGATTTACCTGACTTCCTGTCACATACCCCCCCCTCTTGTTTCAACCCTAAGGTTGGGACAAAGGTTGCCAGCCACGCATGCACTCGGGATAACCCATCTGCATTCCCCATTTTAACAATGGGGCGATGCGTTACCACAAAACAAAATTCCTGGAGGGCCAAGAACCACCTATTTATTCTCCTATTGGTCTCTTTGTTCTGTGCCATCCACTTCAATGGGGCATAATCCGTCACCAGTTCAAACTGTCTACCCACGAGGTAGTACCGAAGAGAATCCAAAGCCCATTTCACCGCCAAACACTCTTTCTCAATGGTGGCATAATTCTCCTCATGGGCCTTCAACTTTCAGCTGAGGTACCTAACAGGGTGTTCCTCCCCCTTGATAATGTGGGACAGTACAGCTCCTAACCCCACATTTGACGCATCTGTCTGAACCACAAAGTCCCGTGAAAAATTAGGCAAATTTAAAACTGGCTGACTACATAAGGCCTGTTTCACTGCAGTGCATGTGGTTGCAAAGAGGGACTGTCGTTTCTTTGTCAAAAAGTCACACTGCATGGGTTCATCAACCGCTGGGCAAACCGCTGCTACATGTCCCTCTTCCCGGCAACGGAAAAAAATTAACCTTCTGGTCCTCTCCTGTGGGATGGGTCTTCCAGGCCATTCTCGCCAAACATTAGCAGTAGTCCCGATAATACCTCTAGTTGCTCTTTGGTCCTTCTCTCCACCCCCATCCCTTGATGCAGTCTTACCTATAGGTGGGGAGGGTCTGGTCTTGGGGTGGAAAGTCTGTGCGTCTCTGGTGGAAGAGGACACATTTTCTGTTGTTAGATACCTTTCGACCAGGTCTACTAGTTTGTCTGTGGTTTCTGGACCACCATGGCTTACCCATTTCTGCAAGGTGTTAGGAAGAGACCTAAGAAATTTGTCCATGACTACACGCTCCAAAAAAAAATTTGCGGACAGAGTTTCTGGCTGCAGCCATTTCCTAGCCAAATGAATGAGGTCATACATCTGCGACCGAGGTGGCTTCCTCAGCTGATATCTCCAATTGTGGAACCGCTGAGCATGGACATCCAGGGTTACACCAAAACGTGCCAATATTTCCTCTATTAACCGATCATAGTTTTTTGCATCTGCAAACTCCAAATCAAAATATGCCTTTTGGGCTTCTCCAAATAATAGGGGGGCCACTAGTCCAGCCCACTGTTAGGCCAACTCTCTTTTTCCACTGTTCTCTCAAACGTGGTCAGAAACATCTCAAGGTCATCATCTGCAGTCATCTTTGGCAATAAGTGGTTTACCCGAAAAGTCAGTATGTTACTGGCCCGACTCCCAGCCCTGGTCTGCTGTCTCTGAAGCTGTTTCACGATGGCCTCCATTTGCTGCTGGTGTCTCTGTTCCAATCTTGCAATGCTCTCTCAGTGAGCTGCAAGGCTCTCTTGGTGAGCCTGTTGTTGAGCTGCGTGAGCCTGCTGTTGAGCTGCAAGGCTCCACTGCAAACCTGCATTTGTCTGCTGTTGATTTGCATTTGCTTATAGCCAGCTGTTTTAGTATCTCCTCCATTTTGGGTTTACTTTAACTGCCCGCATTCTCCACCATGTGTGAGGGATTAGCTGGGTAGCGGGTGTGTGTGACCCCCTGGATGGGTTCACTACACGCTGAACTCTTCAGAAGTCTTTCTGACTGCTCTCTTTAACTCAAAAAGCCTCAGGATGCAGCAATCAGTAGACACCCTTTGGATAACTTATAGAGGCCTTAATTGCCTCATTCTGAACAGCTGAAGTTTTCCAATGCCCTAAACCTTTCTGGCTATTTTTGCAGCCGACACCTAATAGTAATTGGTGAATTGTCTAAACAAGGCAGAAATGTATCTCCCGTCTGTGACAACACCCACAGATTTACCTGACTTCCTGTCACAGTAGGTATTTAATGAACACCTACTAAGGGAAAATAGAAGTTATCTCTCCATCCCATGCTGCTGGCTCTATAAGGAACACTCCTCTCATCCCTCGACACTGTTCGTTGTTGTCAGCAGCCAGGACTTTAACAATATCATCCAGTGGGTACTCAGCAAGACAGGCAAGCAAGGTTTTAAAGCCACCCTTGAGGATATATTAATGTGATGTAGCTGTGGATCACAGTCAGACCTGGACTGGGACAAAAAATAGGCCCGGGCATTTTAAACTGAGCAGCCCAGGGGGGGGGGGGGTTACTGATGGAATATGGGGTGAGATAAAGAAATATAGATAGAGAGAGAGAGAGAGAGAGAGAGAGAGAGAGAGAGAGAGAGAGGGAAAGAAAGATAGATAGATACAAAGAAAGATAGATATAGATAGAAAGATAAAGATAGAAAGGAAGATGGATAGATAGAGATAGATAGAGGAGAAGATGGATGGATGGATGGATGGATAGTGTCACGATCAGGTGTCAGGCTCAGAGGCCAATTGCCATAGCAGTTGCAGAACAGGTATACAGGCAGTAGAGTAGTCCAGGAACAAGCCGAGGGTAAAACACAGGTGGTTGCAAATTGGGATCAGGCAATAGAGTAGTCCAGGAACAGGCCGAGTGTCAAACACAGCTGGTTGCAGCTTGGGATCAGACAATAGAGGAGTCCAGGAACAGGCCGAGGGTCAAACACAGCTGGTTGCCGATACAAATGGCAGCAGAGCAGACAAATCGCAAAGCACTGGCTGGGAAGGCACAATGACCTGGCAATGGGGAAGTGCTGAGACAAGGCTTTTATAGGAAGTTCATGGGAGGAGCTAGGGGTTCAAGGTTCAACAACAATCAAGACACAAGGCAGAGTATTCCAATGGATTTGTCCAGCAGATCAGACAGGGAGCTGTCCAGCATCCCAGATAGCTCAGTGGGAAGAGACAATAGCAGACACGGACAAGGTCCCAGGTCCAAGCCCAGGTCCTGACAGACAGATAGATAAAAAAGATATAGATAGATAATAGGGAGAGCGAAAGAAAGAAAGGTGAAGAGAGAGAAGGGAATGAATGGCACCCCTACATCAGTGTACAGTACTCACTCAGAGGCAGGAGGGATTGGATGGATGGATATCAGACTCCATCTTTCCTTTCTGTTTGGCTTTAGCTTGAATCTTCCCGCCCACATTCCGTAGGCAGCAGAACAGTGTCTGTCGGAGAGAGTGGGCGGGGCATACACAAGAAGAGAGGAGGGGAGGAGCAGAAGCAGCTCCTCTCTTCTAACTGGTCGTGCAAGCAGCAAGGGGAGGGGAGAAATGTCAGAGCTTGCTGTGATACACCCAGCACATGTCTCTCTATCTGAAGCTCTCTATCTGGCGCTGTGTTGCTGGGGGAATCTCTGCTAGTAGGTAAACTGGGCGTCCCCTCTCGGCAGGCAACCCCTTGGTATACCCCCGGGGAGACGTGACATGCCGCAGAGGGCCGCCGCGGCCCACCGGGCATATGCCCGATATGCCCTATGGCCAGTCCGGGCCTGATCACAGTGTAAACTATGGGGACTTCTCAATGAACCCTAGGATTTTACTGAATCCCAGTGGAAAACCCCTGATGTTGATTAAACAGGAAAAATTATTTTATTTTTTGCCTTATGGAAACTGCAAGCTACTGGCTACCATTGTAGCCTCTGAAGGGTGAATCAATTCAACCATGCTCACCAAAAAATGTAAACAGCGTTGTTGAATAGTATGGCCTTTAACACATACCTTACACATATTTTATTATTAGACCACTAATAAGATCTGATGGTTATACATCAGGGCTGTCATGCTGAAACAATACTGCGCTGAAAAAAGCAGAAATGTACTGAAGAAAACAAGAATGAATACAAAATCCACAGCAATTAGCCATTTATTTAAATACGCAGGTATATGTGAGAGAGTTTAACCACTTCATTACCGAGCCTGTTTTTCAGATTCGGTGCTTACGAGACTAAAACAGTTTTTTTTGCTAGAAAATTATTTAAAACCCCCAAACATTATATATATTTTTTTTTCTAACACCCTAGAGAATAAAATGGCGGTCATTGCAATACTTTTTCTCACACCGTATTTGCGCAGCGGTCTTACAAGCGCACTTTTTTTGGAAAAAATTCACTTTCTTGAATTAAAAAATAAGACAACAATAAATTTGGCCCAATTTTTTTATATATTGTGAAAGATGATGTTACGCCGAGTAAAATGATACCCAACATGTCACGCATAAAAATTGCGCCCGCTCGTGGCATGGCGTCAAACTTTTACCCTTAAAAATCTCAATAGGCGACGTTTAAAAAATTCTACAGGTTGCATTTTTTGAGATGACGAGGAGGTCTAGGGCTAGAATTATTGCTCTCGCTCTAACGATCGCGGCGATACCTCACTTGTGTGGTTTGAACACCGTTTTCATATGCGGGCGCTACTCGCGTATGCGTTTGCTTCTGCGCGCGAGCTCGTCGGGACGGGGCACTTTAAAAAATTTTTTTTTTGGTTTTCGTTTTTATTTTTCTTTATTTTATAATTTTTAACACTGAAAAAAAAAAAAAAAAAAAAATATCACTTTTATTCCTATTACAAGGAATGTAAACATCCCTTGTAATAGAAAAAAGCATGACAGGTCCTCTTATATATGAGATCTGGGGTCAAAAAGACCTCAGATCTCATATTTAGGCTTAAATGCAAAAAAAAAAAAAAAAAAAAAAAAAAAAAAAGGCAAAATGTAAACATATTAAATGTCTCTTTAAGACGCTGGGCGGAAATGACGTTTTGACGTCACTTCCGCCCAGCAGAGAGAGGGGGACGGCTGAGGGACATTTTTTCCCTCAGTCACATCCCCGGACAGACAACGAGCGGACCCGATCGCCTCCGCCGCTACCGACGGCTACGGTAAGCGACGGAGGGCGCGGGAGAGCGGCGGGAGGGGGGGGGCACCCTCTCCCGCCGCCGGTAACGGCGATCTCGCGGCGAATCCGCCGCGATGACCGCCGTTATCGTTAACAGGACCGCCCCACGAAGAGATGGATATCTCGGTTGTGGCAGCAGCTGCTGCCGTTACCGAGATATCCATCTTCAAAAACGTGACGTCTTTGGACGTGGGGCCGGTCACAAGTGGTTAATGAGAGCCCAGAAATAAATGTTTTACTTATCATAATTGCACAGTAATAAATTACAGACATTATAAAATGCAAGCCATAGAAATATAGAAATTACAGTTCAGTACAAAGATTTTTGCACCTTCTCAGAGCAAAAGACAAACTAAACTAGTCAAATTAATGTTATTGTAATGATGCACACTATTTTAACATCTAGAAAAAATTACTTGACCTATGTTCTACTTTTATTATTAAAGCTTGACGCAAGAATCCTACCATAATAACAAACAAGTAGAAATAGAAAATAAGACATACATGATAGGTGCCACTGTAATTTAACAACCTAGGTATTGAGAATTACATGTACTGTATGTAATGGCAATATCGTCACTTATTGGCAAACCATTTATAAATCTTCTCGTTATAACAAGATTTAAATTAAATGTAATGATCATTGTTTATTAACTGCTGCTTCAATGTAAATAAATACAAGTTGATAGAGACATGCTGAAAAACCAATACTAACTTTTGGTTTAGAGCGTATAGATTTATCCACTTCCATACCAGGCACTTACGCACCTTCCCGCCCATGCCAATTTTCAGCTTTCAGCACTGTCGCACTTTGAATGACAATTGCGCGGTCATGCTACACTGTACCCAAACAAAATTGCCGTCCTTTTTTCCCCACAAATAGAGCTTCTTTTGGTGGTATTTGATCACCTCTGCGGTTTTTATTTTTTGCGCAACAACTAATAAAAGACTGAAAATTTAGAAAAAAAAAAACATTTTTATTTTTTTCTGTTAACTTTTTTGTAAATAAGTATGTTTTCTCTTTCAATTACGGGCACTTATATGGTGGCACTAATGGGTACTGATGAGGTAGTACTGATGGGCACCGATGAGGTGGGCACTGATAAGCACTGATAGGCGGCGCTGGTATGCGGCACTGATGGGCACTCATAGGTGGCACTGATGGGCATTCATAGGCGGCACTGATGGGCACTCATAGGCGGCACTCATGGGCATTCATAGGCGGCACTGATGGGCACTCATAGGCGGCACTGATGGGCACTCATAGGCGGCACTGATGGGCACACATAGGCGGCACTGGGAACTCATAGGCGGCACAGAATAGCACTCATGGGTGGCACTTATGGGTGGCACTTATGGGTGGCACTGATGGGTACTTATGGGTACTTAGATGGGCACTGATAGGTGGGCACTGGGCATGGATTGGCACGGAGGGGTGGCACTGAAGGACACTGTGGGGTGGCACTGATGTACTTTGAGGGGTGGCACTGTTGTATATGTTGCCAGTCAGTGCCCATCTGTGGGCACTGACTGGCATCTTTCTTTTTTTTTTAACCTGAATTTTTTATTTTTTATCCTGTTTTTTTTTTGTTTGTTTTTTAATTTTTATTTTTTTTTGCCCTGCCAGTGTGGGCATCCCTGGTGGTCTAGTGTGGGCATACGAGGGGGGGCTGCGCTGATAAACAATCAGCGCGAACCCCCCCTGTCAGGAGAGCCGCCGATCGGCTCTCCTGTACTCGCGTTTGTCAGACGCGAGTGAGGAAGAGCCGTCGGCGGCTCTTCCTGTTTACATCGTGATCAGCCGTGATTGGACATGGCTGATCACGTGGTAGTGAGCCTCCGCCGGAGACTCGTTACCGAGTTCGGTGATGCAGGGTGTCAGACTGACACCACGCATCAGTGATCGCCGCGCTGCGCGCCCCCACGGGCGCGCGCGGCATGAAATCGTGCTGGACGTTTGAGAACGACCAGTCACGATTTCATAACCACTTCCCGGCCGTAAATTTGCTATTGGCCGGGCGGGAAGTGGTTAAGACATTAAAAATGAGCATGAAAAATACTTTTTTAAATTATTTATGTATTAACAGGATAACACGGGCACACTGAACTTTTTAATATTCTTATTTGTTTTAGCCCTGGTTCACACTGGGCTGCGGGAGTGAAGCAGTGCGAGTTCAGCTGAACTCGCACGATTTCACTCCCGCCCGGCAGTCCCGATTTCAGCCGCGATTTCAGAGACATCTGTGCAGGTTTCTGCACAGATGTCAATGTAAATCGCAGGCTGAAATCGCAAAAAGTAGTACAGAGACTACTTTTTGAAATCGGTGCAATGCCGCAGATGCAGCTTCGCGCCGATTAGGACAGTGCCATTGCCGGCAATTTGCGGCAAAATCCGCCGTTTTGACATGCGATTTGACATGCCAAATTGCATGTCAAAACGCACCAGTGTGAACCAGGGCTTAAAATGTAGCTGTGCATAGTAACCAATTTAGCTTTGACAATCGGTCCCCAATCACACCGGTACGACTTTAGGTATGACGTGCGATTTTCAAATCACAACTGAAGTAGCATCTAATGTGTTTCTATGTCAATGTCTTAATAGGTATGATTTCAAGTAGTGCTATTTGAGAGGTAGTTTGTGTATTACTTTTTCAGAACTTCAGTAGGATTTCATTTCCATAGACTATAATGTAAATCGTGCTGCAAATCGTACCTGTGTCTATATTATCACTACTTGAGCCTGAAAAAAATAAAATAACCCTTTGCTAGTTAAACTTTTGTTCACAACATCACTGTTCCTCCCTGTGACATGGACAACCCCTCTAACGGAAGTAGCACTTAAGTCATATCAGATTGTTACAAATCTCACAGAAGTAGTGCTGAAGTCAGGCTAAAACGTAGAAGCTGATTGGTTACTATGCACAGCTGCACCAGATTCTGTGTGCACTGATTTTAGTAAAAAAGCATCTAGAATGTGCTTCCAAGTGCAGTATTACAAAAGTTTTTAACACATATACGGTTAAAAACACTTACAAGATCCAGTAGTAAAACAAACACATCATTTATAATCCTGGCTCTTATCAGCAGCTGCAGAAGAAGGGGAGAGTGAGGGGGCACCTTAACCACTTCAATACCAGGCACTTACGCACCTTCCTGCCCAAGCCAATTTTCAACTTTCATCGCTGTTGCAATTTGAATGAAAATTGCGCGGTCATACTACACTGTACCCAAATGAAATTATTATCATTTTGTTCACAGAAATAGAGCTTTCTTTTGGTGGTATTTGATCACCTCAGCAATTTTTTGATGGGCACTGATAGGCGGCACTGATAGGTGGCGCTGGTATGCGGCACTGATGGACACACATAGGCGGCACTGATGGGCACTCGAAGGTGGCACTGATGGGTACTTATGGGTGGCACTGATAGGTGGAACAGATGGGCACTGGTGGGCACTGATAGGTGGGCACTGAGAGGTGGCACTGATGGACACTGAGGGTGGCACTGATGATACTGATGGTGGTATTGCTGGGCATCACTTTTGTATATGTTGTGCCCATGTTGCCAGTCACTGCCCATTTGTGGGCACTGTTTGGCATCTATTGCGAATATTTTTTTACATGTGGATGGCCATGGGGTACATACCTGGCCACCCACATGTTTCCCTCTTCCCTGCTGGCCTTGGTGGCTTCCCTGGTGGTCCAGTGTGGGCATCCGTGGGGGGGCTACGCTGATAAACAATCAGCGTATACCCCCTGTCAGTAGAGCCGCCGATCGGCTCTCCTCTACTCCTGTCTGTCAAAGGCTCTTTACCGAGATCGGAGATGCAGGATGTCAGACTGACATGGGCGCGCACTGGCATGTTATGCTGCTGGACGTCAATAGACGTCCAGTCAGGATGACAGAAACACTTCCCGGACGTCAATTGTCTATTGACCAGGTGGGAAGTAGTTAAGTTTTACTAGTTTTAGCAAATCTCCCCAATGAGTTCTCAGTGATATCTTGAACATTTGGTAAATGTTTATTCTGTCGCAAAAGTACAGTGAACATCCAGCATCACAAAACACCTTGGCACATTTTACACCTTGGGTGCATACTCATAAGGGTAAGCACTAAATGTACAAATTGGGTTTGATTTACTAAAAATGAAGCGTGCAAAATTGGGACCAGTTGTGCATGGTAGACAATCAACTTCTAACTTCAGCTTACTCAATTAAGCTTTGATACAAAAGCCTATATTTTATATTTCATTTTCTAAAAATGAAAACGGTTGTTCTGAGAAAAGAAAAAAAAAAGAAGAAAAATAAATCTTTTTAAACAAAAAATTATAAAAAAAAATTAAATCTTGGATTTCATTATTTAATCAAAATCAACATTTCCATTTCAATCTCTGGCTTAGATTTGTATTGAAATCGCCATGACAACTATGACAAAAAAAGTTACTAAGTGGTGACCTTTCCAGGTATTTAACCTTGGTTAGTAGTTTAGTTGTATTTATAACCTAATAGAAAATAAATCTTTCTAGGTCATAAAAACTTAACATTAAGGCCTAATGCACACTAGACGTTTTTGGACAATTTTACTGCTGCTGTTTTTGGCAGTAGAGGTTTTTTTCTACAGTCAATAAACTCTCCATCATGTAAAAAAATAAATTTTCTTCAACAAAAAAATGCTAAAAAACGTTATTGAAAAAAAGTTGAAAAAAGTTGAAAAACTCACTGCAAAGCTACTGGCGTTTTTATAACGTTATTCTAACGTCCAGTGTGCATGAGGCCTAAGTATTAACACAATATATCGAAGGTAATCAATTACTTACAGAAGCTCATGCTACTGAGTTACAGATGGCATAATGTTAGTATATATAGAATACCTCACTGTTTAAACTACACACTGTATGTAAATATATAAAGCATAATCTGACAAAACATCTATGCAATCACATGAATGAATGAATGAATGAAAAACTTATATAGCGCGGCACATGCGAACTAAATCGCCTCTGGGCGCTTGTTGTTTCTGTGTCTCTTAACATCAAAAGAGCAGAGTTTTAATCTGTCTTCTGAAGGTCAGGTGGTTTTCCTCCAACCGAATGTTGGTTGGTAAAGCGTTCCATAGTCTGGGACCTTGGAAAGCAAACCTTCTTTCTCCTTTGGACTTGTATCTGGCTTTGGGTACCTTGACCAGATTTTGGTCGGTGGATCGCAGAACGCGATTGGAATTGTGGGCTTCTATCTTTTCGCATAGATATTGCGGGGCCTTCCCATGGATGCACTTATGTGTCAGACAGAGTGCTTTGAAAGCAATTCTGTCCTTTACTGGCAACCAATGAAGGGTTCTCAGTGAAGGTGAGATGGATTCCCAGGGTTTTTTCCCAGTCACAAGTCTGGCGGCCGTATTTTAAACGACTTGCAGACGAGCGATTTGGTACTTAGGGAGTCCGAGGTAAAGGGCATTTGCGTAGTCCAATCTGGAGTTTACAAATGTTCCTACCATGACTGCTAGGTCTTCTTTGGGGATACATGGGGTAAGTCTGCGTAGTAGGCACAGCAGATGGTGAGATCCGCTGACTACTGACCCTATTTGTGCGTCCATAGTCATGTAGGTGTCGAAGATGACGCCTAGACTTTTGACTTTGGCGCTAGGGGTGATGATCTGGCCCAAAATGGGCGGGGGTTTCCAAGTAGTTGCCAGTTGACTCTTGCGACTGGCATGAAACAGAAGAAGTTCTGTTTTGGAACTGTTGAGTTTAAGATAACTCTTAGTCATCCAGTTTTCTATCAAAGAGAGACAATTCTCTAAACTGAGATGATGATCCTTTTTGTTGCAGATGCGAAAATACAGTTGCGTGTCGTCTGCATATGAGTGATAAAGTAGGTCTTGGCTACTGATAATTTCAAAGAGAGGGCGAAGATAGACGTTGAAGAGCACCGGTGACAAAGGGGATCCTTGAGGGACTCCACATGACACCGTGCGTTTTTCAGAGGTGAAAGGTCCCAATTTCACTGTTTGTGATCGGTTTTCCAAAAAGGAGGAAAACCATGGTAGATCACCTTCTGCGACTCTGGCTACCTCAGCCAGCCGAGTCAATAAAAGTTTGTGGTCTACAGTGTCAAAGGCTGCTCTTAGGTCCAGCAGAACCAGGAGAGAGGATTCTCCTTCGTCTGCGGCCTCGAGAGCGTCATCCCATATTTTGAGTAATGCTGTTTCCGTTCCGTGTCCAGGACGGAAGCCTGATTGAAATGGATCAAGTAGGTTGTGGGTATCCAGATGCTGTTGCAGCTGTTGTACCACTACTTTTTCCATTACCTTGGAGAGAACGTTAAGGCCTGTTATGGGACGGCGGTGAGTTGGGTCCTTGGGATCCAGGGTAGGCTTTTTCAAGATGGGCATGATTGTGCCCTCTTTCAGCCGGGAGGGCACTTTGCCTTCCTTAAATGACTGGTTTATTAGCTGCGTGATAGGTGGTGCCAAGATGTCGGCACATTCCTTCAGCAGTTTAGTGGGGATAATATCATTAGGCGCTGTGCTGTTTCGCAAAGTACCGATGATATTTTTAGTGGTCTCTATGGAGATGGGTGCCAGAGTGAACATCGTTGATTGTCGATGGTTTCTGTGGATGTCATGTGGTTGGTTAGGACGGGGGTTGAGGGGGGTATTGATTTGCCGAATGCTTTCCCGAATTCCCTCAATTTTATTAATGAAGAAATCCGATAGTTCATCGCAAAATTCTTGGGTGTCTGAATTGGGGGCTTCCAGGCAACCTGGGTTCATGGTCTTAGAGACCAACTTGAAGAGTTCGCGGGGGCGATTTAAAGCGCTATTGATAGCCACAGAAAAATTATGTTTCTTGGCTTGAAAGATTTCTTTATGGTATTTTCTTGTTAATTCCTTGTAGATGATGAGGTTCTCCTCTGAAGCGATTATTTTCCAAGTGGCTTCCGCTCTTCTGCGCTCTTGCTTCAGTAGTAACAGTTGGTTGTTGAACCAGCCGGACTTGTTTTTCTGGATGCGGGTTTTGCGTTTCGGTGCTACTAAGTCGGCTGACTGTAGTAGGGCTGCGTTTATGGCATCCAGTGTTTCTGAGGCTGTTAGAAGTGGTTGGATTATTTTTATTTTATTTCCCAAGGTAGATTTGAAGAGTTCCGAATGGAGCTTCTTATGAGATCTAGTCCAGTGTATTGTCACCGGCTTGGGTGTTTTTCTCAATGGGGGGATTTTGGGAATTATGAATTTAATTGCATGGTGATCTGTCCATGGCAATAGTTTATTTTCCATAATGCTTATTTTCAGATTTTGTCTGAAAATTAAGTCCAGCGTGTGACCTGAAACATGTGTGGGCCCACATACTAGTTGCTGTAGCCCTAATCCTTCCAAGTGGTCAATACAGGCGTCGGCAACAGGATCCTGTGAGGAGTTTGCCCAGAGATTGAAGTCCCCGAGCAGCAAAAGGTGTTTGCTGTTAAGGGTATAAGTGGAGATAAACTCAGTCAATGATGTGAGTAGCTGCGATTTTGGCCCGGGTGGCCTATAGCAGAGAAGAATGTGGACGGTCTCCTGGGGGTTTGCTTGCAGTTGCAGGGTAAGGGTTTCCATAAATGGAAGAGGATTTTCAAGGACTGGTTTGGTGATCGCCAAATCACAGTCTGGGCCTTATAATTTGAGCATCTTTCTGAAGGATAAACTGTCTGTTTGATAGATACATTTTGTGAGTCAAACAAAGAGCAGCTTTATGAGATATTTTTTATCACAATTCTGAGTACATGAATTTCTGAAAAAGAGAAACCAACAGGGAAAGCTTCCCTTCTTGTTTTCTTTTCTTTTGAGAAAGTCTGCTAACCTTGAGGGACAGCTGCAGGAAAAGTGGCACTTGGACCCCTTTTACAATGAAGCATTTTTACAATTAAAAATATCGCTATTAAAACGCTCATAAAATGCTCTCCATGCATCTCAATGGACCCTTTCATACCCTTTCATACTGAGTCCTGCTAGCAGCATCTTTGGAGCAGCTTTTGGGCACTGAAAAAAACGCTCTAAAACGCCCCTCTCCATTGAAATGAATTGAAAGCGCTGTAAAAACGCCTTAGGCCGTGTACACACGATCAGACAGGTCTGATGAAACTGGTCTGCAGACAAGCGATAACTACTCGCTCTTAAATTACATAGTTGTGACATCACCTTTAGTCCACTGAAATCCACTTGTAGTGGTAGAATCACTGCCAATATATTTGGAGTCATCATTAGAGCCCCTGGAGAAGTGTTTCTCAGATTTAGACATTTTGCATTTGATATATTAAAAATGCTGGCTGCAGAGCAACATTTAAAAGGAAATTAGGGATTAGGAATGCTATATGTGAATAAAAATGTTAACTTGATATATGGAGCTCCCTTCTATGATTGAACTTCACACAAGAATCCGGGCTGTTAAGAGGATGGAATACCTACCCTCCTCTCTTAATAACTCTCTGGATAAACACAGTGGGCCAGATTCAGGTAGATGAGAGTATCTTTCCTCTGGAGTAACGCTTCTCATTTACGTTACTCTGAAGACCCTTTCAGCGCAAGTCCTGTAATTCACATAGCAGTTGCGCGTAAACTTGCGCCAGAGTAACGATAATGCGCTGGCGTAACCCGACGCAAGTGGAAGTGGGTGTGATCATATGTAAATGATGGGCGGAGCCCGGCGCAGAGGCTTACGTTCAGCGCATCATCCACGGAGCATGCGCAGTGAGTGCGGCTCCACTCGCCCCCTTGTGCGCATGCTCACAACTTCCGTCGGCACCACTTCCTGGGAAACGTCAGCGCAATGCGTTCCGCTGGGCGCTTAAAAGCGCTGGCGGAAACGCCATTCCGGCGCAAAAGTAGTTCCGTTTCCCCCCACCCCAGGGAAGATACTTTTGCACTGTAATGGCTGCTCCCGCTACCCCCAGAGAGAGGAGGAACCTCAACTTTAATACCCAGGAGGTCTCAGTGATTATCTCGGCTATGGAGACGGAGAATGAATTTCTCCATGGCAAAAAAAGCCGGAAGACCAGCCGGGAGAGGAAGCAGGGCATCCTGGAGTCCATTGCTGCCAGGGTCAATGTCCTGGGCTACTCCACCCGGACTGCTGGGGACATACAAAAGAAAATAAATGACCTGCGGCGCAAGGTGAGGGACAAGGTGGCCTCCATCAGGAGGTATGAGAGGGGCACAGGTGGTGGTCCCCCATGTCCTGTCACCCTGACCGCAGAGGAGGAGGTGGTTGCTCGCTGCCTGGAGAGGGAGCAGGTGGAGGGGGTCGCAGGCTATGACTCCGTGGAGGAAGGCACAAGGACAGGTAAGTGTTTTATAATCCCCTATTTGTTGTTTTGCATTTGGGGGGGGGGGGGACATGTGCCAAGTGTGTGGGACCACCAACATGTGTCTGCTTTGTGTCATCCACAGATGACGGAGCTGGGCCATCATCTGTCAGCCTGCATTCCACCCCATCCCCCCCACGCCATCATGTGCCCGAGCCACTGGGTGGTGAAGAGGTTGTGGAGGAGGAGAGTGGCCACACCACACCTGCCGAGGTGGTTGTGGAGGATCCTGCTGTGGCAGAGCAGGACTTTTCTTTGGTTTTGTCTGTCTCCTCCCCTTCTCCTGGCCCGTCTGTCGTCCCCTCCCCCATCCTTGGAAGCCCCTCAAGGGCGACTCCTTCCACCCGAGGACATCCATCTTCTGGCCCCAGGAAGGCGACCCAGAAGACCAGGGGGGTGTCTGATGGTGTCCAGGACCAGTTGGCGAGGGATCACGCCAGGCAGACGGAACAGATGGGGGCCATAGCGGTGCACTTGGAGAAAGTGGCTGACAGCCTGGGCTCCGTTGCCAACCTCAGCAACGCAGTGCAGGATGTCAGCTCTAATTGCGCTGCAGTGGTCACCACTTTGGGGGAGGTGCAGGGGGATATCCAGCACCTTACTGCAGCCGTCCAGGCCAACACTGCTGCCATCCATGGGAACAGTGCTGCCATCCGGGAGCAGGGGAGGCTGAGTCGGCGGGCCCAGCATTACCAGGTGACCCGTCAGCTCCGGATGCAGGCCCAGACGAACACATACCTTGGACGGATAGCCAGGGCCTTGGAGGGCACGCAGGCCACACCTGCCAGGAGTGGCCCACCTGGGGATCAGCCACCTCCAGATGCCCCCCCACCCCCACCCACTCCATCCAGGCAGCTGCGGAGCCAGAGAGGGGCCCCCAGAAGAAGCCCCCGGCATCCCCGATGAGGCCTTTTATTTTTTCTGGTTTTATATTATTGTTTTTGACATACTCAGGTCATGAGTTTATTTTTTATTTTTCTCAGGTTATGAGATTATTTTTCTTTTAATGATCAGGATATGATTTTTCTAATTTCTTTTTGTACTGCACACGGTCAGGAGTGCAGGGGACAGTGTGAATGGTGTGTGAATGTGAGAGGGTGGCACTCCTGAAAGTAAGGGGTGTCACCCTCGGCCGTGGTGGTGAAGTGAACCCCACGGCTGAATGAATGATGTGTGAAAGGTGTGTGAATGGACAGTGACATCATTGGGGCCTTGACGCTGGCGTTACTGCTCCCAACTCCTACATGCTGGACTTGGGCTAATCCAATGCGATGTGCATGTGGTGTGTGTGATCTAGGGACATCAGTGGTGTACACGCGTGCATTGTCTGTGTGATTAATGTTTTGGTTTAGTGTCCAAAGATGCCTTCGGCGAGGACCCTCCTGACTGCTCTTCCATCAGCAGACTGGGTGTCCTCTGGCAGGTGGGGACTGTGTGGGTCGGGGGTCAGGTCATCACGTATGTCAATATGCAGGCCTTTTTTCATAGCAAAGTTATGTAGTATGCAACATGCACCGATGATCTGACACACAAAGGTAGGGGAATACAAGAGGGCCCCCCCAGACTTATCCAAGCATCGGAAACGGGACTTCAGGAGCCCAAATGTTTGCTCAACCACTGCACGGGTTTTGATGTGTGCTTCATTGTATTTTCTCTCTCCTCTGGTTTGGGGGTTCCGGAAAGGAGTCATTAGATGGGGTCCCAATGCATATGCAGAGTCACCTGTAAGGTAAAAGACAGGAGAATGTTAGTCATGCATGTGCGATTTCTGTTGTGCATCACGGGAGGGGATAGTCATGCCTGACTCCCATGTCACTCACCAACCAGCCAGCTGTCCCCATACATGTTCTGGTTAAATTCTGCTGGGATGGGGCTCTGACGGTATATGAAACTGTCATGGCTGGACCCGGGATGTTTGGCACGGACGTGCCATATGAGGCGTTGGGCATCAGCTATCACCTGTACGTTGATGGAGTGCCAATGCTTCCGATTGCGGTATATGTGCTCTGTGGCACTGGGGGGCTGTAGGGCCACATGTGTGCAATCAATGGCCCCCACAGTGCGTGGGAATCTGGCAATGTTGTAGAAATCTGTCATTGCCTTCTGCCGCAGCTCCTCAGTGGTGGGTCTGATGAACTGGTTGGACATGCGTCTGAGGATTGCAGGGACAACCTGGTGCACACATCTGCTTATGGAGGATTGTGACATCCCAGCCACCACTCCACTTGTACGCTGGAATGATCCACTGGCAAGGAAATGGAGTGTTGCCAGGACCTTCACCAGTGGCTGCACTGCTTGTGATCGGTGTGTTGGGCTGGTGATGTCATCCTGCAGGGTTGTGGTTAGTTCAAGTATTGCATCTGGGCTGAATCTGAATAGGCGATACACCTCCTCATCCCCCATGCCAAAGAGGTTCATACGTGTGCGGTATATCCTCTCACGTGCCCGCCTTCTTGGTTCCAGGGGACCCATCAGTAGTTCTAGGACCACGAGTGCCCCTGGCATGTTGGCACACAGAGGTGTTGTCCTTGCAAGTGGGGGTGCTCAGCTAGCTCCTATCGTCGGTAACGCTGCTGTAGCTGCTCTCCTGCTGACCTGTGACCGTCTGGAGTAAAGATAAAGCAGCCTTTTGTAGAAATAACTTTGCGCCGGACGGATCAGATACGCGCGGCGCATGTAGCCAGCGTATGGTGCTAATCCGTTTGTGAATTGTGAAAAATCCCTCATTTGCATATTTGCAGGGGAAATCAATGGGCGCGACTGATGCGCCCAGCGAAAATAAACGCTGACGATACTCTGGCGTCCGAACGTTCCGCCGGTCACAAATGAGCCGTTATTGGGCGCATCTAGTTTGGTGGGTACGGGCACATAGAAACGTCGGCGCATCAGCACAGTTACGCGGCGCATATCCAAATACTCCAGCGCAAGTGTTCGTGAATCTGGCCCAATCAAGTCTAGAATATTTGGGAAAGATCCCCCACAACTGACTGACTCCCTATTACTCCAGGTTCTTGCTTCCACTCAACATCATAGAGAAGGTTGAAAATGGACCTGGCTGGCAGCCTGGCTGTCTGGACAATCTGGTTCTCCCTTTTTCCCTCTTTTATATTTTTTACCCTTTCTCATTTTTAATATTCATTACTGGTAAGCAATAGTGTTGCTCACGAATATTCGCATTGCGAATATTCGTTACGAATATTGCATATTCGAGTATTCGCGAATAAATCGAATATCGCGGTGAATATTCGCTAATGCGAATATTCGTATTTTTTCAAATTTATTTTTAAAACAGATCACATCCTAGTGATCTCCATCGCTTGCTGGTATGATTAGAGACCCTGGGCCGAGTAGCTGAGGCGATCCTTTTATGTTGCCGAATATTCAAAATGCGAATATTCGTATTACGAATATTCGCGAATACTTTCTCTGCCCTTCTGTGTTTTGTGTATAAAAAAAATTAGCTTTAGTTTAGTCATATAAGTTTGTGTAAGTAGAGTTAGCGTTTAGTGCATATTAGTTTAGTAATCCAGGAAATGATCTCCATTTTCGCATGTTGTTCGCGCGCATGCGCAGACGAGAATTTCGCAATCAATTTCGCATTAGCGAAATTTCGAATTCGCATTAGCGAAATTTTGCAAAAAATTGTTTTGATAAAATATCACGAATATTCGATATTAACGAATATTTCACGAATATTCTTATATATTCTATACTCTATGGGCCAGATTCATGAAAGGTTACGCTGGCGGATCGAGTGATCCGCCAGCGTAACAGTGGCTTTGAGCCGGCGTTTCTGTTTTCTGTAACCAGAAAACAAGAAACGCCGGGTTGAAGTTCCGATGCGATGAGCGTAACTGAGTTTCGCCATCGCATCGTTACTTCAACTTAAAAATGGCGCCGGGGGCGTTCCCGCCGATTTACGCTCAAAAAATATGTTAATGAGCGGAAATCGGCAATTCACGATCGAAATCCGGCGCGACGCAGTGACGTTACGACGTTTCCGGACGGGATACGCGGCGCATAGATATACCTACATGGGGCTGGAGTATCCTATGTTAGGTATAGGCGTCGTCATCGCGTCGGGAAAAAAAAAAAAAACGTCGCTTGCGTAAAACGGTCATGAATGGGAATGTGACGTCATTGACGTTCATTCACAGATTTTGGAGCATGCGCACGGGGATGTTTTGACACTCGACGCATGCGCAGTACGTCGGCGGCGGGATCGCGCGTAGTTAGCATACTACACGCCCCGTACCCGCGACATTTGAATTCCGCCGGCTCATTTGCGATGCGCTGCCGCAACTTTAGGAGCAAGTGCTTCGTGAATGACAGCACTTGCTCCTAAAAATTCGGCAGCGCAACGCAAATGAGAAGCGTTACTCCAGAGCAAAGATGCTCTGGAATACGTGAATCTGGCCCTATATATTCGTGAAATATCGCGAAATCGAATATGGCGTATTCCGCTCAACACTGGTAAGCAAATAGCCCAAGGTTTTTCCCCCTTGGTTTATCTGTTTAGCCACTATTTACTGCTGTTAATCTCTTTGTAAGGCTGAAGACTTCATAAGAAAAAATACTACTACTTGTCTTCTGCAATATCCCATGATGAGTGGGATTGTTTCCCAGTATTTGTATAGCACCAACATATTACACAATACTTTACAGAGCACATTTTCTTCTATGCTTGTATTATTCTTTGTCCCAACAGCACTAACACTTTAATGCTCCTGGCACTTTCACCCACAAACACTTTTGAGCCAATTCAGACAAAAGCTTTGCACTACAATGTTTTCAATGGTGGGAGAAACCTGAGGTATCTAGCGCAAAGTCACCTAAATAGGATAGACAAGAAAGAAACATCAGTATTCCTAAAGGTAGGGTCATAGTGCAACCCAAAGTCTTAGTGCTGTAAGGAAGATTTGCTGCCACTGTGCCAATAGTCAATCAAAGCTAGATTTGATTTTTCTCTGTAAATATAAGAATGTGTTTGTGTTGGGCAGGTCATTGAAATGCTGTTAATTTAGCTTGCTTGCATCCCATATTGCTATCCTTACAACAATCATTCAGAGAATTTGCACATGGAGTACATCGCAAAGTGAATGGTTGCCATGCAACCTGTTATGTGTCTCTTGCTTGTACGGATCTGTATTTTTTTTATCTGAAGGAACAAAGGACACAGCAATTTTTTATTTATTTTTGCCATACTGTCAATTCATATTTAGATGCTGTGCTTAGCTGAGGCAACTGCAAATACCAATCCATCCGTAATAAAATACTTGGCACGTAAAATAGAGAAAATCAGCTAAAATAGAAAATAAATGTTATGACATTTGGCAGAGGTTCAAATGAGAACGGAACACCCCGTACAGTGACATTTTTATCTTTGCAACCCAACACTGATCTATAATGAAAGGTAGCCCAGAGGAAAGCAAAAATGTTCCACACTGCAGCCAATCAGAATGTAACTACTATTTCCTGGGAGTTTATTTTTTTAATAAGTCTCAGCACATATTGAGAAGAAAAAATATACATATAAAGTAGAACTATGCTCAAACTATAAAATCAAATATGGGATGTAAGCTACCCATGCCAGTAAGAGGGGAAATACCTATTAGTTCATTGGCTAGGCATTAACCTTTGATATGGTGACAACAATCTTTCTTCTGCAATCACCTGTAGATCAATGCTGCATTGTCACTGTCGTGACTTGCATAATTGTACCATTGTGCCTTATTAGTAAGTATTCAAGCTTAGCTTCACCCACATAATTTTAGACTGACAGAACAATGCTCTCTCTACAAAAACTTAGGGAAATTATGTAAAAACCTTGCTAGTCCCTCAAACCCCTCCAGCACAATCTAGCAGGATGCAACATAAATCCAGCACCTCATCTAAATTTACCATTAAATATGGAGGTACATTTTTTTTGGAGCGTAGGCACCCTGTCATATGCTGGAGTGTCCATAATCTACATTTAGTTTTTGCAGCTAAGCTGTAGCAAGCTTGAGCTTTTGGTTTTGCTGTAATAGAGTAAGAAGATGTAATGTATTTTATTGAATTATTTATTTTACCCTGGTCAATCATCTGAGGGGCTTTGATCCAATGATGCAAACTGGAACATAGAATAAATATTTTGTTAATCTTATAGGAAAGTTCCCTTCCCTCCCAGGCTTTGCCTAAAGGGGGTATAGTGGTAGTGGTAGAAGGTCCCTGCAGAGGGTGTAGCTTCTGAAAGGTCCAGCACATGCTTCTCAGGCCATTGAATAGCTTTATTCCTTACTTGTCATAACCTGTAGGTTTGATTTTCTAAAGGCAAATAGACCATTAGCAAATGAGGTGAGGCACTGCTGACTTCCACCCAATCAAGTGCAAACAAAACAGTTTTTTCTTAATATTCCTTTCATGGGATTGAGTATTCTTTGTAAAGTGCAACACTGGACTCAACTACTCCATTATATCCAGTATATAATCATTCCCCCACATGCTATATGAAAATACATACCAATTATTATAAACAGATTTATCATACAAATGATCAAAGGTGTTTATCAACCAAATAACTAAACTGTGCACAAACAATAATAAATGACATCCAGCGCACAGTCTTTGTTCTGTGATAGTATTTTTATTCCTTCATTTAATTATATTATTAATCACCCGTGCAGCACTTAACTATCTTGTGCCTCCAATCTCTCTTACACCTTCACCAATTAGCGTGAATCTGCTCTTACTTTTTATGGTGGGCCTCTTTATCACAGGAGATCATAAACAGCTCAGAACTCATTGAGTATACCAGGCACTGATAAGGTATTCTTTAGATTCACATCTTCTCACTCTCAGATAATCTCCATCTACCTTATATAATGGGTTTATAAAAATCAGGCACATTCGATCCTCTATGTCACAATTTCAGTGTGCATTCAGCTCTCCTGCACCCTCTAGTGTATGCAAAATGATCATCATGCAGCTTGCATGCATCCTCTCTCCTATAACTCTGCTTTGCCTTTCGATGGCTGGCAATAGTGTTAGTGTTCTGATAAACGATGTGATGATGTCACACAGAAAAACCTTCCTTACTTGTTACGTTCATTAAATTTTTGGGCTGCGTAGGTATTCATTTTACTATAAATCTTACCACAGTAAATGTTTTGATTTACAGGTACAAATGTTTAAAATGACCTGGCCAATGTAAAGCTGGTCTGTTTAGGAAGGCATATTTCAGAGCATCATAAACTTCCAGAGATTTGGGTTGGAAATTCTTCGGACTAGCACTTTTATGGGACAGGGCATTAATTGGAAAGAAGTAACTCATGATAAATTGACAGTATTGGTATTTGAACCCTAGAAATCATTTCACTGATTTCAGACTGGGGGGGGAAGCCACTAATTTGCGATGGCCAACACCTTGTTGGGAACCAATGGGAGAAAAAAATGTCAGGTCTTGATGCTTGAAACGGCACTCTTCTGCCTTTCCTTATAGCCTTTTTTCACTGTAAAACCATCAGGCTGGAAGAGTAGACAAGAATATTGTTAGGATACACCACCACACACATAGAAGAGGTCTCAAAAGATTGAATTCACTAGGTGCTGGAAATTGTGGTCTTCCATTATTTATTTAAAGTCCCACTTAGGTCAGGTTCGGAGAAGATCAGGGCTCTAATAAATAAATTGAATAAGTCAAAAATGAAGGCAATGGGAACCAATATTTTTAATAGTGATGATATTCAGCCCCCGGATGTCTGTGCAAAGTCTTAAGATTTCATCTTTCACTGGGAATGGCAAAGGAATTTGAGAGTGGATCAATTTGTGATTGGCTAGTGTTGCTGCAACCATAGAAGGCCATGGATGTTAGAGTAGGTGACCAGAAAGGATAAGGTTTCCATTGTAGCACTTTGATGAACATCTCCAGGGAGATCATTTGATGATGTATGGGGCCACTGTAAAGTTCCATTATTGGCAGACAAAAGAGAGAAGTGAGATGGGTTCCAGGGCAAAGTAAAAATATAGGGATATGGGTATCCTATTTAAATTTGCCGCCAAAGTCAATAAAGTTAGGAATGGTAATTGATCGACCTTTGGCATACAGATGGATGTTAAGAGTGGGATCCTTATTTGAGGGTGGATGAGATTGGTCTAGCATTCCCCTCAAGGCATACAAGACCTTGGATTTTCCCAGAAACTGGTGACATTATATGTAAAAATCCTCCCTTCTCATACAGAGGCCCTTTGTCAGGTGAAAAGTTCTGAAGGTGCATGAGGGTGAGAGGCATGGCAAAGGTGGCCAGGGTATCAGAAGAGGCTTGAAGGGAGTCTAGATGAAGTCTAGAATGACTCTAAGGCTTCTTTTACAGGAGCAGGGGGGTCAAAAAATGGCTGAGCTCCAGTCTTACCCCCCCCCATGACAACCAACCAAATGTTAAACAAAAGCCTAGGAGTACTGTCCACATGCCATGCATGGGATACTTCACACCATGGTCTGTGCAAATGTAAAGAGACAAACTTGAGCCATGCTGAAACCACAAGCCAAATGTTTGACTTGCAGTTGTGGTGCATTAGCCCCGTTATAAACTATCATTTTGCAGACGAAAAAAAAACAGGTATTCGGGAGGTGGCAGGATCACCTCCCGAATTCCTGAATTCAGGAAGGAAGCAGCTGCTTCACCATGGATCACTTTTCATAGCAATGGCTAGTGTGAGCTTAGTCTTACAGAGAATGTCCCTTTTGCTAACTGAATGTTTAAAGGCTAATGTGAACTTTATACTGTATTTGTTCACATATTATGTATGTTCATATATTTTTACTATTTATACAGACAAATCTTAATTAGCTTTCCCCTGTATTGTTATAAAAGGGAGCTGGAGAGTAAAAGTAGATTTGTATGTTTACCATAACTAATCCTACCTATACCGTGCTGGCAGATCTTCATTGACAGTTGTAAACTAAATACAGGCATACCCACTTTTAAGTACACAATGAGGTTTATTTACTAAAGCTGGAAAGTGCAAAATCAGGCTCACTTCTGCATAGAAACCAATGAGCTTCTAATCCCAGCTTGTTCAATTAAGCTTTGGTAATAAAACCTGGAAGCTCACTGGTTTCTATGCAGAAGTGAGCCTGATTTTGCACTTTCCAGCTTCAGTAAATAAACCCCATTGTGTACTTAAAAGTGGGGTATGCCTGTATGCACACTGTCTGTTCTAACAATGAGTTAAGGATCTCAAGACTTGGGTTACACTGTATGTTAATGCATTTAAAATATGGTTCCTTAAGCCTAGCATGCACTGGGATTTGTTGTTTTTTTTTTTTTTATTCAACCCAGCAGGCTGAATCCAAAAAAACTTAAGAGCTCAGGAGGAAGTAACTAACTATCTGTTGTTAGTACAGCGATCTCCACCGCTGAGCTATTGTGTTCTGTCAGGGGGACTGTCCCCCCACCAGAACCCACCAGTCAGTGCTCTCAGCCATTGGCTGAGAGCGCTGATCAGATGCCGATCGGAAGACCATTTTTGATTATACCCCTTCGATAGAAGCTAGATGTTAGGCCAGCTTCTGTCACACTGGCTGCTGTACAAAGGAGCTGAATGTTGACTTTTTATTGAAATGGCCAATACCACCGGATATTTGGCCCATTGTATGGCCCTTAAGTTTGCCTTCTAATTGCACATTGCTAATTCTTACATTTGGTCCGCGGACCGTTTTCATCGGACATGTCTCCTGGGATATTTTGGTCTGATGTGTGTACACACCATCAGACCAAAATCCCTGCAGACAGAAAACGCGGTGACGTAGACGACACCGACGTGCTCAAACAAGGAACTTCTATGCTTTCACGCATGCGTCGAATCAATTTGACGCATTCGCAGGATTTCTGTCCGATGGTTGGGCGTACTAACCATCGGACATGTCTGACAGACAGGTTTCCAGCGGACAAGTTTTTTTTGACCGAAGGATAACTGACAGATGGCGCATACACACGATCGGTTTGGACCGATGAAACTGACCTTCAGTCCGTTTTCATCGGTTTTGACCGATC
Source organism: Rana kukunoris (assembly GCA_029574335.1). Lineage (NCBI taxonomy): Eukaryota > Metazoa > Chordata > Amphibia > Anura > Ranidae > Rana > Rana kukunoris. The sequence continues at coordinate 350,093,621 of CM056053.1, read as the reverse complement.
GTGTGTACGCAGCTTTAAAGGTTCTAATGTACTTCCTGTTAGCTCAACAATGGGTACTGAAACAAAAACAAAATAAATATATTTAGTAGACTGAGCAATAGATAGATAGTCTGACAAAGTTTTTAATGCTGCCAGTGCCTGTACCTTTTCCTTTTAGTGACACTTGCTCCCTCCATTTCTTGTATTGGCTCTGTTGTGACGTTCCCAGTGTGTCTAAATAAGCTGTGTAGGGAAATATCTCAACAATCATTCAGGTGCTGTGCTGCAGATTGCCAACACTTCCTATTGATCAAGAGACCTTTTTAATCAGACTGCTTGTGTTTTACGTCATACTTGATTCAAAACGTACCTCTGCCTTGGCAACACTTCTTTAACAGAAAGAAACTGCTTACTGTGAAGATGTATGATATATTATATGTAACATGCTTTACTGTACTAAGATTTTTTTTACAAGCATGGCTATATTGATAAAAAAATATTTCAATACACTTTAAAATGAGTTAGAACAGAAAGTACTATAATTTTTTTTATTTACATATGCATCATCTATGTGTAAACAGATTAAGCCTTGTCAATATTTGGAAGTTAATCTGCAGCTTTAAAGATTTCCGATAATGGGAAGAAAATAAACAACAAATGAAAGGGTCTGATCAAAGGCTGGTTGGCTCAGAAAATAGCACAGTAAGCTGCTTTGCCTGCAGACGTATAAGCTGATATGCATTCCATATTCAGGAGCTTCACACAGAAAAACAATGCATTCTGTGATGTAAGAATGCACAAAACACAAAAATCAATGACACCCTAGTAAAACAATGATAGAAACACACAAAAGTGAAGGATAAAAGAAAAATCGAAAAATGTGTCAACAAATAAAAAAGAGAAAAGCAGTACATTATGCATTCTGCTAGAACTGTAACATATACACTAGGTGGATTTTTGTTAAAGCCCATACCACTTAAGGACCGCCTACTGCACATTTACGTCGGCAGAATGGCACGGCTGGGCACATCAACTTATATATACGTTGATTTTAGTACCCACGCCCGCGACCCGGTCCGAAGCTCCGGGACCGGGACCGCGGGATTCGCGGACCTGATCGCCGCTGGAGTGCGGCGATCCGTCCCTGGAGCGGAAGAACGGGGAGAGCCGTGTGTACACACGGCTTCCCCGTGCTTCTCTGTGGCCGCAGCATCGATCGCGTCATCCCTGTAATAGGGGGACGTGATCGATGACACCCCCCTACAGTTGTAAACAAACACACTAGGTCTCACATCCCCTACAGCGCCACCTGTGGTTAACTCCCAAACTGCAGCTGTCATTTCCACAGTAAACAATGCAATTTAAATGCATTTTTTGCTGTGAAAATGACAATTGTCCCAAAAATGTGTCAAAATTGTCCGAAGTGTCCGCCATATTGTCGCAGTCACGAAAAAAATCGCTGATCGCCGCTATTAGTAGTAAAAAAAAAATAATTAATAAAAATGCAATAAAACTATCCCTTATTTTGTAAACGCTATAAATTTTGCGAAAACCGACCGATAAACGCTTATTGCGATTTTTTTTACCAAAAATACGTAGAAGAATACGTATCGGCCTAAACTGAGGAAAAAAAATGTTTTTTTATATATTTTTGGGGGATATTTATTATAGCAAAAAGTAAAAAATATTGCATTTTTTTTAAAATTGTCGCTCTATTTTTGTTAATAGCGCAAAAAATAAAAACCGCAGAGGTGATCAAATACCACCAAAAGAAAGCTCTATTTGTGGGAAAAAAAGGACGCCAATTTTGTTTGGGAGCCACGTCGCACGACCGCGCAATTGTCAGTTAAAACGAAGCAGTGCCGAATCGCAAAAAGGGGCAAGGTCCTTTACCTACATTTTGGTCCGGGTCTTAAGTGGTTAAAGGGGTTCTAAAGGGAATTTTTTTTTTTTTCATAATAAGCATCCTTTACCTAAAGACATTCCTCTTTTCACTTCCTCATTGTTCTTTTTGCTCAGAAGTTGCTCTATTTCTTCTCTGTTCACTTCCTGCTTGTCTGAATGTTACTCACCACCGTGAAGGGAGGCTTTACTGCGGTGGTCGGTAACGTGCTCGCCCCCTCCTGGGAACTACATCTGTGTGGCAGGATGCTCTCTACGTGTTAGAGACTTCAAGGAGGTGTGAATTACTGGGCGTGCCACAATACATACTGGGAAATGTAGTTCTTACCAGGAAGTGAATGAGAGAACAAAAACTAGAACGCCGGAGGTGGTATAGATGAAGGAATTTAATAGGTATTTACTTGTTTTTTAACAGAATCATTACACTATTCTGTCTGTCTGTCTGTCTACCTTAATAATTATTTTTTTCCTTTACAACCCCTTTAACCACTTAAGGACCGGGCCTATTTTTCAAACTTGTTAAAATAATATTTAAAACCCCCAAACATTATATATATTTTTTTCTAACACCTAGAGAATAAAATGGCAGCCTTTTTGTCACACCGTATTTGCGCAACGGTATTACAAGTGCATTTTTATGAAAAAAAAAAAACTTTTTTGAATAAAAAAATAAGACAACAGTAAAGTTAGCCTATTTTTTTATATTGTAAAAGATGATGTAATGCTGAATAAATTGATACCCAACATGTAATGCTTCAAAGTTGCACCCGCTCGTGAAATGGCGACAAAATTTTACCCTTAAAAAATTCTACAGGTGCCATGTTTTGAGTTACAGAGGAGGTCTAACGATTGCGGTGATACCTCAATGTGAACACATTTTCATATGTGGGCGCTACACACATATGCATTCCCTTCTGCACTTTTATTTTACCTTTTTATTTTACATTTTTAAACTGTCATTTAAAGAAAAAATAAGTGTCACTTTTATTCCTATTACTAATGATGTAAACATCCCTTATAATAAAAAAAAAGCATGACAGGACCTCTGAAATATGAGATCTGGGGTCAAAAAATACCTTTTTAAGGGGTTGTAAAGGTAAAGAAAATCCTAAATAGCTCCCTTTACAAGGGATGTTTACATTCCTTGTAATAGGAATAAAAATGATTAAAAAAAAGTAAAAAAAAAAAAAAAAAGTAAAATAAAAATAAAATAACTTTTTTTTTCAAAAACGCCCCTGTCCCTGTTATCTTGCGCGCAGAAGCGACGCCCACTAACACACAGCTCCTTTCTCTATCTGCATCATAGAGAGCATCCTGACTCTCCTGTTGTCCAGGGGAGGGGCGAGCATGACACTCCACACCAGGAAGAAAGCCCCGCATTACTGTGGAGTTAGAAATAAGGACATTTAAGAGCAAAATCGAAGGATCGAAGGACGAGGTAAGTGAAGGAGGACTGCACTAAGGTAAAGGAAGCTATTTAGGATGTTGTTTTACCTTTACAACCCCTTTAAGAGCTATGGGCGGAAGTGATGTTTTGATGTCGCTTCCGCCCTGCAATGATATGAAGGTGGGTGGGGGCCATTCTCCCCTCTCTCATCTCCATACCAAGCCAGGGAGAGGAAGAAATTGCCTCCACCACTGCCTGCAGCTCCAGTAAGCAGCGGAGGGCACCGGAGAGCAACGGGAGGGGGGCACTCTCCCGCCGCCAATCAAAGTGATCTTGCCGTGAATCTGCCGCAGAGACCACTTTTATCTGAAAGCAGACCGCCCAATGAAGAAGAGGATACCTGGGTTATGGTAGTTAGTTGCAGCCATAACAACAATTTCCCTCTTCAGACAGCTGACATATAATGATGGCGTGCAGTCCGTAAGTGGATAAATTAGAACTATAAGCCAAACTTTTTTATTCTATTTTTATTTTGGATAGAGCAAGGGGAGCTTATAACCCCTGTAAGGTTTTTTATGCCATCTTTGTCTCATTGGAGAGATTTACCTCCACTTCCTGTCTCTTATACAAAACAGGAAGTAAGAGGATATCCCTGCAAATTAAGAGAATTCCTTGGGGACCCCCAGGTCACCAGAACTAGTGTCTATTACTTTTCTGGGGACAACCCAATTTGGGTTTTTTTTATTTTTTTTTACTTTCACTTTCAATGATAATGGTAAGAAGAACAAATAGAGAGAGTGAATTTGAAAGTTTTGCTTTTAGTTATACTTTAAATAGATTAATGTGTATACAAGGGGAAAATATTTTTTATAGAGTCAAGAAAGAATTATACCCCTGTAAAGATTCCCCTTAGGCCGCGTACACACGATCAAATCTATCTGCTGGAAACGGTCGGCCAGACCGTCCCAGCAGACAGATTTGACCGTGTGTATGGGCGAGCCAACGGATTTGGCAACCCGACAGATTTCAAAGCATGCTTTGAAATCTGTTGGCTGGGAACCCGTCCGCCCGACATGTCTGCTGGTTAGTACGCTAACCAGCAGACATGTCTTCTCGCACACGCGCCGAATGGTTTCGACGCATGCGCGGAAGTGTTTTACTTCCCGGTGCGGTGACATGGCAGCGTCAACGTCACCGCCACGTCAGCGCACCGTCTATCGGCGGGGATTTTGGTTTGATCGTGTGTACACGATCAAACCAATATGTCCCCAGCAGACAGATTTGTTCAAATCGGTCGGCCCGACCGATTTGAACAAATCTGTCTGCTCGTGTGTACGCGGCCTTACTTGCTGTCCTCGGGATGAAACAGAAAGAAAAGGGAACTATCTCTTATGCCCTGTACACACGATCGGTCCATCCGATGAAAATGGCCTAATGGATTTTTCCATTAGTTATCCGATGAAGCTGACTGATAATCAGTCGTGCTTACACACCATCAGTTTAAAAAAACGATCGTGTCAGAATGCGGTGAAGTAAAACACAACGACGTGCTGAAAAAAATGTTCAATGCTTCCAAGCATGCGTCGACTTGATTCTGAGCATGCATGGATTTTTAACCAATGGACGTTCCTAATTTTTTAACCTATGGATAAATAACCAATGGGGCCCACACACGATCAGTTTAGTATGATGAAAACGGTCCATCAGACCGTTTTCATCAGACAAACTGATCGTGTGTATGCGGCATTACACTTCAACATTTTTCCACTTAGACATTTGTTACTAGAACATTTGTCTTCATTAGATGATCTACCTTCATCTCTTGCTCTGGTAAAAAACGTTATTTATTTAGATTATTGTTTGATTAAAATAGGTTGCCCAAATCAATGTTTGCAAACTGGCAGAAATGATGAAATATAAATGTCTCTTATATATACATGATTTTATATATATATATATATATATGTACATACAGTTGTGCTTAAAAGTTTACATACCCTGGCAGAATTTATGATTCTGGACATTTTTATGAGAATATGAATGAACACAAAAACATTTCTTTCACTTATGGTTAGTGTTTGGCTGAAGCCATTTATTATCAATCAACTGTGTTTACTCTTTTTAAATCACAATGACAACAGGAACTACCCAAATGACCCTGATCTAAAGTTTACATACCCTGGTGATTTTGGCCTGATAACATGAACACAAGTTGACACAAAGGGATTTGAATGGCTATTAAAGGTAACCATCCTCATCTGTGATCTGTTTGCTTGTAATTAGTGTGTATGTATATAAAAGGTCATTGCGTTTCTGGACTCCAGACAGACCCTTGCATCTTTTATCCAGTGCTACAGTGACATTTCTGGATTCTGAGTCATGGTGAAAGCAAAGAACTTGTCAAATGATCTGTGGGAAAGGGTAGTTGAACTGTATAAAACAGAAAAGGGATAGAAAAAGATATCCAAACAATTTAGAATGCTGATCAGCAATGTTCAAACTCAAATAAAGAAGTGGAAAATGAGGGGTTCTGTTGAGCCAAACCACGGTCAGGTAGACCAAGTAAAATTTCAGCCACAACTGCCAGGAAAATTGTTCGGGATGCAAAGAAAAGCTCACAAATAACTTCGGGAAAAATACAGGACTCTCTGAAAACATGTGGTGTGCCTGTTTCAAGCACAATAAGGAGGCACTTGAAGAAAGATGGGCTGCATGGTCGAGTTGCCATAAGAAAGCCATTACTACGCAAATGCCACAAAGTATCCCGCTTACAATACACCAAAAAGCACAGAGACAATAATACAAATGCCCGCCACACTATTCAGATATTTATTTGTAAACATTTTGGAAACCATTTATCATTTTCCTTCCACTTCACATTATGTGGCACTCTGTGTAAGGCCGCGTACACACGATCGAATTTGTCCGCTAAAACTGGTCAGACGGACCAGTTCAGCGGACAAATCCGATCGTGTGTATGGGCTAGCAGAATGTCTGACCGGCGGACAAATTTTAAAACATGCTTTAAAATTTGTCCGCCGGGGACATGTCCGTCGGATATGTCCGCTGGTCAGTACACTCACCAGCGGACATATCCTCCCGCACAAGCGTCGTATGGATGCGACGCATGCCTGGAAGTTGTTTACTTCCTGGTGCGGTGATGTGGCGGCGTCAACCTCACCACCACGTCACCGCGATGTCTGCCGGTGGGGATTTTGATCCGATGGTGTGTACATGCCATCGGACCAAAATAGCCCCGCGGACAAATCCGATGAAAACGGTCCGAGGACCGTTTCCATCGAATATGTCCGTCCGTGTGTACGCGGCCTTAGTCTATCACATAAAATCCTAATAAAATATATTTATGTTTTTGGATGTAACATGACAAAATGTGGAATTGTCCCTAAATGCAGCTTTGTCCCTATATGCAGCCTTGTGTTCCCAAATGCAGCCTTGTATCCCTAAATGCAGCCATGTCACTAAATGCAGCCATGTCACTAAATGCAGCCATGTCCCTAAATGCAGCCTTGTCCCTAAATGCAGCCATGTCACTAAATTCAGCCTTGTGTCCCCAAAGAGAAAGCCAAGCCCCCCCGCCGCTGCCGTCTAGTTGATTAGCACTCGGGAAACATAACAGCTTTCATTTGAATAGCTGTGTGTTCCCCGCCACGCCTCGTCATATATAGACACCTCCAATGTATGGTGAGAAAAAGAGTTTAACCGCTCCAAAGTCCCAGAGAACTAGATGACTGAATCCAAACACTTGGGTGCCGGCGCTGCAATGATATGCAAGATTTGTAGAAAAAAACTAGGATGGCCACACTCCAAAAACAATGTTGTTCCTTTTGAATAAAACTGGTAACAAAACAAACATGTCACAGCAAAAAATCAGATGAAAAAGCTGACAAGTTTCACACTATCATACAGTGCTTATTCATAGCTGTGAATAAGCACTGTATGATAGTGTGAAACTTGTCAGCTTTTTCATCAGATTTTTTGCTGTGACATGTTTTTTTTTACAAATCTTGCATATATAGACACCTCCCCCTTGCCCGGGCACTTTGATAGACAGATCACCCGTCCAATCCTGGGATGGGTGATCTGTCTATCAAAGTGCCCAGGCGAGGCGCGGCAGGGAACACACAGCTATTCAAATGAAAGCTGTTATGTTCCCCGAGCGCTAATCAACTAGACGGCAGCAGCGGGGGGGGCTTGGCTTTCTCTTTGGGGACTAGGCGGCAGCAGCAGCTCTTCTCCATACCCGAGGACTGCTCTGCTACGCTCTCTGCCTGCTCTCCACCCGCTCTCCGCCCTCTCTTTACCCGTTCTCGGGAGGGGAGTATCGGGGGAAGCATCGGAGCATTTGCACGAGTACAAGTACTCACGCAAATGCTCAGTATCGGTCCAGATACCGATACTAGTATCGGTATTGAGACACCCCTAATATATATATATATATATATATATATATATATATATATATATATATATATATATGTATATATATATATATGTATATATTTGATCAGGTTGTTGATTGTGGCCTGTGGAATGTTGGTCCATTCCTCTTCAATGGCTGTGCAAAGTTGCTGGATATTGGCAGGAGCTGGAACACGCTGTCGTATACTCCGCATCCCAAATATGCTCAATGGGTGACATGTCCGGTGAGTATGCTGGCCCTGGATAAACTGGGATGTTTTCAGGTTCCAGGAATGGTGTACCGATCCTTCCAACATGGAGCTGTGCATTATCATGCTACAACATGAGGTGATGGTTGTGGATGAATGGCACAACAATGGGCCTCAGGATTTCATCACAGTATCTCTGTGCATTCAAAATGCCATCAATAAAATGCACCTGTGTTTTTTGTCCGTTGCATATGCTTGTCAATACCATAACCCCACCGCCACCATAAGCCACTCAATTCACAATGTTGACATCAGCAAACCGCTTACCCACACAATGCCATACATGCTGTCTGCCCTGTACAGTGAAAACTGGGATTCGTCCGTGAAGAGTGCTAGATGCCATTGAATGTGAGAACTTTTTCCCACTCAAGTCGGTTACAATGACAAACTGCAGTCAGGTTGAGACCCCGATGAGGACGAGAGCATGGAGATGAGCTTCCCTGAGATGGTTACTGACAGTTTGTTCAGAAATTCTTCAGTTATGCAAATCGATTGTTGCAGCAGCTGTCCGGGTGGCTGGTCTAAGATGATCTTGGAGGTGAAGATGCTGGATGTTTTAGGTCCTGGGCTGGTGTGGCTACACGTGGTCTGCAGTTGTGTGGCCAATTGGATGTACTTCCAAATTCTCTGAAACGCCTTTGGAGATTGCTTATGGTAGAGATATTAACATTTAATTAAAGGGCAACAGCTCTGGTGGACATTCCTGCTGTCAGCATGCCAATTGCACGCTACCTCAAAACTTCAGACATCTGTGGCATTGTGCCATGTGATAAAACTGCACATTTTAGAGTAGCCTTTGATTGTGGCCAGCCTAAGTCACACCTGTGCAATAATCTTGCTGTCTAATCAGCATCTTGATATGCCACACCTGTGAGGTGGAGGGATTATCTCGGCAAAGGAGAAGTGCTCACTAACACAGATTTAGACAGATTTGTGAACAATATTTGAGAGATAAATAGGGGCAAACACAAAAGTGTTGCGTTTATAAAAAAAAAATCTCAGTGTGTGTGTGTATGTATGTGTATATACTGTATGTGTGTGTATATATATATATATATATATATATATATATATATATATATATATATACATAGGCTCTAATATCTTAATTTCCTCATTTGAGCTAAACACTAAAAACAATTAATTATTTCTTAAAAACAAACACATAAATGCACCAATGTAATACCAAAGCAGTGATAGACATGAGTGTTAGACAAGTGAAGGAATAAAATCAGAACATCTTTGTAAATAGATGTAGTTTAGTAAAACCTAAACCTAATCCACCCACGATCCTTTGATGGTTCTCTCATTGGATCCCACAATAATCCACGTGCTGAAAAAGACTTAAAGTACATAATCTGTCAAAATAATGAGGATCAATTGGTTTAAGATTAAAAATAGAGCATATTGCACTTTTACAACTTAAACTCCTTGTAGTGGAATGCATCTGATGGTGTTCTCTATTGTAGTTTTAAAGCTCAACTGCTGAAAATATAGTTGGAATGTAGTGTTGCTCACGAATATTTGCATTGCGAATATTCGTAACGAATATTGCATATTCGAGTATTCGCGAATAAATCGAATATCGCGGTGAATATTCGATATTGCGAATATTCGTATTTTTTCAAATTTATTTTTAAAACCGATCACATCCTAGTGATCTCCATCGACGTCTAAAAGCATTGCTGGTATGATTAGAGACCCTGGGCCGAGTAGCTGAGGCGATCCTTTTATGTTGCCGAATATTCGCAATGCGAATATTCGTATTACGAATATTCGTGAATACTTTCTCTGCCCTTCTGTGTTTTGTGTATAAAAAAAATAAAATAAAATTAGCTTTAGTTTAGTCATATAAGTTTGTGTAAGTAGAGTTAGTGTTTAGTGCATATTAGTTTAGTAATCCAGGAAATGATCTCCGTTTTCGCGTGTTGACGAGAATTTCGCAATCAATTTCGCATTCGCTTTAGCGAAATTTCGCATTCGCATTAGCGAAAGTTCGCGAAAAAATTTTTTGATAAAATATCACGAATATTCGATATTAACGAATATTTCACGAATATTCTTCTATATATTTGTGAAATATTGCGAAATCGAATATGGCGTATTCCGCTCAACACTATTGGAATGTGCTTTTTTTTTAATGTCAAGTACAGATAAGTAACGTCCTTATTTAACCACCTCAAGACCAAACTGATTCACCCCCTTCCTGCAAAGGCTATTTTTGCTTCACTGTCACACTTTCAATGACAAGCATGCAAATCCATACCCAAAATAAATTTGTATTATTTATTTTAGACAAATAGAACACCATTGTGTTTTTGCTATATTTCTGTTATTTAAATGAAAAAAAGACAAAGACATGTTTGAAAACATGGATAGTGTGTAGATCTAGGTTGTCATAAACCATGAATATGTGTTATATTATATGGAGTATCTGAATTACTGAAATAGGAAACAATTGAAAGTTTAGATGACTGTGTTCTTCTTGTTGAGACCATAAGGAGTGAGTGAATCTTAAGTGTAAATCCAAAAGGTTTCCCTCTCACGTAAAACATTGAAGCGTTCAGTGAGTTAGGAATTAAGATTCTTTATGTGTAAGCGAAAATGTCTAGCAACACTGTTTTGTGACACTTTCTTCTACAAACCTTTCTCCAAAACAGGGAAAACCTTACGGGCCAGATTCAGAAAGAAAGTATGCATCTTTACGCCGATTCAGAAAGCAAAATACGCCCATTAAAAATATGCAAATGACTAGATACGCCGATTCACGAGCATAGTTGCGCCCGGTGTATTGATATACTTCGTTTACGTAAGGCGTTCGACTGGCGTAAAGTTACCCCTGCTATATGAGGTGCAGGCAATGTTAAGTATGGACGTCGGAACAGCGTCAAATTGTACGTTGTTTACATAAGACGCACGCGAATAGGGCTGTGCGTAAGTTCACGTTCACGTCAAAAGCATTAAGTATTTGTGAAGTGATTTTGGAGCATGCGCACTGGGATATGTCCAAGGACAGCGCATGCGCCGTTCGTTCGGACCCTCATTTGCATGGGGTCACGGCTCATTTTACTACAACACGCCCACTGCCTGGCTACTTTGAATTACGCGCGCTTACGCCGGACCATTTACACTACACCGCCGTAACTTAGGGCGCAAGTTCTTTCTGAATACGGTACCTGCCGCTCTAAGTTACGGCGTAGTGTATATGAGATACGCTACGCCTGCCGAAAGTTAGACATGTAGGGCCAGATTCAGAAAGAATTGTCTATCTTGGAGAACATTGCAGGTTTGTAGATAAGCAAGAAGGTGCATTCTTAGAGAATGACTCAGTTCATTGCCCCTAACTTTGGAAGGGGTACAGAGGAATATAAAGAATTTGCTATAACTTTTTGTCTAAGCCCCATAGAGAATCTGTGGGGTATTGTCAAGAGCAGGGATGAGCCGAACAGCCCCCGGTTTGTTTCGCAGCAGAACATGCGAACAGGCAAAAAATGTGTGCGAAAACGCAAACACCGCTAACCAGTTAACCCCCAGACCATATTGCTGGTCAAGGACCAGAGCACTTTTAGCGATTCGCCACTGCGTCGCTTTAATTGACAATTGCGCGGTCATGCGACGTGGCTCCCAAACAAAATTGGCGTCCTTTTTTCCCCACAAATAGAGCTTTCTTTTGGTGGTATTTGATCACCTCTGCAGTTTTTAGTTTTTGCGCTATAATAAAATAGAGCAACAATTTTGAAAAAAATTAATATGTTTTACTTTTTGCTATAATAAATATCCCCCAAAAATATATAAAAAAACGATTTTTTTCCTCGGTTTAGGCCAAAATGTATTCTTCTACATATTTTTCATAAAAAAAACCCACAAAAAAGCGTTTATTGATTGGTTTGCGCAAAAGTTACAGCGTTTACAAAATAGGGGGTAGTTTTATGGCATTTTTATCATTTTTTTTTTTTTTTGTAATGGCGGCGATCAGCAATTTTTTTCGGTACTGCGACATTATGGTGGACACATTTTTGGGACCATTGGCATTTTTATAGCGATCAGTGCTATAAAAATGCATTGGATTACTATAAAAATGCAACTGGCAGTGAAGGGGTTAACACTAGGGGGCAGGGAAGGAGTTAAGTATGTTCCCTGGGTGTGTTCTAACTGTAGGGGGGGTGGACTCACTAGGGGAAATGACTGATCGCTGTTCATTCATTGTATGCATTTCTCCCCTGACAGGACCGGGAGCTGTGTGTTTACACACACAGCTCCCGGTCCTCGCTCTGTAACGAGCAATCGCGGGTGCCCGTCGGCAATCGCACAGGAGCCCCATATTGTGTCACCTAGCGGCCAGCATAAATATGCAACTAAGATACAACGCCGCTCGTATCTTAGCTCAATCCCAGCGTATCTTGTTTTCTGAATACAGAAAAAAGATACCTCGGAGCATCTTAGAAGTTACACTGCGTAACTCGAGATACGCCGACGTAACTTCTTCTTGAATCTAGCCCTATGGGACTATCAATGCAAAAAAAGTTTTAAAAACTGCATTTTTATGGAGCAGTGATTTTAATAATGCTTAAAGTGAAACAATAAAAATAAAATATTCCTTTAAATATAGTGCCTGGATGGTCCCCTTAGCCTGCCTGTAAAGTAGTGCATCGTTTCCATGTTCATAACAGTACCACAGCAAAATGAAATTTCAAAAGGAAAAATTTAATTTATAACTGCTCTCGGTTGTATTGTATTGCCGTATCCCGGCAATATAGATAAAAAACATTTATTTATTTTTTTAAATAAAATGGCATGGGGTCCCCTCAAGATCTTAGGGAAACTCTGAGGCAAAAAACCCTTATCCAAGCACACAACCTGGCAGGCCGCATAAAAACGGTGGACACGAGAGAACACCCCCCCTTCTGAACTGTATCAAGCCACATGCCCTCAACATGGGGAGGGAGCTTTGGGGTCCCCCAAAAGCACCTTGTTCCCCTTGTTAATGGGGACAAGGGTCTCATCCCCACAACCCTTTCCTGGTGGTTGTGGGGGCCTACGGGTAAGAGCTTATCAGAATCTGGAAGCCCCCTTTAACAAGGGGGCTCCCATATCCTGGCCCCCATGTGAATAAGTATGGGGTACATTGTACCCCCACCCATTCACCCAAAAAAGTGTCAAAATGGTAAAAATGACAGGAGACAGTTTTTGACACTCCCTTTATTAAAAATAATAAAAAAAAGTGTCCTGCAATATAAATCTATTGTCAATCATGGCACAGATGGTCCTAAAAAAATCCGAAAAAAAACCCCTGAAAAACTCTGCCTCTATGGGAGGCGTCCCTGCGACTGCCGTCTTTTTGCTTTGACAGCTCTTATATAGGCAAGGGCGGGGCCCCACCGCTGACGTGACCGGGGGACCCCACCCCTTCTGATGTCATGTGACATCAGAGGGGGGTTGGGGCAACGCTGTATCCTGGCCTAGGCCAACAGGGCCCAGGCCTAGGGCAGCACTTTGCAGGGGGGCAGGACAGAAAGTGTCCCCGCTGGCTTGTGCTACACTGTTGGTGTAAAGCAAGCTGTTTCTAATTTTGACTGTCCTATAATCCTGGACCACAAACCTTCCTCACTGTGCTATATGTTTTCTGCTGTACCTTCGGCATGGTTATATCTTCTTAGTCCTCTCCATAAAATTATCAGAAATTTGTGCTTGAAGTAGAACTATAGGCAACACTTTTTTTTCATTTTGGATAGAGTAAGGGAGGGTTATAGCCCCTGTCAGTTAATTTTTTTTACTATCCCTGTCCAATTGCAGAGATTTCCCCCACGCAGGCATTGAGAACTAGTGTCCCCACTCAAAAATGTCAGGGTGGGTTTTACACAGAAAGGGGTGTGGCCTTGACAGGAAGGGGGTGGGTCATATTTAAATTAGGGGGTGCACGAGTTTAGTCAGGCCTAGGGCAGCACAAAACCTAAATACACCACTGGGACGGGGTCATCTGTTTATGTCACCGGGTGGCCCCACCATTTGCTATATAACAGCTGTCACCACCAAAAGATGGCAGTCGGAAGGACACCATGGCAGAGGTTTTACTTCTTTTTTTGGACCATCGGCGCTGTGATTGAAGACTGATGGACATTGCGGGACATTTTTCCTTTTTTTATAAAGGAATTGTCAAAAACTGTCTGCTGTCATTTTTACACTTATGTTGGAGAATGGGTAGGGGTACAATGTACCCAATACCCATTCACATGGGGGGTGGGATCTTATTTTGATAAGCACCGCGCCCGCAGACCCCCACAACCACCAGGCAAGGGTTGTGGGGAGGAGGTTCTTGTCCCCATCAACATGGGGACAAGGTGTTTTGGGGGAACCCTAAAGCAACCTCCCCATGTTCAGGGCATGTGGCCTGGTACCGTTCAGACATGGGGGACGATCTCTCATTCCTCCCTTTTCCTGTGGCCTGCCAGGTTTCGTGCTCGGATAAGGGTATGGTATGGATTTTAGGGGGGACCCCACGCCATTTTTTCACATTTTGGTGCAGGGCTCCCCTTAATATCCATATTAGACCCAAAGGGCCTGGTAATGGACTGGGGGGAACCCATGCCATTGTTTTCAATTGTTTTCATCTATATTGCCAGAATCCGGCAATACATTACAGCCATGAGCAGTTTTAAATTACATTTTTCCATTAGAAATGTATATTTGCTGCTCTCATTCATTACACTATATACGGCCACTATGTAAGCATCCTTATATGGTGTGGGGCGTGGACTTAGCCCCCTGAGCCATGATTGGCCAAAGCACCCTGCCTTTGGCCAATTATGGCTCTCTGAGCAGAGTGCTCTGTGATTGGCCAAAGCATGCAGGGCAGGTGCATTGCCAATCATAGGATGCCATGGGGCGTTCTGCGGCACTCAAATTTTCTGCGAATGCCCCATAATGTTTGGTATTCATAGAAAAGGAGAGCTGTGGGACTTTAAGTGAGGCAACCACCATGTCAGATATAGACAGAAACATAAAATTTACAAGACATGATTTATTGTTACATTGTAGAAAAATATTGTATCAAATAAATAGGTAGTCACATGACTTACACTAAATATGCTGCTACATAGCATGCAATACAAATGGGAATACTCATAATAATTGTACATAAGATAAATGGGTTAAAAAACATTAGGAACAGTAGGAACAACTAACTTAGGGCATCTAGTGGTACTAAACGCATTTCCTGGCATTACAGCCATTCATCAGGAGTGTTGTAACGTAATATACTGGAAAGGAAATGGACAAGAATTAATGATGATGCCCTTAAAATAAGGAGGGCCAGAGAGACTGTGTCCCACCAAGGCGGGGGACAAACTGATACTCACTACACAGCCCCCAAGGCCAGGTCCGGTGTTCGCCAGGGAGGATGGGGGTAACAGGCATGATGTCTCCCCCAGGGTTGAGACTTGGGAACCCTCCAAGGATGGAGAACAGCGTACAGAGCACAACACGATGATCACAGCATGATCCAATGGACTAAGTGTGAACAAAAAGTGCATAGTGTTTCTTAAAAAAAAATATGTCAAAAGGGGGAGATTAATTAAATGTGTAGAAGTGTAAGGTGTGTAATATATGGCAGAATATCTATGTGTTCCCACAAGGGGACTATATGAGGGGGTGTATGTGAAATAAAACTAAATAAGGGGGAAAAAATACATACCAAAAGAGGATAGCTGAGCTCCCAACGAAGAGGGTAACCTGTGTGTGAAATCAGTGTGTGCTTCCTTATGATTGAGTCAAGCAAATTAACGATCGGTTGCTCCAAGGCTACTATATACTCATATTCCCAGGGAGGGGCCCCATCAACGTCATGCCTGTTCCTACTATGTTTTTTAACCCATTTATCTTATGTACAATTATTATGTGAATTCCCATTTGTATTGCATGCTATGTAGCAGCATATTTAGTGTAAGTCATATGACTACCTATTTGATACAATATTTTTCTACAATGTAACAATAAATCATGTCTTGTAAATTGTATGTTTCTGTCAATATCTGACATGGCGGTTGCCTCACTTAAAGTCCCACAGCATTCCTTTTCTATAAATTAATTTAGGGATGGAGGTCGCCATGTGTGCTATAGTGTGTGTGCCAGGTCACATCCAATTCACTCTTTTGAATATTTGGTATTCGTGGGGCGAACATCAGGCTCATCCCTAGTAAAGAGGAAGATGAGAAACACCAGACCCAACAATGGAGATGAGCTGAATGCTGCTATCATAACCCCTCAGCAGTGCCACAGGTTAATCGCCTCCATGCTATGCCACATTAATTCAGTAATTCATACAAAAGCAAGTATTGAGTGCATACTATTCTATACATGGACATACTTTTCACTAAGCCAACATTTCTGTATTAAAAATTATTTTATATTGGTCTTATGTAATATTCAAATTTTCTGAGATACTACATTTTGGGTTTTCACTGGCTATAAGCCATTATGTTCAAAATTAAAAGAAAGAAATGCTTGAAAGATATTACTTTTTTTTGGAGGAGCAGGGAAGAAACACAAAGAAGAGCAGGATTAATGCCAGTATGTGAGGTAAGATTGTGTACATTGATCACTCCCTTCTTCTTCTCCTCGTCCCACACCCACTATTGCAGGGGCAACATACTCCTTACTTCTAAGAAAATCAGTGAAGCAATCCTAGAAATTACTTTACTGGGTGACAATACAAACACAAGCAGAGTACAGAAAAGCTTCAGGATGCCATACTGCATGGACATTTTGGTAGTTTAAAGAAGTACAGTGGCTGCAGGTTGAAATGGAAAGGTAGTTTTTAATAATATAACACATTACCAATAAAAAAAAATGGTATTACATTGTGTAATAGAGATTAATTGTGAATGAAAATGATTATTTTTATTTGTGGTGCTGTGTAAATTGGAATGTTGTTTGGTTGTAGATTATGTGTTAACACTTTGACTAGGAGGCATCGTACACACGACCGAGGAACTCGACGAAAAAGACACATCGTTTTCCTCGACGAGTTCCTTGTTAGGCTTGTCGAGAAACTTAACAAGCGGTTTTTGCGTACACACAGTCAAGACCAAATCTCCTCGTTCTCAAACTCGGTGACTTCAACACATACAATGGCAGGGGAAGTTCTATTCCACTGGCACAACCCTTGGGGCTGCTTTTGCTAATCTCATGTTACTGCGTGTTAGGTAAAAGTTTGGTAAGAGACATTTGCACTTTTCAGTCTGTTACAGCGTGACAAATGTGCTATTTCCATTACAAATGCTACTTTTACCAAAGGTGCGCGGGTTTCTAAGCATACACACCAACGTGTTTCTCGTTGGAAAACCAGCCCGACACGACGACTCCCATCGAGGAAGAAGAGAACTTGCTCTCTTTTTTATCCTCGTCGAGTTCCTCGACAGTTTATTTGATGAAAAGCATACACATGACCGTTTTCCTCTGCAAAAAAGCTCTCCCACCAAGTTTCTTGATGGATTCTGCTGAGGAAAACGGTTGTGTGTACACGGCCACAGACAACGTATCGCTAAAAAATAAATGTATATATGGGAGTATTCAAAGGTTTGTCTTTTTTTCCCCTGAAAAACAGTAATAGTAAAATGTGTAAAATATTTGTTTAATTGGTAAAATAAATTAAAATTAATAAAAATGGAAGGCCCAGCCAAAGCTTTTATTTTTTTTATTTCTTTTATTTCTTTAGAAAATGGAGGGTAAGTATTAGAGCCCCTATTTTATTTCAGTCTGTGGGTTAGATTTACTAAATCTGGTGCAGCTGTGTATTGTAGCCAATCAGATTCTAACTTCAGTTTGTTCACTTAAGCCAGCCTTTCTCAACCAGTGTGCCGCGGCACACTGGTGTGCCGTCAGAGGTTCTCAGGTGTGCCGTGGGGTCAGTGGAGAGAAGGCTATCAGATGAGCCTGCTCTCCTGCCGAACGGTGAGAAGCTCTGTCGGTTTCAAAAGTGAAAGTCAAGTGCAGAGGAGTGTGCTGTGCTTTCTGCTTCCCCCTAGAGTGCAGTACCTGGCTAAATGAGGAATCTGGAAAAGTACTGAGCTAGAAGCTAGATTCATTTTAAAATGGCTTTATACATGTGTCTGTGTGTGTGTCTGCACATGTGAGTGTCTGTACTGTATGTGTGTGTGTGTGTTCATGTGTATGTATGTATGTATGTATGTATGTGTGTATGCCTGTGTAAGCATGTGTGTATGCGTGTGAAAGCATGTGTCTGTATGTATGTTACTTTTAATCCTGACCCCCCTCCCCCCATTCCTGTACCATCAAAATGGCTTTTGTAGGGCTTGTTTGATAGCAGCAATGACTGCTGCTCCTCTGAAAAGCAATACATGCACAGATCGCTTTTCACAAGGGCATTTGACAGGCGGTAAAGAGGCATTATGTTGCCTCTTTACCACCTGTTTTAAGCCCATAAATGCAACATCACTACAACGCAACCGCGCAATGCACACAGTTGCGGGGTAGTTGCAGTGCAGCCCCATTCACCCTTGGTATACCTCCAGTTGCAGCCACAGCATGTGAACACCCCCAGCTGCTGCCTCTGCAGCTAAAGGTGGAGAAGTTGGGGGTGGTAAAAACAGCTCAACCATGTGGTTTTACTGCCATTATGACATGTGAACAAGCTCTTGGTTTACATCTGTGTAGCTGCACGTAGGGCAGTCCATTAATTTCCGTACCCACAAAATGCAGGGAAACAAGTACCCAAACTTTTTTTTTAAATTGCACTGCAGCAAAAGCACCCCACGTTTTCCAATGTGTGGGGGTACCATTAAGAATTAATGGTACCCCTAAAGAGCAGAGCAATTTGTGTATCAGGAATGAGCACCGTAATGTGAACCAAGCCTTGGACTGGGGTGCCTCAAGACTGAAAATACTTTTTGAGGGTGCCCCGACTAGAAAAAGGTTGAGAAACACTGATTTAAGCTTTGGTAATTAACCACTTGTCCACCGCCCACCGGAGGACTCCATTGTCTCTTTAAAGCCGCGGGCGGCGCGCGCTGCACGCGCCGCTCTGCTGGGATCCCGGTGCGAGTGCCCGGCGGCAACGATTGCCGCCGGGCACACGCGATTGCCCAGTAACTGAGCGGGGACGTGGAGCTCTGTGTGTAAACACAGAGCTGCACGTCCCTGTCAGGGAGAGAGGAGATAGATTGTGTTCCTTGTACATAGGGACACAATCGGTCACCTCCCCCAGTCACCCCCCTCCCCCCACACTTAGAACACTCATAGGACACATATTTAACCCCTTCCCCGCCCCCTAGTGGTTAACCCCTTCACTGCCAGTCACATTTATACAGTAATCAATGCATATTTATAGCATTGTTCACTGTATAAATGTAAATGGTCCCAAAAATGTCACAAAAGTGTCCGAAGTGTCCGCCATAACGTCGCAGTCCCAATAAAAAAATCGCAGATCGCCGCAATTAATAGTAAAAAAATAAAATAATAAAAATGCCATAAACTATCCCCTATTTTGTAAACACTATGGCCCAGATTCAGAGAGAATTGGATTCTCGTAGCGTATCAGAAATACACTACGCCGCCGTTTTTTACCTGGCTCTACGTGGAATCCAGGTAGATTTTGTCCAGTAAACGACGGTGGCGTAGTGTATTTCTCCCGTCACAATCCATCTAGACGAGTAGGGGGCGTGAAGGATTTAAAATAGGCGCGTTCCCGCGGCGATCGAACTGCGCATGCTCCGTTCGCAAATTTCCCGCCGTGCATTGCGCGAAATCACGTCGTTATGTCATTCGTTGTTTGAGTAGCGTCGTTTACGGACATTTCTATTCCCGAACGAGTTACGCAAAAAAAAAAAAAAAAATTAAATACGACGCGGGAACGACGGCCATACTTAACATGGGCTACGCACTGTTAGACCAGCAAAAAGCTGGTCTAACAGTACGTAAAAAAACCCAGACGTAAGCGATTGCGAAGACCGCTCGTATCTTCGTGGATCGCCGTAAAAACACATTTGCATATCCAGACGCATGAAAACGACGCGAACTCCTCCCAGCGGCCGCAAAAATATCGCAGCGTAGATCCGAAGGCTTACGAAGACGTAAGCCTCTCGGATCGAAGCCCGAAGCCGCCGTATCATGGTTTGAGGATTCAAACTAGTGATACGGCGCGCGAAATTACTCCTGTCTAACACCAGTTAGACAGGCGTAATTGCTTTATGAATCTGGGCCTATAAATTTTGCGCAAACCAATCGATAAACGCTTATTGCATTTTTTTTTTACCAAAAATATGTAGAAGAATACGTATCGGCCTAAACTGAAGAAAAATATATTTTTTTAATATATTTTTGGGGATATTTATTATAGCAAAAAGTAAAAAATATTGCATTTTTTTTCAAAATTGACGATTTATTTTTGTTTATAGCGCAAAAAATAAAAACCGCAGAGGTGATCAAATACCACCAAAAGAAAGCTCTATTTGTGGGAAAAAAAGGACGCCAATTTTGTTTGGGAGCCACGTCGCACGACCGCGCAATTGTCAGTTAAAGCGACGCAGTGCCGGAAGCTTAAATTTCGTCTGGGCAGGAAGGGGGTGTAGGTGCACAGTAGGCAAGTGGTTAAACCCGGAAGTTTCTAGGCCTCTTTCACACTGGGGCGGGAGGCGTGGTGGCGGTATAGCGTTGCTAAAAATAGCGGCTCTATACCGTCGGAATTGCCACAGAATTCGGCCGCTAGCGGTGCAGTATTAACCCCCGCTAATGGCCGATAAAGGCTTAATACCGCGGTTTCCCATTGTTTGTGTATGTGAAGGAGCGGTATACATACTGCTCCTCTCACCGCTCCAAAGATGCTGCTAGCAGGAGATTTTTTTCTCTCCTGCCAGCGCATCGCCTCAGTGTGAAAGCCCTCGGGCTTTCACATTAAGATGGCTGGGCAGGAGTTTTTCAGGCAGTATAGCAGCGCTATTTTTAGCGCTGCACTCTGTTCAATATGTAATAAAAATTGCTTGGCTGGTGTTGGAAGGCAACATGATTTAATATCATATTTATGGTATTTCACTCACTGGTTGACACAGGCAGATAGCTCCAAGTTAGAATGTAACCAATTACGCATCAAAGCTTTGTAGAACAAAAGCCTGGCTCCTGTCTGGCTAGTGTGATAAGATGGAAATCATTGATTAGCACTCTGCAAGCAATCTTCAATGAGAGCCATGACTGCAAGAATGATTGATGATTGTGGATGAAAAAGATCAAAGGATCAACAGGCATCTAGAGAGGATACATGGACAATACTGCACCTGGAGGCCAATATGGTAGGACGGACAGTAATATAATCTATTGAGGAGGACTGCCCCATAAAAACGTTGATTCACTTCCGGTTCCGGCGCCGCATGGAGTAGCTGCTCTTCACTGCAGCTCCCGCAGCATGACCCCAAATCAGCCTTCAAATCGGCACGAGAAGCCCCACGACCACCCATCCACCTCTGGGCACGTCCCCACACCATCATGGACCGGTTCCTGGAGAAAACGGGCGCCCGCTCCAACTTGGCCCAGACGGCGCAGCCGGCGCCGGCCCAGCCGCAAATCGAGGCCCCGGTCTCGGCCTACACCGCTCCGCGGACATCACAGCAGCCGGCCGCGATGGAGGTAAGCGGCAGCACATCCCCCCCTCCTTCTCCACATGCATCCCTGACACAGGACACTGGGGATGACACCATGCCCTACTGACCCTACACGCCCTAGCCGCCCTACTGACCCCCATGATTGCAGCTTCAGTGGAGAAGGCCGTGAACGCCAGGATGGCACAATTTAAGGCCCAACTGGGGGAACATGGCACTAGGCTCACTGATCTAGAGCATCGCCTATCTCACGCTGAGGAAGACCTCTATCAGACCCAAACCCTGGAACATGCCCAGGATAAGACCAACCAGTACATTCTCCAGAAACTAGATGATTTGGAAAATAGATCCAGGAGAAGCAACCTTAGGTTTGTGGGGGTCCCCGAATCGCTCCAGTCCTCTGCATTATCTGACTTTTGCTCCCACCGCATCCCAGAAGCACTGGGCCTCCCAGGCCCATGCATGGTAGAACGCGCCCACCGCACGGGGGTCTTTAATTGAGATCGCAAATCCCCGCGCCCGATCATAGCCAAATACCTCAATTATGCGGACAAGTCTCTCATACTGCATACATTCCGACAAGCCCGCCAGCTCCAAATCGACGGCATAAAAGTCCTAGTATTCGCTGACTACTCTGCTGAGGTATCAAAGAAAAGAAAGGCTTTTCAACCGATCTGCTCGGAGCTCTTTAAACAACAAATACAATTTACACTGGCTTTCCCGGCCATACTATGCCTCAAGGCCCCTAATGGAGACCAGCTGACCTTCCAGGATCCCTCGGAGGCCGAAGCTTTCCTGAGATCGCGGCATGCACAGCCGCATCCCCAGACCCCCTCCAAAGCCCCTCCACTTAACTACTCCCTGGATCAAAGAAGCCCAAGGAAGGACTCTCCGAAGCGCTTAAGGCACTCGGGCGTCGACCCGAACCTGGCCACCACAAGATAACCGCTCCCTGCTCTGTGAACACTCACATGACACTGCCTTCTACTCCTATCCTTGTGACTTACACTGATGGGCCCCAGCAAAACGTGATCTGTCCAGGCACCTGCTGCACCGGGGCCTCTGCTATGGTCCAACCCTCTGCACCTTCCAGTCAGGTCAGACTCTTGAGCAATGCTCTCTCTCCCCCTTTCCCCTTCTGATGTTCACCTTGCATTTTCTCTTTCCATGCTCAGCATTATAGACAGTTCAATTTATCATAATATCCACCTTTGTTTAACCTCTGTTGTGTCATAACTTTTACCATGTTTCATGCTTACTTTTGATGCCTCTACTAGACTACGTTGTTTTGACTCCTGCTACCCCCTATTATACCCTCCCCTCTCTGCTCTATAGGACCTGTTGTATTGTTAGACTACTATTTTGTTACTGGTCTCACTGTTAGCGCCTCCTGGCCTCACTGTACGGTCTACATAGGCAGACCCGGCATACCCGGGTATGCACCAGCCAGCCGCATGATGCCCTGCATCTTGCTCTGGGCTTCCGGGCCCCATGCCACCAAGGTCGTGACAGGGGAGCCGCCCCGTACAGCGACTTCATGTGGAAAAAAAAAAAGTTCACAAGTTTGGTTTTGTTGCTCTTGTTACCCCCCTCTCTTCTCCATTCCCTCCTCCCGCCCCCTGCCGTCCCCCCTCCCCCACACACTCCCCCAGGCACCCGCTCGTTCCCCCCCTGCGCTCCCCCCTCGCAAGTGCCCTACGTCGCCCATATCCCTCGCCTAAGTTGGCCATCGTCGGAGCTGAGTCACACGATACCCATCCCAAAAATCCTTCTCAGACCCCCTTTCCCGAACCAATAACATGAAAGTTATCTCATGGAACGTGAAGGAACTCCGGTCCCCAAACAAAAGAATGAAAATCCTTAGACACCTAAAATCGAATATTCGTGATATTTTGTCCAAATAACAATATTGCGACATTTCGCTAATGCGATTGCGAAATAATTGCGAAATTCTCGTCATCGCGCATGCGCATGCACGCGAACAACACGCGAAAACTGAGCTCATTTCCTGGATTTTTGCCAGTCTATTTTCGGATCGCTTTTCTGTGCTGCCCTGCGAAGCGAAGATGGTGGGAAGTAACTTTACATCCAGTGAGGAAAACCTGTTGATTAGTGTGAGTAATTTCACCACTGTTATTTCATTATCTGTAACTGCATTTTAGACTATTTTAAAAGTTAGGATATAAGATCAGATATTAGTATTTCCCAAAAAGTGTGTCTCCAGCTGTTGCAAAAGTACAACTCCCAGCATGCCTGGACAGCTGCAGACACCCTGGTTGGTAAATGTGTATTTAGGCACTTTTCTTGCTATTTAGCATAATTAAAGCGGATGGTTCACCAAAAATAAATATTAAAAGCCAGCAGCAACAAATACTGCAGCTGCTGACTTTTAATATTAGGACACTTACCCGTCCTGGAGTCCAGCGGCGTCCGCAGCAGAGGATGAGCGATCGCTCGTCACCCTGCTGCTCCCCCCTCCATCCACGGCGAGGGAACCAGGAAGTGAAGCGCTCCGGCTTCACTGCCCGGTTCCCTATGGCGCATGCGCGAGTCGCGCTGCGCCCGCGATTGGCTCCCGCTGTGTGCTGGGAGCTGAGAGTTCCCAGCACACAACGGGAAAAGCCCGTCTTTTGCCCGAGACTGCGGGCCGGAAGTGGGTGCGGATACCTGTCTTTAGACAGGTATCTGCACCCCCCTCCCCCCTGAAAGGTGTCAAATGTGACACCGGAGGGGGGGAGGGTTCCGATCAGCGGATCTTCACTTTAGGGTGGAGATCCGCTTTAACATGTTGTGGACATAGGACGTATGCGAACGTCCTGACTTCAGGGTCCTTAAGGCCCAAGGACGTTCGAATATATATTGCCCTTTAGATTTTTGCAGAACTACAACTTCCAGAATGCCTGGGCATGCTGGGACTTCTAGTTTTGCAAGTTCTGCAGGCCCACATTTTTCAGACCACTATACACGGGTCTCTAAACTGTGGCACTCTAGATGCAGCAAAAGTAAAATTCTTAGCATGCACTGACAGACCATGCCTGATGGGAGTAGTAGTTTTGCAACAGCTGGAGGCGCACTGGTCTTGAAACCCTGAGTTAGGTAACAAACTCGCAGTGTTTTGCAACCATTGTGCCTCTAGCTGTTGCAAAACTACAACTCCCTGCATGCAACTGACTGCAAACCCCCCCCTCTCCCCCAATGTGAATGTACAGGGTACATTCACATGGGCTGGGGCTTACAGTGTGCTTCTAGCTGAAGCAAATTTTGCGCTGCAGCTTAAACCCTCAGTGGGACACTACTGTGAACCCCACGCCCCTCTGACTGTACCATAAAAACACTACACCACACAAAATAAAAATTTAAAAACACAACATATACACATACCCCTACATAGCCACCCTCCCCTCCACAATAAAAAAAAAAACGTCTGGTACGGCACTGTTTCCTAAACGGAGCCTACAGCTGTTGCAAAACAACTCCCCAGTATTACCGGACAGCCATTAACTGTCCAGGCATGCTGGGAGTTAAAGTAAAATAGTTGTACAGCTGGTGACGGTGAGCTACATGGTGTATCAGAGAATGCTGGTAGTTGTAGTTTTTAAATAACATTAACTCCATTTTTTATTCAAAATTAATTCATCAAAAAGTCAAAAGAAACAAACATATTATTGTTCCTATATAAAGATAGGGATGAAAAAAAATAATCTATTGTACAGGCCCAGTATAAGGTTCAAAAAATAATTATAGCGGTCAGATGAATAGCAACGCATTTCTCCCCTATACGTGTATCCTGTGTTGTTACTCATATATACATAATTATGCAAATGATAATGGCTGCTATATTTATGCAAAAAAGGTGGCGACCAAAATGGCAAGATATAAAATCTGTCATGTTACCCCTGTCATTGATTAATAAGGCGAGAATGCTTCCAATTGTTGAATACCATACATTTTCGTCATATATACATAAGGGTTTAAACAAAAGTATTATAATATACTTTGTTCTTCATCTTGCAGAGGTTCCTGCAAAAGGGATACGATCAGCTGCGGAGGCAGCAGGAAAAAAAAAAAAGTTGTCAGCTCCCTATTGCGGGAGTTACGCGATGTACATGGCCGCACACATGACCGCATGGCCATCTTAAAAAAGTGGTCGGACCTAAAGAGGCGCCACATGGGCCAGGTGACACAGATCCGGGATGAATTTCATCCAGGTAAGTTATTGGTGACAGTTATGTAAGGTCATATGTAATTAACCTTAGGGCAGATGTTGTTAACCCAGACGCCATGTTGTGGTAACATATATCACCACCCAAGGTATTCATAGTACTGTTGAAAAAAGACATGGGACAGCAGACAGGAACACTTACTAACTATAATTAAACTAAATAAACAAGACACCCCATTAATGTACTAATATTGGCCGAGGCTGCTTTATTATTGGATTTCAGACATATATTTTAAATAAATACTTTAATAACTTAAAAAACAGCCTACTCACTACGGCTCAGGCTGTACCTAAATATATTCCAACTTTAAAATGTATCCAACAACAACTAAATTAAACAGATTTGTCACCCTTTGTATAATTTTTTTTTTTTTTTAAATAAAGGTGACCATCCCACATAATTAGCAGCAGCAACAAAAAGAAAAGAAAAAAGGGGGGGGGGTAGGGGAACACAACAGTCCCGTCTACTGAGGCGACTGAGAGCAAGGCTGACGGAACCCTACTTATATACCCCTAAGTAACACTGGATTTTTCCAGAACCAGCAGGCCCACAGGCCTAAAAAGTGCGGGAAAAGCACGTGTAGGCCGCGTGATCACCTCGTGTTCACCAAAAAAACGGGAAAAACACGTTTTCCAGCCAGCTAGGCCATGTGAGGACCAGCTTACACCTAAAGAGCCCAATTAGGTTCCCGAAAGGGGAACCGTCACTACTAATTTTATTAAGTCCTGCCGCTTTCCCATGAGAAAAGGGGGAATTGGAACCTTCTCCCCCTTTTCTATCATTATTCCATCAAGTTAAACCATGGAATTAAAGTGGTGGTGTGGTGGGTTAAAGGAGAAGGGGTGGTATTTTATAACTCAACTAGCTGAATACCCGGCGTTGCCCGGTCTTCCTATCTTAACCTTTTGTGTAGGAAAATGAAGAGACCACAGTCCCATATACTTGCATGGGACTTGAAACAAAAACCCATCTTTTATATAAGGGTGTAGGTAAGGGTTAATTTAACTGTCATATATTTTTATTTGGCATATAAGTAATATGTGTACCAGGTATTATTGAAATATCTCCAGGCGTCCAGAAGTTATGTGTGAACATACATTTCCCATTGATTTGCATGGGACTTTAAACAAAAACCCCGACCCTCACAAATGGGGGTAGTTAAGGGATAAATTGACTATCCTATAGTTTAAGTGGACATATAAGTAACATGTGACCAAGTGTTATCGAAATATCTACAGCCGTTATGAAGTAACATGTATTTCCCATAGAGTTGAATGGGACTTTAAAGAAAAACCCCGACCATGGCAAATGGTGGTGGGTAAGGGTTAAACCACCTATCCTATGTTTGTTGCTGACATATAAGTAACATGTGTGCCACGTTTCATGTTAATATCTTTAGACGTTTGGACGTGATGCTGGAACATACATACATACACACACACGTTGAGTTTTATATATATAGATTACCACTAAATTCATGTGGTAGGCGTGGGGGTTATCATAGTAATCCCGTGTACTCCATCAGGCCCTTTTTTTAACATGAGATTGTCTGAACAAAACAAAGGAAACAAAAACAGTTCATTTTACCATGGTGGCAGCCCAGCTCACACTCAGTCCCCTGTAGTGCCCACAAGACCCTTTAATATAACATTATCCCATTGGTTAACTGTCTATATAAATTAATTTGTATTCATATACAATACAGCAGAGTACACAGAATTTGCATATGTTATTAGAAAACATTTTTACATATATGAACATTGTGTTATTATAGGAGCTCCTCTACCATCTGTGCGCCCCAAGCGCACAAGGCGACAGGCCGCAGAGGAGGAGGATGAAGAGGAGGAGCAGGAGGAGCAGGAGGAGGATGCAGAGGAGGAGAGGGATGAGGAGCAGCCAGGGCCCTCCCAGTCGCCACCCCCAGCTCCTGTGGAGGAGCTGCAACCCCCCCCCCAAACTTCTGGTGGTGTATCGGATGTAGGAGAAGAGGAGCAGGAGGATGAGACCGTTCCTGTGAGTCTCAGTCAGGAGGGTAAATATGTGCACAAAGATTAATAACATTTCAAGATGTAGATATAAAAATGGACAGCATTTAAAGCGCACCTGTCAGATTTCAGAACAATACTATGGTATTTATGATAGAAGTATATGTGCTAGACACATAACAATTGTATAGACATGATAACGATTGTTTAATAAGCAACATAAATATTATATTTATTTGGTAACGGTCTTTGAAATCCAAATGTTTTTTTCTTATATCCTAACAGTTTTAAAAAAGATGGAGCAAAAGCAATCTGACATCCAGAGGACCCAAGACAAAATCCTCGCAAATCAACGCAAGATGCGGTTTCTAGACCTCCAAAATCAGCAGCTAGCGCAACAGCAGAGAACATTTTTTGCTGAGATGGCAGAGCTTCAGAAGCTCATGCATAATTATATTTGATTTTTTTTTAATAAAAAAAAGTTTTTTTTTTCAAATGTTTCCTTTCTTATTGAGATTGTTAGGTTTTTCAACACATCTAACTTCACATCTAACACATCAACATCAACATCAACATCAACATCAACACTTCATAATAACCAAAAACATTTTATACTATTATTTTATTTAACACAAACCTAAGACAAACTAAAATACACGGACACAGACACTACTAACACAAACTAAACTGTTGAAAAATGTATATAACAAAAGCAACAATATATATATAGATATAGAGAGAGAGAGCGAGAAAGAAAGAGGTTTAACATAAAGTTCATTGTTTTAGTCACACTTGCTGTTACGATCTGGTCTGGTAGCTTGTAGCGGAGGCTGTTGGTGGATCCGCTGTGCCAGAGAGGTCATGAAGCATTACTCAGCATGAAGGCAGCAGCAGTAGTATTAAAATATAATGTAATTATCACACAGGCAACATTTACAAGCAGTAGTGGTAATAGTACTAGATAGCATCTAAACACTTGGGCAAGACTTTACAGTAGCAGTAGTGGTAATAGTAGTATATAGTGGCAAATAACTCGTGACATAGGTGTCTTGACTGAGCAGCAGCAGTAGTAGTAGTAGACAATACAGTGTCAAATCACTCGGGCAAGAGGTGCCATGATGAACAGCAGCAGCAGCAGTGGTAATAGTAGTATAGAGTGGCAAATAACTCGTGACATAGGTGTCTTGACTGAGCAGCAGCAGTAGTAGTAGTAGACAATACAGTGTCAAATCACTCGGGCAAGAGGTGCCATGATGAACAGCAGCAGCAGCAGTGGTAATAGTAGTATAGAGTGGCAAATAACTTGTGACATAGGTGTCGTGACTGAGTAATAGTTGACAATATAGTGTTTTATCACTCAGGAAAGAGGTGCCATGGCCCATGAACAGCAGCAGCAGCAGCAGTGGTAATAGTAGTATATAATGGCAAATAACTTGTGACATAGGTGTCTGAGCAGCAGCAGTAGTACTAATTGTAGACAATATAGGCCCAGATTCACAGAGCAATTACGCCTGTCTAACTGGTGTTAGACAGGAGTAATTTCAAATATCGTGCGCCGTATCAGTAGTTTGAATCCTCAAACCATGATACGGCGGCTTCGGGCTTCGATCCGAGAGGCTTACGTCTTCGTAAGCCTTTGGATCTACGCTGCGATATTTTTGCGGCCGCTGGGAGGAGTTTGCGTCGTTTTCATGCGTCGGGATATGCAAATTAGTTTTTACGGCGATCCACGAAGATACGAGTGTCCCTCGCAATCGCCTACATCATTTTTTGGCTACGTAATGTTAGAGGAGCTTTTTGCTGGTCTAACAGTGCATAACCCATGTAAAGTATGGCCGTCTTTCCCGCGTCGATTTGAAATTATTATTTTTTTTTAACGTAACTCGTTCGGGAATAGGAATGTACGTAAACGACGCTACTACGACGTAACGACGTGATTTCGCGCAATGCACGGCGGGAAATTTGCGAACGGAGCATGCGCAGTTCGATCGCCGCGGGAACGCGCCTATTTTAAATGCTTCACGCCCCCTACTCGCGCAGATGGATTGCGACGGGAGAAATACACTACGCCGCCGTCGTTTACTGGACAAAATCTACCTGGATTCCACGTAGAGCCAGGTAAAAAACGGCGGCGTAGTGTATTTCTGATACGCTACGAGAATCTAATTCTCTCTGAATCTGGGCCATAGTGTTTTATCACTCGGGAAAGAGGTGCCATGGCCCATGAACATCAGCAGCAGCAGTGGTAATAGTAGTATATAGTGGCAAATAACTTGTGACATAGGTGTCAGAGCAGCAGCAGTAGTAGTAATAGTTGACAATATAGTGTTTTATCACTCGGGAAAGAGGTGCCATGGCCCATGAACATCAGCACCAGCAGTGGTAGTAGTAGTATATAGTGGCAAATAACTTGTGACATAGGTGTCAGAGCAGCAGCAGTAGTAGTAATAGTTAGTGTTGCTCACGAATATTCGCATTGCGAATATTCGCTACGAATATTGCATATTCGAGTATTCGCGAATAACTCGAATATCGCGGCGAATATTCGCTATTTTGAATATTCATATTTTTTCAAATTTCGCAATCAAATTCGCAATCAATTTCGCATTCGCACTAGCGAAATTTCGCTTTTTTTTATTTTTATAAAATATCACAAATATTCGATATTAACGAATATTCGCGAATATTCTTTGAAATATTCGCGAAATATCGCGAAATCGAATATGGCGTATTCCGCTCATCACTAGTAATAGTTGACAATATAGTGTTTTATCACTCGGGAAAGAGGTGCCATGGCCCATGAACAGCAGCAGCAGTGGTAATAGTAGTATATAGTGGCAAATAACTTGTGACATAGGTGTGAGAGCAGCAGCAGTAGTAGTAATAGTAGACAATATAGTGTCAAATCACTCGGGAAAGAGGTGCCATCAACAGCAGCAGTGGTAAGAGTAATAAAAATGGCAAATCACTCGGGCAAGAGGTGCCATCAGCAGCAGCAGCAGCGGTAAGAGTAATAAAAAGGGCAAATCACTCGGGCATCAGCAGCAGCAGCAGCAGCGGTAAGAGTAATAAAAATGGCAAATCACTCGGGCAAGAGGTGCCATCAGCAGCAGCAGTAGTAATAGAAAGTGGCAAATCTCTCGGGCAAAAGGTGACAGCAGCAGTATGAGTAATATATCGGTACATAATCACTCAGCCTTTTGGCATTAGCAGTAAGAGCCCATATCGTGGCAAAATTACAAAAGCTTGAAGTTGCATTAGCATGGTGATTAAATTTGAAAAGCAGAATGACACAGGCCTTAAGTAGCTGTAGCCTGACTATACCATAGTGCCTCATAATTTAAAAGTTTGATTAACGTTATTTCTATGCTATACGTGACTTTTTAAATTCATGGTGAGCATTGAGCAATTACATTTCAAAATAATGTGGCAGCAGCATCAGGACTCCTTATAGTGGCTTAATGACACAGCATGGAAATATTTATGCCCTTAACACTACCTGCCCACTATGAGTTTCAAAGGTATCAATTAATGGAAGAGGTAATAATGAATGACATGACAAGGGACCATTCAGCGCCCTGAACCGACGACGGGTGCCAGAAAGTCACCGCCGATCCAGGACTCATTCATCTTGATGAATGTGAGTCTGTCCACGGAGTCTGTGGACAGACGGGTCCTCTTGTCCGTGACCACCCCACCTGCCGCGCTGAATGTCCGCTCAGATAGTACGCTGGAGGGAGGGCAAGACAATAACTCCAGCGCATACTGAGCGAGCTCGCGGCAGGTGTCCAATCTGGCAACCCAGTACTCCATGGGGTCGTCGGTGCTCATACTGTCAGAAGCACCGACGGACCCCATGTAGTCTGCCACCATGTGGGCCAGCCGTTGGTGGTGACTGCTGCTGCTGCTGGTACTGGGTCACTCAGATTGGAAGAACATTCTCATCTCACCCATTAGGTCCCCTGCTTGGCTGCTGCTGCTGGGTGCAGCCACCTGCTGGGTGAGACGAGGGGGGACAACTGGAGGCTGGGGAGTTGTCTGCTCCAACCGGCTGACTATGCGTGCCTGCAGTTCCTCCATCCAGGGCTGCCTCCGGCTGGCTGGGAGGAACTGCTCCAGTTTCCCCTTGCATCTTCGATCTAAAAGGGTGGCCATCCAAAATTCATCCCTCTCCTTGATAGCATGAACCTGGGGGTCCCTCCTGAGGCATCTCAGCATGTGGGCAGCCATGGGGAAGAGCACAGCCCGCTGTGACTCCTCGTGGCTGCCCGGGTCCATGACGTCCGACTCTTCATGCTGGAGGCGCTGCTGCTTGCGCACAGAGATGCCCAACCCCCGGACTATCAGTGCCCCCAACACCGGCTCTCCCTGACCAGGCCCTGACTCCAGGACGTCAGCAGTAACCTCCTCATCATCATCATCCTCCTCCTCCTCGTCCTGGGCCTGGTCTTGGTGGAGCAGTGTTGCCTCCTCCTGCTCCACCAAGGCACTCTCCCCAGCTTCGAGCAGGCGATCTAGTGCCCTGTCCAGCAGGAACACTATAGGGAGCACGTCGTTGAGGCCGACATGCTCCCTGCTCACCATCTTGGTCGCCTGCTCGAAAGGGGCCAACACATGGCAGACTTGGTGTATCTGCCCCCACTCCACACTGGTGATGTACGGGAGTGTTTGTGATGGCCCGCCAGTGCCTTGCTCCAGCAGGTATTCCTTCACCACCCTTCGCTGCTCCCACAACCTCTCCAGCATGTGGAGGGTGGAGTTCCACCACGTCACACTGTCCACAATCAGCCTGTGAAGGGGCAGGCTGTTGTCCCGCTGCAACTTGGACAGGGACGCGAGAGCGGTTGGGGAGCGCCTGAAGTGGCTGGCAATCCTACGTACCCTTAGCACAATGTCACTCAACCCGAGATAGGTGAGCAGGAACTTCTGCACCACGAGGTTGCGGACATGTGCCAGACAGGGCACGTGGGTCAGACTGCCGGTCTGGAGGGCGGAGAGTAGGTTGCTGCCATTGTCACAGACAACCATACCTGCCTGGAGCCTTCGGGGTGTCAGCTACTTCTGGACCTGAGCCTGAAGTGCGGTCAGTACTTATTTTCCAGTGTGTCTCCGGTCCCCTAAACTAACAAGCTGGAGCACGGCCTGACAGCACACGTGCCCCACACTTGAGTAGCTATGGGGGCGCTTGCTGGGAGGCTCAGAAACTGCGGAGACAGTGGCTTGAGGGAGACCAGCAGTTCTCCCCTGGACACCCAGGGGGCGGCACCACAAAATCTGATGCCGCCAATCCCTCCCCGGCGCCTCGGGGGGAAACCCAATGGGCCGTGAAGCTGATGTAGCGGCCCTGCCCATGCCTGCTGGTCCAGCCATCCATTGTGAGATGCACCCTGTTCCTGACAGCGTGATCCAGCGACAGGGTTACATTCTGCACATGTGCTGGTGTAAGGCAGGGACACCAGTCCTGGCAAAGACATGGCGGCTGGGGAAACGCCATTGGGGTTGGGCCTGCTCCAACATCTGCCTGAAGGGGTTGCAGTCAACAATGTTGAAGGGAAGCAGATGTTGGGCAATAACCCTTGCCAGGAGCCCATTGAGGGAACGCACACGTCGGTCTCCAGGGGGGAAGGGAGTGGTGCATTCGAAGGCGTCGGAAAGCGACGCCTGGCGCTGGACGGCAGTGCATGACACCGAAGAGGAGGGTGCTGTGGAAGTAGAGGTCTGGCTGCTGGTACCAGTACCTCTACTAGAGGGAGCGGGGGGCATGACCTGCTGGGAACAGATGAAGCTGTGGCAGGGGCTGCTGTACCCTGCACACTTGTGGTGGTGGCGCTGCTACCACCACCATGCTTCATCTGGTCATACTCCCGCCAGTGGTTAATTCTAAGGTGCTGGTTGAGAGCTGTGGTACCCACCCGAGCCAAGCACTTCCCTCTCTTCACCCTGGCATGACAGATATGGCAGATGGCTACAGTCTGGTTATCTGGTACCAGGGTGAAGTAGGCCCAGACAGGTGACTTCAGCCCCGCCCTCCTGTCAGATGGAATGACTCTGACTTGCACCTGCTGGGACTCGGTGCGCACAGGTGGAGCTGCCTGCTGCTGCTGCTGCTGCTGTTGCTGACACCTCCTGCAGCCATCACCAGTGGAGACCCTGACGCTGGTCTCCCTGGTGACCTGGCGCACCGTTTCCCCAGGGTGCCTACCTTCCTCGTCGTCACTGCTGCTGTGAACCGACAAGTTATGTGGCACCCATGTTGGGTCACCCTCCTCTTCGCCCCCAGATATGTCAGACCCAGGGCTGACATGTGGTGGTCTGAGGGAAACATCTGACATGGAGCCACTAGCCTGGCTCCGCTGTCCCCTCACCGACGTCTGGGTCTGACTAGGTGCGGGTGTTTCCTGCACAAAAACACCAGCACCACTTGGAAGGGATGTCTCTGGGATACTGACAGCAGGTACCCCATCCTCCTCCTCCATCAACCCTTCAAAAAGGTCCTGACCATCAGGACAGAACTGCATGTCTGCCTGATGCAGGGCCTCCCCAAGATATCCCTCTCACTGTCGCTGTCAAACAGTAAGAGGCTGGACTCTTGGGGGCTGGGGGTGGGTACTAAAGGCACCGGTGTACTTGTGGTGCTACTGGGAGTCGGGACTGACGACTCAGTGGCACTGCTGTGCCCCATATACTCCACCACTAGTGGAGCCTGAGAAGGCAATATCGGGCGGCTGCCCGAGGGAAAAAAATCCCGGATGAGGCGGACTCCCCTTCCACCTGATCCACTACCACTAGTAGGGGTGCGAGAGGTACCCCGTGCTGGCAGCGACCCAGCACTGGGAGTAACTCCCTTACCCCTGCTGCCACGGCCACGGCCACGTATGCTGCTCATACTTGCTGATGTGGGGGGGGGGTAAACTTTATTGGGGGGGGGGGAATGTGAGAAAGGAGGCACGCAGACAAAGACGCAGACAAAGACGTACTAGACAGCTACTAAACTAGAAAAAAACTACTACACCTACAAGTTTTTTTTTTTTTTTTTTTTTACACTGGAGGACTCAGACAAGGACGAGGACTACAAATACTAAAATAATATGCACTAAGCAAAAAATAAGCTTACACAAACTTATATGACTAAACTAAAGCTAATTTTTTTTTTTTTTTTTTTTATATACACAAAAAACAGACACTAAACACACACTAAACTAAGCTACCTTAAAGAAATGTACAATTACACTAAGTAAGTACACAGAAGTCTATCTAACACTAAGCTACACTAATCTGGAAAACAACAACACAAATCTGAGCTTTTAAAAAAGCTGTTTGGTCTTTTGCTTTGAAAAAAGCAGTTTAGAAGTTAGAGCTAGAAGCAGCCAGGAACCACAGAACTGCAAGCACTTTAGAATGCACAATGCTGATGCTGTAAGCTCTAAGATCGCACAGAAACACTCCACTCTCTATCCACCTTGTGAATCTGCACTGAAATACCGCTGGGAGTGAACTTATATAATGGTCGTGCAGGCAGGTTCCTATTGGTTGCTATGGAGGTTGCTAACCTCTGACAACTGTGGTAGGAGAACTCTGATTGGCTCTGATGCAAAAGAAGGGCGGAGAAAATAATCGCGCAATATTCCTTTTGCCGAATATTTGCATTGCGAATATTCGGCAGCATAAAAGGATCGCATCAGCTACTCGGCCCAGTGTCTCTAATCATCCCAGCAATGCTTTTAGACGTCGATGGAGATCACTAGGATGTGATCTGTTTTAAAAATAAATTTGGAAAAATACGAATATTCGCTATCGCGAATATTCACTGCGATATTCGAATTATTCGCGAATACTCGAATATGCAATATTCGTAACGAATATTCGCAATGCGAATATTCGTGAGCAACACTACCGAAAACAGGGACGAATGGCACACAGCTAAAAGATCCTTTGACACCTGGGCAGACACTATAGAAACAATTAAAAGAGCGAACCTAGACGCCACCCTCCACAAATTCGGGAACAAAGCGGGCAAACTGCTCGCTAGACTAAGTAAAGGCCCATCTAATCCCACCCATATCACGGCCCTGAGAGACCCCAAAGGCTCCATCCACACCACTCCTCCGGCCATAAACGAAGCGATGCTCCAATTCTACTCGGCCCTATACGCCCCGGACCCCATCGACAAATCTGTAGCCGCCGCCTTCTTAGAAAACCTGGTGATCCCCAAAATTACCCCCTCTCAACTAGAAGCCCTTAACGCCCCCCATCTCCACTACCGAAATTTCAGACACCATACGCAAACTCACACCTTCCAAGGCCCCGGGCCCTGACGGTTTCACAAGCAAATTCTACAAGACCCTGCAAAGCATTGTAGAACCCACCCTCCATAAGGTGTACAGCGGCAAGTGGGCCGGCGGCCCCTACCTCCCCTCGGGAAACCGGGCCATTATCAAACTACTTTCAAAAAAAGGAAAGGACCTCCTCGAGCCAGGCTCATACAGGCCAATATCCCTACTGAACCTGGATGTAAAGATCCTTTCTAAAAATCGTTGCAAACAGACTCGCAGACATTATCCCCTCCTTGATACACCCGGCGCAATCGGGCTTTGTAAAGGGTAGGACAGCCACTTTAAATATTTGCAAAGTCATTCTGGCCTTGGAAAACGCCAAACATCACCCAGATGGCGACTTCGCCATCATCACCCTGGACGCGGAGAAAGCCTTCGATAATGTGAGTTTCCAATGGCTCTCTCTGTCCATGGCCAAAATGGGTTTCTCCGGCCCCTTCTGTCACCTCATTAATGCCATGTATACAACCCCTTCGGCGACCCTGGTGGCGGCTGGGATGCTCTCAGGAGAGTTCCAGCTCCACAAGGGGACACGACAGGGCTGCCCCCTTTCCCCACTCCTCTTTAATTTAGCCCTTGAACCCCTCTCCAGACATCTCATCCAGGTAGCACCCCTCCATTGCATCAAATCCGGCACACACGAACTTCGCTCCTCATTTTTTGCAGATGACCTCCTCATTTTCTCAGCAGACCCCTCCTCCGATATGCTCACCATAAAGTCAATTTTTGACAATTTCAGACTCTGCTCGGGCCTCCGAAGAATAAATTATTCCAAAAGTGAAATTCTCCCTCTAGGCATCCGTCCCAAACCGCCCTGGTCCCAACATTCCATTTTTACCGTTGCCACTTCCCACATCACCTACCTCGGCATAAAGATAGGCAAGCTACCCTCATCTCTATACCACCTAAACTACCCCCCTCTGATTGCTAAAATATCTCAAGAACTGTTGAACTGGTCAGATCTACCGCTCTTGCTCCTGGGGAGATGCCACCTAGTCAAAATGGTCAGCTTTGCCAGACTGTTATATCCACTGCAGACTATCCCACTTCTCGTACGCCACAAAGATGTTAAACTCATTGAATCGGCTATATCTAAATTCATCTGGAACGGCAAGAGGCCACGCATAGCTATGAAGAAACTCTTTCTCCCCAGACGCGAGGGCAGCGCTAGTCTCCCCAACGTTAGGCTTTACAATTTAGCATGTCTGTTAAGATTTAGTTTAGACTGGATATCTCGAACTACTCACTGGAATCTGACATGGTACACCCCCTCTCCCTGGCGGCCCTTCTACACTGTAGATGGAAGTCAATTGCCCCCAAACTCCAGCACAACCTGCTACTCAGGGACATGGTCATCGCCTGGAGGGAAACCAGGAAACTTCTCGGGCTATCCCCCTTTGTGTCACGACATCTCCCTATCCAAGGCAACCCCAACTTCCCAGCGGGTCTGGATCACAAACCCTTCCAAAGATGGCAGGAAAAGGGTCTCACACTATTTGCCTCTCTATGCGACATCTCAACTGGTCAACCGTTATCCTTTACTACCACGGTGGAAACCTTTAAGTTGCCCAAATCGGATGTCTTCCACTACTGGCAATGTGCCACCTACCTACGCTCATCATGCAACGACCCATGTAGGCGCTTCTCCCCCTCTTTCGCGGATCGGCTGCTCTCAGATGGTTTGTATAAAATCTCTGACATATACAAACCCCTGCTCACCGAAACCTCGATCCACCTGGCTGACACATCCGCATCCAACTGGGGTAAGGACTTCCCCGATGATGATTTGATCCACAAATTGCTCCAAGGCTTCAACACAGTTATGCGTCTCACCCCCAATGAAATATGGAGAGAAAGCCATTTAAAGATCCTCCACCGGGCCCATATCCCCTTTCTCCACTCATCGCAAGACCCCACCGGTGCCAAGTGCCCACTGTGCCTTCACCCGAAGTCCTCCCTGGCCCACCGCTTCTGGTCATGCTCCTTTATTTCAGCCTTCTGGGACCAAACCCTTGCCTACATCTTCAAAGTTACCCTACTGAAACTGCCTAAAGATCCGCTCCTCCTCATCTTCGGCTACTGGGACCCTCTCCTACTCCAGAGATCTCAGCAGGATGTCTCCACCGCTTCCATCCCTCACCCTCACCCTTGTAAGGATTGGCCTCTACTCTGCTTCCTTGCTGCACGTAGGGTGATCCTGAGAAATTGGATCTCCCCGCACCCCCCGTCCGTCACTCAGCTCCAACGGGACCTTCTTTTCCTCCTCTATAGAGAAAGAGCCACCACCGATTTCACACGAGACGCTGCACAATCCCGCTTCTTTTCAACCTGGCGACCCTTCATGAACTCAACGCTGTCTCAGGATGACATAGCCACCTTTGAACAATCCTCCTTCACGTACTACAAGTCCCCTCCTCCCCCGCCCTCAGGGGGAGATCCATCATCACCCTCCGCTTTGGCCACCACTTATCCATAACCACTACCGGTGACTTGAACACTTCCCACCCCCCCCCCCACCAGTGAACTCTCTGCAACCCCTCGGTGCCTCCCCCCCTCACGCAGAACTTGAACACTGTTCCCCTTATCGCGGGGCTACACTATATCTGATATTTTTGGACCTCCCTGCTGTAAATGTGTTATGTTTTTCCTCTATACTACATGCCTTGCATATACCCACCTCTCCTAGATCCGACCAGTTCATATCCTAGCAGGGTACTTGTCCTCCCCCTGCCCCTCCCAGCTGGGGGCATCGGGAATATTGTTGTATCTCATCATTTGTTTATATGTTGGGTAGGCACTTTGCCCCTTTCCTCTACAATTGCACTGCAGCCTTCAAGCCCCTTTTCCTTTTCACTCCCTTCCCCCCCACCCTCTGCTTTCCCATTTATGTCTCCTTTTCTCTTCTCTCCCCTTTCCTCTCTCTTCCCCTCTGTTTCCCTTTCCAGCCCTCACCCTCTCTCCCCCACTTCTTGTTTATATGCATTCAATGCCCATGTTTTTGCTGTATGTACATTTTGTCTTCTGGAAAATCCTAATAAAAACTAAAAAAAAAAAAACGTTGATTCGTCCAAAAGCCGAGATGAGCTGGCAATGGGGTGGGTCTAGATGGTGTGTGATTGAAGTTTAAAAAGGACTGACTGAGGTACAGAGCCCTCTTTTGCCATCCTGAGTCCAGCCGAAAAACAATATATTGAGGAAAGCATTGTGATAAGTATCTTTGATGTTCTTTAGTCATATACACTCTGTATAATTCTCTATAGTATTTTCATGCTAGCATATTCCTATTTTCTTGGGAAATAATAAGACATTGTTTTACAAAGCAGTGTGCTTGTTTTCATAGCTAACCTTATATCTTTGTGCTTATCAGAGTTTTAATAGACTAGCTAACTATGGGAATAGACATTAATACATATATGCAATAAATAGAGGGAATACGTAACCACCTTTGGATAATATTTATTGTACCAATTACCGTATTTATCGGCTTATAACACACTTTTTCCCCTAAGGCTCTATGCACACTGGAGCTGATAAACTGCAGTTTATTGGAGTTTGAGAGTTTTTTCAAAAAGCCCACAAACGACACTCTATGTTAGCCTATGTGTCCATGCACACATGGATGTTTTTTAGCTTTAACGAGCAGTGGAGTTTATGTTTTTTTTTTGTACGCCTGAAAATCATGTTCAAAATGCAGTTTTTTTACCTAAAAAAAAAGCTAGCGTTTTTTAGCATTTTTGATTCATTGAAAAAAAAAGAAAAAAGGGCGAAAAAAAACGCTGAAACCGTTAAACACTAATAAACGCTTATACAAAAATGTTAAAAACGTCGAAAGACTCCTTGAAAAGCTACTGGCATTTTTATAACATTATTTTAGCGTCCAGTGTGCATGGAGCCTTAAAATCAGGGGGAAATCATAGGTGCGTGGTATACTTTATTTTACCAATGGGGTAGGCGGGGATTGGGTGGGGGTGTCATGCCGGCTGTCCTGCCTCTCCTAGCCCTGGGACAGCCCGCTGGCGTACTATAAAAATTAAAAAAATCACTGCGAGTCCCTTCACATCCTTTAAAGTGTCATAGCCCGCAAATACCTCATTCTCCCTGTTCTTTATGCCCGCTCTCCTCCTCCAGCTCTTCCTCCCCCCTCCGAGTGTAGTTTAAGTTTGGAGGAGGAGAGCGGTCACATGAAACAGAGGAGAGCGATCATGTGACCAGCCGGAAAGAACAGTGAAACAATATGTATGAGAAGGGATACTATCAGTGATTTTTAGATGGTGGGTGATTGAAGTTTAAAAAGGACTGACTGAGTTACAGAGCCCTCTTTTGCCATCCTGAGTTCAGCCGAAAAACAATATATTGAGGAAAGCATTGTGATAAGTATCTTTGATGTTCT
The DNA here is from genome assembly GCA_029574335.1 of Rana kukunoris. NCBI lineage: Eukaryota > Metazoa > Chordata > Amphibia > Anura > Ranidae > Rana > Rana kukunoris. The sequence continues at coordinate 350,053,130 of CM056053.1, read as the reverse complement.
TTAGTCATATACACTCTGTATAATTCTCTATAGTATTTTCATGCTAGCATATTCCTATTTTCTTGGGAAATAATAAGACATTGTTTTACAAAGCAGTGTGCTTGTTATCATAGCTAACATTATATCTTTGCGCTTATCAGAGTTTAAATAGACTAGCTAACTATGGGAATAGACATTAATACATATATGCAATAAATAGAGGGAATACGTAACCACCTTCGGATAATATTTATTGTACCAATTACCGTATTTATCGGCTTATAACACACTTTTTCCCCTAAGGCTCTATGCACACTGGAGCTGATAAACTGCAGTTTATTGGAGTTTGAGAGTTTTTTCAAAAAGCCCACAAACGACACTCTATGTTAGCCTATGTGTCCATGCACACATGGATGTTTTTTTAGCTTAAACGAGCAGTGGAGTTTATGTTTTTTTTTTGTATGCCTGAAAATCACGTTCAAAATGCATTTTTTTTACCTAAAAAAAAAGCTAGCGTTTTTTTGCATTTTTGATTCATTGAAAAAAAAGGGGGAAAAAAAACGCTGAAAAAAGGTTAAACACTAATAAACGCTTATACAAAAATGTTAAAAACGTTGAAAGACTCCTTGAAAAGCTACTGGCATTTTTATAACATTATTTTAGCGTCCAGTGTGCATGGAGCCTTAAAATCAGGGGGAAATCATAGGTGCGTGTTATACTTTATTTTACCAATGGGGTAGGTGGGGATTGGGGGGGGGGGGTGTCATGCCGGCTGTCCTGCCTCTCCTAGCCCTGGGACAGCCCGCTGGCGTACTATAAAAATTAAAAAAATCACTGCGAGTCCCTTCACATCCATTAAAGTGTCATAGCCCGCAAATACCTCATTCTCCCTGTTCTTTCTGCCCGCTCTCCTCCTCCAACTCTTCCTCCCCCCTCCGAGTGTAGTTTAAGTTTGGAGGAGGAGAGCGGTCACATGAAACAGAGGAGAGCGATCATGTGACCAGCCGGAAAGAACAGTGACACAGTATGTATGAGAAGGGATACTGGCAGTGATTTTTAATCTTTAGAGCACACTGGAAGTGCTGTCCCAGGAGACTGGGGGGGGGGTCTGTGTAATGTGCAGGGGGGGCTTTGGTCTGTGTAATGTGCAGGGGGGGCTTTGGTCTGTGTAATGTGCAGGGGGAGCTTTGGTCTGTGTAATGTGCAGGGGGGGGCTTTAGTCTGTGTAATGTGCAGGGGGGGCTTTGGTCTGTGTAATGTGCAGGGGGCTTTGGTCTGTGTAATGTGCAAGGGGGCTTTGGTCTGTGTAATGTCCAAGGGGTTCTGGTCTGTGTAATGTGCAAGGGGGGGGGGGGGTGTTGGTCTGTTTAATGTGCAGGGGTGGGGGCTTTCGATTGTAAAAGGGGCTGTTGAAAGTTTTTTCCTTAAACCTCCCTCTTAAAATTAGGGTGTGTGTTATACACCTGTGTGTGTTATACACCGATAAATATGCTACTTCAGCTGGAATTTAACATTTAGGCTGGGTTCACACTAGTGCGAACTGGATGCAGGTTTTCCCACATATAATTTGCATGACAGGAGAGTGTGGAGTCTCAATGGAGCCGGTTCACACATCTCCAGGGGTCAAAGCATCAAAATGACCTAGAAGGCAGTTCAAATACTGCTACTAGTACATGTTAGCCATGTTAGCATAGGATAAAGATCATTTATTTATTTCAGTGTTGGTTCTCACAAAATGTCTGTTGACATTCAACCCTATTATAAATAGTACCATTTTCTAATATATGCACATTTTGTCATGTTGTGTCCCATTTAAAGAGATAAAAAATGGAATCATGGGGTGGAATGCAGTGCAAGTCTACTGCTATAAGAAATGAGCTCCCAGCAGCTTCCCCTGCAGGCATTTTACAATCCTAGTGATGATGTCACAGGAAGTAAAAAAAGCTGATTATCATTACAGAAACGTGGTAAAAAAAGATGCTATCTGCTCTAGAATGGGAGAGAAGTCTTGAGGGTAAATGTTGGTAATGTCTGGGTATATACCTAAAGTGGTTGTAAACTTCTGACATGAAAAAACAAACAAATCCTAAATCTAAAGCACTGGGTACCACTTCTCTCTGCTGTCTAGTTCCTCTGCTATCTGCAAAAAAATGGAGGGGGAGGGAAGCTCCAGCACACAACCTGTGATTGATAGACTCCGCTGTGCATGTTTCCCTTATGGCTGTGTGAAGGTGGTTGTATCTCTTTACTCCACTTAGCTCTCAGGTTAAAGAGAGCTCTCCTTTCTGAATGGTGCAGTGTGCAATGTCAGATCCCCACCCTCTGCCTGCTAGAATTCAGAGATGCTGTGTAAAATGTGGGCTTCGGGAGACTGTAGAGGAAATATAGCAACAGATAAAGAGGTACAACTTATATAGCAGGATTCGTTTTCTCTCCGTGTATCACCTGAGTATATGTAAGGGTTTTCAACCACTTTAAAGAGCCATAGAATGTAATGTAACATCTAGATAATTCAATATCTAAGTATAAATAAATCAGATTTTAAGGTGATCATTATTTTTTTTCTGCAGACTGTTTGTGGTTAACAGACCAGCTGGAAATAAGTAATAAATGGTATTTGAAATGTGTTTAGACTTAGGGCCAGATTCACGTACATTGGCACATATTTTGACCGGAGTAGCGCACCTCCTTTACGTTAGACCGGCGTAATGTAGAGGCGCAATGTAGAGGCGCAAGTACCGTATCCACGTAGTATTTGCTCCGGTGCAATGTAATTGCGTAAGGCGGAGTAATTCAAATTGGGAAGGACGTGGATGTGTTCCATTTAAATGAGCCGTGACCCCATGCAAATGAAGGGCTGGCCGGATTGCGCATGCGCACATGAAGCAGAACATGGTCAGCACCTCTCTGCGCATGCTCACAACTCGGCACAGCGCAATCAGTGAAATTGGAACTAGGCACGGTCAACTTAGTGAGCTACGCAGAGAGCTTAAATAGACAGACACAAACGCACTTCCTTTGCAAAAGTACATCCATTTGTATCCCTTCCTATACAGCAAGGTGCTTTTGTTCTGTTGTTTGTTGGTTTGTGACATGTCTTTGAGATATTTGGTGACTGTTTTGGAGAGAGATTTTTGTTTACTTTGCTGTTTTTTTTTATATATATTTTTGCTGGTAATTATTTTTTTTTTTTGCTGGGCATTTTTTTTTCTGTTTGTAAATGATTTTGGAATGTGGGGGTGACATTCCTGCCGGTAAGGGGGTGTCACCCTCATTTGTGGTGGAGAAGTGATCCCCAGGTCTGTGTGAATGGTGTATGAATGTACAGTGACATAATTGGAGCCGTGGCATGGCCTTGCTGCTCACAAGTCCTGCATGGTGGGCTTGTGCTAATCCAATGTGATGAGGATGTGGGGTGTCTGTGCTAGGGACCACAGTGCATGCATGCATTCTCATCGTGCCATGATTAATGTGTGTGTTTAACTTGCAAAGATGCCTAATGTGGGCTGTCTCCTGGCTGCTCTTTTCTCAGAAGACGGGGTAGCCTCGGTTAGGGGAGGATTGTCTGGTTCGGGGGTCAGGTCATCACGTATGTCAATCTCCAGGCCCTTTCTCACTGCGAAGTTGTGCAGCATGCAACATGCACCGATGATCTGGCATACAAAGTTTGGGGAATACAACAGGGTACCATGGGGGGTTCCGCATAGAAGTCATGAGATGGGGTCCCTGTGCATATGCAGAGTCACCTTGAAGGGAAAAGACAGGAGGATGTTAGTAGTGCATGTGCCCCTTGTGATTTCTGCATCATGGGGGGGGGGCAGTCATGCCTGCCATCCATGTCACTCACCAACCAGCCAGCTGTCCCCATACATGTTCTGTTCGAAATCTGTGGGGATGGGGCTATGATTGTATATGTAGCTGTCATGGGTGGTGTCATGTGTTGGGCTGGTGATGTTCTCCTGCAGGGTGGTGGTTAATTCCATGATGGCATGAGGGGTGAATCTGAAGATGCGAGACACCTCAGAATCACTCATGCCAAAGATGTCTATGCGTGTGCGATATATCCTCTCCCGTGCCCTCCTCCGTGCCCTCCTCCGTGCCCTCCTCCTTCTGCGCTCATCTAAAGTCAGTAGTATAGCTATGAGCAAGGATGCCCCTGGCATGTTGGCATACAGATTGTTGTCCTGCAAGTGTGGCTGCTCAGCTCGTCCCTAACGGTGTTGCTTTAGCTGACATGTAGACGGATTGTCTAATTTTAAGCAAGCTTTTATATTGCCTAATTTTAGACAGGACGTACAGCTGATTCGCACAGTGTAGCCTGCGCTGCACAAACTTACTTTTGTGGATCGCCATAACTCCCTCATTTGCATATTTGCCTAGCAAATCAATGGTGTGTCTAGCGCATTTTTTGCGCGCACGATGTGCCGGTCTATCGAAATTACGTCGGTCGAAAAAGTCTAGATTTATGGCGTATATCGTTTTGGGGATACGGCACATAGATACGCAGGCGCATATTTCCAATTGCACAGGCGCACCTCCTGATACAATCCAGCGTAAGTGCTTTGTAAATCTGGCCCTTAGAATTTAGATGTTGGTCTACATCCAACAGTAGTAATAAAATGAAAATATGCATACAATCACTTGAGATTATTTTGTTTGTACATTTCTAAAACAATATTTATTAAAAGAACATGCTTATATGTTTTCTCAAATATTTTCATTTTAATATACAACTTTTTGCAAAGAAGTTATATTGGAGTAGTAAAGTAAAGGATTAATCATGATTCTTGTGAATTTCTGCTCAACAGCCTGCAGCTGCTCAGTATTTCCCCTGGATACATATCTGTGCATAGTATATTTTTCATTGTTTGCTGCCCTTAAGCAAAAGTCGTTTGATGGTCTACTTCTCCCAGAGCAATGCTGCAGTAGCAGAAAATAACATGAAACATACGGTGTTACATATATATGAGACTGTTTATTTTTATTTTACCAGCATAACAAATTATACAATTCTGTTCCTATCATCTCAGTAGGAGAGCAAAAGCCAGCATTCAACATTTATAACAGATGAGTGTCATTTTTTTTTTTTTTTTATCTTTTGAGTTCTGATGTTTCTTCTTCTTAAGCTGTAACAGATAGCAGTAAACAGCTCTGTGTGCGTGTGTTTTGAAGAGAAAAGTGGAAAAAACAATGCATTAATACATAAAAAAAGGTCCTAAATATGTACATGTAAGAAAGAAGGACAATGTGTATTTCTCCTACAGGCTTTAGAGGTATAAAAGAAGACCCAGCGGCTCACCCATACAGTTCCGCAACCCGCGGGACGGCCCCATGTCTCTTGGGGAGCTGGCTTTCCCTTCTGGGCGTAGGATCGCACGTTTGGTTGGCCTTGGTGCGTGTCGGGTGCGGGGTGGTTAGATGGAGGTGATTTGCCCCCCCTTCCCCATCGCGGATCGTCTGGGCTTACCCCTCATTGGTACTCCTCTCGTTTGGAGTCAGCCCCTCCCCCCGGGCTTTATTCCCCCACCATCTACCTTTCCCCCCATTTCTTCCCCTTCCCTCCCTTCTTAGTTATATTTCGTCTGAACTCTGCAAACACCCAGTTATGTTTTTCTTTTTTTTCCTTCTGTTGTTTTTTGTCGATATGTGATCTCAGGATATGTATGTCTGTGTTTGACGTGGTTGCTATTCACTGCCTATTCTTTGACCCTGCGTGGTCCATGGCTCCACGCTTTATGTTTTATTTGACGTGTCATGTCCTTGGTTGTTATATAATAAAAATTGATTATACTAAAAAGAAGACCCAAGGATTTACTAATGGCAAGTGTTCTTCATGTTAGAACTCGGCATACTCTCCTGTGTGCTAAACAACACAGGTAAATAAATAGCTCACTGAAGTGTACACTTTAAATATACAGTGCCTTAAAAACGTATTCATGCCCCTTGAAAGACCAACACACATGGCACATAATTGTGAAGTGGCAGGAAAATGATAAATGGTTTTCAATTTTTTTTACAAATAAATATCTTTCCCCTTTATTTTGATACCCCTAACCAGAAGTCACCTAATTAGTAATTAGAGTCCACCTATGTGTAATTTAATCTCAGTATAAATACAGCTGTTCCGTGAAGCCCTCCAAGGTTTGTTAGAGAACCTTAGTGAACAAACAACATCACAAAGGCCAAGAAACACACCAGACAGGTCAGGGATAAAGTTGTGGAGAAGTTTAAAACAGGGTTAGGTTGTAAAAAAAAATTCCCAAGCTTTGAACATCTCATGGAACACTGTTCAATCCATCATCCGAAAATACAAAGAGTGTGGCACAACTGCAAACCTACCAAGACATGGATGTCTACCTAAACTGACAGGCCAGGTAAGGAGAGCATTATTTGGAGAAGTAGCTAAGAGGCCCATGACAACTCTGTGAAGCTGCAGAGATCCACAGCTCAGGTGGGAGAATCTGTTCATAGGACAACTATTAGTCGTGCACTCCACGAATCTGACCTTTATGAAAGAGTGACTAGAATAAAGCCATTGTTGAAAGAAAGCCATAAGATGTCCTGTTTGCAGATTGGGAGAAGCCATGGGGGTGGGGGTAGGGGGGCACACAGCAAACATATGGAAGTAGATGCTCTGGCCAGATGAGACCAAAATTTTACTTTTTGGCCTAAAAACACTTTGGGCTAGATTCAGGTAGCCCGTCTTATCTTTGTGAGGGCGTAATGTATGTCATTTACGTTACGCTGCCGCAACTTTTTCAGGCAAGTGCCTAATTCACAAAGCACTTGCCTGTAAAGTTGAGGCGGCGTAGCGTAAATGGCCCGTCGTAATTCAAATTCGGCGGGTAGGGGGCATGTAGTATTTAAATCAAGCGCGTCCCTGCGCCGAACGAACTGCGCATGCGCTGGCTGTGAAAGAATCCCAGTGCGCATGCAACAAACACGTTGCAAATTGTCAAGGAAAACAACGTGAACGTAACTTACGCCCTGGCCCATTCTGAATCTACTTACGCAAACGACGTAAACAACGTCCAATACGACGATGTCCCGACGTCCATACAACATTGGCTGCGCCTCACTATAGCAGAGGTTCACCTTCCAGCAGGAGAATGACCCTAAACATACAACCAAAGCTACAATGGAATGGTTTTGATTGAAGCATATTAATGTGTTAGAATGGCCCAGTCAAAGTCCAGATCTAAATCCAATTAAGAATCTGTGGCAAGATTTGAAAACAAATGCAGGTTACACATTTCAGATATTTATTGGTAAAAAACTTGGTTTTACAGGTCTAGACCACTGTTTTTCACTAGCTTTGCATTTGTCTAGGGTCAGTGTCACTACTGGTAGCATGAGGCGATACCTGGACCCTGTAGAGGTTGCACAGTCAGTCCAACTCCTCCAGGATGGAACATCAATACGTGTCATTGCCAGAAGATTTTCAGTGTCTACAGGCACAGTCTCAAGAGCATACAGTACCTGCCACCGAGAATGTGTTTTTAGCACAACAGCATCGCGCTGATTCTCGGCGACAGGGTGCCGACATCTCGCACTCACTGGAATAGTAAAAGCACATTCCAGCGAGCGCGTCATAGAAGCGACGGGGATCCGACGTGGATTCCCACCAATTCTACACGTGGGTGGCGTTTGATATGAATCCTGAGGGGGAACTCCCCGCCGGATTTTAACCACTTTAGCCCCGGGCCTGTTTTTCAGATTCGGTGTTTACGAGACTAAAACATTTTTTTTTGCTATAAAATTACTTAAAACCCCCAAACATTATATATTTTTTTTTCTAACACTCTAGAGAATAAAATGGCAGTCATTGCAATACTTTTTGTTACACCGTATTTGCGCAGCGGTCTTACAAGCGCACTTTTTTTGGAAAAAATTCACTTTTTTAAATAAAAAAATAAGACAACAATAAATTTGGCCCAATTTTTTTACATATTGTGAAAGATAATGTTACGCCGAGTAAAATGATACCCAACATGTCACGCTTAAAAATTGCGCCCGCTCGTGGCATGGCGTCAAACTTTTACCCTTAAAAATCTCGATAGGCGATGTTTAAAAAATTCTACAGGTTGCATTTTTTGAGATACAGAGGAGGTCTAGGGCTAGAATTATTGCTCTCGCTCTAACGATCGCGGCGATACCTCACTTGTGTGGTTTGAACACCGTTTTCATATGCGGGCGCTACTCGCGTATGCGTTCGCTTCTGCGCGCGAGCTCGTCGGGACGGGGCGATTTAAAATTTTTTTTTTTTTGTTTTCGTATTTATTTGTATTAATTTTACCAATTTTTAACACTAAAATAAAAAAAAAAATAAAAATTATCACTTTTATTCCTATTACAAGAAATGTAAACATCCCTTGTAATAGAAAAAAGCATGACAGGTCCTCTTAAATATGAGATCTGGGGTCAAAAAGACCTCAGATCTCATATTTAGGCTAAAATGCAAAAAAAAAAAAAAAAAAAATTTAAATGTCATTTTTCAAATGACATTTAAAAAAAAATGTCTCTTTAAGACGCTGTTTGGAACTGACGTTTGACGTCACTTCCGCCCAGCAGAGCTACGGGGATGGACGAGGGAAATTTTTTCCCTCACTCGCATCCCCGCTGACCAGACGAGCGCACCCGATCGCCTCCGCCGCTACCGACGGCTCCGGTAAGCGGCGGAGAGCGCGGGAGCGCAGCGGGAGGGGGGGGGCACGCTCGTCCGCTACCGATAACGGCGATCTCGCGGCGATTCCGCCGCGGAGACCGCCATTATCGTTTACCCGACCGCCCACAGAAGAGATGGATATCTCGGTTGTGGCAGCAGCTGCTGCCGTTACCGAGATATCCATCCTCAAAGTGCCGACGTATACCTGCGGTGGGCGGTCGGAAAGTGGTTAAATAAAAATCCGGCATGGGTTCCCCCCTCAGGAGCATACCGGGCCCTTAGGTCTGTTATGGGTTGTAAGGAGACCCCCCTACGCTAAAAAAACGGCGTAGGGGTCCCCCCACAATCCATACCAGACCCGTATCCAAAGCACGCCGGCCGGTCAGGAAGGGAGTGGGGGCGAGCGAGCGCCCTCCCCCTCCTGAGCCATACCGGGCAGCATACCCTCAACATGGGGGGGGTCAGGTGCTCTGGGGCAGGGGGCGCACTGCGGCCCCCCCACCCCAGAGCACCCTGTCCCCATGTTGATGAGGACAGGGCCCCTTCCCGACAACCCTGGCCGTTGGTTGTCGGGGTATGCGGGCGGGAGGCTTATCGGAATCTGGGAGCCCCCATTAATAAGGGGGCCCCCAGATACCAGCCCCCCACCCTAAGTGAATGAGTATGGGGTACATCGTACCCCTACCCATTCACCTGCAAGAAAAGTGTAAACACAAATAAACCACACAGGGTATTAAAATATTTTATTAGTTGGCCGCCGGGGGGGGGGGGGGGTGTGTGTGGTCGCTTTTATAAAAGCGCCCCCCCCTCGGCGGGCTTCTTCTGACATCTTTGGCGGGGGGGTGGTTCTTCTCCGCTCTCCGGGGGGTCTTCTCCGCTCTCCGGGAGTCTTCTCCGCTCTCCGGGAGTCTTCTCCCGCTCTCCAGGGGGTCTTCTCCCGCTCTCCGGGGGGTCTTCTCCGCTCTCCGGGGGGTCTTCTCTGCTCTCCGGGGTCTTCTCCCGCTCTCTGGGGGTCTTCTCTGCTCTTTGGGGGTCTTCTCCGCTCTCCGGGGTCTTCTCCCGCTCTCTGCTCTTGATTCGGCACTCTCCGGTGCCTTCTTTTTCTTCTTCAGGACTGGCCGCCGCTTCTGTCACGTCTTCTCTTCTCTTCTCCAGATGTTGACTCAACGCTTCCTCCCGCTGTTATGCCGGGCGCGCGGCTCCCGCCGACTTATATAGGCCTATCTTGTGACGTTGCAGTCCCATCATGCTCCGGTAGGTACCACGTGGGTAGGTACCACGTGGTACCTACCGGAGCATGATGGGACTGCGACGTCACAAGATAGGCCTATATAAGTCGCTGGGAGCCGCGCGCCCGGCATAACAGCGGGAGGAAGCGTCGGCGTGCTTTGGATACGGGTCTGGTATGGATTGTGGGGGGACCCCCACGCCGTTTTTTCGGCGTAGGGGGGTCTCCTTACAACCCATAACAGACCCAAGGGCCCGGTATGCTCCTGAGGGGGGAACCCATGCCGGATTTTTATTTAAAATCCGGTGGGGAATTCCCCCTCAGGATTCATATCAAACGCCGCCCACGTCGGATCCCCGTCGCTTCTATGACGGCTTTGTCTCCATCGTGGCAAGCCAGCTCGGCGCTAGCTCCCGCGATGGGGCTCGCAGATGGTCAATCTCGCCGAGAAAGGGAGCGAGATTGACACAATATCGCGGTCACCCACTGTAGAAGAGATTCAAGAATACAAACAGTTACTGTTACTTGACAGGGCCGTAGAAGGTCCTTAACCCTTCAGCAGGACCAGTATCTGCTGTTTTTGCAAGGAGGAACAAGATGAGCACTGCCAGAGCCCTACAAAATGACCTACAGCAGGACACTGGTATGAATGTCTCCGACCAAACAATCAGAAACAGACTTCATGAGGGTGGCCTGAGGGTCGACATCCTCTAGTGGGCCATATTCTCACTGCCCGGCACTGTGGATCTCGATTTGCATTTGCCATTGAACACCAAAATTAGCAGGTCCGACACTGGCACCCTATGCTTTTCACAGATGAGACCAAGTTGACCCTGAGCACATGCGACAGAAGTGAAAGGATCTGGAGAAGCCGGTGGACAACGTTATTCTGCATGTAACATAATTTGGCATGACCGGTTTGGTGGTGGGTCAGTGATCGTCTGGGGAAGCATATCAATGGAAGGACGCACAGATATCTATAGGCTAGACAATGGCACCCTGACTGCCATTAGATAGATATCGGGATGAAATCCTTGGACCAGTTGTCAGATCCTACGCTGGTGCAGTGGGTCTCAGTGCGCGACAATGCCCAGCCTTATTTGGCGAGAGTATGCAGCCTGTTCCTGGAAGATGAAGGAATTTATATCACTGAATGGCCCCCACACTTGCCTAACCTAAATCCCAAAGAACACCTCTGGGACATTATGTTTCGGTCCATTTAACCCGCTATGGTTGCACCTCCTTTTTTTCAGGAGCTTGTGATGCCCTGGCCCAGATCTGGAAGCAAATACCCCAGCACACCATACATCGTCTCATTAGGAGCATGCCCCTATGTTGTCAGGCATGCATACAAGCACGGAGGTCATACAAACTACAGAGTACCATTTTGAGTTGCTGCAATTAAGTTTTTTCATTTTGATTTTTGTGGTGTCTTGAAATTTAGCCCTCTGCAGATTGATATTTTTTCATTTTCATCAAACGATGTATCATCCTTTCATTCCTAACACATTACCCAGTCCTTACATTTCCTCATTGAGATCTGATGTGTTTTCAAAGTGTTCCTTTAATGTTTTTGGTTGTAACATGACAAAATGTGGAAAATTTGAAGGGGTATAACTACTTTTTCCAAGGCACTTTAGTCCCTAAAGTTAACCAATTGATATGAATGGATGGACTGAATATAGTGTCTTAAATATAATAATTGTGCAGTCTTCTAAAACTATTTAGATTTGCCGTTGACTTTCCTTTGCTTACAGTAGTTTGTCTAAAACACATTAGCTTGAGTGGCAGGAATCAGAAGTTTGACAGTTGCTGCCGTGTCATCTGCCAGACCTCACCATCCTCTCTAAACTCCTGAAAAGCAGATTCAGAACCCTTAACCCCTATCCGATCCAGAATAATAAACACAACACTTTAAATAGCATGGATCAAATTTATTTTTTGATTAGAAAATTACCAGAATGAAAACTCTATTAAGTATGTTTAATAAAGGAAATGAGCCATTTATATGTTGTGCTTTAAAAAAGCATATGTCAAGGAAAAGTATAACAAAAAACATATGCATCTTTGAAACACATGCACATTTCCTCATATTGCAAGCACATAAATACCTGTTAATCTGTCAGAAATGGACTCATAATTCGTGTTGTGGGTTGACAATATGCAGTATTTTTGTGGACTGAGTGAGATTAGCACAGCCTAGTCCTTTTTTTTTTGTATAGGCACTGACTGGGTACTCCTAGGATGAGAACCAGGAGGTTTAAATAAACTAACACAGGAAAATAAAATATGAAAAAAGACTACTGTGAGTTTCTGAGAAACCATTTTTTGGACTTAAAGAGACAATAAAGAACCCAATGTGTAGGTTCTTTAAATTGCACAGGTTAAACCACTTTTCTTACGGACTCAATGCATTTTCTTGTGTTTCATTTGGTGACCTGAACAGGAATTACTGATTTCTTAGCATCCTCAAGTTAGGTATCTTTCTGCGTAGCCAAGGCCTTTTGTTAATTTTTGTGTGCTTGTTGTCCCTTTATCCTAGGATGTTCTTTTGAGAACTGGTGAACAAGCTTTAACTGCACATTCAAAACAAAATAATACTACTAGTAAAAATTGCATTTGCAAATGAACACTAAAAATGTTCCATTAACACAGAGAATCAAGAGACCTATTACTTTGTGCTTGGAAAACCCCAAAATACAAAGATCCACTCATGCACACTCCTTCTGACATGAACACAGACTGGTATAATCCACTACTAAGGCCGCGTACACATGATCGGTCCAAACCGATGAAAATGGACTGAAGTCCAGTTTCATCGGTCCAAACCGACAGTGTGTACGGCCCATCGGTCCCTCGTCCTTTGGAACCAAAGTTTGAAAACTTGCTTTAAAATCGGACTGATGAACGCCTGACCATCGGTCCAAACCGATGGTTAGTACGCAAAAGCATCGGTTCAAAAACCCGCGCATGCTCAGAATCAAGTCGACGCATGCTTGGAAGCATTGAACTTTGTTTTTTTCAGCACGTCGTGTTTTACGTCACCGTGTTCTGACACGATCGGTTTTTGAACTGATGGTGTGTACGCACATCAGACCATCAGGCCACTTCAGCGGTGACCCGATGAAAGCGGTCCGTCGGACCATTCTCATCGGGTTGGACCGATCGTGTGTACGCAGCCTAAGTTTGGATCTATGTATGAGCTCATTCCATACCTCATAAACCTATTTATTATTTATTAATCTATTTATAGATTTGAGTAAGTAGGAGTACACAAGCCACAGGATGGACTGTGGGTGTCTCGAGGAAGTGCAGTGCCATGTCCTAATTATAACATGTGTTCCTCCAACAACAATTTACATATCTATTTATAGAAAGGAGACCTTCTCCCCTTTTATGTCTTTTAAAGTTTTAATTTCACTTAGGGCCTGTGCAATCTTTTACATACTCCTCGGAAACTGACTACTAGTCCTTACCACCTACCCTACTAGCATAGCCTGCCAAAGCTACAGGCCAAGAACTGCACTAGGTAACACCAATGAGGTCAGTCACCAAGGGCTTACCTTCATGCCCTAGAGGTCAGGATTAGACCTTGGAAATATGTGTTACCCTTTACTGTCAGATCCACTTTAGACTGTGTTGTGCTCACCTTATCATGACTATGGTGTTTCCTAATGTGTGTTCTAACTGTGGGGGGATGGGACTCACTATAAGAGATGACAGATCATGGTTACCAGCTATTAGGAACTCACCTCTCCCCTCTCCTCACAAAACAGGGATGAGTGTGTTTATACACATACGTCCCTGTTCTTCCTCTCATACCCGCGATCATGCATGGCCGGTGGTCATCGCGACCGCTGGTTACGAGCATCGGCACCCCTGCAGTGCAGCGCCTGCTATCCCACTTAAAGGAGTGGACGTACAGCTACGACGGCTCGCTGGATCATGCTGACCTGCCAAAGTACAATGACGGGGCAGGTCAGAAAGTGGTGCCAATAACCTAAATCATAACATCAGTTAAAATTAATATATTTTATTTGATCAATTCATAATAAAAACAGAAAGAAATATGTCCTGTAGGAAAAAAAAAAATAAGATTCATTAAAAGCATTGGATTATTTCATTTTGGATATTCACAAACATGATCTATAATAGATGGTGATTGCGGAATAACAATCCCAACATGTTTTTCCAATTTTTTATGTGAATGTGGTTGGCGCAAGTGGAATAAATAAAATAAATAAATAAATTAAACTTATGGGTGTGCTGCAATTTAGAAAAGACGGGTCTGTTTTGCCTAAAAGGAGTCCAGTACCAGTAGTGTATAAGAGATAGAGTGAAATTGCGCTCCCCTGTGTTACTATTATTCACCTCCTAATACGGACAGCCCATTGTTGTTATACGACGGCACTTTGAAGAGGAATATTGTTAATATGGCAGCAGGTACCTGCCATAACCCAGTATCCTCTTCTTCTTTAGCAGGCGGGCCTGCTTTCAAATAAAAGTAGTTTCTATGGCAGATTCTCTGCAAGAAAACTTTTATCAGAGGCGCAGGCAGCAGCGGAGGCGATTGTGTCCTCTTCCCTGTTAGGTATGGAGCTGAGTGAGTGGAAGCTGGCCCCCACCCAGCTTCAAGCTATTGTAGGGTAGAAGCGATGTCAAAATGTCACTTCCACCCATAGCTCTTAAAGCAATATTTTATTTTTCAAATGACATTTTTTGCATTTTAGAGTAAATATGAGATCTAATGTCTTTTTGACCCCAGATCTCACATTTAAGAGGTCCTGTCATGCTTTATTTCTATTGCAATGGGTGTTTACTTTCCTGGTAATAGGAATAAAAGTGACGCAAAAATAACAGTGTAGAAATAAAAAAGAAAACATTTTTAAACGCGCCCCGTAATAATTTTAACTTGTAAACAACAAGTTTGAAAAATAGGTCTGGTCCTTAAGTGGTTAAAAATGTTGTCACTTGTTTCCCTTGACAGGATAAATCCAACCTGGACCAAATGAATTAGGGATCGTAGGTGTGGGAGGATGTGATTAGCTATAATACTTGTTAGTAGTTTTAAATCAACATTTAATAATGAGATTGGCCTATACCTCGCACAAGGAAAAGGATCTTTACTTTCTTTGAGGATGACCATAATTAAGGCCTTGCATGAATCCTCAGAAAAAAAATAATCCATATGTCAATGATTTTTAAACTTTAAAGCCCTGTACACATGATCTGTCCATCCGATGAGAAAGGTCCGACGGACCGTTTTCATCGGTTCACTGGTGAAGCTGACTGATGGACCGATGTGCCTAACACCATCTGTTCATGAACTGATCGTGTCAGAATGCGGTGATGTAAAACACAACAACGTGATGAAAAAAACGAAGTTGAATGCTTCCAAGCATGCGTCGACTTGATACTAACGATCGTTTTTGACCTATCGGTTAGCCGTCTAATCGGTTTGATTTGAAAGCAAGCCGTCTGTTTTTGGACTGAAGGATAACGGACCGATGGGGCCTACACACGATCGGTTTGGACCGATGAAAACGAACTTCAGTCCGTTTTCATCGGTTTGAACCGATCGTGTGTACACGGCTTAAGTAAGTGTTTTTCTAATTGTTGCAAGAACATTTTGTAACACAAAAATATGAGTCTGTCTGGCCCAGGTCACTGTCTATTTAATAGCAACTCTCAACTCCAAACCCTGAAATTGGTTCTTTCATCAATTGGATTTAGATAGGAGAGGGTTTTCCCTTTTTGAGATTCAGAAGGGAGCCTAGCGATCTGAGAAAACAGAGAGATAAAAACGTTTCTGGAACGTGTTTGTGATCTCCTGGGTACATTAAAGTTTTCCTTTGTAGAGGACAATATGTTCAGAATGTAAGCTTGTGGCTAGGGTTGAGCCGATCATTTTAAAGGCTTATATGCAAGTTATTGCCAAAAAAAAGTGTTTGTCGACCCAGGTCCGGCCCCAGGGGACATGTATCAATGCAAAAAAAAATGCATTTTTTTTTGGGAGCAGTGATATTAATAATACTTATAGTGAAACAATAAAAATGAAATATTCCTTTAAATATTGTGCCTGGGAGGTGTCCTTAGTATGGACGATGGCTCTTTATTTATAGACAGACGGGTGACATTGTAGCTCCGCCCCACTGAGGAAGTTTGTAGTAACGTAATGTGTATGGGGGAGGAGCTTGTGTTTGACGTCGCCCCCTGCCGTCCTTCAGAAGCAAGCTGTTATGTTTGCAATACATGCTGCCATTTAAGCACTTTATATGTGATGTGAGTAGTTTGTGTTATGACACAAATAATTTTTTTATCGATTAAAACAAAGAGCACTTAGATCTTTTTTTCTGTTTATGGTCCGACATTTTTGCTGATTTCCGAGGAGTCTGAAACAAACATAGGATTCATGTTTAGCCTGTGACATTAATTTCTGCTTGCATGACTACCTGGTAATACAGGGGTCCATGCCTTAACCACTTCCCATCCGCCCATCGACTTTTTATAGCCACAAGGTGACTCTAAAATGGTGGGAGGCCATCAATAAACGGCCTCTGGCCTCCCACTGGTCACTCACTGGCAGCCACAATGTTCACCAGGCGCCCACGATTGGCAGTCACAGAGCCAGGGACATGGATCTCTGTGTGTAAACACAGAGATCCACGTCCTGTCAGGGAGAGAAGACAGATGGTGTGTCCCTTGTACATAGGGACAACCATCGGTCACCTCCCCCAGTCAGTCCCCTCCCTCCACAGTAAGAATCACCTATCAGGGAACACATTTAACCCCTTGATTGCCCCTAGTGTTAACCCCTTACCTGCCAGTCACATTTATACAGTAATCAGTGCATATTTATACTACTGTTCGTTGTATAAATGTGAATGGTCCCAAAAATGTGTCAAAAGTGTCCGATGTGTCCGCCGTAATATTGCAGTCCTGACAAAAATTGCAGATTGACTCCATTACTAGTAAAAATAAAATAATAATAATAATAATAAAAAAAAATCATAATTCTTTCCCCTATTTTGTAGGCACTATAACGTTGGCGCAAACCAATCACTATATGCTTATTGCGTAGAAGAAAAAATAAGTAGAATACGTATTGCCCTTTTCTTTTTTTAAATTGGATATTTATAATAGCAAAAAGTTAAAAAATATTGTTTTTTTTTTCAAAATTGTCCCTCTATTTTTGTTTTTCTAGTGCAAAAAATAAAAACCGCAGAGATGATCAAATACCACCAAAAGAAAAGCTCTATTTGTGGAAAAAAAGGACGTCAAATTTGTGTGGAAGCCACATCGAACGACCACGCAATTGTCTTTTAAAGCGTGACAGTGATAAAAGATGAATTTTCGACTGGGGAGGAAGGGGGTATATGTGCACAGTAAGCAAGGTGAGAGTAGCCAATCTTATCGGAGGTGGAAGGATCACAACTTATTATTAATGTCACTGGTGAAGGCTTTCTGGAACTTGTTGCCCACCAATTTTCTGGACTTTATTTCAAGCATTTTTATCATTTTCAATTTGTTTATTTGTTCATTATTTAATGCGCTGCACTTACACGTTACTTTTTATACTTGTCATTGGATTTTTGTGAATATCCTTCAGTGTTCAGCTTGCATAGGTGGGGGGTTATTATCATTAGTAATATTATTTTTGCGCTGATTGAACCTCTTGCTTTTTGTGTCCTTAGTATGCTTGTAAAGTAGCGCATATTTTACATGTTTATAACAGTGCCACCATAAAATGAAATTTTCAAAGGAAAAAATGACATTTAAAACTGCTCGTGGCTGTAATGTATTGTTAGATCCTGGCAATATAGATAAAAATACCAAAAATAGCAAAAAAAAAAAAAAATGCAGTTGATGTCCTTCCCAAAATTCATACCAGGCCCCTCAGCACCAACATTTAAAAAAAATGTTGTGGGGTCCCCCAGGCACTATATACTCTGAACAGCAGTACATATACTAAATGGCCTGCCCTTTATACTCTGCAGAAAATTGGACCTTATGCCCTGTACACACGATTGGAATTTTCGATGGGATAAAATCTGATGGAATTTTCATTTCGAATTCCATTCAAGCTGTCTTGCCTACACACTGTCAGACCAATTTCCGACCGTCCAAAACGCTGTGACGTAAAACACTACGACGAGCCGAGAAAAATGAAGTTCAATGCTTCCGAGCATGCGTCAACTTTATTCTCAACATGCATGTTTTTTTCCCCGTTGGAGTTCCACACACATGATTTGGAATTGATTGGAATTTCCATCGAAAAAAATAAAACATGTTCTATTTCTAAACTTAGAAAAAAGTCCTATGGGGCCCACACATGGCCGGAATAGTCAATGAAAAAATTCCGTCTGACTTTTTTCATCGGAAATTACGAGGCATTAGGTGTTGGTGGTACCAGAACACTGTAAGCCCTCACAGTTACTCTTGTTGGGCACAGGAACTGGCCCTGCTGTGAAATATTATATCAAAAATTGTAATTACATGCCCCTGTTAAACAGGGGCAGAAAAGTTGGCCCTTTGGTTTTGGTGGCGTCAAACTACTGTAAGACCTTATAGTTGCTCTTGTATGTTTACTCTAAACTGTAAATATATATATATATATATATATATATATATATATATATATTATTATTACACTGCCTGCACTGACTGAATATAGAGTAAACACTGAGGGCCAGATTCACAGAGCGATTACGCCGGCGCAATGCGCTTCGATGCGCCGCATCCCCAAAACGAGATACGCAAGAAATCTACTTTTTTTTGACCGGCGTAATTTCGATAGACCGGCGTATCCGTCCGCGCAAAACTGCGCTAGACACACCATTGATTTGCTATTCAAATATGCAAATGAGGGAGTTACGGGGATCCACAAAAGAACGTTGGTGCAGCGCAGGCTACGCGCTGTGCGCAACAGCTGCACGTCCTGTCTAAAATTAGACCATAGAAAAGGTGGTATAAAATTAGACAATCCATCTACATGTATGCTAAAGCAACACTGTTAGTGAGGAAAAAATGCACATATTTTTTCAGGTAATTAAATATTGAGGAACTTTCGAAAATAAACATATAGTAAGTGTAAAAGACTAGGAAGTGATGAGCACAAGCTGGATGGACTTCACCTTGAATTGACCAATCATCTAGGCCCACAAACAGCAAAAGTTTAGATACTTGTTCCACAAATTAGAATGACTATCAGGATGAAAAGATTAGGACAAGACACCAGGCATATACTGTACATAATTAGAACACCATTACTGGTAGATCTACTTCAGCCCCGTAAGATTTGCCTCCTTAATGACCGGGCCATTTTTTGCGATTGTATCATTTTAACTGACAATTGCGCGGGCATGCGACTTTGTACAAAAACAAAATTGATTTCCTTTTTTCCCCACAAATAGAGATTTCTTTTGGTTGTAATTGATCACCTCTGTGATTTTTTTTCTGCTATAAACAAAAAAAGAGCAAAAATTTTGAAAAAAAACTAAACATATTTTTTACTTTTTGCTTTAATAAATATCCCCAATTATTTTTTTAAAACAAATGTCTTCTTTAGTTTAGGCCAATATGTATACCTCTGTGAAAAAAATTGCAATAAGGGTATATTGATTGGTTTAAGTTAAAGCGTTAAAAAAAAAGTTAAAGCGTGTACAAAATAGGGGCTTTATTTATGGCATTATTATTATTATTATTATTTTTTACTAGTAATGGCGGTGATCTACGATTTTTATCAGGACTGCGACATTGTGGGGGACAGATCTGACACTGAATGTAATTTTAAAAGAAAATGTCTCTTTAAGAGTTATGGGTGGAGTGACGTTTTGACATTGTTTCCGCTCTGCAATCAGGTTCAGGATCAGTTGGCAAGTAGGCAGACTAGAGCAGATTGGTGGGCAAGGAGGCAGAATGGAGCAGGTCGGTTGACGTGGAAGCAGGGTGGAGCAAATTGGTTGGCATGGAAGCAGATTGGGATAATGGCAGGATCGAATGGGTTGGGAAAAACTTTAGTTTCTTTTCTGGTTTAGTCACTGAAGTCTTGTAGGCGACTGCAGGGCTGTAAGAAAGGGATGTAGCTGGTTGAAAGGGAGGGTTGGAATGCGGTAAAGAAAAAGGAACAGTGGCTGGAGGAAGTTTTTGTGGGGTTGAGGCAGATGGATTAAAGGCAGGATAGGTGCAGCGAGAAGAAACAGGGTATAGATATTTGGTAGGAAACAGAGTATATTGGTCTGAAACTGAGGATGCAGTGGGTAACTGGGAGGAAGACTTTTGGGCAGGCAGGTGTCTAATGGCAGGGCTAGATTGTTGTGAGTTGACTGAGGCTGAATGCAATATATCTGACCATGCCTGTAGTACAGGTTGAACAAAGGTTGGCTCAAATACTCCCTATCTAACCAAGGACTGCACTGCATTAACACAATCTGACAACACCTGCTGGAAACATGAGGAATAATGTTCGATGAAAGGAACTGGGTCATCCTCTAACAACCATACTACTCAACTTGGCCAAAACTGAAGGGGGAGAAAAGTATACAGGACAGGGCTGGTTCTGCACATATCTTAATTAAAGGCTGAATATCCCTAAACAGCATATAACCCTGATAGACTAAGGAATGAGCCAATCGGATAGTCTCTATCAGCTGGTCACCGGTCCATTCTTTCAAAGCCTAGCGACAATAATCATCATCCTCTGACGCCAGCAGTGAATAATAAACAAGTTTGTTGGAATTAATTTTTAGCAAAACCAACCGCACCGGGATGATTCCTCTGTGCAGCCACTTCTGGTCAGAGATGGCCTTGGTATACTATAGTTATACTTTAGTTATTTATTTTTTAACCCTTCTTTATCAGTTTTCTTTACCCTTTCTTGGTTATCTAAATCTGCTATAATTATTTTGCAGAGGGCTTGCCATCCAAGTATATGCATCTACTATAGGGACTATTTACTAGGAATTAAAATTATTACTGATTCAAGGATTGGTTATTTCTTTTTTGAGCATCTCTTGCCGGGCATCTTTGCCTATGTCGCACTATTATATGTACCAGATGTATGTTTAGAGTACCATTCTGTACTTCTATAAGACAGTGTATACATATCTTTCATTTCTCTATTTTACATCCTCGCCCCCGCTGTGCTTATATTCGGGCAATTTGTGGTCGCTTCTTGGTTCTGTTTGTGTTTCACCCCCTCCCCCTCCATCAGGTGTTTCCTGGCACTCACCTCTGTTTCCTTACACACATATTGCACGTCTTTGTTTCTAAGAACTGGATGCATTTATGTTTACCCTTACAAAATTACTTATCTATATATGTTCTATGTCATTGTAACCAACTTGTTTTTGACGCCTTTTGAAGAAGCGCTACCCGAAGCGCGAAACATGTCGCAACAGCATTGAAAATATCATCCAACAGACATTGTGTCTATGATTCTCCAATTCCTTTCAGGATGCATTCAACAGTTCTAACGGTTGGAGGTGTTACCTTCTGTAATGGTTACGCTATGTGATTTATTCATGATCGTCTCAATCTTTTTCATTATTCCTGTTACTTTGGAGGGAGAATTACAATGCTGTTTAATTTGTTTGTTGCACAGCTCACATTTTTTCGTGAGCTTTTAGATGTATTTATTCATTGTAATTAAAAACTTTTTTAAAATTAAATTGATGTTCTATGACTATATCTGTACCAGTGCATAGTGCCCATAGAGTCCATAACTCGCCCATAAGTTATCTCCTCTTTTTGGCCTTGGTATACTGTCATGAACAGGTGTGACCAGAACCGTGTGGAATGCAACAGAGGAAAGTGAATATTTAAGTTTATTAAGATAAGTGATATTAGCACACAAACACCTACAATACTAAATAGTCAACAACAAACCAAGCCAGGGTCATACACACAAGATCAGCAGATGGGGCAAGGAACAAGACAGGACAGGGTGAAGGTGGACGGGATCAGGCTGTAAGGCAGAGATGCAGGACAACGGGGTAACAGGAGGGAGATGATCATGATCAGGTACACAGGAACACAGGATAAGAGGATAACAGGATCAGGTTCACAGGCTAGAAGGTACAGATCAATGCGCATTGAAGATACCAAGGCAAGTGTGTGAATGCTTGCTGGGTATTGATACACACACCTGCAATTAGCCTCAGGTGACGCCTGATTGCAGGAGGTGATGTCTGCTCCACACTGCCAGGAGACACCCGCAGGTGGACATTGGTACTGCGGCCTAATGATCTAACAATAACCTTTCTTAACAGCTCCAGACTGTTAGGAGACACCCGCTGCTGGACATCAGTTCTGCGATACACAGGACTGACAGCGCAACCAACAGGTGAAACCTTTCCTGGCAGTGTGCTTTTATGATATTTTATATGTTAAAATTTCTATGAAATAAATTATATTTTCATAGTTTCTCCAGCCTGATTTATGAAATCAGCCCCAGAGATCTAGGGTTAATTTCAGGTTTCAGTTCATGTAAGAGATAATCTCTTTCCCAACTGAGATTTGTCCTTGCAAACAAAATGTGTACAGAACAGAGGGAATCAAGGACACCTCGCTGTGCATTAACAATGGGAAAGTTACCTGTACTGTACAAACAAAATAAAGCTGGGGTACAAAAATGTCATAATCTAGCTGCTATTAAACTGTTTCAGCAATGTGGAAACCTAAACAAGTTGAAGAGAAAAGTATTCTTGTTACTAAATTTTTGTGTTCACTGCTTAACCAAGATCAACATCTTTGTACATTCAGTATCTCTTTATTGTTCCGAAGATTTAAGGACATGGTTATCACAAGGTCCACTTACAATAAACCCAACTTATTAAAAAAAAAAAGGAGGTATTGCCCCTAATTGATCACATAATTTATTATAAATGTGTTGTGTGAAGTTTAAATAGACATGAGTCTTATCTGGAACTTTAGATGTGTTTTTGATCTGATAAAGGATGTAAGCTTGTGAACCGAAACAGAAATCATGGACTTTCACATCATGTAATGCTTTATACATGCCTGAACAACCAGTTCAGAAAAAAAAGAAATATAAATATATATATATATATATATATATATATATATATATATATTATTATTTCCCCTATATGTATAACTAATGTTTTGATTGTTATATATCAAACTAACCACTTTATAGTTCAATTTAAAATATTGCTACAGCAGAAAGCAGCACTCATACATTGGCATACATTGGCAATTACCAGATCTCCTAAGCAGTCTATATATGTTAGATAATATCCCATGGTCACACTTGTTATAAGGGGATATTAATCGGTCCTATAACAGATTATTTTATACATTTCATTTAGAGTAGACTCTCTTTGTCCTAGAGTGCTACCCAATGGTGATAACACTTGAATAAATATATAGTTGATGCCTAATCTGTCCCGAATCACTGGAGTTTTCTCTAACGGAAGGGAGATAGTTTTCTTCAACGTATCAAACTGAGCCTCTAGGTATATTAAATGTTGGGCTGGGTCCAGATGGCTTTTCTCTAAGTTCAGGAGCCATCCAAAATTGGATAGGGTTGAAATTACCGGTTCTCTTTGCGTCAGTTTAACTCTGTCTTGAGACAGGACAAGGAGATCGTCTAAATAATGATAAAGATGTACCCCTTTTATCCTGATGAGGGCCACTACTGCTAAGAGGGTTTTGGTGAAAACTCACAGGGAAATCATCAAACCGAAGGGCAGGCAGATGAATTGCAGACGTTCCTGCCCAACGTGGAATTTGAGGTACTTTTGAAACTCCTCTGCCACTGGCACGTGGAAGTAAGCGTCTTTTAGATCTATCGAGATCATCCAGTCGCTTGGCTGTATGGCTTGTTGAATTGTTAACAGCGTTTAAATCTTTAACTTCCTGTGCCTTATAAATCTGTTCAGGTAAGTTAAATTTATTACTGGACACCAGGCACCGAGTTTCTTTTGAACTAAGAAAAGGGGGGAGTATACCCCTTAAAACTGTTCGTCCTTTGGGACACAAACTACTGCACCCTGGTAATTTAACAAGTCCTCATAGGACAATAGAGCCTGTCTCTGTTCCTCAGTACTCCGGAGTAGGGTGGAGATGAATCTGGGGGGAGGAACGCTGGAGAAGGACCATGCGTGACCTGATGACACTGTCCTGATGACCCAGAAGTCCAAAATCGAGGCCACCCAGACGTGCCGGAAGAGGAGCAAGCGGGCTCCCACCCGACCCGCCTGGGCGGGCGTAATCTCAAAACTATTTTGCCTGTTCGCGCCCACTGGATGCCTGGCTCGTCGTTGGCTTGCGGAAGGACGTCTGACCTCTACTCCAGTTTTTCCTGAAGTCCCTGCCAGGTCTGTAGGAGCGTGCTTCTCTTGAACGTTCCAGGCTACGTCTTCTGAACTGAGGTTTCTTCCTTCCAGGCTGACGCTTGTCCTGGTGGAGGAAGCCCGATTTTCCACCCGTGGCCTTAGCTATGGCATCATCCAGTTTGTTGCCAAACAGAGACGATCCCTCAAAGGGAATCTTACACTAAGTTTCTTTAGATGATGGGTCAGTGATCCAAGGGTGTAGCCACAGGGCCCATTTGGCTGTAACTGAAGACAGCTTAATTCTCGCCAGCAGGCAGATCAAACCAACGGATGCCTCCCCCAGGAAGGCCACCGCTAGTTTCAGCTCTGCTGCTGCTGAATTCCTGGCCAGTTCTTCTGAAATGCCTTTAAGGAAGGAATCTTCTCTGTTCATGCCTCCATAGCCTTGGACAAGGCTGCCAAGGCCAGGGCAGGTTTACAAGCTGTACCAGCAAGTCCATATATTCTTTTGAGATTCTGATCCATCCTTCTGTCAAGGCCATCCTTGAAGGAAACTGAATCGGCTAATGGGAGTGTAATGAGTTTGGCCAAACGCATTTCAGCCACGTCTACAAGAGGGATGTTCTCCAGATGCTTTACCTCATTCAATTTAAAATAATACATTCTGGAGGCTTTGTTTGTCATAGAGGACATTTCTGTCCACTTTACTCCACTATTCATCAAAAATGCCCTTTAGTTCGGCCAACAACGGAAAGCTTGGGCGCTCTTTCCCCAGATGCTTAAAATACTTTTTTGCTTAGCTGGGGGAGTAGATGGGTCTTCCCACAAAAGGGCCTCCTTGACCACTTAAATAAGCAGAGTTACTTGGTAGAAGTCAAATTCCACACTTTCCTCATCACTTTCCAGTTCACCCTCCGGGGAAGCGGGCGAGGAAGCGTAGGGCTGGGAAGGACCTGGATCCTCATGGACCTCATCAGCTGGGGAACCAGACCGAATGTTACTGGACTGGCTTTGTGCGTGGGAAGTAACCCTCTTCTTTAAAGCCCGTTGCACCACCCGTTCCACTAGAGACTCGATGCGTTGATCCTCTGTCTCCTTTTCCCCAGCGACGCGGGCATAACAACGGTCACACAACGACTTGCCTTCAGGGACATGTGTGTCACATCCTAAGGCTCTTCGACCAGAGCGGCTGCCATGGCGGTGGGAGCGGTGTCTGGAGGAGGAATGAGAACTTCTCCTCTGGTGGTAAGATGCAGATGGAGAATTGCGTGTGTTTGATTTTGAAGATGATGAATGGTGTTGCAGCCTGGCAAGGTCTGAGTTGTTCTAAACTGTGACTCGAGGATCCAAACCGGAAGGGCTAGAAGAAAAAGATTTTGGGGGGGAAGAATAAGCCATCAAGCAACGCCGATACTTGTGACCACAGCCCCAAGCTCTCCCCTCTCCCGCATATACCTTGTTTGAGAGGGCTGGCCACATGCAGGCGGTGATTGGTCCACAGCGCATGGACCAGAGCGTCACAATGGGAACAGGACTGGAAATTAAATAGTCCTAAATGTGAAAACATACTTAAATGAATGACCTGCCCCTTTAAGAGTCATATCACCATATAGCAAGATTCACCCAAAAGAGAAGCAGTGTATCCCTATACAAAGCATATATACATATAGCTTTTAAAAACAGTTGCTAAATACACACCTTGCTGATTTTTTTTTAAATGTATATATTGCAAAGTTCAGTTGCTTCTGCTTTAAATCCCCCCCCTGTGACGTCACCGCCCTCCACATGCGTGATGAAGAAGCCGTCATTGGCGCCTGCGCGGCCGCCGAGAGTCCTGCCGTACACCGCACGCGCCAATCAAGCCTCACCCTGGGAGAGGACCTCGCGCATGCGCCGACCACATCAGTGAGCTAGAGCGCAGGAGCGTTCGAGCCACCATTCAGGAAGTAGCAGGGGGCACAGGGGAGGAAGGGGAAAAAGGAATAACGGCCAAAAAAACAATAAACACAGAGGCGACTGCCATGAACAATGATTTCAGACCTTGCCAGCCGAGGATGCTTCAGTTGGCACACTGCAGCAACTTCCATCCATAGGTACAAGAAGTACAGGTTGCTGAAAGCTCACCACCCGCCAATGGCTGGGCTCCGAGCTGCACCGCTAAGAGTGTGCTCCCAATCTGGATATCTGAATGTACGTGCATCCCAGGACCAATGGATAGTGTTGCTCACGAATATTCGCATTGCGAATATTCGCTACGAATATTGCATATTCGAGTATTCGCGAATATCTCGAATATCGCGGCGAATATTCGCTATTTCGAATATTCGTATTTTTCAAATTTCGCAATAAATTTCGCAATGAATTTCGCAAAAAAAACGCAATCAATTTCGCATTCGCGAATTTCGCAATAGCGAAATTTCGCAATAGCGAAAATTCGCAATTTTTTTTTTTTTTTATAAAATATCACGAATATTCGATATTAACGAATATTCGCGACCGCATATGTGAAATTTCGCTTTTTTTTTTTTTTTTTTAGAAAATATACCGAATATTCGATATTAACGAATATTCGCGAATATTCTTCAAAATATTTGCGAAATATCGCGAAATCGAATATGGCGTATTCCGCTCATCACTACCAATGGAGGAGGACAAAAAGGGAACACAGTATTGGAAGGTGAGCTGACTTTTATGGGTATGGGGTCCTATAGAATTGGAGAGGAGGCGGGATTATCCCACACGTAGGCTGCCATGGAGTCTGTCAGGAAATCTATTTTTTTTTGTTAACAAACACTTTAACTGTGTGTCTCTCGCCAGGCTGTGTTTTTTCTGCCAAATGTACTATCTGTTGGATTGTTTATGTAATGCATATTCTTTTTAGCCACTGGCAAATTCAATTTTCTATGCCAAAATAGCATAATGAAGAGCAGTACTTAAGGTAGAATTAAAGGCAAACATTTTCTTTGTTTTAGAGAGAGTAAAGAAAGAGTTTTAACACCTGCCAGTTTTCTGTCTTCCAATTTGAGAATTCCCTTTAATGAAAGGGAATCTCTTCAATTTGAACGAATCCTTGGTTGTCTCTAGGTTTCTTTTACTTTCATTTTAGGCATGGGGGATATAAAAATTGACCTTCCCCCAAATAGGATATTGCACTAAACCTGTAAGTAAAAAAATGAACCAGAACCTTTGCAAAGTGGGAGAGTGGGTTTGATAATAAAGTCGGCAGTGCCTCATCCAAGGACAGGGCCTCTGTGAACAGAGAGGATTTCCTTTCTGGGAAATTACCAGTTATCCAATTAAAATAATTGGGGGCAGAAAAACTACTGTAATCAGCATATAACATTAACCATAGGTATATCGATTCACACCAGTATGGAAAAAAGTATTTGTAAAGGTAATAGCTTCCAGACATAGGCCTCGTACACACGAGCAAATAGATTTGTTCAAATCCGTCGGACAGACAGATTTGAACAAATCTGTCTGCTGGGATGTATTGGTTTGATCGTGTACACACGATCAAACCAAAATCCCCACCAGCAGACAGCGCGCTGACGTGTCGGTGACGTGGCGGTGACGTTGACGCCGCCACGTCACCGCACCCGGAAGTTAAACACTTCCGCGCATGCGTCGAATCCATTCGACGCATGTGCGAGAAGATATGTCTGCTGGTTAGCGTACTAACCAGCAGACATGTCGGGCGGACGGGTTTGCAGCCGACAGATTTCAAAGCATGCTTTGAAATCTGTCGGGTGGCCAAATCCGTCGGTTTGCCTGTACACACGATCAAATCTGTCTGCTGAAACGGCCCGTCAGACGGGTTTCAGCAGACAGATTTGATTGTGTGTACGCGGCCATACTGTAAATGTACTGTGGGTGGGTGGCATGGGCAGGCTGGATAATGTACCAGTGCACCACTCCTGTGACCAATATGTCCACTGGACATAGCTGAATACAAGTACCAGTAACCAGGTACCAGTTATCATGTGATCACTATGATTGGTCATAGCAATCACATGATAACAACATAAACAAACTGTCATGAATGGATTTCCATTCATAAACAGCTAGCTTACGGTCGTGATCTGTGATTGGCCCCACAGCAATTATATGGTACTTGGCTACCTGTACCATGTCATTAGCTGTAGCCAATCACAGATCACAACCATAAACAAGCTGTTTATGAATGTAAAAAAAAAAAAATCCCTGCTAACCTCCCCAGAGTAGTACAGTGTCACTGTGGTTAACCATGTGGCATTTTTTAGCAGACACCCTAGGGAATAAAATGGTGCCACTCATGGAATGGCACCAAACTTCAGTACTTAAAAATCGACATTGGGCGACGCTTTAATTTTTTTACAGGTTATCAGTTCAGCATCACAGAGGAGGTCTAGTGCTAGAATTGTTGCACTCACTCTAATGCACGCGGCTTTACCTCACATGTGTGGTTTGAACCGTGTTTACATATGTGGGCAGGACTTACATGTGTGTTTGCTTCTGAGCACAAGCTACCGGGGACAGGGGCGTTAAAAAATATTTAACTTATTTATTTTTATTTTTACACTTTTTTTAATCACTTTTATTCCTATTACAAGTAATGTAAACATCCCTTGTAATAGGACCTCTTTATGGAGAGATACAGGGTCAATAAGGCCCCACATCTCTCCTCCAGGCTGGAAAGCATGAGATTTGGATTTATTTTTACCGATCTCATGCTGACAGCCGTGATCACGTCTTTGTTTACTTCCGGGAACCCAGGCATGATGTCACACTAGGCCTTCGACGGGCCTCTCTATCATCATCAGCTGGCACTGGATGATTCTTTCTCCGGGCCCCTGATGACATGGGAGAGCCCAAAGAAGCACCGGATGGTGGCAGGAGGGGGGATGTGCCCTCCCATCGCCTATAAGAACGATCAAGCGTCAGAACTGCTGCTGTGATCATTCATCGTCCACAGAAAATAATGATATCTGAATGATGCATGTAGCTGCACCCATCATTCAGATATCCCCCCCGAAAGTCAGCAACAACATATGACGGCGTGCAGTATGGAAGTGGTTAAGGAACACAGAACCAAGTATCATTTTGTGGTGCCAAGTATTTTGTATGGAATTTGTTAATGATAACAAGAAAGGCAGTAAAATAAATCTAGCAACAATGGACATCCCAGCGACAATAGATCCATTCTAGCAATGGAGATAACACATTTTTCAAGCTGTAACAGACTGAAAAGTGCAAAGTCTTTTACCAAAATTTTACTTAACACACAAACACATGAGATTAGCAAAACCAGCCCCAAGAGTTGTGCCAGTGGAATCGAACTTCCCCTGCCGCGTGTTGAAGTCACCGTGTTTGCGAACGACGAGATTTGGTCTTTAACCTGTGTACGCAAAGCAAGCTTGTCGATAAGCCTAACAAGGAACTCGACCAACGAGTTCCTCGGTCGTGTGTACGCGGCCTTACAGGTTTATTATTGCTGGATGATGGTGACCCTTGGGCCTTTGTGAGAAAGAACCTTTACTACTGGGCATTTTAATATAGGGTTACCAGACATCCCCGGTTTCAGGGGGACAGTCCCCAGATTGAGGACACTGTTCCCGGACCAAGTCTGTCCCTGGTTTTGTCCCCGGATTGGATTTGAACAGGGGCTGGGGCAATTTCAAAGACATTCAGTGCAGAATAAAAAAAAAATCTGAATTACAGATCCTACTAGCTTAGGGGGGTGTATTTTTTTCCATTATCTGTGCTCCTTTCTGATGATCATGTGCTGGTCGGAGCAGAGGGAATATTATTTCAGTTTCGGGTATATGCCCATTCCGCTCCACTTCTGTTCTTCTGCCTTGGCTCAAGTCCTGGCCAGCCGACTGCCTGCATATCTACTTGCCTTCCCTGGTGGAGTAATTTTCCTCCGCACCCCATCCAGTAGTAGCCAGGGTGAGAGGTGGGCAGCGACGGGCAGAGAGTTGCTCATTGTTGCCATTACTAGTAAAAAAAAAAAAAAATATGTTTTCATTTTAAAAATCTGGTCACCTTATTTTAATAGGGGGTGAAGTTTCATGCATTTTCAAGATTAAATATGCCTGCTTGTGTTGGTTGTGTGAGGGTGGCTGTGTGAGGATGGCTGTGTTCTCTACTCATAGCACTAATGGAGAGAAGCACTGTTTAGTGGAACCTTACCCCATAATACATATTTACCTCAAATTATTCCCCTCACATGTTTACTACATGTTTTTCTTTTTATTTTCAGATAAATCTTTCTTAAATAATTATAGTACTATGTTTTTATGAAACCCATAGTAATACACATGCTTTCCGGGTCTCCTTCTTGGCATTCAGGGTATGCCTGGAAATCTTACAATGTTGCGCTAATGTATGTAGAATCTCTTCTTTGACAACAGGACGTGTTCATGTGAGATTTATGAGCCTGGGCTCTCATGCAGATGACAAACATGTCACCTAGAATATTCCATTCTATACAGTGGAGGATTTGCTGCTGTGCATATGAGGGTTTTTGATCCTTGAAGATGATAGATCACTGTAGGACTGAATTGGTGTCAAACTTGAATGTGGAATCTGACAAGTTGTATTAATGTGCAGGATTTTCAATGTGCAGAAGCAGCGTGTGACTAAATAAGCTGAAAAGATATTGTGGCACACAAGCAATATGGCTCTGGCTTTTGTAATGGGGATAGGTGATTATTGTCCAGCTTTAGATGACCCACATAGAGCGCTCAGGGGAGCAATGATCGCAATGATTACTGACATTCTTTTCTTTCTTCTGGGATGATGTTTTGAAAGAGGAAGTGTAAGGAAAGGAACATTCGTGTGCGCAGACACACAAGCCTACGAAATCCTGCCTGAGGCCGGCTAGCGGGTGCGCATTGGCGCCAGAAATGTAGTGTGTCAGTGCTGTTTGGTCAATTACGCCCTTCCATTCCTGTTATCAGTAGTGTTGAGCAGAATATGCCATATTCGAATTCGCGATATATCTCGAATATATAGTCGAATATTCGACATATATTCGCTAAATACGAATATTCGTGATATTTTTTGGAAATTAAATGATTGCGAATTTTTGCGAATTTTTGCGAATTTTTGCGAATGCGAATTGCGAATTGCGAATGCGAATATTCAAGAAATGCGGAATGGAGCACTCTGATTGGCACAGAATATTCGTGATATATTGCAATATAAAATAATTGCGAATATTCGAGAAATGCGGAATGGAGCACTCTGATTGGCTCAGAATATTCGTGATATATTACAATACACAATAATTGCGAATATTCGGCAAATGCGGAAGGAGCACTCTGATTGGCTCAGAATATTCGTGATATATTACAATACACAATAATTGCGAATATTCGAGAAATGCGGAAGGAGCACTCTGATTGGCTCAGAATATTCGCGATATATTACAATACACAATAATTGCGAATATTCGGCAAATGCGGAAGGAGCACTCTGATTGGCTCAGAATATTCGCGATATATTACAATACACAATAATTGCGAATATTCGAGAAATGCGGAATGGAGCACTCTGATTGGCTCAGAATATTCGTGATATATT
The DNA here is from genome assembly GCA_029574335.1 of Rana kukunoris. Taxonomy (NCBI): domain Eukaryota; kingdom Metazoa; phylum Chordata; class Amphibia; order Anura; family Ranidae; genus Rana; species Rana kukunoris. The sequence continues at coordinate 350,021,389 of CM056053.1, read as the reverse complement.
ACAATACAAAATAATTTCGAAATTTCGAGAAATGCGGAATGGAGCACTCTGATTGGCTCAGAATATTCGTGATATATTACAATATAAAATAATCGCGCGATATCGCTATTGCCGAATAATCGCATTGCGATTTTTTCGGCAATATAAAATGAGCGCTGCAGCTACTCGGCCCAAGGTCTCTAATCATACCAGCAATGCTTTTAGACGTCGATGGGGATCTCTAGGATGTGATCTGTTCTAAAAAAAAATTGAAAACATTCGAATATTCGAAATAGCGAATATTCGCCGCGATATTCGCGATATTCGCGAATACTCGAATATGCAATATTCGTAGCGAATATTCGCAATGCGAATATTCGTGAGCAACACTAGTTATCAGTTCCTGTTGTTTTTCTGTTGCTGACTTGATCATGCCTCTGACTGAATGAATGAATGCATGAATGACTTGTATAGCGCTACACATGCGAACTGAATCACCTCTGGGCGCTTTTTGCAGCCAGTGTCTTCCTGGCTGGTGCGTTCATTTTACTCAGTAGGATCTTGACACGCTTGAGACACACAGTCATACAAACATATATATATATATATATATATATTTATGAAAACTCTCCCTGAATGCTGCCTGTACCAACCCCTGACTTGTCCCTGGAATACGCTTCTGTCTGCTCCTTCTGGTCATCCACTTTGCTGTCACCGACCCTGGCCTAGCTACTGACTACTCTCCAGCCTGCCATCTGAACCTGATCTGCTCGCTAGTTGCTGACCCGGACTGTCCGACTCTGCCTTGTTCCTATTCTGCATTCACACTAGTCTATCTGCATCCTTTACTGGCCCCTGTTCCTCTGCCAGCATGTCCTATTATCCCTGTTTTGCAGACACACGCCAGCACCTGCCAGCGAAAGACTTTCCATGCCACTCTGTGCTCCAGCATTCCCTGTTACCTTACCATGGACTCCAGAGCCAGGGCTGTAAGAAAGGCCTTCCTCAATTTTTTAGGCTCCACCACCAGGTACATTACAGGAAGGTCCAGAAAATAGATTTTTAGTAGTTATTGCAGTTTTGTGACCATGCTGACCGATGATCGCGCTTCATTGTCAGCATTAAGATGCTTGCAGGCTCCAGAGCTGCTAGCATAGTTTACAGTATAGTGCGTGGATCTTCTTCAGTAAAAGGAAACTTACTCGTTAAGTTTTGATGGTGGCTGTAACCTTGCCAACTTTTATGTGGCAGTCTATTGTTTATGCCCTCAATTGAGATTTTAGGGCAGTCAAATTCCTGTCTGGCCCCAATGTTAAGGACAAGTATTCAGTCTATAGGTAATGTTATGGTTCATGTTATTTGTTCACAATACATCGTTGTCAGGCACAGGTTCTATTTTCAATAGTGTTAGGTTTTGTACAAAAGTACAGTACTATAAAAAAAGCTTTAGACTTGCCCTTTCTAGGTTTTTAAAAATCTGTAAAACAAAAACAATGGTTGAGAAATAACTGAGTTTATCTCTTTGATGACTTGAGGGCATAACCCATTTGGTCCAGGTCTTTCACTTAGTTTATTTTGCCCAATTAATACTCAGCCATTTCTCTTAACTATATCCTTGCACTTTGAAAATGAAAAGATTAAAGCCCTGTACACCGATGGACCGCTTTCATTGGACGAACTGATCATGAAAAAAATAGAACCTGTTTTAAATTTTTCTTATGGTTAAAAAAAACAATAGAAAAAAAACGTTTGTCTGTGGGGAAATCCATTGATCAAAAACCAACGCATTGCTCAGAATCAAGTCGACGCATGCTCGGAAGCATTGAACTTTATTTTTCTCAGCACGTCGTTGTGCTTTACGTCACCGTGTTGGACACAATCGGATTTTTAACCGATGGTGTGTAGGCAAGACTGATGAAAGTCAGCTTCATCGGATATCTGATGAAAAAATCCATCAGACCGTTTTCATCGGATGAACCGATCGTGTGTACAGGGCATAAGTGTTTGTAAAGGAATTTCCTATGAAACATGTTATACTTACCTGTGTTATTCAATGGCTTTGCACAGAGTAGCCTGGATCCTCCTCTTTCCCCACTCTGGGCCCCTTCCCCTTGCCGAATGCCCTTATAGTAAGCTGCGTGCTATGACGACACTCATGCATGCTCGCTCCTGAGCTGGTTCCCTGTGTCTATAAGACAAAGAGAGCGTGCCTCAACCCCACCATGCTCCCTCTTTACTGGCTGATATTGACAGCAGTGGGAAACCTAGGCGATCCACTGCTCTTGTGCACATTGCTGGATCAGGATTGGGCTTAGGTAAGCATAAGGGGGTGGGGGGTGCTGAGGGAAGAGCTGCACACTGAAGGTCTTTTACCTGCATGCATAGAATGCATGCAGGTAAAAGACCTTCTGCCTTTATAACCACTTTAAATTTGTAAAAAACTACACCCAGTACAATATACAATATTAAAAGCATCAAAGTATATTCTTTTTAAACAGTATTTGACCTGCTAAATACAAAAAAGAAACACATATGGTAACCACAATATGGCAAATAATAGCAATTGGAAAGAAGTTGATAACTGTTAGGAAGAATAAAATACTTTTAGACACATTTTTCAGGTAACACACATGCTAAATGCTCATTCTAAGCCAAATATATGTCATGGTGCTGTTTTACATTTTTAGATTTTCAAAAGTTAAATGTAGATGCATAAAATATTTTGCATGCTTTATTTTTATCTAATCTAGGCTATTCATACAGCATAAAAATCTAAGTGCAGTAAAAGACAGAGGCCCAGATTCACAGAGCGATTACGCCTGCGCAACAGGAGATGCGCGTGCGTAAGTCGAAATGTGCGCGTGCGTTTCAATGCACGGCATCCCCAGAACGAGATACGCAAAAAATCTACTTTTTTTTGTCCCGCGTAATTTCGTTAGACTGGCGCATCCGTCCGCGCAAAAGTGCGCTAGACAGACCATTGATTTGCTAGTCAAATATGCTAATCAGGGACTTACGGGGATCCACAAAAGAACGTTAGGGCAGCGCAGGCTACGCAGTGTGCGCAACAGCAAAATGTCCTGTCTAAAATTAGAGCATATAGAAGCTGGTCTAAAAAGAGAAAAAAAGTCTACTTGTTAGATAAAGCAACACTGTTAGTGAGGAGCTCAGCAGTCACACGTGTTGCACAACAATCTGTATGCCAACATGCCAGGGGCATCGTCGCGCATAGCTATACTACTGACTTTAGATGAACAAAGAAGGATGAGGGCACTGAGGAGGGCACTAAGGAGGGCACGGGAGATTTTTTTTTTATTTGCTTATATAAACTTTACAATTTAATCTAATCTAATACAATATTCTTATCTGATACAAGCCCCTCACTCTTCACTTGATATATCACACATGCATAGACATCTTTGGCATGAGTGATTCTGAGGTGTCTCGCATCTTCAGATTCACCCTTCATGCCATCATGGAATTACCACAACCTTGCAGGAGGACATCAGCAGCCCAACACATGGCACTACCCATGACACCCATGACAGCTACATATACAATCAGAGCCCCATCCCCACAGATTTCGAACAGAACATGTATGGGGACAGCTGGCTGGTTGGTGAGTGACATGGGTGGCAGGCATGACTGTCCCCCCCCATGATGCACACATCACAAGGGACACATGCACTACTAACATCCTCCTGTCTTTTCCCTTCAAGATGACTCTGCATATGCACTGGGACCTCATCTCATGACCCCATCTCATGCCAGCTCACATTATGCATCTTTGCACGTTAAACACACACATTAATCATGGCACAATGAGAATGCATGCATGCACACCACTGTGGTCCCTAGCACACACACCCCACATCCTCATCACATTGGATTGGCACCAGTCCACCATGCAGGACTTGTGAGCTGCAACGCCATGCCACGGCTCCAATTATGTCACTGTACATTCATACACCATTCACACGGACCTGGGGATCACTTCTCCACCACAAATGAGGGTGACACCCCTTTTCCCGCAGGAATATCACCTCCACATTCCAAAATCATACACAAACAGAACCAAAAAAATAAAATAAATGACGAACAAAAATAAAAAATGCCCCAGCAAAAATATAATTTAAACAAAATAACAACAAAGAAAACACATAAAAGACAAAAATCACTCTGCAAAACAGTCCCCAAATATCTCAAAGACACGTCACAAACAAATAAACAAACGCTAATAAACAAAAGCACCTTGCTGTATAGGAAGGGAAACAAAGGGATGTACTTTTGCAAAGGAAGTGCGTTTGTGTCTGTCTATTTATGCTGTTTGCGTAGTTCACAAAGTTGCCCTAGTCCATTTCCAATTTCACTGATTGCGCCGCTCTCGAGTTGTGAGCATGCGCACAGCGGAGCTGACCATGGTCTCCTTCAAGCGCGCATGTGCGAGCCGGCCGGCCCTTCATTTGCATGGGGTCACGGCTCATTTCAATGTAAGGCCTCTTACACACGATCGGACATATCCGATAAAAACGGTCCGCGGACCATTTCCATCGGATATGTCCGATCGGGAGTTTGATCCGATGGCGTGTACACACCATCGGATCAAATTCCCCGCCGCCGGATGGCGCGGTGACGCGGCGGTGACGTTGACGCCGCCGCGTCATCGCCACGTCACCGCACCAGGAAGTAAAACACTTCCGCGCATGCGCCGAATCCATTCTGCGGCGGCGCGGCGGCGGTGGGGCACGACATGTCTGCTGGTAAGTGTACTAACCAGCAGACATGTCGGGCGGACAGATTCCACCGGATGGATTTCAAAGCATGCTTTGAAATCTGTCGGGTGGAGAAATCTGTCCGCTAGCCCATACACACGAGCGGAGATGTCTGCTGAAACGGTCCATCGGACCGTTTTCAGCGGACATATCCTCTCGTGTGTACGAGGCCTAACACGCCCACGTCCTTCCCAATTTGTATTACTCCGCCTTACGCCTCTGAAATAACGTTACGAATGCGCAATTTTCTGCGCAAAAGCTACGAGAATAGGGTGATTACGCGGCAAAATTGCGCAAGTCTAACGTAAAGGCGGTGCGCTACGCCGGTCCAATAATGCGCAGATGTACCTGAATCTGGGCCAGAGTCTATATCAATTCTATTTTTTAATTAATGGTAATAATGTTTGAGGGCATAGGTTTTTCCACTATGTTATATATATTATTAACCATAGTGTAATGTACTCTACATAAAACACTATTACATTCTAAAAGATATGTGAAAAGTCATTGTGGTTTACTGTATTACATAGTTAATTAAACAAATACTTTTTATTTCAGTAAAATATCCAGCGAAGTTAAAAATGGTTCATATAAAAAAATATTGTGAGTTTTGATGTCACATCTAGTTATATATTAAGCAATTTTTTGGTAATATATCATATGAATCAATTATATACAGCTACCCATTTAAACCAATCAGGTTTAATCCTGAAGCCCTTTTTGACAAATTAAGGCAATTTATAATTATTACCTATAGGATTTTACACTTTTAATATGTTTGGCTTATGAAGAAAAGATTTTTCAGACATAGAGAGCCGAAAACTAGAGAGACTAAAGTGAACACGCTGGCTCATTGGTAAATCCAAAGTATATAGTACTTATAGTACTTATGACTTTTGGACCTGTGCATAGGATTGTGTAGGGAATGACCCGGACAGTTTGGTTTTTGACACTTCTGCCCCCTGGACACAACATCAGCCAGTCCCTACCAACCAGTCAGATCTGTCCTCCTAGGATCTGAGCTTTTTACCAGCTTGTCTCCCTGAGTGCAGTACTGTCATGGGCCAGAGAGGGGACGGGAGGTAGGTTGCACCTTCTCTGATCCTGGTGCCTAGATGCTGACACCCACGGGATGATCTGGCTGCAGAGAAGCAATGGCAAGGCAGTAGTGATAATGTAAACATGGCTCAGAGCTCAGGAGAGGTGGATGGGAGGTCGGGTTCATGTGGATGAGAATGCAATGGAAAGGAGAAGTGGGAGAGAACCAACCCTGCACTCTCTATATACTGTACCCTGATGATCCCTGCACTCTCTATATACTGTACCCTGATGATCCCTGCACTCTCTATATACTGTACCCTGATGATCCCTGCACTCTCTATATACTGTACCCTGATGATCCCTGCACTCTCTATATACTGTACCCTGATGATCACTGCACTCTCTATATACTGTACCCTGATGATCCCTGCACTCTCTATATACTGTACCTTGATGATCCCTGCACTCTCTATATACTGTACCCTGATGATCCCTGCACTCTCTATATACTGTACCCTGATGACCCCTGCACTCTCTATATACTGTATCCTGATGAACCCTGCACTCTCTATATACCGTGCCCTGATGATCCCTGCACTCTATATACAGTGCCTTGATGAACCCTGCACTCTCTATGTACCGTGTCCTGAACCCTGCACTCTCTATGTACCGTGTCCTGAACCCTGCACTCTCTATATACCATGCCCTGATCCCTGCCCTCTGTATATACCTTGCCCTGAACCCTGCACTGCTTTTGTAGCACACTCTTGACCTCTGCACACTTTAAGACCCTCCCACCACACTTTAGCCAAACCCACTATTTAATGTGGAATGTTTGGGAAGAAGGAGGGGCGGGGGGTACTTGCTTGAGCTCCTGCACCTTTTCTGTGAGAAAAAAAAGCCCTGCCTGGGATGCAGCCAGCCAGTGCGGGAACTCAGTATGGGTATCGTAGAACCCAGTGATGATTCCTGTTGCACCTGCCTGTGCTGTGTGCTCTTTTCCATCTCCCCTGCAGTGGCGTATCTAGGGTATAACAGTCATGGCAAGTGCCATGGGCGCCATGGGGAGCAGGGCGGGAAAAAGCCATCCCCCGCTTGAAAAAAAAACACCCGTCCTCCAGCAGCCATCTCCCACACTAATGTAGCTCCCAGCGCCACGACTGGCCTGCTGGAGTGCCGCGCCAGCACAGTAATTGCTAATATTTCTACTTGGCCTGGGGAGCGGAGTGACAGGTGCCCCCATGACGGCCAATGACTGACCAGACTGGATCCACCAAAGGGTAGTGTAACAGTGGCGGAGGTGGAGCCTAATTCTCCGCCTACCCTCCTCTGAGCGGCATCATCTTATCCCCAGAGCGGGGAATGTGACATGAGGAGAAGAAGAGAGGATGGGACAAGGAATGTATGGCGGCCCAATGGGGAACCCTCAGCAGCTACACCAAGGATAGCATCCAGGTACTACTTGATCCTCGTCATCATATTCATGTGTGCCAACCAGAAGCAAGCAGCAAGATATAATGCTCAGTGGATTAAATAAATATACATAGCCATATCATAAATAAACTGTAATAAAGTGATTTGTAAACAACCTGGCACACACGCACAATCGCACATGATGACTTCAAACTTTTTGTCACACTGTATTTGCGCAGCGCTGTTACAAGCACACTTCTTTTGGAAAAAATTAACTTTTTTGAATGAAAAAATAAGACAACAATAAATTTGGCCCAATTTTTTTAAAATATTGTGAAAAATAATGTTACGCCGAGTAAAATGATACCCAACATGTCCCGCTCGTGGCATGGCGTCAAACTTTTACCCTTAAAAATCTCGATAGGCGACGTTTAATAAATTCTATAGGATGCATTTTTTGAGTTACAGAGGAGGTCTAGGGCTAGAATTATTGCTCTCGCTCTAACGATCGCGACAATACCTCACTTGTGTGGTTTGAACACCATTTTCATATGCGGGCGCTACTCACGTATGCGTTCGCTTCTGCATGCCAGTTCGTCGGGACGGGGCGCTTTAAAAAAAAAAATAGTTTTCTTATTTATTTTATCATTTTTTACACTGAAATAAAAAAAATTGTATCACTTTTATTCCTATTACAAGGAATGTAAACATCCCTTGTAATAGAAAAAGGCATGACAGGTCCTCTTAAATATGAGATCTGGGGTCAAAAAGACCTCAGATCACATATTTAGACTTAAATGGAAAAAAAATGGAAATTGTCATTTTTTCAAATGACAAAAAAAAAATGTTTCTTTAAGATGCATGGGCGTGACTGGCGTTTTGACGTCACTTCTGCCCAGCAGAGCTATGGGGACGGGTGGGGGCCATCTTGCCCTCACTCGCATCCCCACACAGACAGCCGAAGGACCCGATCGCCTCTGCCGCTACCGACGGCTCCGGTAAGCGGCGGAGGGCGCGGGAGAGCGACGGGAGGGGGGCCCTCTCCCGCCACTGATAACGGAGATTTCGCCGTGGAGACCGCCGTTATCGTTTACAGGACCGCTCACTGAAAATATGGATACCTCAGTTGTGGCAGCAGCTGCTGCCGTTACCGAGATATCCATCTTTAAAAAAAGGACGTATATATACAGTGGGCGGTCGTTAAGCAATTAAACAGTCCACATTCAGTAAAAATGTAATGTACTGCAAAAAAAAATCACAGCCCCCTGCACAGTACATGACCCCTTGCATGGGACGCAGACTCCCATTCATTAAAAAGCCCCCCTGCACTCCCAGGAAACCCCCAGTCTCCTGGGTCAGCATTGCCAGCATACTCTAAAGTTGAGAAAACATCAGCCTCTTCCCATACACCACTCCTCCTGTGTTACTGTTGTAAATCTAAGCTTCTAAAAACCTAATTTAACACCGCTCTTTAGTGGACCCAGTCATGTGACTGCTCTCCTCTACTGATTCATTGATGGTCAGATGACCGCTCTCCTCCAATCAAAAGCTACACTCGAGGAGGCAGAGCGAAAGGAGGAGAGCGGCTAGAAAGAGCGGCGTTAATTGAGGTATTTAGAGGCTTCCATTTACATTGAGGGTGGCACAGGAGAAGCAGTGTATGAGAAAGGACTGACAGTAAAGTTTTCTTAACCTTAAGGTATGCCGGCAGTGCTGTCTCAGGGCCAGGAGATGTGGGGCAGCCGGCCTGACACCCCCCAATGGGTGGATCCCTTGCAGAGCTGCCTGCTTTCTCCCTCTGGCAGTTCTGCAGAGGGATCTGTTCTTCAGCTTTCAAAGATTTTATTTTCAGAAAATAAGAAGTAAAAATAAAGATTACAGAGCAATCAGTCATACAATCAAAGATAAAATAAACAACAAAACAACAGAAAAAAAAAAAAAAAACATAACAAGAGATACGTGTACATTGGGGTGAGCATAGGGACTGCCACAATCAACAGAGCATTTAAATAGAATACAGAAAAATTGAAATGAACCAAAAATAACCATGAGGGTACAAAAAGGAAGCAAACAGACCTCCTCAGCCCTGACGTATAATAGCTACGACAAAGTCCCCTTCCCAACCTCATGAGGCTCACACCCCAAACTGACAGGCTGCCGAAGAGCCCTTAACCACCAGCACCCCCAAAGGGAACTCACTGTGCCAATGGGTGAAGATCCCCCATCCCCAAACTGGGATCCCCATATACACCGACTGTCCCCTAGGTCGACGACCCAAAGAGAAAGAGCGGCAATAAAACAAAAACAACAAAAGAAAACAGTTGTTCAAAAGGAGAAAAGGGAAAGCACAAAAAAGGATAAAAGAAAGATAAGAAAGTGAAAAAAAGAAAGTGAAGAGGGACAAAAAAAGAAAAAGGAGAGAAAAAAAATAAAAAAGAACAAAGGGGGGGGGGGGGGGGGGGGGGGGAGGGATGTGAAAAATAGGGTATTATCGACATAATTAGCTAAATACAATCTGATAAAGATGAATTTAAGTTCCCGGGATGAGAGAAATACCCATAAACTGAGCCCAGGGACCCCAAACTAATTCAAATTTAGGCATAGAATCATTTAAAATAGCATTCACCTTTTCTTGGGACATAATCCATGAGACCTTCCTGGTCATCGCCTTACTAGAAACGCTCGGAAGTTTCCAGGCCCTGGCCAAAGTAATCTTCGCACCAAGTAATATAAAGTGAATTAACCTACGCAACTGCTTGAAAATCCCAGGAAAATGAGCATTCAGTAAGATGAATTCCGGAGTACTCATAACTTTGCAACCAGTGACTTTCTTAACCACTTAAGGACCCCCGCACGCACATATATGGCCATAACATGGCTCGTACAGGCACAAGGGCGTAAATTTACGTCCCCGCCTTTGTGCGGTTCGGGGGTCCCATCGGGACCCCCTCCGCGGCGTGCGGGGGTCCCCCTGGCTCCGGGAGCGATCCGGGACGAGCGGGCGGATGTCCGTGTTTACCCGCCCCCCCGCGATCGCTCCCAGCCAATGCGCGCGCTCCCCCTTTGTGTCACTTCCTCCTCCTATGTAAACACAGGAAGGGGGAAGTGATGTAATCTCCCATCGCAGCGGTATTTCCAACCGATGCGATGGGAGAAACACCTCACAGTAAATGTGCACCAACACTACACTGACATACACACACATAGGCATACTTAACCCCTTGCGATCTGCCCCCCCACCCCCCCTGTCACAGTGTCACTGAATGCAGTGATCTAATCACTGCATTTAGTGTCAGTGTGACAGGCAGTGTAAAATCAGTTAGTGTTAGGTTCAGGATAGCCCCCCACCCCCCCTAATAAAGTTTTAACCCCCTGATCACCGCCCTAGTTAACCCTTTCACTCCCTATTGCCAGCGTCACTAAGCGATCATTTTTCTGATCGCTGTATTAGTGTCGCTGTTCCCGCTAGGTAGCTATTTTTTTTATCGCGATTTTTTTTTTTTACTAAAGACATGTGGCTAAATAAATTTTGGCCTAAATGTTTGACTAAAATTTAGTTTATTTGATTTTTTTTTAACAAAAAGTAAAAAATATTGTTTTTTTTTCAAAAATTTCGCTCTATTTTTGTATATAGCGCAAAAAATAAAAATCGCAGAGGTGATCAAATACCACCAAAGGAAAGCTCTATTTGTGGGAAGAAAAGGACGCACATTTTGTTTGGGAGCCACGTCGCACGACCGCGCAATTGTCTGTTAAAGCGACGCAGTGCCGAATCGCAAAAACACCTTGGGTCATTTACCAGCGTATTGGTCCGGGTCTTAAGTGGTTAATGATCAAAAGAACCTTCCTCCAGAATGGCCTGATTCTGGGACATTCCCACCAGACATGCGCAAATGAGCCCAGCAGCTGACACCCCCTAAAGCAGAGGGGATCAGCTAAGGGGAAAATCTTTGCTAATCTAGTGGGAGTAAGGTACCATCTAGTTAAAACTTTCAAGCTGGCTTCCATGAGGGAGATATTGATGATGCCCTTAAACGCATATGTCACAGCAGACTACCAGGTCTCCAGGCTCCACTTAAACTGAAAGTCCTCCTCCCATGCCAACATGAAGGAGGACTTGTCAGCCGGAGAGGACAGTGACACGTAGATGATCGAGATACCACCCCTCCTCTCATTGTACTGGCTACACCATAATTCAAAGTCGGTAAATTTGGGAGGGGACGGTTTGGGGAACCAAATGCTATGAAGGAAATGACTGATTTGATTAAAACAAAACCTCTCCGATTGCGGAAGCTCTAAATTGCTTACACAATAGGCAAGGGAGAAAGGGCCACAAGGGGTGAAAAACTGACCCAAGCGATACAGCCCCTTGTCAAGCCACCATTTAAAAGCTTTTATGTCTAGCCCAGGGGGAAATTGTGGATTACGAAAAAGATGAGACAAGGGTTTAACTTTAGAGATGAGGTTGGAATTTAATTTCAATTTATCCCACATAGCGAATGAGTGTGAAAGTGTAGGGGCTAAGATAGAGGGTCTACTCTTAGGGGCCGCCCAAGAGATGAAATACAAGGTGTGGAGGGGAACTGCCTGCCGTTCATTCTGTACCCAATCCGGCTTATCCCCCCCTAGTAAAAATTATAGAGAATTGAGCTAATCTTGAAGCTAAATAATATCTATATAAATGAGGTACACCTAAGCCGCCTTGTTTTGTCGAGTGAAAGAGGGTTTGTTGCTTAATCCTATATCCCGTACCTCCCCAAATAAATTTCAGAACTTTGCTTTGGAAAGACTTTAAATGATCCTTCCTCAGTGGAATCGGGAGAGCTCGAAAAAGATAGAGCAACCTAGGGAGCAAAGTCATCTTGACGGCATTTATTCTGCCAAGCCATGACAAATTGAGTTTTGACCACGACTTCAGGTCCTGTTCCAATTTATGAAACATGGGAGGATAATTCTGAACATAAAGAGTTTCAAATTTAGGTGTAAGGAAGATACCCAAATATTTAATAGCCGAGTCATTCCATGCAAACTTGAAGTTCTGTTTCAGCAGGGACACCGTCTCGGGATTTAGTGAAACATTGAGTGCTGAAGATTTGGAAAAATTGACCTGTAGACCCGAGACAGCCCCAAAAGCAGCCAAAATCTCATTTAAAGTGGGAAGAGATATTAGGGGGGACGTGATAAAAAGTATTAAGTCATCAGCAAATAAGCCACACTTGTGCATCTTGGGACCACAGGAAAGCCCCTTAACTTTGGGATTTTCTCGAATCGCGATAGCAAGCGTTTCCATGGCCATAGCAAATATTATCGGGGATAGAGGGCACCCCTGCCTCGTACCTCTTACTATTTGTACCGGGGAGGAGTAGTACCCCTGTAAATGTATACGTGCCGTGGGAGAGGAGTACATGGCTTTCAGCGTTCCATTAAAACGATTACCATAACCCCATTTTTTTAGGAGTGTAAAAATATAAGGCCAGGAAACCGTATCAAATGCTTTTTGTATATCCAGGGAAAGAAGCATTCCCTGCTGCTTTGAGCCACAGTTTGATTGGAGAATCGGCACAATATCGATGGCTCTCCTGGTTTGGTCGGGACCCTGCCTCCCCGGCATAAAACCCACTTGATCTTTGTGGATGTAAGAGCTGATAAAGGAATTTAATCTATTGGCCAACATTTTGGTAAGTATTTTAACGTCGGTATTTATTAGCGAGATCGGCCTATAGTTCCCTACCTCTTCCGGGTTTTTATCTGGCTTAGGTATGATGGTGATGAAGGCTGCGTTAAGGTCAGGTACAAGAGGCTTACCTGACACTTTTTCATTGAAGAATTTTGTCATGAAGGGGGCTAACAACTCAGAAAACGTTTTGTAATAAGGGACCGAAAGGCCGTCTGGACCAGGAGCTGAACCCTTTTTTAAACCTTTAATGACCTCCAGGGTTTCATTAACTGAAATTGGGTCTTCCATGCTGGTTTTGTGCTCTTCCGAGAGCTTAGGAATAGGGAGGGTTTCAAGAAACTGTGAGATATCACTCACAGATGCCTGATGTCCAGCATCATACAGCTTATCATAGAAGTCTCTGAAATCTAAAAGAGTCCTAATTTTAGGAAGAGAAAAAAACTTTGACCTGGGGGATAATTTTTTAGCAAGCATTCCACCCAACTTATCCCTTTGGGAGTAAAATTTAGCTCCGCTCCATCGAAGCAGCTTTTCAGCTCGAGTAGTAAGGGCGAGATTAAGTTCCAATCTAGCGGCATCAATTTGGGACACACGGACACTGGTGGGATCTGCTTTATGTTGGGCTCTAAGGGATGTGTATATATTTTCAAGTCTATCAATGTCCACCTTCCTTTCCCTCTTCAATTTAGAGGCCAGTTGGATAGATTTTCCCCTGATAGTGGCTTTATGGGCCGCCCATAGAACCTCAGCCGAAACACCCCCCGTATTGTTTAAGGTGAAGTATTCAGATAGAGCAGCATTAATTTCGGCTACATTAATAGGGTCAGAAAGGATAGATTCATTGAGTCTCCACTGAGAAGGTTTGGGTTTGTGTGCGGGATTATAAAGAGTAGCTAGGACAATGGAATGATCTGAAAGAGGAGAGTCTATAATATTGGACCCAGTAACATTAGGTAAATGGCACATAGACATGAGTATGTGATCTATCCTGGTGTAGGATTGATGCGGGTAGGAATAATGGGTAAAGTCCCTAGACGTTGGATTTTGTTCCCGCCAAACATCCGCTAAACCTTGTGCATGCAGAAGTCGAGCGAATTTTAAGCTAGCTCTAGTGGGACGGGTTAAAGTGATTTTAGACGTGTTAGCCTTATCTAACCCCTGGTCAAGTGCTAGATTGGAGTCACCTCCAAAAATGGGAGTTCCTTCAATCATTGGGGCTAAGGCAGAAAACATGGAACGAAAGAAGCTCAGTTGGCCTTTATTCTGGGCATAATATGAGATAAAAGAAAACAAATGACCATCAATCAGCCCCTTGACCAACAAGAACCTACCTTCCGGATCCCTATAGTCAGCCAGCCAAGAGAAATTAGATAATTTGGAAAACATAATCGCTACCACTCTAGTCTTGTCCTCCGCATTGGCCAAGTAAAACAATGGGAAATTATGGTGAAGAAAGGTAGGGCTGTACCGCTTAGCAAAATGAGTCTCCTTTAACATAATCACATCATATTTAAGTGATTTATAGCTGTCAAACAGCTTTCTCTGTTTGATGGGAGAGTTGAGGCCCTGGGTGTTGTGGGATGCTACTTTGAGAACAGGTGAAGGTGTGCTAGCCATCGAGAGGAGAAGGAGGAGTGCCACCAATCCCTGCGTCACCTACCTCAAAAAGGGCCTTACCCTCAGCAGATGAGCAAGCGGACCTTCCACACAGAGCCACAATATGAACGAAATCCACAGATTGGACCTGAAGGGTAACAAAAAAAAAAACAGGTGATAATAACCCCGGGAGACATAGGAGGGGGTGATGGGGGGATAAAGGAAGAAAAGGAGAATAGAAAGAGAAAAAGAGAAGAGAAACAGATAGACCACAGACAGTCTATCTGAAGGAGGTGGATCAGCAACCAGGGGGCAAATAAACCCCCTGGAGACAGATCCTTCAAAAAGTGTCTGCTTAAAAAACTGCAGACAACCCATCCTGCAGAATCCAAGGAAACCGAGAGATAGGTGGAGGCACATGCTGAGCACACAGCTCCTGGGCACTGAAAAAAAAAACACAGTTTCAAAAACAAAAAAAACGCACACAAAGGGGACTGAGACCCCCGCCATGAAGGGAGTCAAACCCCCTCCCCAAGGTAGACTTTCACAAAATTGCCCCAATGCTTTTCCCCTCAATACATCTTTCAGGTCTGGAGAACCTCCCTTTGTTTCTTCGTCTTCGGCTTGTTCCATAACGGTGTAAGAGGGCTGTTCGGAGAAGGGCGCTTGGCTGGATTATACGCAGGATCCAAAGTGTCCATGTCAGCCTCCAGGGAGATTAGCTTCAGAGACAAGAGGGTTTTCTCTCCCTCTTGAAGGGAAGAAAAGGAGTAGTATTTCCCCTTAAGCAAAAATTTAACCGCAAATGGGAAAGTCCACCAGTACTTTATTTCCTTTTGGGACAGAACCGCCAGCAGGGGTTTCAGGGAGCGTCATCTTTGACTTGTGGATTGGGATAGATCGGCAAAGATTTGAACGGAGTGACCCTGACACATTATTTGTTTCATCGCTCTAGCTTGCTTCATTATCTCCTCTTTGACCAGATAAAAGTGAGGCTTCACGATGACATCACAGGGGGGACCATCCTTTCTAGGGGGCCCCAGGGCTCTGTGAACCCTGTCCAGTTCTAGACGATGTTGCGGTATATTCGGGATCAACGATTTAATTATCTCATGAGTGACTTGCAAAACATCCGTTATAGCCTCTGGTAGACCCCTAATCCTGAAATTGTCCCTTCTGGATCTATTTTCAAGTTCATCAATTCTAAGTAGGGCTGAGTCAAGCCTGTCCTGCAGCGTTTGAATATGGCCAGAATTCAGGTTAGTGGAGGCTACTGTGAGGTCTAGCTTGTGTTCTATGGCTTCCATCCTAGATTCTAAGTTCTGGAAATCGGCCTTTATATCAGAAGTTATTTTAGCAGCTGTAGACGCAAGCCCTGTTTCCAGAAGAGCTGACAATCTAAGGAACAGGTCATCAGAGTGAGAGCCCATCATAGGGACTGGTGTGGAGGGATATGGACTCTCCTGCATTACAGGCAGAGACTGACCAGCAGATGGATACGGTAACTCCCCAAAGGTCTTGCTTAGTAAGGACTCAGTGG
The DNA here is from genome assembly GCA_029574335.1 of Rana kukunoris. Classification (NCBI taxonomy): domain Eukaryota; kingdom Metazoa; phylum Chordata; class Amphibia; order Anura; family Ranidae; genus Rana; species Rana kukunoris. The sequence goes on along the minus strand of CM056053.1, from coordinate 350,005,371 downwards.
AGGCTGGGGAGGGAGACTCCTGCGGTAGCATCACACTCTGGTGTGCTGGAGTGAACGTTAGGGTGGCCGGGGTTAGCACTTGCCTCTGCTCCGTGTGTCCTTCCACGTGTGCGGCGTGCTGCTGGGACGCGGCGGCCATCTTGGAACACCCAGTCGGCTGAGCCTGATCGAATTGCGGCCCGAGGTCTCGGCGGACCTGATTAAAAGTCATATGGGGGGATAGCGCGGATCAGCGGGACTCCGAAACACCCGGTAAGAAACGGAAAGGTCCCCTCTGTGCTCTGCTGTCGGCGCCGCTGTAGCTGTGTGTGATGGAGCTTCGGGTCACGCGGCCATCTTGGAAACCCCGCGCATGCGCACTCCGGGATCCATTCTTCTATCTATGTATGCTTGCTGTGTCCCAATCTGGAGCAGAAGGAGATAGCTGCAGAGTATCTGCCTGTGCCTCTCCTGGGTCCTGAAACTCCCCCTTCGTCCCCCATCCCCCCCATCGTCGGCAGTGTTATCTCCTGTCAGATGAAGGATGATCAGGAAGCTTGTTCCCCCTCCCTCCAGATCTTACTCTCACTGCTCTGTTCATGGTGAACTCCAGGGTTTGGATGCAGAAGTGTTTCTGCTGGAAAGGGTGAGTGTGGGGGGGTTGCTACTGGAGTGAAGGGACAGCAATTTTAGGATTTTGGAGAGGGAGTAAATATGGAGCCAGCCTAGAACTGCAGTGCTGAAGCCAGTGAACACCTCTCTCTCTCCAGCTAACAGACATCTCTGCCCAGCTATTTCTATATACCACCCCTAAGGTCCCCTATATATTTTGCGTAGTGGGAACACGTGTTTCTGCTCGCATTTTTTTATTTATTTGTTGCTTGTTTTTTGCACACAGGGGAGCCCATTAACTTAAATGGGCTCCCATATGTGTGACAAACACATTACAGAGGCTCTAGAGCAGGGGTCTTCAAACTATGGCCCACCAGGTGTTCAGGAACTACAATTCCCATCATGCCTAGTCATGTCTGTGAATGTGAGAGTTTTGCAATCCCTTATGGGATTTGTAGTTCTGTAACAGCTGGAGGGCCGTAGTTTGAGGATCCCTGCTCTAGAACATGGGTGCTCAACCTGTGGCCCTCCAGCTGTTGCGGAACTACAAGTCCCATGATGCATTGCAAGGCTGACTGTTACAAGTATGACTTCCAAATGCTGAGGCATGATGGTATTTGTAGTTCTGCAGCTGGAGGGCCACAGGTTGAACACCCATTCTCTAGAACCTTTTGAGGCATGCAGCGTTGCCACATGACAAAACACTGGTCAGTTGTTTTGCATTCGGTGTGCCATTAACAATTAATGGCACCACAAGCAAAATGCACATTTTTGGTGCATTTCCAAAAACGTCCGTTACCTGTGCACTGTCACACATCCAGAAAACGTCAAATGTGAATGCAGCCTAATGCCTAGAATACATTGCTATTTTTTTTTTTTTTTACCCAGCAGGCTGAATGAAAAAAAACTGAAAAAACTGACACCTTAGTTCAAAGCCACTGTTCTAACACACATGTGTGTACAGTCATCTCCCCTGCTGTTCTATTGTGTTCTGAGAGGCAGACGTCTTCCCCGCCAGAACATTCCAGTCAGCGCTCTCAGCCATTGGGAGATGGTCAGCAGACCTTTTTTGGACACGCCCCTTCAGAAGCCGGCTGTCATATAGTCAGACAGGGATGTATACATGCCATGGCTGTGATGCTTTACGTCACAGCTGCAGCATTTTTAATGCAGGCTGCAGAGTTTGAAAGGCGGCACCACCTGTCAAACTTCTCATTGACTTCAATGGGGCTGCTCTGCACCTTGAAGCCAAATACTTGGCTCACTGTTGCAATTTAAAATTACTATTAAGCAATTGAAAAAAAAAAAAAACAGGTGTCAGGAAGGGGCAGTAGCGAGGCAATAATTCTGCCATTGCTGCAAAGCATACAATTGCGACCATGGCATTTTAGCGATTTGTTATTTCCGGGGGG